>CM022954.1:14305272-14998151 GCA_012931725.1 Litsea cubeba | reverse complement strand
AGTTTGGGTGTTGTAATATCCTCCACGATACTCGTGCATACCAATCCATATACCCGGGAACGCAATCTGAAGGACGCCTAACTGGTTGACTACGATTCAATGCAGATAGTAGGTGATTAGGCCATCCTTCCCAAACTTGATTGATATATTGATATGCGATTTGATAGTCACGGGCAGTAGGACCTCGCGTAGCACGAATAGGGGCTAATGGCGTGGAGGAATCGTCTGAACTCTCCCAAACTGTCTGAGCACCCTATCTGGGTGATAAGGCTCAACAACATCCATACATTTGATGCACCCACAGTAGTATGCAACTTCATTGAAAGGATGATATTGTCTAACATCACGATATGGGTCCCAAGTCACCTGAAAGTAGTTAGTCCAATCGTAAGATATGAAAGTATATAATAGAAAATAAAAAGTTAATCCCACCTATTTAAAAGAAACATCAAGTTAATTACCTGATCAGCACTCATGACGTCAATTCTCTCTCGTATGCTTTGTAAAGGAGCAGACTCTCTACGAGGAAACCAACGATGGACCCGGGGCTGAATGGCTTGATAGAGTAAGTTTGGAGTCGGAGCCAAACTTTCGAAGTGTTCGTACACCCAAGCTTCTAGTAGAGTCAAATAGCCGGCTATTTGTTTCACTTCATGTGCTTGCTAACCCCAACTGCCTGTATAAGTATCTAGTGCAGCAGCACCCCATGCATGAACGTATGGCCTCTACATCCACGAGTTTTGTAAGGAAAATGATCGGCACCCGTGTACCACTCTTGTCAGTAAACAAGGTACAACCCAATAAGTACAAAAGGTATGCTCTTACTGCAGAGTCTATCATCTCGTCCCCATCACCGTCAGTCAAACTGGAAAACCTTTCCCGTAACCACTCCAATCTAACTGATTGGCCCCGCACTTGTATCAACTCATCATGTGCTTCTACCGGTTCTACTCCTATGCATCAACAAGGAGTGCTTGAGCTTCTTCATATAAAATTCTTTCATTATAAGAAACCGTCCGCCCAATCACTGGGATGCCTAGGATAGATGCAACATCATCTAAGGTGATGGTCATCTCACCAAAAGGCATATGAAAGGTGTTCGTCTCAGGTTGCCACCTTTCCACAAAACCAGATACAGTATCTTATTGACGGAGCGGTAAGATGCATTCACTAGTGGAGCCAATCCAGACCTCGAGACTAAACTCTAAACCTGTCAGACTCATTCAGTTGCCACAAAGGCACTTTCTGCCCATGGCTTAGACATTTCAGTGGGCCTGATCCTGCATTCAACCATTAATATATAATTTAATAAATTAACAAATAAATAAAAACTTTCATATGAAACAAGTGAAACACACCTGTCCAATCCAAATCTACCCAGCTGTATGTGTATCAAAGCTGGTCAATAAGGACCTATCTTGTGGCCCCAGGGCTTGTTGATCTTCCATCTCTTGTTGTTGTTCTTCCTCTTCCTCAGATATCTCTGGGTCTTCCACAACCTCTTCTATTATCTGACGTCGCTTCCTATTTGAAGCAGTAGGTCGCACTCGAGAGAGCTTGGCCGGTCCATTTCTAAAATACGAAAGAAAAAAATTTTATTTGACTGCTAGATCTCTATATGTTCGGACCTGAGTGTCCGAACATATTACTTTTGTTCGGACCTGAGTGTCCGAACAAAAGTAATATGTTCGGACACTCAGGTCCGAACAAAACCAATATGTTCGGACTTTAGTGTCCGAACATCTGCAACCCGTTCGGTCAACCAGAGCCGAACAGTCGCGATTTCTGAACCTAAAACTGCGACGATGGATGATCAAATGCAACCCTAAACTATTAGAAAACAGTAACATTGTCTGTCAAAACTTACATTGAGTGAAAATCTATCCTAATAACAAGTTTTAATGGAAAAATAAGTAATCTAAGATGGAAAAAATGGTAAAGAATAGATAGGGAAGAAGAAAAATGGTAATGTTGGAAGTATCCATTTACCTTTGGAAGAGAAGGATGTCTAGAGGAATAGGAACGCCGGTGGCACGCCGGAGAATCGCCGGAGATGATGATCCAGTAGGTGGAGTGGAAGTGCCTTTGGTTTGTGTCTGGGAAGAACAAGAAGAAGATGTGGTGTGGGAAGAAAAAAGAGGGAAATGAATATAAGGGCAGTTTAGGAACTTTTGATGTGTGTGGAAAGAAATACATTCATTTTTAAATTTTAGTAATGTGTGTGGAGAGAAATTGTGTGGGAAAAGATAAATTTTGTGTTCCAATAGCAGGCCTCTAAAACAAACATCAGATTTTGTTTCAACACCGCACATGCCGGGCCCCACTAGTCAATATGAAAAGAACCAAAGACCTCATGCAATGCAACTGCTCTGCACGGAAGCCGGACTCCCAGTCCCCAGTATAAAGCCAGCATCCATGTCACTTTCAAATCTTTCAATTTTCCTGGTTACAGGCTCAAAATATTTACATTCCCCAACTTTGAATTAACTACAATGGCACAACAGTCTCATAGTCTGATGTCGTGTATATGCACCTTCGAGATCGGCCAACGGTGTACAAATCACTTCCCGAGGATGAAGAATTTGGTGTATAGAAACTATGTGTGTAGGTTAAAAAAAAAAAAAAAAAAAGCCTATGCATCAGCCAAACTGTTTTTGCCGGGCAATTCTTCACGACATAAACAATCCGGTAAAGGATTCTCATAAAATGATTCTTCTGAGCGGAACCTCTCCTTGCCCTTCGTTCAAATTACATGATTTAGTAGTTTAATTATTGAAGGTAAAAGATCAAATATAAGTTTTAAATTACGTCATAGCCATCATTTTTAAGTCGAAGACACCAAATCTTGTGTATAATTTTTTAGAACTAAATATTAGTTGTTTAAATCAAATCTACCTATCTAATGGTTGAGTAAATAATTTATTAAAATGAGGTTACTCGGCCGAGTCTCCCCTATATTTAACTTGGTCCTTTCATAAAATGAGATAATTCGGAAGAGTCAAAAGTCAAATAAAAAAGTTTCTAATCTCGAGTTTGACAAATGGCTTAAAAGAAATTGAGTCTGTATCCTCTGTTGCAACTATTATGAATAGAACTCTATTATGGGGCCTGCGTGGAGATAATTCGGACCATTCAAGATAAATTCGGCCAATCCAGAGTCATATCATTCAATGTCAGAGTGGGTCCCACTATACAATTTAACACACGACTGAAATCTGATTGATGTCACATCATCAACGACTCCACGGTAGTGCCTAGTCAGGTTTTCAATCATGTGTTCAATGGGATGGAGGGCCCACTTCTATTTAACTGAAATCTTAGAATATTTGTTTGGCAACTCTACTAATAGAGTCAAGTAAAATAAAGCCGCCATTTCTAAAAAAAAAAAATCACATCAAAAGCACTTTAATTCAAATTTTCCGTCATATTTTTCAAAAAAATGTAAAATACCAACCCCCTTTCTCCACTAAAAGACGAAAAAAATCCACTTTTCAATACAAAATGTCTAAAAAGATTATACCACAGACAACTAAAAATAAAATACCATCACAACCCACTTATTTTTATTCTTTCTTCGAAATAATCCTTACTTCACTCAACTCCATTAGTAAAAAGTCTCAAACAGGCCCCATTGAAGAATATGGCTTATTTAACCGCCTAAATTTATCTCTATGTGGGGCCAGGATAGAATTCCTCGGTTCCTGTGTGGGGAGATTTTAGAATTCCCAAGATTACGCTAATTAACCGCCCTTTAGATTGAATTAAGCGCCCTCACGTGCCCTCCGCGTGCCACCCACGTGGGCCATCAGTTTCACCTCGGCTATCAGGGCAGGATCTTCGGCCGAAGTCAAGCATGTCCGAACCGCTATAGCCGAGCTCGGCTGTTTCATGTGCCCACCTCGGCAGAGAGCACCACCTCGGCTGAAGGAGTCTAGACGAAAGCCGAGGCAAAGAAAGAACCTCCACTCGCACCCCTCATTCCCCACGATGTCAGACACGTAGGGGAATAGGGGCGCGAGCCAATAAGACAGATGCGACATCCAACCGTCCACTATCTTCACCAGATCGCTGACGTGGCGGCATCCAGCGGCTGAGGCCACATCAGGGCAAGGCCCGAGGGCAGATCCGATGGTACTCCAACCGCCAAAGGCGCCCAACACAATCTGGCCCAACAAGACACGCATTTAATGCAATGTGGGCTGACCCGACTAGCATTAAATGCAGAGTGGGCCGGATTAGACTGCATTTATTACTTTGTGGGCTGATCATGACTTCCCAGTCGAATCATGGGACCCACACCAAGATATCCTCTAAAAGATACGATCCAAACCTCTACAAATAGAACTCCATGCACCATGCAAGGTACGCACAATTGGATATACAGAGCCGTTACTCTGTCTCTCTTCTCCCTCTCCTTCCTTCCATTGTTCCAGTTCCCACACTGACTTTGGCATCGGAGAGCCTTGCGCCGCCCAGGCCAGGGTCCTCTGACCGTTTGTTCATCTCTTTCAGGCTTTCGGACGGCATCCATTCACACCCAGTCACCATCATCTTCTCGGATAAGTCCTATAAGGCACCTCCTTATTGTGGGTCATTACTTTCTGCACCTACAATTGGCGCCGTCTGTGGGAAAGCAATATCCCAGCCTTCCCAACCTTCCCCATATCTTTCCAAACAATCTTTCTAAACCTCAATCTCTCGGAAGCCATGCCACCGAAAGCTAAGAAGGGCGGAGAGTCCTCGAGGGCGGTCCTCGAGCGGCTAGCACCGTCGACGGACGTCCCTCCTCAGAGACGGTCCCGAACGGTCCAAGGCACATCCGCAGCCGAGGGTCGCCTGGGCTCCCAACTCTTTGTCGAGATCCCCTTCCAAGAGGGAGTCGAGGCCTCGCTCTCAGCGGACGAAACCGTGCCACCCCGGCGCGAGCATCTCCGCAAAGACAAAGCTGTTGCCGTAGAGGAGACGCGCCGCGATCAACCTCCAGCCGCTGGAGGAGACGTCGCAGCCCAAGACACTCTTCTCCAGAAGCAGGAGCGGTTAGTCCGAGAGCTCCAGGAGCTCCAACAGCAGCTGAGGGCAGCGCAAGCTGCCTCCTTGAGGCAGGTCTCTGAGCCTCAAGGGAAAAAGAGGGACGCCCCCAGCAGGGCAGCCCGGCCTCCTCACGAGGACCTCAGAAATCATCTGGACCAGAAACGGAGCCAGATCCGTGACGAAGGCTCGAGCAACAGCCGAAGTCACCATAGCCGCGACGGCCGAACTCATAGCCGACGTAGCCCAAGCCATCCCAAGCGAAAGCCCAGAGCTCAAACTCTAGAGAAGGACGATGAGCAAGAGCGATTTGACAAACGTGTCAGATTGGCTCTCCAGCACAACTTGGACATGCGGGACCAGAAACAGATCTGTGGTCACACTGATCTCGGGGGCTCGCCCTTCACAAAAGAGATCGAGCGCACTCCCTTGCCCAGAAAGTTCTCCGTCCCGCGGTTCGTCCCATACGACGGACTGTCCGACCCATCCGCACACCTCCGACACTTCTCCCAGAAGATGTCTATCTGGGGGAACGAGGGTCACCTAAACTGCAAAATCTTCTCCTCCAGTTTGGGTGACCTCCCCCTGAAGTGGTTCTGCTCTCTCCCGGAGCAGTCGGTTTTCAGTTGGAAGGAACTCCAGCTCTCCTTCCTGAAGAAGTTCCAAGCCTACACCGTCGTCCCCAAGAAGGAAGGGGACCTCCTCGCCCTGAGAATGAAGCAGGGCGAAACCCTCGCCAAGTTCGCCCAGCGATTCTGGGCGGTCCACAGCCAGATCGAGGGCACGAGGGAAGGGATAGCGATCTACGCCTTCCAGCACGCCCTGATCCCCGGCCACAACTTGCGGAAGAGCTTGGCCGGGGACTCCCCAGAATCGATGCCAGAGTTGATGTCCCGGGTGAAGCGCTTCATCGCCCAGGAGGAAGACGAGATCCGAGCTAAGGATCAGGACGGGCATCCGGAGCCCGAGCAGAGGAGTAGCCTGCCTCGGCAGAAAGGCGGGAGACCCTCCCAGAAGCAGGAGACCAAGCAGGCCTGGGTCTCCAGTTCGGCGAAGCCTTCGTCGTCCAGGTCTGGGGGCACCTGGAAGCCCAGACCTCCCTCCAGCGCCAGTCAGAGCGTCAACGTCGTCTTCAAGGAGCCGATCTACCGCATCCTGACCAAGATCAGGTCCAAGCCGTTCTTCAAGTATCCTCAGCCCATGAGGAATGAACCCACCGAAGGCCCCCGAAGCAAGCTCTACTGCTCCTTCCATAAGGGCAACGGGCACAGAACCGAAGACTGCAGGACTTTGCAGGAGTATCTGGAGAAGCTGGCCGAAGAGGGCCACATCCCGGAGTTCATCAAGGCAGGTGATACCGGCGGCAGCGAGGGCCGGATTCACCAGAGCACGGCCCAGGCTCCGGACAGCGAGGACTCAGAGAAGATCATCAACGTGATCCATCTGGCGTCCTCAGCTCCCGCTTCCTCGTCCCGGGGAAGCTCTCAGGCCCGTGCCGAAGCCAGGCGGGCTTCGCACGGGAAAGAAATAATGAAAGCCGAACTCGCTCCGGCATCCAAGAGAGCCCGCCGCGACCGACCCGCCATCTCGTTCTCGGATCGAGATCTAGAAGGAATCCAGGTCCCTCACAACGACCCCCTGCTCCTCACCATGAAGCTGAGAGACTTCACCGTGAAGAGGATCCTCGTCGACTCCGGCAGCTCCTCCGAGGTCCTCTACTACGACTGCTTCAAAAGGATGAAACTCTCCGAAGCAGACCTCACGGAGGTCCGAGCACCCTTGCTAGGGTTATCCGCCACGCCAGTCTATCCCAAGGGTAGGATCACCTTGGAAACCCGAGTTGGCGGAGCCTCCGTGCTGGCCGACTTCCTGGTTGTGGACGCCCCTTCTCCCTACAATGTCATTCTGGGCAGAACGTGGCTCCACAAGCTAGAGGCAGTTCCTTCTTCCCTCCACCAAAAGCTGAAGTTCGTCCTTGAAAACAAGGAGGGCAAGATGGAAGTAATCACTGTGGAGGGAGACCAGCAGCAGGCCAGGCAGTGCATGCTGGCCGCAGTCCCAGCAGTGAAGGAACCAGAGCGCGTCAACCTGGCCGAGTTCGAGAAAGGCCTCGATGAGATCGGCCGGGACCCTGAGAAGAAGAGCATCGAGGACCTGGCCGAGGTCAGGCTAGACCCGGCAGACCCAGACAGGTTCTTCCTGATTGGCACCCAGCTGCCAGACGAAGAAAGGGCCGAGCTCTCTCGGTTTCTTGATGCAGAATGTGGACGTCTTCGCTTGGAGCCCAAGCGAAATGCCTGGGGTCGACCCTGAGGTCATGTGCCACAAGCTCAATGTCGACCCCGACCACAAGCCGGTAGTACAGAAGGCCCGAAGGACCGGGCTGCAGCAGACAGATGCGGTCGTCGAAGAGATCGACAACCTGCTAAAAGCAGGAGCCATCCGGGAAGTCCAGTACCCGGTATGGCTGGCCAACACGGTGGTGGTCAAGAAGAAAACTAGGAAGTGGAGGGTGTGCGTGGATTTCACCGACTTGAACAGGGCTTGCCCTAAGGACAGTTTTCCCCTCCCGAAGATTGACCAACTGATCGACGCCACCGCTGGTCACGACCGAATGAGCTTCCTTGACGCCTACCGAGGCTATCATCAGATCCCGCTCTATGAGCCTGACGAGGAGAAAACATCGTTAATCACCCCCCGCGGCACTTACTGCTATAAGGTAATGCCCTTCGGGCTGAAGAACGCGGGGGCGACCTATCAGCGCCTCGTCACAAAAATGTTCCAGGCCCAGCTCGGCCGATCGGTAGAGGTGTATATCGACGACATGGTCGTCAAATCTGTGCGCTCCAGCGACCATCTGGCGGATCTCGGCCAAGTCTTCGGCATCCTTCGCGCGTACAAGCTCAAGCTAAACGCTTTCAAGTGCGCCTTCGGCGTAGCCTCTGGCAAGTTCCTCGGCAGCTTGGTAACGCGGAGGGGGATAGAGGCCAATCCGGACCAGATCACTGCCATCCAGGGCATCCAGAGTCCCTCCACCACGAAGGAAGTTCAGAGGCTTACAGGAATGGCCGCAGCACTCAACCGCTTCATCAGCCGGTCGTCAGATAAGTGCAGGCCTTTCTTTAAGCTTTTAAAGAAAAATTTGAAGTTCCAGTGGACCCCTGAGTGCGACCAGGCATTGGCCGCACTCAAAACTTATTTGATGTCACCACCATTACTCTCCACCCCAACTTTGGGGGAGATCCTGTATTTGTACCTTGCGGTCTCGGATCACGCAGTGAGCTCCGTCCTCATCAGGGAGGACGAGGGAGTTCAAAAGCCAATCTATTACACGAGCAAGACCCTGCTCGATGCCGAGACCAGGTACCTCCTATTGGAGAAGCTTGCGTTGGCTCTTGTCACCGCCTCCCGCAAACTCTCCCATTATTTTCAATCCCACACCATTGTGGTGATCACGGAGCACCCACTCCGTTCAGTGTTCAAGAAAGCTGACTTTTCAGGGCGCATATCAAAGTGGGCAGTTGAACTGGGGCAATATGATATACAGTACCGTCCCCGAACTGCAATCAAAGCCCAGATTCTAGCAGACTTCATAGTGGAATTCGTCTCCCCCAACCCGGCTCCGACCCAGCTCGGCACGGCACTGGGGGGCACAGGGCACGAGCCAGGAGAGTCTGAGACCGAGCAGTGTCCCACCTCGGCATGGAAGATCTTTGTCGACGGATCGTTCACCTCCAAGAGAGCTGGCACCGGCATAGTTCTCCAATCGCCAGAGGGACTGGTCATAGAACAGGCCTTCACCCTGGACTTCAAAGCCACAAACAATGAGGCAGAGTACGAAGCACTGATTGCGGGGTTGAACAGCGCCCAAATCCTTGGAGCCCAACACCTGGTGATCTTCAGCGACTCCCAACTAGTAACTAGCCAGCTCGCTGGAGACTATCAGGCCAGGGACGACAGGATGGCGGCATACTTAGCCCTTGCGAAAAAACTGCTCTCCCATTTTCAGAAAGCCGAGGTCAGGCAAATATCCCGAGATACCAACACGCATGCAGATGCGCTTGCAAACCTGGCCTCCGCTGTTGAAGCAGGAAAGAAGAGGACCATCGAGGTCGGGTCAGTGTCAAGGTCAAGTCTAGAACTCCATTCACCTCGGCTTGTCCTCTGTGCTGACCTCGGCCCTAGCTGGATGGATCCAATCATCGCCTACTTGAAGGACGACCAGCTCCCCGAGGACAAGACTGAAGCCCACAAGATCAGGCTCAAGGCAGCCCGGTTCTGGCTCTCTCCCGAAGGCAAACTCTACAGGAAGTCTTTCACAGGTCCATACCTCCAATGCGTCCACCCGACCAAGGTGAACGACTTCCTGTATGAGATCCACGAAGGAATCTGCGGCAGCCATATAGGAGGTCGGTCATTGGCCTACAGAGCAATCAGCCAGGGTTACTGGTGGCCCTACATGCAGAAGGACGCCCAGGTCTATGCCAGGAAATGCGAGAAATGCCAGAAGTTCTCCCACTCCCTCCATCAGCCAGCACAGGATCTGAGTCCCCTCTCCAGCCCATGGCCCTTCGCTCAATGGGGCCTGGACATCGTGGGGCCTCTTCACCGAGCTCCAGGGAACAAGAGATGGCTGATAGTGGCTACGGACTACTTCACGAAGTGGATAGAGGCTGAACCGTTATCTTCCATCACGGACAGGGACTCCAGGAACTTCGTTTGGAAAAACATCCTTACGAGGTTCGGCATCCCCCGGACCCTGATCTCGGATAACGGGACTCAGTTCGACTCCAAGTCATTCAAAGACTTCTGCCAAGAGCACGGCATCAGAAACCATTACTCCACCCCGGCATATCCACAGAGTAATGGCCAGGCAGAAATCTCTAACAAAGTGATCCTGGACGGCCTGAAGAAGCGACTGGACAAGGCAAAGGGCAGATGGACAGAGGAGCTCCCGAGCGTGCTGTGGGCATACAGGACAACTCCAAGGAGGTCCACTTCGGCAACACCTTTCTCTCTGGCCTACGGGATGGAGGCGGTCATTCCCTTGGAAATCGGCCTTCCTACCCTGAGGACAGAGCTGGTCGACCAAGGCCGAAATGAGACGAACCTGGCAATGGAGCTGGAGCTGGCAGACGAGCGACGAGAAGCAGCAGCCCTGAGACTGACCGACTATCAGCAGCGGTTAGCCAGGGCATACAATCAAAATGTTAAAGAAAGAAGGTTCACCGCGGGAGAGCTCGTTTTAAAGAAGACCCTGCCAGCTGACAGAGAACCAAACGAGGGGAAACTCGCCCCAAACTGGCATGGCCCGTTCAGAGTAGTCTCACTGGCAGGAAAGTCAGCCTACAAGCTCGAAGACTTGGAAGGCAAGCCACTGCCGAGACCATGGAATGCATCCCACTTGAAGAAATTTTATTTCTAAAGATGTATCGAGTCTCAAAATCAATAAAAGCAGCTTTCACATTGTCATCAACTTGTCGTCTCTCTCTGACTGATTCCGACAGCATGGGTCTACCGCCCTGGAAAAGACCTCGAGTCCAGACTCGGTCGTTTCCTAAAGCTCCTGGCCTTGGGCCACGGAGAAGGCCTCGAGTTCAGACACTCGGCCGGATTGGGCCCACCGCCCTGGAAAAGACCTCGAGTCCAGACTCGGTCGTTTCCTAAAGCTCCTGGCCTTGGGCCACGGAGAAGGCCTCGAGTTCAGACACTCGGCCGGATTTGGCCCACCGCCCTGGAAAAGACCTCGAGTCCAGACTCGGTCGTTTCCTAAAGCTCCTGGCCTTGGGCCACGGAGAAGGCCTCGAGTTCAGACACTCGGCCGGATTGGGCCCACCGCCCTGGAAAAGACCTCGAGTCCAGACTCGGTCGTTTCCTAAAGCTCCTGGCCTTGGGCCACGGAGAAGGCCTCGAGTTCAGACACTCGGCCGGATTGGGTCCACCGCCCTGGAAAAGACCTCGAGTCCAGACTCGGTCGTTTCCTAAAGCTCCTGGCCTTGGGCCATGGAGAAGGCCTCGAGTTCAGACACTCGGCCGGATTGGGCCCACCGCCCTGGAAAAGACCTCGAGTCCAGACTCGGTCGTTTCCTAAAGCTCCTGGCCTTGGGCCACGGAGAAGGCCTCGAGTTCAGACACTCGGCCGGATTGGGTCTACCGCCCTGGAAAAGCCTCGAGTCCAGACTCGGTCGTTTCCCAAAGCTCCGAGCCTTGGGCTCTGGAGAAGGCCTCGAGTTCGGACACTCGGCCGGATTCCTAAAATCAGGGTTTTTACACCCCCCAAAGATCATTGCCGAGCGCACGCTTCCACTGCCGAGACCAGTGGAATGATGACTCCACTTCGGCACAAGGCAGCTCGTCTCGGCCAAAGCCAGTCATTTCGGCCAAAGGCAGCTCTCCAGAAGAGAGCTGTGCCAGCACTCAAACACAAATGCAAGCATTCCAGAACAGTGCAAAGAAAGAGAAAAAGAACTCAAAAGCGTTGAACACTGTTTGGGTAATCATAGAATTCCTCCTTTTTATTCATTGTGAACTGCTTTATTACAAGAGTTACAGAACAGAAAGAAAAGTACAGAAAGGAGGATCACAGTCCTCTAGAAACAGAAAATAAAGTAACTGGGAGACTCTGGATCGAAGACGCCGGATCGCTGCCTGGAGGTTCTGAGTGATCCTAAATTTCACAGAGCTCTATAATACGCTTTGGCTGGCCAGACCAAAGCATCGCACAGCCCCTCCAGTTCGGAGGCACTGGACCTCGCTGGGCTCTTCTTCTCTCCATCAACGAAACCCGACCCATCGCTTGAAGAAACCCCAGGTCCAGCGGGGCCTCAATCCCGCCTTCCGTACGACGGTCGCACAGGACCGTGTCGGACGAGAATGCGCCACCGTCCCCCGGTTACGTTGCAGCGCATCCTCACTCTGTCTGGCCAGGGACGGATGGCCATGAACCCGCGTTCAGAGAGCGCGTGGTCCACGGGGAGTTCCTTCAGAGAGCGCGCAGACCACGACGGACTTCCCCCTTGGAGAAAGCCGTCCACAGGCGCAAAGGTTCCCCCCGGATCGAAGATTACAGAATGTCTGTCAGACATGGTTCCTACAGCTAAGTGGATTAAGTTATCCTACTTCCGTTTCTCTTCTTCTCCCATGGCGAGCTTGCCATCCCTATTTATAGGAAGAAGAAGGACTCAGTCTCCGAAAGAAGGGTCTGGTCTCCAAGGCAATTTACGAGGCGAAGTCTCCCACGCTCTGCGTGGCGTGCACGACTTCCCTTATACTGACCAGCAGTTCCCATGGTATCACATGGGGGCACCCCCTCGTTCTCCTCAATGGTCACATCACCGTACTTGCAGCTATTCAAGATCGCCCAAGATACGGAAGATCAGTGCGAATACCAAAGATCACCTAAGATACGGAAGATCAGCGCGAATACCAAAGAAGATCACCTAAGGTACGGAGTATCGACGCTAGCGCCCAAGAAGACCACTCGACACTCAGCTCTAACGTTTCGTCACAAGAAGCACTCTGCCGAACTCAAGCATCGAAGTACCAGGCTTAAAAGAGACAGAAGCACGAGTATTTGAAGAAACTTTCAATTGTATTAAAATCTCAGTCGTTACAGTGTTCAGCAAATACAAACTGAAGAAAATTACAGAGCATGAAGCAAGAAAACGAATCTCCCGAGGTCATGACCGGTCAGTTGCACGGGCTGCGGCGTCAGAGGCTTCGCCGGATGGACGGGCAGAGGTCGGCACCGGAAGCGTGTACGGAGGAGGCTCCCGAAAGGAGGGGTGGTCCTCCGAGACCCCGGCCTCATTCAGGCCGGCACGCCACCCTTTCGCCCAGGCCTTATCCCTCACCACAAGAACCCTTTCCTTGTAGTGGGCGGTGACCTGCGCTCTGGCGTCCTCGAACGCGGCATCGCACTCAGACTCGAGCTTCGCCTCGGCTTCATCCGCCCTCTTGGACTCGGCTTGAAGCAGGGCCGCGTAATCGTCTCCCATCTTCGAAATGGAGACCTCGAGCTCGGCCGCTCTAGTCCTCTCCGCCTCGGCTTCTTCCCTCGCCTGCTCGAGCTTCGCCGCGTATTCCTCTTCCACCCTGGCTAACTTCTGGCTAACAGCGTCCAGGGATTCCTGCAGGCCGTTCTTCTCCACGGTCAGCTCGGCAACGTCCATGCTGTACCTGCGGATCCTGTCAGCAACGGCCATGGACTTCTGTGCCGCCTGTCAAAGAAACGGGGTGTACGTGTTAGATCCAAAGAGCGTTAGACGCTAAATTGCTGGTTTGACGAAGGGAAATGAAGATTTACCGCGACGTTGGACTGCAACATCGACAGGATCAGCTTCTGATCGCTGTACTTGTCCAGCCGCTCCATGTCCCGGGGAAGGGCGCAGGCTCGCCCTAGGGCCTCGAGGACCGGGGGATCGATCTTGTGAAGAACGCAATCCTCCATCGTCATCGGCCTCCCCGGCCCAAGCATGAAGCTCGGCTCCCATAACGGCGGCCCCTGGGGCAACGAGGCAGCAGCCGAGCTAGGGCCCGCGTCGGTCCTCGGCATCTTCAGCGGCCGAGTTTCCTCCTGCTAAACCTCAGCCGGGGGCAGGCGTACCTCTGGATCAACAGGGCTGGGGGGTGCGGGAACCTCCGCCACCCCTACAGGGGAAACTACCCGAGCCCTCGGAGATGGATGCTCCGGGGAATTCACCGGCTCCTGGGGGGCTCGGGCGTCCTCCACTCCAAGCGCCAAGGCCTCGAGGTCCTCGAATGACAAGCGCCTGGTGTGCCTCATCTCGGAGCCTGGCGAGGGAGATCGGGCGGTTTGACTCGATTCCCTTCCTGAGACCTGGAGAAGTCTCGATCCCGATGTGGAAGTTAGGGCTCCAGACGTGGCCCTAACGTCAGACGACGCCCGCGAGGGCTCTGCGACCTCCGGACCGGCCTGCTCCTGACCGACCTCGAGTCCGGCACCTTCACCCTGGATCGGCTCTACGGTGCCCCTCAAATACCCACGGTACTTCGGCCGATACCCTAGCAGCGACCAGGCCGCCCTGCCGTCATGACCGCTGTACCGCTTCACCAGGCGGAGCTAGGCCTCGTTCCTCTTCCAAATGTATCTGGCGGCCTGCTTTCTCTCCTTCAAAGCTGCAGCAATCAGAAGCATTAGCGCGGCAGAACAAAAAGAAACTTATGTAAAAATGAAAAAGAAACGGAGGGTGTTTACTTGGAATGGTACCAAAGTGGCGAGGGACCTGGTAGCCTCTATCGGTGTCGGCCACCCCGAACTCCCAGTTCCCCGAGACGTACAGAAGATCGTCTCCGGCATACTTGCTTGAATCCTCCAAGTATCGGACGAAGCCGTCCCGGCCTGGCTTAGCCCGGAGATAATAAGAATCTCCGGACTTGCATATGTCGTAGACGTCCTCAAGGTCGAAGACGCCGAAGTCGGTGCCCAGGACCTCATTCAACTTGGTCGTGCCCATCACGATCTTGAAGGCATTCGGCAGCAGTTGGCAGGGACAGAGACGCCACTGACTAAGGCATCTCCTGAGAAGTGGGTGAAGGGGGAATCGGACCCCGCCTTCTATCACGGCCACTAGCGGAAAAGGCATCCAGCCTCCCGAAAAGTAGCGAGGGTTGTAGCCACGGGGTTCAGCACCCCTGACTTGGACATCAGCAGGGATCCTAAAGGCCGACCTGAAACCCTCGATCGCTGCCTCGCCCTCTAACCAGTGGCTATAAATCCCCATTCCTATCCCAGTCTAAAAACAGAGAAACCCGCAGAAGAAGAGGCAGGGCAGAAGGAACTTACGGAAGCAGAACGAAGATGCTGGGCAGCAAAGAGACTCAATTTCAGCAGCGCACCACTTCTCAGATGAAGCTCTCTCACAGTAGCCTGCCCACCTCTGATGCTCGCCTCTGATTCAGAATAGCAAACGAAGGGTAAAACGAACCTCGATTGCCCTATATATAGCAGAGAGGCCCTCTGTCCAGAAACCCTAATTGGGCGCGCCAGGGGGCGCCTCCTGGGATTCTGCGCGAATCATTTCAAAAATTGATTACGCCCCTGACGAGACGGCGCGTGCGATCTCGAGGAGACAGACAACTAGCCAGGAGATGACGCGTGGAGCCGTCGACCTGTCTTCAGCATTGAATAAGGGACGCCAGTTATTACCTCGATCATCCAAAGCGACAGCGAATCAGGGCCGAAAAGGGCTCTCTCCTCCAGATAGACCCCGTCACATAGCTCCCGACCTCACGGCACTGACGTTCTACGCGAGGTCAGAAGCTAGGGGGCAATTGTGTGGGGAGATTTAGAATTCCAAGATTACGCTAATTAACCGCCTTTAGATGAGATTAAGCGCCCTCACGTGCCCTCCGCGTGCCACCCACGTGGCATCAATTTCACCTCGGCTATCAGGGCAGGATCTTCGGCCGAAGTCAAGCATGTCCGAACCGCTATAGCCGAGCTCGGCTGTTTCATGTGCCCACCTCGGCAGAGAGCACCACCTCGGCTGAAGGAGTCTAGACGAAAGCCGAGGCAAGAAAGAACCTCCACTCGCACCCCTCATTCCCCACGATGTCAGACACGTAGGGGAATAGGGGCGCGAGCCAATAAGACAGATGCGACATCCAACCGTCCACTATCTTCACCAGATCGCTGATGTGGCGGCATCCAGCGGCTGAGGCCACATCAGGGCAAGGCCCGAGGGCAGATCCGATGGTACTCCAACCGCCAAAGGCGCCCAACACAATCTGGCCCAACAAGACACGCATTTAATGCAATGTGGGCTGACCCGACTAGCATTAAATGCAGAGTGGGCCGGATTAGACTGCATTTATTACTTTGTGGGCTGATCATGACTTCTCAGTCGAATCATGGGACCCACACCAAGATATCCTCTTAAAGATACGATCCAAACCTCTACAAATAGAACTCCATGCACCATGCAAGGTACGCACAATTGGATATACAGAGCCGTTACTATGTCTCTCTTCTCCCTCTCCTTCCTTCCATTGTTCCAGTTCCCACACTGACTTTGGCATCGGAGAGCCTTGCGCCGCCCAGGCCAGGGTCCTCTGACCGTTTGTTATTCTCTTTCAGGCTTTCGGACGGCATCCAGTCACACCCAGTCATCATCATCTTCTCGGATAAGTCCTATAAGGCACCTCCTTATTGTGGGTCATTATTTTCTGCACCTACAGTTCCCATGTGATAGCCTCAACGGGGATCGCGGTTAAAAAATGTGGGCAATGTTTAAAAGGCGAGAGACCAGCTTATCCTACCAACACCGTGGGCCCCTTCTGTTTTCAAAAAGTTTAAACTGTAATGACTATAGGCCCATTTGTTTTGAATTTGTAGCGATTCTTAGAAAATGCCCTAAAGGTGATTAAAATGGAAGAATTATGCGAAGATTCATAAATGATCGCCATATAATCTACATCCTCATCTTATATCCTTCATCTTTAGTCTCTTTATCAATCCTTTGTTGGAGCCAATTTTTCCATGATTCTCTAGAAATTCAATTCCATACAAATAAATAGGCTTTTCTGAGACACCATACTTGTCGATCTCTGCAAAGTTGTTCAAAATGGACTTGGGACGACTCCAATAACAAAGACGTCTTCAGGATCACCCCTTCAATTTCTTTCCACATATGCTCATATATGAACCAAGGCTTTGAATTTAAAATACTAATCGCACACTACAATATAGTTGCCAACATTATGCTTACAGGCCCTGTGGTTGCCAACATCACACTACAATATATTGAGCCATATAGTTTTCATGCCTTGTAATTGTAAGCATTTTATTGGAGCGCAAAAGATTCCATCCAATCGCATCTTCATATGACGAATTCCACAGATTAATTAACAGTAGAAGATTGATCTTTCAATTTACAAGAGTTGTCATCCTTGATAACATTGTTTCAGACTCCATTTCCCCATGTGGAAATAATTAGTTCATTGATCACATTTATTAGTGGCAAATTGCTTAATACAATTGACAGTCATTACCCTGCATCTTCTTTTTGAAAATTTTCTCAGCCCCATTGTATATCACTAGAGATGAAACATTGTATGCACTTTCAAGGAGAGTTTAAATGGGTGGTGTGACAGCATCCTGGAGTGTAAGTCTACTGTTTTGCAATAGGTAATTGAGAAATGATCTAGTATATAGCTAGATACATGATAAGGTTTTGATGTATTGCTTTGAAAGGGCCCATAGGGTTGTTGCAGCTTTCCTTGACATCAATCTCATGAGGAAGTTAATCCACTTGGTCCCAAGTTGATAGACAGTGGTGAGAAGTGAAAACAATTAATCGAATTGACAAGCTCCATAGGGGGCTCGTATAAAGATCACTGAAACCCCAAAATAAATGCTTACTAAATTATTTCTCCATTTTAACGCCATATTACAACCAGATGCTCACCCAGTCACTGCAACTCATGCAAATTGCCCCATCTTCAATCTGCAACAAAATGCTTTCCAATCTGAGTAGGGCTCCAGTTACTGGGGAGATGCTACTGAAGTGTGTGGAGAGCCAATACTCAAAGCTACTGAACTGGTTAAATGAAGGTGGATATGTCATTACCTTAATTGATGTTGTAAATCCTAGCACATCTTCATATTCTCCATCCGTGCAGACTTTAAAGTAACTGCTTCGGTCTAATCCTGTAATACCACTTGAGAGATGAGGTCCATGTCAAAACTAACGAGAAATTTCAGGCCCATAAACCAGTTCTCTTTATATGAGGTAGCCTCTTCATTGTCTATTGACTTCATATTATCTCAGTCAAGAAAATGGAACCGCTGAGCTCCCATATGTCAAAAAAGAAGAAATAAAAACTTGTTGAGACAATGCAAACACATGTCGTCCCTGCAAATTTCCCTTTTTGATGACAACCTAATGATCCCACTGAATCAATACCACGTGTAACCACTTAATTTGCACGGACAAGGCTATGATGAATCCAGAAAGCCCTGTTCTGTATAGGATTTTGGTAGTATAGTGATCTCACAACACGTAACAAATGCTAAAAGAACATTAAAATGTACGTGGGCTACATGAATATCAAATCTTCAATATCACAATTGATCTTCATGTGCAAACTTATTTTTTCAAGCTCCAAATGAATCCTATCAATCTCTGGATGTAATCCTCCTCCTGAGAACAAATGAACTTGACTTCCAATTTCCATCCAACTGTAACCAGGTTGCTTCTTAACACCTTGCTCTTTCATCAACCCCCTAACTCTAGTAACCTCCCTCCACATACCTGCAGCTGCATAAATATTTGATAACATAACATAAGCCCCTGAGTTATGTGGATCCAGTTCAACTAGCTTCTCAGCGGCCAGCTTCCCTAGTTCTACATTCTGATGGACTCGACAGGCACCAAGCAGAGCACCCCAAACAGCTCCATCTGCTTCAAATGGCATCTGTCTTATAAAATCATACGCCTTCTCCAACTGCCCCGCACGACTCAGTATGTCAACCAGGCATGAATAGTGCTCGGCCCTTGGAGTAACCCCATATTCTTCAACCATTGAATTGAACCAATCCATGCTCTCTTTCACCTTCCCAACATGCCCACATGCAGACAAGACACTGAGGAATGTTATGCCATCTGCCTTCAATCCATTTGTTCCCATCTCATCAAATAAACCAAGTGCTATTTCATAGTGTCCATGTTGTGCATATGCCGCTATAACTGTATTCCATGACACCAAATCTGGACTGTGGATTTGTCGAAAGACAGATTCTGATTCATGGATGCTACCACATTTGCTATACATAGTTATCAAGGTGTTGCATACAGAAATATTCAACTTAAAACCACATTTCACCACAATGGCATGAGCTTGCCTCCCTTGTTGTAATGATGCAAGAAGGGAACATGCAGTCACTACAACCACCATGGTTGAGTGATCCGGTCTTGTACCTGTTTCCATCATTAGGGAATGTAATTTCAAGGCATCCTCACCTTGCCCATTGTGCACATAGCCTGTAAAACAATGGAATTTTTTGCAATATAAGCACAACATCTATGGTCTCAAGAGTTTAAGCAGCATTTCACAGTTCAGTTAAGTGAACTGATAACAAAGCTTACAACTAAGAGCAGAAAAGCTAAGAATTTGATGATACTCATGGACATGAATTGATGTTGATGTTGGAGTAGCCAGGGGAAACATGTCATTTCGTCGACTACAAGCCAATACATAGTTTCTAGATCTGGATCATTGAACTTGAGATCTGGATCATTGATCTTGATAGGACTAGTGTTTTCATACCTAACCAACTATAGGCCTTTAATTAAGTGGTTAGGATTTTGGAATCATGGAGGCTTTTAAAGCGTTCCAAATCCAAAGTGATTAATTAACCATCAGACCAATAATCCAGCGAGTAACCAAGATGGGAAATATGCATCTTGCATGATCATATTCCCCATTAGTCAGAATAACAAGTTGGCTCCTTGTTGCATACCTCCTATTATGGCATTCCAAGAGACAAGATCCTTGTGTTGAATTCTTTCAAACAATTTCCTTGCATCTTCCATCTTCCCCTCCTTACAATAACCCGTGATCATCGCCGTTAATGTAACCACATTCTTCTCAGGCATCTCATCAAATAATCCCCTGGCTTCCTCAAACCTGCCACTCTCCACGTACCCACTAATCATCACAGTCCAAGAAACAGCATTCTTCCATGGGATCCGATCAAACAGAGCACGCGCCCTGTCAATCTCCCCATTCCGGGTGTACCCATCAACCATTGCAGTGTAGGAAATCACATTCCTCTTAGGCATTTCTTCAAAGAGCCTGGCAGCTTCCTCCACCCTGTCATTCCTCACAAACCCAGAGATCATCGCATTCCATGACGCGACATTTCTCCTGGGCATGGCATGGAAATAGGCGCAGGCCTCCTCCATCCTCTCATGCTGGATGCACCCGGCGATCATCGAATTCCAAGACACCACATTCCTCGTCGGCATCAAATTGAACATTCTCTTCGACTCCTCGATATCGCCATTCTGCCAGTAAGCGGCGACAATTGCATTCCACGAAACGACATCTCTTTCAGGCATTTTGTCAAACAGTTGACGGGCGGCTTCGATCTTGCCCGAGCGGGCGAGCTTGGCAATCTGGACATTGCAAGAGAATATCTGTTGGGTAGAGATGAGCCTAAAGGGTGGTAACAGAAAATGGCGGGAAAGGCAGACGCTGAAGCGAAGATTTTGAATGTTGGGGGAGAGAGCTGCTGCCTGTTTGAAATAGCGTGGGAAGAGCATCGGTTTCGTTTGTGTATTTGGGTGTGCCACGTAACGTTATTACGATATAAAAGCAACAGCAGCCAAGTTTGCAAATTGGCGATCCGCCACACACCCTCTCAAACCGATCTCATCCGTCCAGCTCAGCGCCAACAAACACAGCCAGAATCCTTCTCAACCGTCAGATCCTCCACTGGAAAAAGCACAAAAGCTAAGCGAATCCTGACCTTCCGATACGAACGAGATTCGCATCCACCGTTACAAGACGGTTATTTTACAGTAGCCATATATAGGAACCGACTCCTTCGAATCTCACATATTTTTCTCTGGGTCAGTTTGTAGGGTCTCATTCTCATCTCTCTTTTAGTCCTTTTGACCAAAGGTAAAGCAGTAGAGTCTCCTCTAATCTCCATCTCCTTTTGAGGTTAGGGTTAGGGTTAGGGTTAGGGTTAGGTTGATTTTTCTTCTGATTTGGTCCTGAGCTTGATTTTGTTTTGTCTGATATGAGTTGACATGCTTGATGTTTGATTTTACATTGTATAACTAAAGTGTGTGTGTTTCTATGTTCAATGCTGCAATCTGTTGTTTTGATTGTTGTGTGAAATGTGGGTCATTTGTTGTAAGCTGGGTTGACTTGTTTTGCATGCCTATCTGTTGGGATTACCTGTATTGGACAATAGTTGTCTTAACAGTGGATTGAAAATAGTTTGTGATCTGTTGGGGTGAAAACAACAATAAGGTTCAAGAAACACCAGATAACCCAGTGGTTGGGGGTGCCTCATCTAAAATCCCTGGGCAGGCAGGTCTTCAAAAAAAGTACTTTACCACTCACCTATCTAGAAAGATAAAAAAGTTTTCAAGCTCTGGACATTAGGAGAGTGTTGGTGGGTTTATAAAATGAGATTGAAGTTGTTGGATGTGTAAAAATGTTTTTAGTTGGGTATATTGAGGAGAGGGTGAGTGGATTTATGAAAGCATTTCAAGCGTGGGTTTCAATATGGTAGGGGAGAGAGATTGATTAGTGTGGTTAGATTGCTGGATGGAGATGGGTTTCCATATTATATAGTATTGCTGCTGTTCCCAGTATGGTTGGAGATGTGGATGGATTTGGATACTGTTTTCATTGATGATGGATGGTTAAAGATGTTTTTGGATTGTTCAAAGGGCTAAGATGCAAGAATTAGAGAGTAAAATTAGTTGCTAACTCAAAATGAAATCAGAAATGGATAGTCGAACATGATCACAACAAGGGTGATTCTAAACGCGGCTATCGCTGCACATACCCACATTCGAACCCACCCACTATATGTTTTATTGAAAAACAGTTTGTGGAGCCAATCCACCATATTTCTCAAAGTGCCCACGAGTTTCCTCCTCCAACGTTTTCTCTTGTCGAGGGTTTGAAGGTTGAAGACGACAGCAGCACGCCACTCTCGTCGACGGTTTGAAGGTTGAAGACGACAGCTGCACACCTCTTCTTAACTGGGTGGAAGTCTTTCTCCTCCAAAAAGCCCCAGCGCCTCTTCTTCTTCTTCTTCTTCTTCATACGAATCCTAAAGAATGTGAGCTCTTCTTCTTTATCTTCTTCTTCACAATCCTTTTAGGTTGTAATTTTTACATTCTTTTTAGGTCGTTTTTTTTTACTCAAATATTACAAACGTTTTGAAGGTTTTTTAGGACCCACTAGAATGGAATACTACTAGTTCTAATTTAACCAATCAATGCAGCGGAAATAAATCAATCAAATAATATAGAACTAGCTATCTACCAATCACACACCACAAGAAGGCAGACACAAATTTTACCGTGGAAACCCTTTCCGGGAGTAAAACCACGAATCAGAAATCAAGAGTTCACGAACAGTTACAAGATATACTCACTAGCTCCTGTACCTCAGTTTGTACCTCGACCTCAGGACTATAGTTATTCTTGCAAAGAATCCACTGACACGAAATCCACATGCCCCGTTCTCCTTACTTGATCTCCTCGCACTATGCAAGCACAAGATGAACAATCTTCTCCTTCGAAAAGCAGAAGCAACAGCAACCTTCTAGAGCAGCCTTCAGAATGATCTCTCAATGGCTCTAGAGAATAAACTCTCTCTCATGATCTCTCTAACTCAGATTAATGAGAGTGGTGGTGGTCTCTATAGGGTTGAGAGTAACACCCAATTTATAGGCCCAAATTCGTGCTTAAGACTCCTAGAAATAATCTCATCAGGAAAGAAGTCCCTTTGCAACTCTTTAAACAGAGTTCTGTTCGGACTTGTAAACCTGCGCCCAGCTCGCTATAGCGAGCATGAGTCTCGCTATAGCGAGACCTGCTACTGTCCACGTTCTGTCAAGTGCGTTTTGTACATTGTTTGCACTGTTCACTATTTACTTTTGTCCATCCGGTTTTCATGAGTCCTGTCAACATCTTTCTCTTCAGCCGAATTTGTTGACTGACTGTCCTATCATGACTATTATTCTAACAATCTCCCCCTTTTGGCAATTCTTGGACAAAATCCCTAGAAAAATACAATTTGATCTACCCAAAAGTAAAACCCAAAATACATTGAATTTAAAAAAAAATTCAGCACTGTAGATCATGTATTTCCTTTGCTTGAACATGTAGCTCTTGAATTGCCTTGGCTTGTAAAGCTCCCCCTAGCTCCATTCTTCTCCCCCTATTTTTGTCCATAATTGACAAACAAATATTATCATGCAACTTCTGTCAACCTGGATGCAGTAGCTCCCCCTTAATATTGACTCCCCCTCAATATGATCTTCGTATCAGCACTAGGGTGGGGGCTTGATCTTGCAGATCAGGGGTGATGAAGCTTAGGCACACACACTTGTAAATTTAAATATTTCAGCAAAGTGTGTACCAATACAGAAGAGAGGTCTTCTTTCTTGACCCAGACAGCTTTGGTATTCTTCTTTTTCAGCTCAGTCTTCTGTGTTTTCCATTGCTTTTGATTCGGTAAACTTCGCAGCTTGTTGCAATGGGGTCGAATGTGTCCTTTAATTCCACAATGATGACAAGTGGGGATTCGTTCAGGACGTAACACATTCTGCTTCTTTGGAGCTTTCTTTGCAACACTAACAACCGGATTAGTAATAACTGAATTTTTAACAAAACAATTTTTTACTTTTGGCATTTGAAGTGGATGCTCCATTAGCGTAGCCAATACCATGTTTATCAGTGTTTGCCTTTTGACTGCACAGGATGTCATCTAATTTTCTCGATCCAGTGTTCATCCTATTCAATGAAGCTTTAGCAGTGTCTAACTCAGATAGAACCATCTTGAGTCTTCCATTCAGATCAGAATTCTCTGCTTTCAAAGTCTTCATATCAGAATCAAGTAAGTCACACTTTTGTGATTCTGCAGTCAATCTGTCAGCCAACTTGTTATTTTCATCCTCCAATTTTTGTACTTTTGCAAGGGAATCTGCAAGTTCAGCTTTCAAGGAGGAATTCTGCTCTTCAGACATTTGCCAATTAATAGCAACTTTTTCATTCACTTTAACCATCTTCATGGTTTCTTGAAAAGTGTTTCATATTCACCTTTCCAATCTGGTTCTGCCTCTGACTCAGTATCGTGATCAGTCTCAACTTCAGAAGAAACGTGGGAAGCAACAGAACTAGAAGTTGCCATAAAAGCAATAAACTTCCCCTTGCCAGTGTTAGACTCGTCAGACTCAGGATTTTCATCACTCTCATCAGAAGTGTCATCTTCCCAAGTAGTATTCAAGGCCTTCTTTTTAGATTTTTTGTTTCCACAATCATTAGCAATGTGTCCATAGCCTTGACACTCATAGCATTGAATCCCTTTAAAAGATTTCTTCTTTTCAGAATTTTTAGGGATCTTCACATTGGTTTTCTGTCCCTTCATAAAAGCTTAAATTGCTTCATGAACTGTACAGCAACTTGAGGATCAGTTTCCTCGGAATCTGAATCTGAATCTGAATCACTTGCAGCTTTCTTATATGATTTATTGGACGCTTTCTTGAATGATTCTTTCAACGCTTTCAAAGCAATACCTTGAGATTTTGTCGTCCCATTAGACCTAAGGTTTGCTTCAAAAGTTTGTAGATTGCCAACCAACTCATCAACTTTGAGTGTATTCAGATTTTTATTTTCCTCTATGGCCACAACCTTTCCATCAAACCTTTCTGGGAGAGACCTCAAAATCTTTTTAACAATTCTGTTTTCAGGAATTGGTTCTCCTAAAGTAAAGGTATCATTCACAATTGCATTCAGCTTTGAATTAAAATCATCAAAAATTTCATCATCTTCCATCTTTATGGTTTCGAAGGCTGTATACAATTTCTGAAGTTTCGACTGTTTGACAGTGTCAGTCCCTTCATGTACAGTCTGTAGAATAACCCAAGCTTCTTTTGCAGTAGTACATGTAGAAATTCTACGAAACTCAGACATATTAACTCCATTATAAATAGCATTCAAAGCCCTAGAGTTACAAGTGGCAGCCAACTCTTCTTCCTTATTCCACTGATCTTCAGGTTTGGGACCAGTTACCCCATCAGCAGTAATAGTGGGTAAGGAATAGCCATTCACAACAGATTTCCAAACTTTCAGATCTATGGCTCTCAAGAAGGCAATCATCCTGGCTTTCCAATAAGCATAATTGCTACCATCCAACAGAGGAGGCTTATTGGTTGAAGTGCCTTCGCGGTAGATATCCATTCTAGCAATATTTGGATCAACACAATAAAATAGTGTAACCCGCTCTGATACCACTTGAAGGTTTTTTAGGACCCACTAGAATGGAATACTACTAGTTCTAATTTAACAAATCAATGCAGTGGAAATAAATCAATCAAATAATATAGAACTAGCTATCTACCAATCACACACCACAAGAAGGCAGACACAAATTTTACCGTGGAAACCCTTTCCGGGAGTAAAACCACGAACCAGAAATCAAGAGTTCACGAACAGTTACAAGATATACTCACTAGCTCCTGTACCTCAGTCTGTACCTCGACCTCAGGACTATAGTTATTCTTGCAAAGAATCCACTGACACGAAATCCACGTGCCCCGTTCTCCTTACTTGATCTCCTCGCACCTTGCCAGCACAAGATGAACAATCTTCTCCTTCGAAAAGCAGAAGCAACAGCAACCTTCTAGAGCAGCCTTCAGAATGATCTCTCAATGGCTCTAGAGAATAAACTCTCTCTCATGATCTCTCTAACTCAGATTAATGAGAGTGGTGGTGATCTCTATAGGGTTGAGAGTAACACCCAATTTATAGGCCCAAATTCGTGCTTAAGACTCCTAGAAATAATCTCATCAGGAAAGAAGTCCCTTTGCAACTCTTTAAACAGAGTTCTGTTCGGACTTGTAAACCTGCGCCCAGCTCGCTATAGCGAGCATGAGTCTCGCTATAGCGAGACCTGCTACTGTCCACGTTCTGTCAAGTGCGTTTTGTACATTGTTTGCACTGTTCACTATTTACTTTTGTCCATCCGGTTTTCATGAGTCCTGTCAACATCTTTCTCTTCAGCCGAATTTGTTGACTGACTGTCCTATCATGACTATTATTCTAACACGTTTGCATTAGGGTTGTAATTTCTTTTTCTTCTTCTCTTTCTCATCCGAAGTACATAATCTCTGTGCATTTTGAAAAAAAAAAAAGAACGATGCATTCATCCTAATCTGCTCGGTAACGCAGGTTCGTGCACGGGGTTTATGCACGGCAAATGTTCTCCATGCGTAACATTTTTGCACGGCATACATATTTTGTGCAAATGAATTTTGCACGGCAAATATCAGCCATACAGAACACTTTTGCACGGCATACATTTGCAATTGTATGCCGTGCAGAACATATATGCACGGCATATATGTGCTGGGCACATGAATTCTGCGCGGCATACATTTGCTGTGCATAATTTTTTTTGCACAGTTAACATGTGTCGTGCATAATTCATTTGCACAGTATAGTTGTTCCAAGCAGCACAAGAAAACTTGATTTCTTTTGAAGAAATTTTATATGCATCTCTTAAAATGCTGAGCACACTCACAGCCCTTTATGAGCAATGATTTTTAGAGAGCTGTTTATAAAGGGATGTGGGTGTCCTCAGCATAATGGGAGGGTGCATAGCATATAGAATTTATCTTTCTTATGTTACGCTTTTTCCTCTTATGGATTTTTGTTTTTAACAGGTTTGAAAAAATGCCTAGAAGAGCAGCTCGGAGTATTGATGGCACCTCACATCCGACAGGTGGACATGTTAGTACTTCTAGCGAGCCATTGAGAGTGCGGACTAAGATTGGCGTTGCAAGACCTCCTCGTCGAGGTGTTCATGCCAGTACTTCGATTGGCGTCCATCAACAGCCAACAACATCTGAACAAAGACGCAAATTGCAGCGAGATCCACTGTCCGATCCGGTCGGCGAGCATATAGAGAGCTCTACAGAGGATGATTCCTCAGAGGATGAGGCAGGGACGTCTAGTCCTCCAAGAACGGTGAGGGCGTTGTAAATACTCTTATTCCAAACAATCTTTGCATCTATTCTTTTAAATTATCTTTGACACATTCTATTGTTTTATATAGATCCTTCGAGCGAAGGACCATATCCATGCTACGCTTGCGCGAACGGATGAGTCAGCCAATTTCTATTATCGGGCACTGTAGACTTCCCTCGAGATTCTAGATGGCATACCGGTGACGTACCGCCGACGTGCGCAGCAGTGATGGTAGGAGGGCTTTTGGATTTATCAAACTAATTTTTTGATGAGATGTAAAAGTAATTTCATGAAGGAATATCTTTTTCTTTGGTTGAGCTCAGATATGTACTACAAATTTTAATGTGTCAATTGAAGAATTTTGCCCTTGTGTATGAACTTTTATGATTTTTAACTTCTTATATGAAATGGTTGATTCCTTTTATTTTTATTTTTTATCAACATCTATCTGCATCTTCAAAATGGGATACAACATGTCCACCAACCTACAGCACTGCATGGCCAAAACAATCCGCGCATATAAATTCTGCTCAGCCAACATGTACCATGCAGATAGATGCATTCTGCTCGGCCAACAAGTACCATGCAGATACATTCTGCTTGGCCAACACATACCATGCAGATGCACACTGCACAGCCAACAAGTGTCGAGCAGATCCATTATGCTCGGCAACTGTTGGTTGTGCATAATTGTTTTGTAAGGAACTCGTGTGTCATGCAATATGTTTTAATTGATGATAGATTGGCCGTGCATTATACAACCAAGCAGGGGTCTTAAAGAATAAAAAAACAACATAATAATATAAAAGGTTGCTTCCATTTCAACATCTTGTATTAAATTTGTTTACATAATCGACACATGTGTTGCGACACTGTCTCCAATTATTTATTTGAATCGCTCGATGCTCTGAGCATATGGTAGTTGCTATCCGTCTGCATTAGGGTGGTGGTGTCTATACCAATTTGTAGCAATGGGAGGTAAGGGAGCCCCGGGTGTCATGAATACCTGAACAAAATGGTTACCATTGACGAAACCAATCGCAATAACTTTGCGAGAACAAGGTGGAATCAGGGATGATCTCAAATGCAGGAAAGTAAGGCACTGTTGCACAGAAAGGTGGACCAATACAACATTATAATATGAAGATATCTGGTGACTCATGTCTGACATTGTCATCCAACGAGCAAATGAAGGATGGCTATCATAATACGCCAAGGCATAATACAGCTCCTCAACCCTATCATCTCCTCCATATACCAATGAATAATAATTTTGATACATCTGCAGTTCATTGCTCAAATCCAGTCTAACCTGCATCTAACTATCCTCGCTCGTGCCCAGCAGACCAGCTATTGCTCTAAATTCACTGTTACCATCTGCTTCAACATCCTTAATAGTCTTGATATAGCCATATAAGGTCCTAAAGACTTAGGAAGTAAATGCTCTAACGTGCATGATCGAGTGCGACGGACACTGAGTTTCTCCTTCATATTCATTACATCTAGACTGTTGGATCTAGCTGGAACGCTATCTTCGATCGAGAGTGCATACTCGAAAGCAGATGGCTCCCGACGCGTAGACCGATCCAACTTTTTCTTTTTCAAGGATGAACGACCCCGGGTATTCAATGTAACTTCTGGCTTAAGAAGAGAAGTAGACAAAGGACACCCCAATTCTCTGAATTTTTTCAATATTTGTATTTTACCAGCCTGATCGGTACTTTGAAATTTTCTATTGATCAACTCGAACTCGGAAGTTGTGGTTAACTCGGGGGCTTCATTCACCTTAGTGGAGTCTAAATTGAGCTTCCTCCAGTACTGATGGACACAACTCAGTGGTATTTGAGTGCCTTCCCTTATGTATTTGGCAACTTCATGTGCACATGGTAACCCATGGGTCCGTCGAATTACGCACCCACATGCCACCTAATCAGGACCAATATAACCAGCTCTTATCGACTCATTCAGAACTATATCCATAGCATTACTTGATATAAATCCTCTCAACTCACGAAACAGTGCCGGTTTGAACTTACGTTGCACGGTGTTCATGCTCTTTTCAAATGAAGCGTTTATCTCCGTAAAGAGCAACTAGAGCAATGCATGAATAACCTGCCAGGACGCATCAAAGCTACTGTTTGATGTGCCAAGGTGTCTCTTTAATTTTGCATGTGCGCTCTCAACCCTGTTCGTAGTCACGTTTCCAAAGTGCATATGCCGATCCGTCCAAGCAACTACAAATTGTTCCTTGTGGTTATTCAACCACGAGTTCTTCACATAATCAACAGCTTGTGGATACCCACAGAAATTCCGGTCCATTGCACTTAGAAGTTGAATATAGTCATTTTCAGTGGGAGAGACTACCAACATGTTCCAACAAGATATAAACGCATCTCATCCGTCGTTGGTCTCAAAATACTTCTTACAATTTGCCAAAATGTTCCTAGAAATATGCCACCTGCATAATAAGCTTGCTGCATTAAAAAAACAACATTAATTGCATTGATCAGTGCTAACTCTTTATCAGTTACAATCACACGGGGCATAATGCATCCATCCATTAATTCATTAAGCCTCTCCAAAGTCCATCTGTAATTGGCATCCCTCTCTGATTCAAGGTACACAAAAGCAACGGAGAAAGTTAGTTGAGTAGATGTGACACCAACAATCTCAAGCAAGGAAAGTCGATATCTATTAGTCCGGTACATGAAATCCATTATCAAAACTTCTGGAAATGCACGTAACAACTGAATAGATGATGAATGTGCCCAGAATAGGTCCATCATAGCATCTGTAACGTCGTTGCTAGTGTGATACTAAATGTAGTTGTTCTGCTCAAATGTATCATGAGTTGCTGCATCTGTGATCGACCGGCCAACTCAGTCACCCTCTACTTCTGACGGGCATTGTAGATACTCTTCATCATGGTGGTGTTGTGCACGTCCCTTTCCTGCAACGTTCGAAGGATGTTCTTCGGCTTCACCACACTCTTCTACATATCAATCAAAACATTGATTTCCTCCCCTGAAAGCTTCCCAGCAAAATGAGTGCCCCTCGAGATGTTGTGCGTTTGGATGATTGTGCACCCCACAAACCACCGTTAACATCCAATCATCATCATTTGCCAACTTTCTACCCTTCAAAGCAAAAGGGTAATTACACTTCTTCGTTCCTGTTGCCTTATTAGGATTTCTCTTTTCGGAGATATTCGATGTACCCTTATAACTTCTGCTTCTCTCACAAGATAAAACTATTATCGGCTTCCTACCATCTCCATCAGCATCTGAAGTTTTGATTACAATTACCAAGCCATGTTTCTTTCCAACTTCCCTTGTCTATTGGATTAGGTCCTTTCGGCTTCTGAATATCATGTCAGTGGTGAAGACATTAGTAAAATCCAAAGAGTACTCACTGGCACCGGTTGACTGAATCTCCTGAAAATATGATTGCTAAATCTTAATATATCAATGCGCACGAGACTATATGGCGTCCTTGTGAAATATGCTCGGTTTACTATTGCCGTGCAATAAATTTTTGCACGAAATAAATACACCGTGCAAAAATTCATTGATGTCGTGCAAAAAAATTTTGCACGGCATATTTATTCCGTGCAAATCTAATATATTTGATGGTATTCCGCCGTGCAATATTCATTAGCACGGCTCTAGAATACCGAGCACGACGCGTAAATTTTAATTAAAATGCTGGAAACGAAGTCAAGAGTATACCTCCTCTTGGTAGATCGTTAGTTGCTTGTCCATATTGAAAATGCCTACTTCCAATAGACAATGTGGTGCAGGGAGATGAGTGCCTCCAATATCTTTAAACAAATGGAGGAGACTTGAGGATACTTTTTAAGAGTTGGAGAAGATGATGAGGAAGGAGATGAAAATCAATGGGGATGAATGAGTGCAGATGAATAGTCTCGAAACAGTGGATATACGGGATAATGAATAATAAGAAGAAGAAGAAGCAGAAAAAGAAGACTAGATGAGTAAAGAGGAGGGCAAGAAATACCGTAGGAGAACCAAAGGAAGCGGAGGGAGGAGGTTGATGGTAAAGGGTGATTTCGTCATTTCACCTGAGGGCATTTTGGTGATTAAAAAAAATTTAAATTGTGGGTGTGTATAGCAATAGCAGTGGGTGCGTTTAGAATCACCCCAACAATAACTGGGAATCTGGGATGAGAGCCCTGCTCTCTCTCTAGAAAGAGCTGTTGATTGAAGATATTTTATATACAATAGAATAATTTTAGCAATTTAAATTGGGCTTTTATTTAAGAAAACACTGTTTATACTCTGAAATTATAGGCTAGAGTCTAGTCAGAAGTATGTATTCGGTGGGACAAAAATACCTATAGAGGTCATGATATACAGCGTACATCACAAAATTGTACAATGCAATATCGCCAAAAAAAAAAAAGAAGAAGAGGCTTCCTTTTGATTACAAACCGCTATGCCTGTAATTTTTCAAGTCAAATGCCAGAAATCTGCCTGATAAATTTAGAGCATGTTTGGCAACAGGTGAGGTATCAACAGCTGGGAGGATTACTTACTATGCTTGGAACAAGGATTCCCTACTAAAGATTTATTTAATTGAAAATTTCACATCAATATCGATGCATATATTAGAGAAAATTTGATTTATGTGCAAGTGAGGATTTCCAAGTCCTATAGGGGGAGGTCAAAGTTGAAAATCCAAATAAATGGGGATTTTCATAGGTTCAAACCATCGGGGAGTTACAATTGCCAGACATAGATTTTCCATGAGCGGCTGAAAAACAAAAATCTTTTCCTTGAGAACTTGGTTGCCAAAAGTGACCCGGGCCCGTTTGGTAACTTGACTAGTAAAGTCAAGTAAAGTTAAGTCATCCTAAACATCACATCAAAAACACTTTTTCTCAAAATTCCCTCCAACTTTTCCAACAAAAAGTCAAAAAGTATCCACATTTATTAACTAAAAGACAAAAAAACTCAATTTCCCATACCAAAAGTCAACAATATTCCATCTCAAACAACTAAAAATAAAATACCATCATAACCCACTACATATTTTATTCATACTTTTCATTTCACTTTACTCCACTTGACTTTAATAGTAAAATGCCAAACGGGGACACTACGAAAAATAAAAAACATAATGAAATTAGCTGGACACTACTTAACCAAATACCTGAAGCCTTTTGTTTAGGGTGCAAGCATCAACTCCGACAAAATGGGGACTTTAGAGCATCTCCATCAGCACCTTCAAATCCCACCCCACACCACAATGGCCATATTTGGCATTGAGGACCACTCCAAAAGCGACTTACCAAAAGGGCCTATAAGAATGCAAATTTTTTTTTTTTTTTTATGATATGGGTCTCATAAGAAGATAAGAATATAATAAAATAACAATTTTACATTTAGGGTGGAGTCCAAACCTTTTGAAGATGTCAAATTCCGAACCTTCAAATTACCATGTAAGCCTGCAATTGAAATTTGACATCTCCAAATGAACATATCTATTTAATATGCTCTTGGGGCTTGTTTATTTACTGGAATTCCTGGCAAGAATTTGTTATATTGTGATTTTTTGGACATGTTGTCTCAAATGACCTTTTGGAATTTCATTATTCTCTGTATATTTGGTTGGAATTTCAAATGCTCCACCAAGAGGGGGATTTGGAATTCCACCTCAAGGAGACAACTTTTGGAGAATTTGAAATTCCTTCGGACATAAATTTTTAGAATTTTGGTGAGGAAACATTTGGGCATATTTCAGAATTTCTAATAAAAATTTGCCATGTTGGGACTTTTTTTTGACATGACGTAATATGTTATCCCCTGGCATTTGAAATGCTACATTTCTTTCACCAAAATTCAAATAACCTTTTTGGAATTCCTGAAACTTCACTCTCTGTAGATTTGATTAGAGTTTTAAATGCTCCACCAAGAGGAGGGATATGGAATTCCACCTCAAGGGAATAACTTGGAGAATTTAAAATTCCTCCAAACATAAATTATTGGAATTCCGATAAAGAACTCCACCAAGAGCATGCTTTTTGCCTGTATCTTCATTTCTAGCGTTCTCATGTGTGCTATTTGGCTTCTAAGTAGTAATCTTTGGGGAGTGTTCTCGTGTTGTAGTACTATTTTGCTTTGAATAGCAATCTGGACCATGTTTCTTAGCTCCGGCTGCATACATTCATAGAGCAGCAGAACCTACTCATAAACTTTTCTTTCAACTGTTCTGAAGCAATAGGCTTATTTGTGTAACACTGATTCCTTGCTCCACAAAAGTCTTATTTCCAAACCCCTCCTTGCAAAGGGTTTCTCATCAAATAGAGAAAAATTAGTTCCAAAGTTATTCTTTTTGCATGGAAAAGCTCTGTTCCAAACCAATGTAGAAAAAATAAATAAAAAATGCACATGCACATGCACATGCATAAAAATAGGAGCATTTTCTGCAGTGTCATGGAATCCTCTACTTCACAGACACGGCCTAAAAGAAAATAATGACATCTGTGACTCTGTATATGTGCAACGTGATTCTTAAATCCTATAACCTGATCACACAAAATGAAGTGAATAAACGTGGAAGAGCTTATTATTTTATTCTGTAGTTCATACAACTAGTCTTGCCAATTGAATACACGAAATCTTTTTATCAATATGAAAAGAACCAAAGACCTCATGCAATGAAACTGCTCTGCACGGAAGCCGGACTCCCAGTCCCCAGTATAAAGCCAGCATCGATGTCACTTTCAAATCTATCAATTTTCCTGGTTACAGGCTCAAAATATTTACATTCCGCGACTTTGAACTACAATGGCACAACAGTCTCACAGGTCTGATGTCGTGTATATGCACCTTCGAGATCGGCCAACGGCGAGGCCGAGGATGAAGAATTTGGTGTATAGAAACTATGTGTGTAGGTTAAAAAAAAAAAACCTATGCATTAGCCAAACTGTTTTTGCCTGGCAATTCTTCACGACATAAACAATCCGGTAAAGGATTCTCATAAAATGATTCTTCTGAGCGGAACCTCTCCTTGCCCTTCGTTCCAGAAATGGGGCCTTTTCTTCTCCGTGGTGACCCTTGCCTGTCCAGCCAAAATTAAAATAAAGTCTATTTTCACATACAACAAACACCAAAATAGTTTTGACTCACTCACCGTTTTTTATGGATTTCTATAACCAGATCTGACAGCTTTTTGCCTTCCTTGAGAGAACCCCGGTCAATTTTATCAAACAAATTGACCAGTGCTTTTCTGGTGAAGAAAAAATATAGGAGCTTCAATAATATGTCAATGTTTCTGAAATAAAAGAAATTGAGGAACCAAAATCACATGTCTGAGAAAAGAGCATGGTCTTGCCTGTCAGGCGAAATAGTTTTTCTGTGCCCCAAAAAGCGACGGTGACCTTCAACAGCCCTTGCCATGTTTCCAGAGTATGAAGGAACAAAGACGTCGCTCTCCACAGATACTATGTAGTCTAAAGCAGCCATTTGAGACGCATGAGACATAAAAGGTTCGAGCTCATCTGCTGATGCTAATTTTTCCTGTCAATATGGAAAAAGTAACGCATAATGTTTCAAGATTCAAGCAGAGCACATCTTCAATGGTTGGATAAGGGTTTGTCAGGGGTAGAAATTAATATAGATGGTGAATCTTCAGATCCAAGAGAGATTCATTTGCTGGACTGAAGGAAAGTAAGTCGATGGCAATGGGGAAGTTTGAATGAAAAAATACCCAAAAGTCTGACAAATATGACACTATTTTCCTAGTTATATAATCAATCATTTAAAAGAAAGCAAAAAATAAAAAATAAAAATGCTTTGCCTTGCAGCGAGATTTTCTAATAATATTCTTCACCAAAGTAAACAGGCAAAATGAAAATGACAAAGTTTGTCAAGTCGTGCGGGGATGAACTTCCTATCTAAACTGCTAGATTTTACATGGTTTTAAAATCAAATAAACACTGGGCAGGAAGTTTATACATAATCAAGTGGTAATGCAGTTGAATATCATTGTGTTGCCAAAGATGGACAATCAGCAATTCCCTGGTATCATGCTGGAGAACTCAGATTTATCCAAAAAAAAAAAAAAAAACTTTCAAGCATTCCATGAAACCCAACATAGACATTGACAGCTAGTTAACATCATTACCAGAATGAGTCTATTCTGCATTACCATCAGGTCTGCTTCTGTGCCTAGAAACAACCAAAATGTTCCTTGCTCTGTTGATCCTATCTTGAATGGAAACCTCAACTAATTCAAGCTTCTACTCAATTACAAAAATTATTTTAACCAACTTCTTTTATGTAGGTAAATAATTAATAATATTATTTTGGCATCTAGACAGGAATCCTTGGAAGGAGGTGGTTTCTTAGTCTATTATCTTCATTGGCTTTAGGGCCGATTTGGATCCCTGTAACTCTAGTTACCGATTAATCTAATCGCCTTGAACTCTGATAAATGTCATCAGTTACAGGTCAGCAGCAGTGGTAATTTTTTGCATCCCTTGCAAATCTGATCACCGGGGGAGTTCTTAACTTCTCGAATAAGAGTTCCAAGCCAATGAGAAGTTATTCAAAGTTACAAAGGTCTTGGAGCATAGATATCCAAGTACTAGACCTCCTGGTTTATGCATAGACTGAGTTACCTGCACTTGGATTACACAGATCCAGACAGGTCCTTGAAGAAATGAGCCACAGAAAAGCTAAAGCAGCTCTTCACTGCTAGGAAACTATACAACAAAATTCAGAGTCACTTCTATTTAGCAGTGGGGAAGAACATAATGAGGGAAACCACTGCCTTCCAAATTTGCTGTCAGTGACTGCATGATTATCATGCACTTTTAGACTATTAATCCGCTAAAAGAGCACTCAGACTTTAAAAGTAGAATGTAATAGGTAAGGCTCAAATGTGTTAAATTTTCATCAAGAAAAGAGTTCCATTTTTGTAAAATATTAAATCTCATATTAAGCTCCAGAATATAAATGCCACAAAAAATAGGGACAACAGATAATAAGCGAGAACTAACCAAAATACCAATTTCTAATGACAGTATACGTCCTAAGAACTATAATAAACTTGTATTAACCAACAGTCAGATGCTCCCTACCTTGTTCATTAATATTGGAAAGTGAGATTCCAGATCAGCAATACGAGAATTGCCACCATATATCTCTCCAGCAGCAATATATATGGGAGTGTTTGATGGATATCCAAGAGCAGAAAGGAAAATTCCAACCTCCTTTGGAGTTAGTGGGCAATATCCCTTGGCTCTTTGTTCCATAGAATCAATGTCCTTTACCTTCCAGTATGCAGTGTTTTCTCTGAGAGGAAAAGCGAAGCGGGTTTAAAAGAATGAAATCAATTGATTGCTTGCAAGTCCAGCCTTCAAATGTATTCTACCTGATTTTGGTCAGCTCATCTGCTTCAGCTGGGGATAAACCATACGTGCATCCACTAAAAGCAAGCATATCCTTCTCATAACGCAAGTGTAAAGCAATGTAACGGCCATATGATCTCATTCTCTCCACCAATAACTGCCAAGTCAGCATTATTAATTATTTAGAGCAAGGTACATGTAGTAGATATAACTAAGGTACATACTTAAATCACAGAAGACTTAAGATTTGAGGTTACTTTTCCTAAGGTCTCAATGCGAGGGGAAAAACGAAGAGCCTTATAAAGAGCACGACAACGCAACTTTTGAATGTCTGGCGGCAGATTATTATTAGCAAGGCGTGAATCAGATTTAGCCGCTCGAATAATCTAAAGGAAATATGAGATAGATTAGCTGATGCATCAGAAAATAATATGTGTTCAATTAAATGGATTGTATATAAAGTATGAGACCTCATAATCTTCCCAAAGGCGAGATATCTCATCTTGGTAGTAGTCTACACCAGACCAGCTTCTAAAATGCTTGACAGCTTTGGTAGTTGTTGCCAGTTCTTTTGGAAGTTTTTTTATCACTTTGACATCATTAGCCAAAGCACTTATAAAATGCTCCACATCAAAGACATCAGAAAAATTGCTGCAATTCCAATATTATTATTTATTGTTATTAGAACTGACTAGTATTGGATGTCATGAATCATTAAACTATGTAAGAGGCAAAAAAAGACTAGGACATGGGGTAAAATTAGACGAGTCCATAATTCAATAGAAGGTGCTCTCTATTGCAATTTGCAACCTTGAGGTTGTAGGTTCAACCGTTCAAGTCACATTCCCAATAAAAAGAAGGGATAAAATTCATACCTCGAATCTTGCCAATATGATCGTTTGTCAAGTTCTGGAATAACAAGAATAGCATTTATGATACGGGCCACTGCTACCATGTCACATATCTGCCATTTACGGATATTTGGACTTTCAGAACCATGCAATGCTATCAATTATATCAAGAAGCACAGGTAAAAAAAACATGGTTTATGTACTCTAAAATTTACCAATGGCATATTATATTTACATGTATTCCAAAACTTTCATGACTATATGAGTGACACTTAATTCAAAAATAGTACATAAGCAGGCAATGCAACCACATGAAGTACGTAATAATTACTCCCATTTATCAATGAGTTACAAGATGCCGGACTCAACCAATAAGTTACAAAATACTTTAAACATGTCAGGCCAAATCCCCAGTAATGCGTCCATACATGAACTACCTAACATACACAATTGTCATTGTGATTGGAAAAAAAAGGGCGGGATTTCAATAATGCACAGATAATACAATAAATAAGAGTGCAAACTGTTAGATAAATAACATAAAAGACAATAGTGACAGGGATTGTTGATTGGTGGTGGAAGAGGGAGTCCTGAAATCAAAGAAAGGTCCAAAACTAGGATCAGCTTGAAAATTCACCTCGTTCATCACACTAAGTGAAAGTGGAGGAATAATGTCAGGTCAAAAGATGACAAAAAAAATAGACAAAGTTTTCAAAAGGGAGTCTGATGCATTATGGCGGTTACCAAAAAATAAAAAATAAAAGAAATAAAAAGAAAAGGCTTCCATCCCCTTATGGGCTCTGACCAATAACAGCACAGCAACAGGAGTCAAGTGACATCAAAAGGAACATTCAGGTAAACAAACTTCAGAATTTGTGCCACAGTAGTTTCAACGCCTCTTCTTTTAAGCATTTGTGATGACTATTCAAAAGAGAGGGAAATGCAGCATAAACTTGGCTATAGTCCTCCATTGTATTTCCCAGTCTTGATTCTTTAGATGTCCTCATAAGAAATGGTTAAAATGGTGAGAAATATCTAGCGGCAGTCTCCTAGATGTGCTCCTCTAGAAATCCCTTCGTATTGTTGTATCCAAATTACTCTTGTACTGGTGAGAGGTGTAGGCATCGAATTTTCTTTTTCGGGAACGATCATTGATATCAAATCTTCTAAATTCATAAACTTGAACGTTATATATATATATATATAAATGGGAACCGGTCTTGTAAGGACGGTCCTTACAAGCTTACGGTGGGGCCCACTATGAGACCCCACTGGTCATGGGACAGAGGGAAACCGAAAGATCCAAGTGGGGCCAACCTACATATCAAATTTGAAGTCAATCTAATACCTATATGTGTGTGTGTGGATCGTTACATCGTATCCATAGATCTGATGCATTTGCTCAAATAGAACTCTACATGCAAAACGGGTCGACTAATTACAGTTAAAATAAGGTTTAACCAACCTTTACTGAAAATATTAGATCAGTGATTATTCATGTCCATTGAGCAGGTGGATGGTTGTGGTTCTATTGCTGCTCAAAGTTTGCAACATAGTTGTCAAGCATAGTCAAGGTTATCACATAATACCACAATGGTTCTTCAATAATTGACGGGGGTTTACTTCCACATAATACCACAGTGGTTCTTCAATAATTGACGGGGGGTTACTTCTTCTGGGAGTTCACCCATTGGAAGATGATTTATCATAGACTAAATCCATTTCAAAAGCATGAGACATTGCTCTTTCTTCTACATGTAAACATAAGTTTACTGACCATGGCTATCTTCAGGCCCATGATCCACATAGGCCCACTAAGGTGTGATTTTATCTCCACGTGGTCTCTTGGAGGTAAGTATTGTATACTGTACATTGTGTCTAAGCTTAACCTTATGCAAATCTTCTTGATATACTACCCATCTGTTTATGCCTTGATTGTAGCCTTTTATTTGGCAACTATTAAAAGATATATTGAGTATTTGAGATCATCCCCAAAGGGGATAGCATCGATTCACAGAGAAATATTCTGCTCATTCTTTTTCATCTTTGATGATAGTACATCTATAAGAGATGCTTAGTTCGATTATAGAAGTGTTTAGATCTTCTGACAGGTCTCAAATAGATGGCTTCTTACAGACCTCTCACGTATGGTATTGTCAACATGAGCACCTAATTCATTGGAGATCTATTAGGATTAGCCTGCATTTTTGTTAAATGTAGTCAAAGTCATTTAGTTTATAAAAACACAGAGTGCATTTTTTTAATGGTCACAGATTGTGTATTTCTCCTAATTATTTCCTACATATTAGTAGAGGCAATGCATGCTAACATTGGATCTGGACACGTAAGAAACCCAATTTCAAATGAAGGGGGTATTCAATAGGTATATGGGTCTATAATATGTCATGAGCTTGCTAATGTAAAGAGGGTTTAAAAGATACATGATAGCATCTTTGGAGTCATGAGAGGCATCAAGAGTTTTAACATTTTCTTAGAGAGTAACTAATAGTAGGCATCTTTGTATGGTAGGCAAATCTTGATAATAGATGATTGGTTCTAATGGTAGTGTCAACCATTGAAATCATTCCTAATTTATGATATAAGTGCAACACATAACAAGTAAGATGTCATATTAAGTAGTTTTCTTACTCATTCACTTCTTAATTTATGCATTATGCTACATATGGTATAAATATTAAATACACCTATAGCTATATATATATAAACACATCAGAGAGAGAGAGAGAGAGAGAGAGATACCCCAGCCCGCATCTGGTTAAGCCCACCATTGGTATGAACAAGCAAGTAACCCTGTGATTCTGTAGGCGCTGGAGCAAAAAATAGAATCAAGTTACATGAACCGGACAAACATAGCATAAGTTGCAAAGTTATAAATCTGCGCAATAAGTAAATGAAAATTCCAGCTTCCTTACGTAAATATGAATCGCTTGGCTCTATACAGGGCACAAAGCCACGACTCGGCGGAGGCTTCCACAGACTCTCAATCTCCTGCTTGTCGTTTGCAGCAACCAACTGTCAAGTCTAGAAGAGTGAAAACATGGAAGATGTATGACTAATTTGACTTTAAACAGTTCAGTTTCTTACATAATCTACTGCACACTCAATCAACCTTATGAATCAGATCAAATGCACTCGGTTTCTATATTCATAACATATCTCATTTCATCATTCTATATATATCTGTGATCTAAACCAAGTGCAAAGAACGCGAAAACAATTTAAAATAAGATTTCTCTAATCAAGATCACCTCCTTTGAGGGAAGGGGCGCTCTAGACAGTTGCGGTGGAGAAAATTCGCGCGTCCAACTCAACTCGCTTTTCCATCTCTGGTATCCAATTTCATGCTGAAAAATTAAATTAAATTAAAAAAAAAAAACAAAAAAAAAAACAACATCAGCACATGATTTCATTTCACCAAATGCATTTCCAATGATCAGTAAAAATCTTATAAAAAGGACATATACTAAAAATAAGAAATTATGAAAAAAAAAAAGAAAAAAAACAGATTACTATAAATGCAATTTTGAATGGAAAAAAAAATGCCCAAAATTGAAACCATCCATTTTATGCATTTCCTTCATCTAAGCAACAGTAATCCAAAAGGAGAGACCCATTTCAAAAAGAAAGAGAAAATAAGGAAATTGATTCACCTCCAATCTAGGAATGGGAGAATTCAACTAGATCAAGACAAACAATCACACTTATCCAATCTATATAAAACCACCCAAGCTAGAAATAGAAACCTCCAAGAAACATCTACCATCTTCCCCATAGCCCTACCAAAGCAAGAAATCACAAAACCCCACCAACAGTATAACAACAAGTAACATCATCCAAAACAGAGAAAAACAAAAGAGAAAGAGAAAGATTAAAAAAAAAAAAAATTTGCCTTGGGAAGATGAACTTTCGGGGAAGGGAATACGTGGGAGGCAAGCAGAGCAGCAAACGCTATCGTGCCAAGAGCACACGCCAGCAGAAGCCTCAGGAGAGACAACCTGCACATGAACGCAGGCCTCAACCTGCGCCTCTGCATTCCTCTCTCTCGCACACGCACACGCACACGCACACACACACGCACAACAACTGTTCGATCAAACGAGGCTCTTTCGAGAACGCTCAACAACTGTTCGACAAAAAGCCTCTGAGAACCTGAGAGAAAAATCTCATCTTTTGATCGATTGGTAGATTTGGAGGTGGTGTTGGCTGTGGCGGTGGTGTTACAAGAGCTTTGGAAATGGAGACAGATGGACACAGAGGAATAGGTGCAGGTGGAACACAGAGGAAAGAAGGAAGCAATTAGTACCGGTCGGTCTTGGTTTCATCCGCAGCTGTTCTCTTCTATGTTCTTCACTCAGTTCCTTCTCTGAGGGGTCACTGTCACGTGCTTTGCACATGTGGGGGAGGGAGGATCTAAAGTTGAAGGAAGTGGTACAATGTTTTAGCAGTTTATCAGGGAGATTATTACCAAGTGTAGGTTGTAGTTGTATTTGGACAAAGGAAACCATCCAATGTGCTGAAAATGTGGGGGTGTTTTTTGTCCGATATGGACTGATTGGAAGCCCCAAGAAGATAGGAATGTGAATAGGCCATAGGGTGTGCAACTTGGCTCGGGTCAAACTCAAATTGGCATGGGATGAGACTTGATCAAATGTAGGATTTGGGTTGGGATTGGGCTTGGACTTTGACTTTGTGAAATGATGTCTTCTAAATTTTAATATATTCTATTTTCTCATTTTCTCATTCTCCTATTGAATGACATTCTCTATGAATTTGTGGGAGAAAAGAGGGCCACAGCGGAAAAAAAAATCCTAACTGTATCACTACGATGATTGATTGACTTTGATTTTATTTTATTTTTGTAAATGATTAAATTCTAAAACTCTCTTGTATTTATCGCATTCAGTTTGACTTCATAAACTTTATTATATATAATACTTTAAAAATAAATAAACAAATGTGTCATGCTTGAAAATTAGTCTCTCTTTTTTTTCCTTTATAAATATAAATACTTAGTCTTGCAAGTTGCAACACTATTAGTGGAGTTAAACATTGATAAAGAGCCATTAGATTATTGTTATTTCATTTTTTGGGTAGAACTACAATGCAATGCCCTTCTTCAATGCATGTGGGATTCACCTTTTCAAAACCCAAGCCAGTTATCAATTCTACCACCACTATATTCATTATATCTAAATTTTCAAAGAAAATCTTAATAGGCCAACCATCAAATTAATCACATGAGAAGGACTCCCACGTACAGTTTCTATTCAACAATATGAAAGTAAAATGAGTTCTTCACATGTTTCAGATTCAGTCAAATCCAATAATGGCCACGTTACATGTTTAAATAATAATTTACACGTTTATCACTACATAAGGTGTTAGTGCTGATGATCGTTTGGATTTTAAAAAGATGGGCACCACCAACAGTACTCCACCATGGCACCATCTACACTTCATTTCTAAGCTCTTGTAGATGGTTATCTTTCGAACTGGTCTTTTTCAGCTGTGGAAATTGTGAGGCTGCAAGCTTGCAATGTATTGGAAAAGCGCATTCAAGGGCATTGATTTTGGGAAAACATAATGGACATGTACCGGCTATTAATATCAAGCATGGAATACATTGAAGTACGAATTTGAGGGGGGGGGAAGATGTTTCAGGATTCCTCACCTTCTTATGTTGTTTCAGGATTCCTCACCTTATGTTGGTCCAATTTTCTCACTGATGAATCATTGGTATTGCAATCATTTTAGAAGAAACTTACTCCAATCTCCATAATAAGGTGTGAGGGTGTAAGTGATATGAATGGATTTGATCAATCGATATAAACTCAATACTTATGATACAGATGTTTGAGACCATTTCAAAATAAATTTATTCCAATCTCTTAATATGGATTTTCACTATCCACATAGTTAAGGAAAAATCTATATTTGACAATTATAAATTTTAAAAGATTTAGACCTATGAAGATTCTTATTTTTTAGGGTTTTTAGGTCCGGTCTTTCTAAAAAGGTTTTGAAGTCCTCACTTTGCGGATCTACATATTAAAACTAGTTTTTCTAAACCATATGCAACGATACACATTGATATCAATGTAAAATCCTACAAATCCTCAAAGGATAAGCCTCAGCTCTGCAGATTCCTAATATGTTACCAAATGTAATATAAGTTTATTGCGATCTAACCCTACAATTTAAGGGAAAATAGAGTTGACCTATTTCAATAAAAAAAATACCATTGAACCACTCGGGTGAAGTTGTTTCAATATCAATATATGGTGGGTCCAGTCAGATGAACACTTGAGATCAATAGAAGTGGCACCCAACCTACATGTATTGCATTATCCAACTCTAAATCATTATATGGTTAAAACTATAATCAATTTATAAAAACAGAAAACAAAAAGTGTATCAATCCCAAGTTTCATCCACCCCATTTTGGTTATCATACACTTACCTTTCAGAATTAATACTCAATTTAATTTGGCATTAATTTGACCATTATTCATATCGAATGATTGAATTATCAGAAAAGATAGGAAAAGAAGAAGAAAAAAGATGCACTTATAAAATTATAATTTTTGGAGGTCACAAAAAGTGTCAAAACCAATTAATTGTACTGATGTTTGCCCTTTGCACCTGATTCACACCAATCCCTTCCTCATCCTCACTACTTTCTAAGATTCACATGCATTTTTTCAGGTACGGCACTCAATAGGGTGCAGAAAACTTACACCCACTTGACAGATAAATAGTTATATACTCTTCTGCCTTTATCTAGAACAGCTGTAAGATTTGTTTAATTATTACATTCAGATGAAACATTTCTTTCTAGTAACTTATAAAATTTAATTACACATTACCAAGGATAAAACCACACTCATCCACCAACCAGAGCATGTGTATCTCTATCATCCTTCTAGTGAACTTCATCAATTGGTGGCCCATCCATGGATGAATTCTTTTGGGTGCTGTAAATGATTGGATTTACAATTCAAATCAGGTTATATTCTTGAAATGAGCAATCTCTGTATGTGAGTGAAGATTAGATTGAAGTTGTTGAGATTTGAAATTAGATAAATTAATAATTAGTGGGTGCTTAATGAAACCTGGTAAAGTGCTAAGCACTGACTTCAACAACAGCTCTCTTTGCGTCGTTTTCCAAACACATCCTCATTTTTCCAGCTCCGTTGTCCCTCCAACACTTCTTACAAGCAATTAGTTAATGGAAATCAAGGAATTTAAGTGTGTATGTGTCAATGTGTTAATGGTGGTGGTAGGTGCTTACATAGGGATAGGTGCTTGGGTCTTCTCCTCGAACCACACAAATTTATCAGACCGAGGAACATCAGCTGACCGAGAAACTACCAGCGCAAGTCCTGCATGGGGCTAGTTTGGTATTTTACTTGTAAAGTCAAGTAGAATAATGTCAAAAAGTCATTTACATTTATTTATTTTTCGCTCCAACTTTTTCAACAAAAAGTCAAAAAGCAACAACAATTACTCAATAAAAGATAAAAAATCTCCATTTTCCATAACAAAAGTCAATAATATTTTATCACCAACCACTAAAAATAAAATACCATCATAACTCATTATATTTTTTATTCATACTTTTTATTTCACTTCACTCCACTTGATTTTAAAAGTAAGTGCCAAACTGGCCTAGGATTAACTTATAGCTGAGTTATGATGGTAAATTTAAACATACCAATCATGAACGTCCTTAATGTTTAAGTCTAAGCCATGTTTGGTATCTCTAATTTGAGCCTCTATTTATCTAAATATCTATCAATTTTAGAGGATTGAAAAAATAAAGGCATTTGGCACGCCACCATATCCTCTACCTGCGTTAGACAAATAGAGGCATAGAGCTTGTAAAAGTTGTTGGTAAAAGTTAAATGGACTGACTTATCAAAAAAGTGAGAGTAGTATAAAAAATTTCTCACAAATAAAAGTTATATATGTTTTATTTGTAAAAGAAAAAAAAATTAAAAGTTGTTTGATTGCTTTAGACAGGTATATGTTTGAAAATATTATATTTCCATTAAGTTTTTCACGAAAAGAGATACGGATACAAATATGAAATTGACTCAATCAAAGATCCGCATCAATTTAATTTTTTTTTCAAATAATCTAAAGCACTCATACATTTGCTTAAATTAGTTTGAAGTCGAATAAAATTAAAAACTAGACTTGCTAAATGGCACTTAATTCACTGGACACATACATAAGAAGAATATGGTGTGGATCGACTATTTATCAAGAAAAGACGCATCATCGACATTCTTAATGTTTTTTAAACTTATGAACTTGATGGTGAAAAACATTAATGGTCATAAACACATTCAACTTTTAACCCCCATATAACAATAGGATTGTGTGGATTAACCTTTTATGGAAAAAGGTCATCAACCACACACATTATTTATCTTAAAAGTCTAATGGGTTAAAATTAATGGTCCAAACATAAAACTACGGACCAGTAATTGAGTAATTCTTTCTAAAATTCTAAGGGATTTTACCTGATTGAGACCAATTGAGTAACTGTCCACACAACAATGTAATTGACTTGTTACATAAGTTTTTGAATTGAAGCAACCTGAAATGACCAACTCAAGCAACTACAAATGCCTAATGACTGGAGGGTTCTTTCTTCAATAGTTTTTCATGTGTTATGCATTTGGGAGGTGCTGGTAATTACTTAAGTACTTTCTTTTTCTATTGGGTGAGGATGAATTGTAAAATTTATCTTGAAAAAAAATATAAATGTTACAACTCCAAATAGGACTAGAAAAACATGAAACAAAATCACCAACTCAAACGCGTTAGAATGTCACTGTCTGAAAGGCAGATTGCACTGAAAATAGTTTAGATTCCTTTCTTTTCTTTTCTGGATTTGAGTACCATTGACAAATGACATAAATAAAGTGCAACATTTATGAGTGGGGTGCATTTTATGGCCATGTGAAATAGAGCAACACATAAATACAATATCTTGACGTCGCAAATCATGGTCCACAGTCCAGCTCAGTCATGAATAGGTTTTAGGTGGATAGAGTAAATGGGTCAGAAATTGGTTGGCCATTTTTCTCTTCATTGGATGCTTTCACCTCTTCTTTCTTTTTATCAAAAAAAAAAAAAACTCTTCTTTCAGTGCGTTCTTACCAAAAAAAAAAAAAAAAAAAAACGTATAAGATATTTTTATTTTTCTGTGCGTTCTTACCAAAAAAATAAAAAAAAACGAACTTTTCTTTCTGCAGTCTATTTATATGTCATTGATCAAACGTATAAGGTATTTTTTAATTTTTTACCTAGCTTGGGGGGGGTCCTCATCCTTCTTATGAGGGAAATAGACCTTAGATGAGGTAGAAGAGTAGACCTCGAGAGAGATAGGACCGTCATCGGGTGAGAAAAGGTGACGGTCCATATTCGAATCCGGGACAAATAGATAAGAAAAGATGTACTTTTGATCAATTGGTGAAATCTGTTGTAATTTACTGTATGACTAGTCAGATACTAATTTTTTATCAATTGGTGAAATCTATTGTATTTTACCGTAAACTGAAGAAAAAGTTGTACAACTAATCTGATTAAGATTAAACTAAGAACACAAACTTCAGTTAAATATTTACTTAATGGTCTTTCACGTTATTCTCCTCGATGTAATCTAAAGAATGTTGATCTAAGGGGAATTATATTCTTTTAAGACAAGATGCATTGCATTTTTTTTTTCAAATGGTTGAAAATTAACCATCAAATGCCAGCCATGATCAAGATTTTCAACTGATGGAGGTGGTTATTTGTTATTTTAAAAAATAAAGGTGGCTATATGTGAAATTCTCATTCTATGGGTAAGAAAAGATGCATGTCTTGAAGATGTTTTTGTACTTAAAAAGTGCACTACTCCCATACGTACACTTCTCTTTATGATTCATGAATCATGATACATAGTCCAGATCGATATTAAATGTAAATTGGGCCCATGACAAAATGATCATTTGAACGTTGTACAGTGTTGAGAATGACTGTGATCACAGCCAAACAAAAATTTGGTATGGTAGGGACCAAGCACTTGCTAGAAAAGCAACGGGTGCTGCAAAAGTGGGTACCACCTTCGAGCAGGTGGTTGGCGGTGGTTGGCCTCAAAGCTCATGACTATCTATTGGACTAATAAACTATACGTTGACTCTGGCTTATTTTTGTTTGATTCAATCTTCTCATATCACATGCACACTTTTTATCTAAAATTTAATGATTTTATGCTAGCTAGCTAGCAACTTAATATACATTGTTATCAGGGCAAGTTTCTTTATTAAAATTACTTATAAGAATTTGGTGTGTTAGGGTTTTTTCGGGCATAATGTGATACATATTTCTTTATTATAATAATTTATAAGAATTTAGTGTGTTGGATTATGATTTTTTTAGACATGATGTGATGGTACCCCATGATATTTTTACAGTGTAATATATCTTTATCAGAATTCCAATCTCTCAGTCATCTAAAAAGTCTGATCAAATGACAAGCATTTTACTCTTTGCTGGGATTTTTGGATGCTCGAATGAATAAGGATCCAAAATCTCCACATGTTTGAAAATACAGAAATTCTCTCCATTAAATAAACACGAAATGCATTCTAATCGATACCTTTTCATCGATCATAAAAAACATGGATTGAAATAACACATGCAATTTTCACTCCAATTTGAAATAACATTTGGAACAGTTTCAAGAAATGTTCAAGTAGTGTGAGATACGAGTGTGTCAGTCAAGGAAAGATAAGCCAAGCCGCACATGGGCCAAACAAATGGTCAAATATATAATACCTTATCTTTACATACATGTAACTTAGTTTAAAAAATGGCATTATATGAACCAAGAACATCTAACCAGGAATTGCTAAATTCAAAGTTATATGTCAGTTGGTTCTTTCAGTTCACGTGATGCAGAGAAAAAGAAGAAGATAAAGCTGCAAGGAAAGGAAATACTCATGGGAGATTAGCTTTGGGAGATCACTTGGAAGAATCCATCATAATTCATATGGGTACGTATCAGAAAGAGAAAAGGAGGAGAAGTGAGAAGTGCGTGATGCAAGAGAACAACAGCATTTCTTCATGTGATCCTGAGATGCGATTTTGTGTGTGGGCTCGACTCTATCTTTTTGTTTTATTTATTGTGAGTTCTGAAGCTCACATGTAGATGTAGGGGAGCTGCCGAGCTGGGGAGGGGTTCCACGATGCTGAATCTGTGGTCGATATATATATAGGGGCTGGCTCTCCTCAGCTGCAGCTGAGGAGACCATTAAGCTGAATCGTACGAGTTCTGCGTGTGGGCGGATTGAGTGTCAAGGTCAGCAAAATTTAGGGCCCACGTTTTTTTTTTTTTTTTCATTTCCCCCCTTCTAAAACCTAATCTCTCTCTCTCTCTCTCTCTCTCTCTCTCTCCCTCTCTCTCCTTTTATCTTCAGGGAAAGCGAAGTGAAGAAGAAGCGTCCCTTGAGTCTCCAGCCCATTTCTCTTCAGCGGACTGAAATATGAGTCTTCCCCTGCGTCTTCAGCCCATTTCTCTCTCCCTGACGTCTATCCCTCTCTCGTTTCTCTCTCCCGAGCGTCGCTGGACTCTCCCGCTCTCCTCTCTCAGCTGGGAGCCATCGCTGCAACTCTCCCAAAACTCGGTTCCCTCTCTCGTCGCTCCCTATCTCCGCTCTCTCTCAACTGGGCTCATCTCCTCTCTTCTTTTCTCTCTCGGGCGTCATCTACTCTTGCTGCAACTCGCCTCTCTCCCTCTCGCGTGACGTTCGATGGGATTTCAGCTATAGCCTCAAAGTCCCGAAATCCTTACATCTCTAAAGCCCTAAATCGCGGCACCCTAAATCCAGGATCTCAAAATCACTATCCAGATTCCATATGGGTACAGATTGTGTGATTGGCATGCCCCACCTATAGATGACCATGGAACATTGGGTCTATGGCAAGTCTAGATGAATAGATGTTTTATGGTTGTAATGAAGCTGTAGCATGCTCTGAGATATGGAATGAAATTTTTGATCTATAGAGATGGGTGGTTTGTGTTTGTAGAAAGTGGTGATATATGCATTTTTATGTTGTTAAGAGTGTTTTCTACAGGTATTTTATACTCTGCATTTTGAAGTTAGGACCTCGTATTCTGATCTTTACAGGTGTTTACAGGGCGTGCATAATTGAGCCAGATGTCTGTTAACATGGAGGTGTTTGGACAGGTTTTGGAATATATAAATTAAAGTTTTAAAAATTTGTAAGCGTATGAGTTTTTAGATTTTGTAAGGTGTCTACTGTATGAGTTTGCTGGAATGTAGCTGACTTTGTAACAGACTAACGAGTTGGTTAGATCAATTTATAATATATGTGGAGATCATGTGAAACTATCAGGTGGCAACATAGATATCCTTGAGATGGGTAATTAACCTATCCTTGAGAAGGAAATCCAAGTTAACCAGTATCATATTATATAGGGGCCCAATGTCCACACTAGAAATAACAATGAAATAGGGTACATTTTCAAAAACTTAAAAACGAAGAATGGTAAAATTTGACAAATTTGCTCTATTTCAATGGTTTGAAACAAAAGATAACATGCCTTCTGTAATGATGTTCAAGGCATTCTCATAGCATATGGCATCCCAAAGTCCCAGGATCCCGAACACAAAAAAGGTCAATTCAAAAGGGCTGAACACAGTTGTTAGGAATTTTGTGTATTGCAATTTGATGGATGCATATCATTTAATCATCATTTGATTTCTCACACTTGCATTATTTTACGAAAACATTGAAATCTTATTTTATCCATGCATTGTGTTTAAAATATGGTAAAACTCATGTTTTATTGCATGAATTGTTTTAATTTTGGATGCAATTGATTTTGTACAAGGAATTTCAAAATTCAAGCTTAGCCTAAGTTTTAAAGTCTCAAATGATTTGTGGCTTTTTATGATTCATGATTTTAAAAATACTTAGATTGATTTAAATCATGTTTCAAGCTTGATTTAATGGCCCCAACAAGTCCCACATCAAAATCTTTGAAAATTGCAAAAGTATGCAAAATGGGAAAAGTGACCCAGGGCCCAGTGTACTCGTCGACCGGGTACACATCTCGGTCGACCGCGTACACTGCGGTCGACTGGGCAGAGAGCCGTTTGGCTCTCCAACGGTCATTTTTCTGACCGTTAAGGGTCGGTCGACCGGGCCTGTCATGGGGTCGACCGGGGACACGCAGAAACTCTGTTTTTCTGTGTATAAAAAGCTTCATTCCCTTTGAAAAAAAGTTGGAACTTTGAACAAACTTGGAGCCTTCTTGGAGGTGTTTGAAGAGAAGATAAAGGGGATGAACCAAGGGGATTAAGAAGGTCATTAAGGAAGCTAAAGCTTGGATCATGAAGTTAAATCTCCAAGTAAGCTTTGCTTAATTTAATCATATGTTTCATGCTTGGTTTTAAATCTTTGGTAAATGTTTTTTAGCATGATAACTATGATGAAATGAATTCATTACTTCCATTCAATCTTTGATATTAAGTGTAATGAATTCTTTTCTTTGATTCAAACTTAGTTTAGTTTTAAACTTTGTTAAACATGTTATGTTTAAAACTTGATTTCTTTATAACATGTTAATTTAACTTGTTTGAATCATCATTGTTGTTTTCAATCTTTTAAAACCTTTGTTAAATCTTGTTTTTGAAAACAACACTAAAAATGCATCACATGTTTAAGGCAAATTAATTTCATACAACTTGTGAGCCTTGATTTTTTAAATCATCAACAAGTTAGGATTTGTTCATGTGATTTGCATTTAAACTTCAATCAATTCTTTCTATGTGCTTTAATCTTTGAATTGCTTTGAGCATATATTCATTGGACTTTACTTTTTAAACTTGATTGAAGTTGTCACACACACACCTCATTAGCATACATCTTTGCACTCATTAGTGTGTTGTGTGAGTTTAGTTTTCACTTTCAAATTAGCCTATTAAAGAGGCATTGTAACTTTGAGCTTAATTGTAATCTCTTAGAGTGTTTTGTGAAAACACTTTCTTTGAGAGAAGTCATTTGATTGTAAGGTTATTGCTTAGCCATATAAAAGCATTGTGTAAAGGTTATTGCTTAGCCTATAAAAGCACATTGTAAGGTTATTGCTTAGCCTAGAAAAGCATAGTTGTAGAGGTTATTGCTTAGCCTTTTGAAAAGCATATTAGTGGAAATCCGGTGGGTGTGAGAGCACAAGCCGGTAGTGGATGTAGGCACGTTGGCCGAACCACTATAAATATTGTGTTGTGGTGCATGCTCTTATGATGATTGTATGTATTTAAGCTTCCGCATTGTGCTTGTTATCATCACTAGTGACTAGTTAGTTTATAGAAAATTAAAATTGGTCATAGTTAGTCACTATTAGTAGCTCACCCTATTCACCCCCCCTCTAGGGTTAAGATCCCAAGGACTTTCATTTGGTATCAGAGCAAGGTTACTCCATTTAGGGCTTAAACACCCGGAGTTGATCCTCTCTATCTAGACCCTTGAGTTAGATCCCTAGTAGTGTTTTTCTATGAAAATCATTAGAATGGATTCCACTATGCTAGACTTTGTAGATTCTTCTAGATCCCCTCTTCTTCCATCTATTGGAGATTCAAACATTGAATTTAAAGTATCTCAACTTGAATCTAAGCTTAAATTAAAAGAAGAAGAAATTAATGAAAATGAAGATGACATTCAACAAGCCTATGATGAATTATGTACATTTGCCTTAGAGCTTGTTAAAAAGAATAAAAGATTAGAAGAAAAATCTAAAAGTCTAAACAAACAATTAGTTTCTTCAAAAGATGAACTTAGAGAGAAAGAAGAATTAATAAATTGTGTAGACTCTAAGTTTATGATCTCTTTGCATAATCTATCTAATATTAAAGATGATCTAAGAGAATCAAAGATAGATTATGATAATCTTAATAAGGAAAATTCAAGACTAAGAGATCAATTAAAAAGGCAAGATGAAAACATTAACAACCTAGAATCCAAGTTGAATATCTCTAAGGAAAATTTATCTAATGCTCAAAATAAGATAAATACTCTAGAACTTGGATCAAATGTGTTTAATGAAGTTAAATTTGAATTAAAACTTGCCCATGAAGAGCTAAACAAATTTAAGGGAATTGAAAATGAACTTATAAAAGTTAAAGATGAAAATTCAACCCTTAAAAACCAAGTCACTCAACTTGAAACCTACAAACAAAAGTATGAGTGCAAATTTACCCAAAGTAAAGAAAGATTGGAAAAGTTATTTAAATTGGGTAAATCAAAAGGAGATAGGACGGGTCTTGGATTTGATAGGAATACCTCATATGACCCTAAATTCACCAACACTTTTGTGAAAGGTGAGTCCTCATTCTCTAGCACTCACACTTCTTTGCCCATGTCTAAATGTAATTATTGTGGCATTGAAGGACACTTTAGGTTTGAGTGCAAACAAAGAAGAAGCAATGTGTCTAAATCCATATTTGAACCTAAAAAGGTAAAATCAAATACTATGATGATTAAGACACTAAAAACCAAGGAGAACTCCATGAAGCTTAAACAAGTAAAATCAATTAAGAAGGAGTCTCCTAAAATAGATTCTAAAAAGATTAAACAAGTTAAATCTAGTTTAAAAGAATCTATAAATAAAAAGGTTCTCAACCTACCTCCCTTAACTCAACAAATGAAAGAACTTTTGAAGAAAGTTGCAAAGATAAATTTGAAATTCAAAAGTCAATTAAAGGGAGGAGATAAGAAGAAAAGAAAAATGGTTCAAACCCCAAAGAAGCAAACTCACCAAAAGACTAATCACCAATCTAAGCTAAACTTAGTTAAATCTATATCTCATGGTGATAAGTCTAAGTTAATAATTTATCAAGTTAAATCTCCTAGAGTTGGTGAGAAGTTTAAGTTAGACCTCAAAGTTCATCCATCCCAAGACCTTAGGTGGATTCCCAAAGTTAGACAAATAGACAAACCTTAGGGCCTTGGACCTCATTGACCAACCTATCCTTTATAGGTAAATCCTTTTGTTGGTCATGTTGCACTTGCATTTTGTTATTTCATAGTTACATTTCATAAAATGCAATGCTTGTTTATGATCAATTGATTTTGTTTTCATGCACCATACTATTTACATATCATGGTTTTCAAAATCTTTTGATTATAATTTCATCTTGATAGATTTGCGTATTGCTTTCATTTAGTTATATATCTTTTATGCATTTCTACATGTTCAATTGATTATGGTTTCAAAAGCTTTCATAGCTAGATCCTACATAATCAATTGATTTCGCAAAATCATTTGTTTAAATGTCTTGGTAAAATTTGTTTTAAAAAAAAAAACAAATGATTTAAATGAATTTGGATTTTCCATGAAATTTCTAAGTTATATCTTTTGATATGGAAAATATGTTTTCTTCAATTTCATACTCATTTTGTCCATTGTTGGATTTTGTTTATGATTTGAAGATTGTTTGATGGAATTGCTTTAAAACATCATTAGTTATATTCTTCAAAGCATGTTCCATGTTGTCATTTCCTTTTGTATTTGATTATGCCATTTCAAATGGAAATGAATGTTATGATAGACTTTTTGCATCTATGATCATTTAGTTACATTCGTTTTTTATGCAAATGTTTATTTGTTCCTTGTATGGTTGTGCTCTTTAATTATTTTTGTAGTTACCATACTAGAACCCAAAAATCCATCCTCTTGCTTTCTAGTTTTTATTTTTCTTGGATGGTTATGTTGTTGACTCATGTGTATATTTCTTATTGGTATCATTCATTATACATGTTTCAACTTCATAGTAGTGTTTGATCATATGAACCTCTTTGAAATTCATTTCTTGAATTACATAGTTATATCTCTTGAATGATGGATTTCTTAGATGTTGTATTCATATGGTTGACACTTTGGAAATTGCATATTCTTATAAGTCATATATTTTCAAAATGCAATTTCTCATGTTCATCACTATGCTCAATAGTTATATCATTAAAGTGATGAATATTCATTTATGTTGCTTGATGGAATCTTGTGTTTGTCACATGCTTGCTCTCAAACATGTTCCATATTCAATTGGTAATCAAATGATATCATTTTCAATTAGTATAACTTCCAATTGATGTTATATATTTGTGATAAACCTTGTGCACATTGGATTAAACTTGATAGTAATATGTCTTTGTTTCATGTCACATTCCATTAACTTCATAAATGGTCATGTTTGCCACCTCTCTTGCTTATTTGGTTAAATCTCGTGACCACCATGTTTATGTGTTAATAATCTTGGTTGGTTAATGATTGAGGTAGGCATCATGGTTTGAAATTCATTTCACTCATCTTACACTTGATAGTCATATTTTATGATTGAGTGAAATGATTTCAAAATTTACATAGCATATGATTTTCATAGTTATATTATTTGATGCTATGTTTAGTAAACCCCTTATCATCATGGATAGCTCTAACTTGGATTAATCCTTCTAGTTACATTCCTTAAGTCCATTTTAGAGTGATTGAGCTAATAAGTCATACTCTTAAATCTCAATTGATATGGTTCTTATTTCAATTGGTATCCATGATAGATTAACCTTTTGACCTTGCTCTTCAACTTTCCTTAAGCTTATAGGTCAATTGGTTTCTCTCTAATTTGGTAATTTGATCATTGAGCCTTATAGTTAATCATTATCAATTGGTATCTAATCCTTCCCTTGAAGTTATCCCTCAATTGGTTAAACCATCTTCTTCTTGTATCTAATAGTTATATTCTTGTCAAAAGTATGACAAAAGAAGATTATGGATTGAGGGGGAGTAAACCTTCTAAGGAAGCATTAGAGATGATCAAATTCACCATTGCTATTCCCTTATAACTTACTCACATGCATAATAGCCTGTTAAGTATTTCATTTTCGATTTCATTTGTTAACAGGTGCTACTAAAGGTATTTTCCTTGTTTCATGTGTGTAGGTACCTTTCTTCAATTGCTACCTTTGCAATTTAATGGCAAAGGGGGAGAAAGGATTAAGGGGGAGAAAATGCTCTAGCTACCCAAAAAGGGAGAAAGATCAAAGGGGGAGAGAGCATTCAATGGCAAAGGGAGAGAAAGACCAAGGAGAGAGAGTGCTTGGTCTAAGGGGGAGAGAAGATAAAAGAAAGAAAGCTTGGAGCTAAGGACAAGAAGAATGAAGATCAAAAGAGCTAAAGCCCAAGCTAAGTGAAGGAGCATCCGAAGATTCAAGCAGTGTCAAGCCAAGGAGCTGAAGACTTAGTGTGAGGTTTAGTGTTAAGTTAAGGTTTGCCATCAAATTGCAAAGGGGGAGATTGTTAGGAATTTTGTGTATTGCAATTTGATGGATGCATATCATTTTAATCATCATTTGATTTCTCACACTTGCATTATTTTAGAAAACATTGAAATCTTATTTTATCCATGCATTGTGTTTAAAATATGGTAAAACTCATGTTTTATGCATGAATTGGTTTTAATTTTGGATGCAATTGATTTTGTAAAAGGAATTTCAAAATTCAAGCTTAGCCTAAGTTTTAAAGTCTCAAATGATTTGTGGCTTTTTATGATTCATGATTTTAAAAATACTTAGATTGATTTAAATCATGTTTCAAGCTTGATTTAATGGCCCCAACAAGTCCCACATCAAAAATCTTTGAAAATTGCAAAAGTATGCAAAATGGGAAAAGTGACCCAGGGCCCAGTGTACTCGGTCGACCGGGTACACATCTCGGTCGACCGCGTACACTGCGGGTCGACTGGGCAGAGAGCCGTTTGGCTCTCCAACGGTCATTTTTCTGACCGTTAAGGGTCGGTCGACCGGGCCTGTCATGGGGTCGACCGGGGACACGCAGAAACTCTGTTTTCTGTGTATAAAAAGGCTTCATTCCCTTTGAAAAAAAATTGGAACTTTTGAACAAACTTGGAGCCTTCTTGGAGGTGTTTGAAGAGAAGATAAAGGGGATGAACCAAGGGGATTAAGAAGGTCATTAAGGAAGCTAAAGCTTGGATCATGAAGTTAAATCTCCAAGTAAGCTTTGCTTAATTTAATCATATGTTTCATGCTTGGTTTTAAATCTTTGGTAAATGTTTTTAGCATGATAACTATGATGAAATGAATTCATTACTTCCATTCAATCTTTGATATTAAGTTGTAATGAATTCTTTTCTTTGATTCAAACTTAGTTTAGTTTTAAACTTTGTTAAACATGTTATGTTTAAAACTTTGATTTCTTTATAACATGTTAATTTAACTTGTTTGAATCATCATTGTTGTTTTCAATCTTTTTAAAACCTTTGTTAAATCTTGTTTTTGAAAACAACACTAAAAATGCATCACATGTTTAAGGCAAATTAATTTCATACAACTTGTGAGCCTTGATTTTTTAAATCATCAACAAGTTAGGATTTGTTCATGTGATTTGCATTTAAACTTCAATCAATTCTTTCTATGTGCTTTAATCTTTGAATTGCTTTGAGCATATATTCATTGGACTTTACTTTTTAAACTTGATTGAAGTTGTCACACACACACCTCATTAGCATACATCTTTGCACTCATTAGTGTGTTGTGTGAGTTTAGTTTTCACTTTCAAATTAGCCTATTAAAGAGGCATTGTAACTTTGAGCTTAATTGTAATCTCTTAGAGTGTTTTGTGAAAACACTTTCTTTGAGAGAAGTCATTTGATTGTAAGGTTATTGCTTAGCCATATAAAAGCATTGTGTAAAGGTTATTGCTTAGCCTATAAAAGCACATTGTAAGGTTATTGCTTAGCCTAGAAAAGCATAGTTGTAGAGGTTATTGCTTAGCCTTTTGAAAAGCATATTAGTGGAAATCCGGTGGGGTGTGAGAGCACAAGCCGGTAGTGGATGTAGGCACGTTGGCCGAACCACTATAAATATTGTGTTGTGGTGCATGCTCTTATGATGATTGTATGTATTTAAGCTTCCGCATTGTGCTTGTTATCATCACTAGTGACTAGTTAGTTTATAGAAAATTAAAATTGGTCATAGTTAGTCACTATTAGTAGCTCACCCTATTCACCCCCCCTCTAGGGTTAAGGATCCCAAGGACTTTCAACAGTTTCATGTCTCTAATACATATTAAGGTCCAAAAAACAAAAATCCAATCACTATATGCCCCATTGGACTTCAATTGAAAGGCAACTAGGCAATTCCAAGCAATCTATGCAACACATCCATTCCATTTCAACAAATCCATTGTACAAAACAGCCATTCTATTTTGACACCAATATGAGCACATAATATGACAAAGCAACCCTTTTCTATTCCATTGTGCAAAACTACTATGCACATAATACAATTTTCAAATCCATTACAACACTCAAACCATCTATTTCTACAAATACAAACCACCCATTTCTACAAATAGAAATAAACTCTTGCCAAGCCCATCAGAAGAAAGCAGGTTGCCAGGAGATGCCATAGCACCTGTGACCCAGCTGCACCCAAACCAACCATGCCCTTCCCACCTCGATTCAGAAGGCCACCTTGGCTACTATGTTCAAAACCGTTACTCACTTTTGTATCACTGATGCCCAAAATTGAACTCATACTTGGATTTGCTGATTCAACATTGTTTCCTAATTGCATTGAAGATGCAAAGGGCATGTTGTTCTGCTTTGGGAAGAGTTGCTGTTGCTGCTGATGCAAAGACCCGACCCCATTTACATTTCATTCTGACTCCATTCGAATGACCCGTGTAAAGGGAAGCTAAGATTGATACTGCTATTGTTATTGGAACACACCAATTCTTCATAAAATCCGCTATTATTCAGTTGTGCAGCCGGTTGGTTATCTTCTCTCACCCCTGCCTTCAAAAAGAACTCCTCCAAAGTAATCTTTCCCAAAGTCTGCTGCTTCTGCTCCAAAGTAACCTCTAGGAATCATGTTCTTGAAGTTGAAATTCATATGAGACCCCATTTTTTAGAATAAAAATGCTGGTTTCTTCAAACAAGTTACACACCCATGAAACCACTAGTCCAAATTCAATACCAGTTTAATCAATTTCAATTGCATCACTAATCCACATTTTCTACTTCACATCCAAGTTTGCTGAATCCACGCCTAAATCAGATCATAACCTTGACTCAAGAAAAGCATAAACACATAAGAAAATCAATGAAATGAAAACCCAACTCAGTTCCCTGTATTTCAAGAAGATCTGACTGTAATTCCACCAACTCTTCATCCAGTACTCTAAACAGCGTTAAAAAATATGATAAAAGAGCATAAAAAGAGGAAAAATAAAATCAAGAGCTCAACTGTAATTCAATGAATTTAAACTGAGCAGTAAATACTCAAGAAGAAATACAGACAAAAATCTCTTCCAAAAATGGATGAAAATAATAAATCAGATTCCAAAAAAAAACAAACAGATAAGATACTTGAATTCCATTGAATTCGAAAGAAATATTTTATTTCAATGATATTTATTTCATTTTTTTCACATTTGTATGTATGAAGAGAGAGAGAGATTTCTACATGACATGGTTACCACGTCCTACAAACACAAACCACCCATCTCTATAGATCAAAAATTTCATTCCATATCTCAGAACATGCTACAGCTTCATTATAACCATAAATAACATCTATTCATCTCGTTTTGCCACAGACCCACTAATTCCACTGTAATTCCATGGTCATCTAGAGGTGGGGCATGCCAATCACACAATCTGCACCCATATGGAATCTGGATAGTGATTTTGACATCCTGGATTTAGGGTGCTACGATTTAGGGCTTTAGGGATGTAAGGATTTCGGGACTTTGAGGTTAGAGCTGAAATCCCATCGACCGTCACGCGAGAGGGAGAGAGGTGAGTTGCACCAAAAGTAGATGACGCCCGGGAGAGAGACGAGAGGAGATGAGAGTCGCAGCGAGAGGAGATGAGCCCAGTTCAGAGAGAGAGAGACGAGATAGGGAGCGACGAGAGAGGGAACCGAGCTTTGGAAGAGTTGCAGCGATGGCTCCCAGCTGAGAGAGGAGAGCGGGAGAGTCCAGCGACGCCCGAGAAAGAGAAACGAGAGAAGGGAGACTTCCGGGAGAGAGAAATGGGCTGAAGACTCAAGGGAAGACTTAGATTTCAGTCCGCCGAAGAAAAATGGGTTGGAGACTCAGGGTAAGCTTCTTCTTCACTTTGCTTTCGCTGAAGATAGAGAGAGAGATGTCGATTAGGTCTTAGAAGGGGGGAAATGAAAAAAAAATGCGGGCCCTGAATTTTGCTGACTTTTGACACTCAATCCACCCACACGCAGAACTCGCATGATTCAGCTTAATGATCTCCTCAGCTGCAGCTGAGGAGAGCCGGCCCCATATATATATATATATATATGTAATATGCTCCTGATCTACCTGTTGTGTTTTGAAAGTCTAGCTGACCAGTCATCCAACACCTAAATCAGGGCAACGTTCTTGTCGGTTCAAGTTTTGGCTTTTGAAAAGATGAATTCAAGGCGGTTTCTTACCTTTTTGACTCTCTCTCTCTCTCTCTCTCTCTCTCTCTCTCTCTCTCTCTTTGCTATAGGATTGGAACTCCCCTTGCTAACCAGCTTGACAACCAAAAGTTTTTCATATAGGTAAATGTGAACTTAGGTCTTGTTTCTTTACTTAGAATTTCAAGAGTTTATGTTTAGAGAAATTTTGAATTATTCAAAAATTGTCCCCTTGAGGTGGAATTCCAAATCCCTCTCCTATTGGTATGGCGTTTGAAATTCCAACAAAATGTATAGAGAATGAATTTCAAGAATTCCAAAAGGTCATTTGAGACCTTTTAGGTAGTTGAAATTTGGATTTCTGGTGAAATAAATATGATTTTTCAAATGTCAAATGTCAAATGCCAAAGGATAAGATGTCACATCATGTCGTCGATATAGCAAATTCTGGTCAAGAATTTTGGTAAAGAAACAGGCCCTTAGGATCATTGTACTTTTATGCATTTGAACTTAGGTAAATTTTTTTTTTTTTTCACATAACTTTAAAACCATCTTACTTAATTATATATATATATAGGGAGATGTTCGTATGAGAGGATCTCTCACCTTACTATGAGAGTCTTGAGTACCACCCTAGCTCTTATAGTAAGGTGAGAGTTGCTCTCTCATATATATATATTTATATATAAAGATGAACTTAGGGGTCCTTCGACTTTTAGGCATGGGATGGAAAAATGAGTTTTACATAGGTTAGCTTTACACATGTGAAAAATATTACAATGTTTATCAAAATTATTATTTTTACATAAGTAAATGAGCACATCCAATGGTTGTAGATTAATTTGGACGTTTTGGATGCTTTGGATGTTTTTCACAAATTCTAACTAAAATCCATTAAGATTTAAGATATGGACCTGTCTTGATACTTATGACTGAACAAGAATATTGAATGGTTTGGATCATTAATTGGGAGCCTAAAAAAGTTTAGAGAATTAGATTTTTAGGTTGGAAGTTTTTTATGAATAACTCAAGATCTATGAAGATTTAAGATAAAGAACTTCAAGGTCTTAAGGTTTATTAGTTTAATAAGAAAATTGAATTGTTGGGTTACAAATATGGACCCCATAAGAAAGAAAAAGGGGTGATGGGGCCTAATGGAATGCAAATCACCATGTGAGACTATACTAGCGCCTTTTGCAAAGAGGTGTGGCACCTCTTTAGGTGTGAAATTTCGTGTGTAGAGATGGCCTATTTTTTATGCCCCATTTAATGAGCGCGAACAAATGTGATGATACATAATCATTATGCATGCGAATCATTCCCATATATAAATGATTACAAACAAATGACCCCTTATACATTTAGCTATTGCCCAATTGGTTAGCAGCCCGAAATGTATAGCATCTGTGGTGCGTGACTTTATTTCTCTTTTTAAGGCGGAGAAAAAAAAGTAACCTTATATGCAAATCATATACATATTTTCAAAATGTTATACCACTGAAGCTGAAAGTTTTTTTAGTGCCCAACCTAGAAATGAAAAATTGGGCTGGCCACCCAAGCCCGACACGGCCCAGCATGGAAAAAACCGTGCCTGGGCCGTTGACCTGGTCAATTGGCCAGGGAGCCTTGGGTCGTGGCATGGCACAACACGGCCCAGTCCTTAGTCGTGCCATGCTGGTCTACGGTGCCTGGGCGAGGCACGGCATGGCACGGCCTACATATATATAAATTTTATTTATTTTTATATAAATAAAATATAAAGCTAAAAATAATTAAAGACTTATTACTCATTTAATTTGTATATTAGTATTAATGTTTGTGCATCTATTAATTAATAGTTTTAACTTTATTTCAAGTTAAAAACCCCTAAAAGTCCATAAAGTCTCTTTCGACTTATATAAACAAATTATATAAAAAAAAATAGAAGAGGCATGTGAGCCGGCCCGTGGGCGGTATGGCCCAACACGACACAAATAATTCCGTGCTTTGAGCCGTGTTGGTCTGAGCCCCAACTGCCTGGGCACGGCACGGCACGGCACGGCCCCTAAAATTTCACGGGCCAGCACAGCACAGCCCAGTTTTCATTCGTCACCCAACTGCTGAATTTATCTTTCTCACCCGAATAGCACTTGGAAAGGGAATTACAGTTCAGGCAGAGTCCCAGCCACTTTTTTGGGGCTTCATTTTGGTTCTGTTAGGGTTTGGGTTTGGTTTAGCTTGGCTTGAGTCAATACCCTAGAGGCCTAGACCCCCCAAGTTTAGCACCCTTGATATGGACCAATAGGAATATTGGCAGCTGATACTACTATTATTTCATCTTTTTTCTAAGATACGGCACATTCTGATGTCCCAGTGACGAAGTTTTTCTCCTGGTCAATATAATTAGCCTGATAGCAATCTTTGGAACCATGGCCTGAATCACTGGAATGGAGATCTCCACTTCAATATATTTGGATGAGAGTCATGTACTATGGACAGCGGAAAAGCCAAGCCAACTGTCAGTGTTATGTTTTGGGTGTTAGGTACAAAGAAATTCTATGAATGGCTTGGTGATTCTTGGTCCACAATATTACCAATTACAGGCTAAGATGGCTAAATGTTTAAGAAGAAATTATCTGCCAGTTCAATGGACAGGATGATTTAATTGACAGCATTTGTTGCAAATCCCCATCCAATTCATAGAGTCTTCTATAAGATGGATGGCCAAGTATATCACTCTCTAGCATGGTCATAAAAATCAGCAATATCTTAAAAAACTCACAATATTTACTTAGAATGGTATTTTTCCAAAGCCCATATACGTGACTCAGAATGGTATCTTTTTTACATTAAGCCTCCCCAAGTTAAATTTCCTGTGTCCGCCCTTGGGCAAGGGTTGAGTCACCCGGCCTGAGCCTAGCTCGGTACGTAGTAACCCTAGTGGTAGTGCTTCCTAAATGGCAATTATATTGATTGTTTTTTCTGTGACATCAAAACATGTTGTGCCTGCTGGGACAATTAGATCATTGTATTCGATCATTAAACCTTTTCCTATACCATTGAATCAAGTAACTAAAGCCAAATGAGCCCAATAGCCTCCCACAATGGTTTGAAATTAAAAGGACAACATCTTAATTTGTATGTGAGGACTTGTCAAATGTGATAAGATTTAGAAAACTTGTCATTTTTGGTGAAGTTCATTGCACCACCATTCACATGCCGACTCAATCACTTTCTAGTGATTTATTACCTCCAAACTCTCCCCAAAAAGTGACATAAGAAATAAGTAAGAAAGTAGTCATATTATCAAAAAAATATTTGTAAAAACAGCAAAAACTATCTGAAAACCAAATCTCAATGGTGATGATATTTATTTTCTGTTTGTTCTTCTTTTAATTGTTTAGAATCCATCTAATTTTCACAAAATTCCCCTAACACCACTCCCACAAAAGCACCAAATCTCTAACTTTTCCAACATGATCATATTCTGATCAAGTTTATATTTTGACCCTTTTTCTTTCTTTTTTTTTTGGAAAGATGAACCAACCACCTGTAATGTGTCACATTTGCATAAGGTGATTGATGAGGGGTCAACAAAGATGTGGTTGACATAAAAAGTAAGATTTGTGGGTTTTAAAACGGAGGTGGGTCCCACATGTAGGTTTCCTTTCACTTATAATCATGCAAATTGAAATGGGGTTGGCCATGTTTTCTTTGTCCAACAAGGCGACAACCCATGTGCAGATTGGGCCAAAGTGTTGAGATTACTCTACCAGAAGAGTGCTAATCTCCTGGGTCTTCTTGGCAGGGCCCCTCATTATGATGCTGGCCCACATCTAGTTCATCCAGACCATTCAGTCACCCCAACAGCCACCTAAGAATTGCTATTAAAAAATTCAAATCCAATTGGGGCAATTAGGCCGTTGGATGCGGTTAGTTCTTATCAGCAACCTGAAATCATATGTCTGCAGTTGAATTGATATTCTAGTTAGATAGTGACTGATGGAAAGGTCTTAGGTAAGTACTAATGGGAGGCCAGAAAATGTAGGAATCTACGAGTGCTGGAAAGCATTGTTGTTCCTTTAATTGATTTTCTGTCACTGAAAAGCATTGTTCTTTGTCAGAATTTGCAATGGTGAGCGGTGAAATGAACCTGCAGCAGTACAGTTGAAAAGTGTAAATTGGGGGGCTCCTATCCTGGAATTGGCAATATTTGTAGTCCATTTTGCAAGCTGTTTGGGTCTGTTGGGTCACACAACTTAGAATTTCAAATACTCATCCTACTTAATTTAGTACATGTTTGTTTTCATTAGAATACATGAGAATTAAATGCTTAAGGTGGTTAAAAATGAAGATCAAATGTGAATATCTAAAAATAAATATCAAATAACATTTTGTTTAGGAAAATAAAATCAAAAGATGATATTTAATGCTTTTTTTTTTAAATTTACCTTTGATCTTTATTTTTAATTACACTATGAATTAAATTCTTATGTATCTTAATGAAAAAAAAATGGCCTTAGGATATGTTTGCAAACAAAAATGGCTTAACGAATTGTAAGGCTTTGAATGTTTATAAATGATTATAAATAAATACCCAATCATCAGTGTAGGTGCAGAAAATTATGACCCACAATAAGAGGGTGCCTTATAGGACTTATCCGAGAAGATGATGGTGTCTGGAATGTCTGGAATGTCTGGATGTCTGGATGTCTGGATGCCGTCCGAGAGCCTGAAAAGGGGTAGCAAACGGTCAGAGGACCCTGGCCTGGGCGGCGCAAGGCTCTCCGATGCCAAAGTCAGTGTATGAACTGGAACAATGGAAGGAGAGGAGGAAGAGAGACAGAGTAACGACTCTGGTATGGAAAAATGGCGTACCTTAGATGGTGGCATGGGTCTCTATTTATAGAGTGTGGAACGTATCTTTGGAAGATATTGTGGTGTGGGTCCCACGATTTGACTTAGAAGTCATGATCAGCCCACATTGCATTAATTGTGGTCCAATCCAGCCCACTATGCATTAAATGCCCGTCGGGTCAGCCCACATCGCATTTAATGCACATCTTGTTGGGCCAGATCCTGTTGGGCGCCTTTGGCGGTAGGAGTACCAGCGGATCTGCCCTCGGGCCCTGCCCTGATGTGGCTTCAGCCGCTGGATGGGACTCTGTCAGGGATCTGGCGAGGATCGTGGGCGGCTGGATGTCGCGTCTGTCCCACCAGCGCGTGTCCCTATCCCTCCACGTGCCTGGCGACGTGGGGGATGAAGGGTACATGTGAATACTCTCTTGCTTCGGCTTCTGTCTCGGCTTCTTTAGCCGGGATGGAGCTTTCTGCCGAGGTGGTACCCGTGGTGGTGCTCCTTGCCGAGATGACGCCCGAGGTGGTCCAGTTCGGCGCTAAGGGCCCGGAGCTGTCCGACTTCGGCCGGACCTCCTGTTCTTGTAGCCGGGACGAGCCTGGTGTCACGTGGATGACGCGAGGATGGCACGTGAGAATGCTTAACCTGATCTGATGGCTGTGATTAACTTAATCTTGTGGTTCAAGAAATCTCCCCACACAATTGCCCCCTAGGTTTTGACCTCTGAAGTGTGCTAGCCTTTAGGGGTTGAAAGCTAGAAGAATCCATCTGGGGATGCTGTGATCATTACCTGGTGTCGCTTCAACTCTTTAAAGCAATAAATGCCCTGCCCTGTCCGCCTTTGGAACCGAGCTGACGGCTACACGCGTAGTTTCCGCGCCGACTGTGTTGTCCCATTGATTGACGGGCTGTCTCATTGATTGACGGGCACGGGCTTTGAAGTGTCTCTTCGAATTCGGAGGCGGTACCCACATGAGGGTTTCCCCTTCTATAAATAGGGCCGCCCCCTTCTTCTTCTTGCTTCCGATTCTTTTCGCCTTCGCCTCTGCCCTTACTTTCACTTTCTGCTCTGATCTCTGAGATCCGTTCGAGGCTTCCGATCTCCGTTCTGGTTCCTGAGATCTGTTTGAGGACGACGACCGCAGAACGCGCCTGGATCTGCTCCTGATCTGCCTCTTCGTCCTCGTAAGTCGCTCTGTTCTTTCGTCTGGTTTTTCTTGGGGTTTTTCAATTTCTAGGGCTTTTCTTCGTAGTCACCCCTTCTAGACATGGGCACCCCTAGATTCAGGGTAGATTCTGATGAGGGCTTGGCCGAGTTTAGGGCTGCCTTCCAAATTCCGGAGGGGGTCCTCCTGAAACCGGCAGACCTTGCCGACGCTGCTCTGTATCGCTGCTACGGCGGCTGGATGCCATTCCCTCTGATCTCTGTGATCGAGGGTGGGGTCAGGTTTCCACTGCACCCCCTGCTTAGGGCTTGCCTTAGCCTTTGGTCCCTCGCCCCGGGCCAGCTGATGCCCAATGGCTACAAGGTCATTATGGGCACAGCGAAGCTGAACGAGATCTTGGGGACCAACCTAGGCCCTCACGACATCGAGGATACTTATGATATCTGCAAGGCTGGGGAGGGAAGATACTATCTCCGTGTGAAGCCGCAGCGAAGGGGCTTCGTCCTAGCCTTGGAGGATTCAAGTAAGAACGCCGAGGAGGATTTCTTCTGTGTCTCGGGGGACTGGGAGTTCGGCCCAGGTGAAGATAGGAGGCTGTCGGTCCCACGTCGCCCTGGGGAAGTCCCAAGTAATCATCGCTGCTTTTCTCCTTTACTGTTTTGCTTATCTTATTGGTGCCGAACTGACATTCTTCTTTGCCTGTCGAGCAGAGGCGGGTGCAAGGCGACGCCGAGCTGCCAGCGAAGGCTGGAGGAGGAATACCGAAGACATCAACAGGGTCGAACGGTACAAGGGGCACGAAACCAGGTCGGCTTGGAAACTGCTTGGGTATACGCCGAGGTATCGCGGCCACTACCACAGGACCGGAGTTCCTGGGGCGGACGAGACATACCCTGACCGTCCGACCGTATCGGTTGCGGTGTTTAGCGGGATCCCCTTGACCGATCCTGTTGCTGACCGGACTGCGTCTGGAGCCGAAGCGTCCACTTCCGATCCGGGGCTGCCGGATTTGTCGCAGATTGTGGAAGCCTATACCTCGGACCGAGAGGAGGACATGGGAGGAAGCTCGAGGGAGGCCGCTGTCAGGGACCTGGCCGCCAAGTTTAGGCAGAGGTCAGCGTCTTCTGGGACTCCGTCGCCTACCAGTACTCATGCTGCTTCGGGTCCGACGGGCGTGGGCGCTCCCTCTGTTCCTGCTCCTGGGAGAGCCCGGCAACGCTCGCCGGACCGCTCGAAGGAGGGGTCCCCGCTCAGGAAGAAGTCCAAAGCGGGGGAGAAGAGCTCAAGGGCCGATCTGCAGTCGGGCAAAGCTCCTGGGGCCAAAGCTCCTGCCGAGAAGGGAGGCGAGAAGAGCGCGCCGAAGGAAAAGAGTGCGCCGGCTGAAAAGGGTGCGCTGGTCAGCAAGTCGGCTGTCGGTCCAGCGCGCGAGCCTCTCATCTTGGCGGGACAAGGGTCCGGATCGGCTTCCGGGCCCCGAACTGCCCCAGCACCGTGGAAGCCGAGGATGGAAACTTCTACCGGCGAACCCTTGAGCGTTGAAGACCGGTTGCTGGGAAATGCCGAGGTGATTGGGGCTCTCGCCAAGGCCTGTGCTCTGCCAAGAGATATGGAGACGCACGACAGGTACGAGGATGACAGCCTGATGGTCTCGTCGATCCAGGACAGTATTCGGGTAAGTGTTTGCAACGCCTCTCCTCATTCTTCAAGTACCTTGGTCGAATCCTGACTCTCTGTTTCTTTTTGCAGAACGTGCAGAGGCTCCTAACCGTGGTGGGAAGGAGGGATAGGAGCGCTGCAAGAATGGCCCGCCTGGAGTCCGAGCGGGAGAAGTTGAAGAAGGAGCTGGATGAGCAGCGGAAGGGATTCGAGGAGCTTAAGGTAGCCAGTGCTGGAGAATCTGCTCGGCTGGCGTCGGCTCTGGCTGAGGTCGCCGAACTCTCGTCTCGGGCCGACCACATGAAAAGCGAGCTCTGGGCGAGGAACAAGAAGGCCGCCGAGTTGGAGTCCGAGTTGGCCAGGTTGAAGGCTGAGTCCACTGCTGAGGGGACGAGGCTGCGCGCCGAAACGGCGAGGTTGAAGGCTGCGAACGTCGAGCTTGAGAAGGAGGCCCAGTCCGCTTTCCAGGATGGGGTAGATCGAGCCACCGAGCTGTACGAGAAGCAGGTGGAGGAGATCACCGCCATCCTGTTCGAGGAGGGATGCCTGGCCGCACTGAGACGTGCGGGGGTCCCTGAAGATCACCCCGTCTATCAGGACCTGCCGAAGTATTCAGACCTGGATCCCGAGCCCAGCTCCGTACCTACAACTGACAGTGCCCCGGTCGAAGCCCCTGCGGTCGTTGACGCTCCAGCTGCCCCGGTCTTAAGCGATGCCCCAGTCGCCAGCGAGGCTTTAGCCGTGCCTCAGGGTGAGACTTCGGCTCCTGGTTCGGCTGAGGTGCCAGCTGAAGCCCCGTCTGCCAGCGACGCTCCAAGCGAGGTCCCTGTCTTGGCCGAAGCTTCTGGCCCCTTGGAGACGGTGATTGACCTGGTCGAGTCGCCGAGACCGGAGTAGCTCTACCTTGTGGTTCTCTTTGTAATACTTTTACTTTTGCTTTCAGCTTTGTAATCCTTTCCATTGTCAATGAAAAGACTTCTTCACTTGCGTATTTTTCTCTTTGCATTTGCCTCTCTTCCATTTCTGGATGTGCATTGAATGGTACTGAATGCCTTTACGGTGTGGCGTGGCCCTTGAGGTAGAAAGAGTCAAACTGTCATGCTGACACTCCGTATTCTCGAGACCATAAATAGCAACAAACGAGGTGGCGCAGCTGACGAGGGAATCGGACGGATGTCTCCACGTGGCGCCATAGGGATCGCTGGTCAACAGCCGTGCATCCCCAGTAACGCGTGGGAGACTTCGCCCTCATAACTTTCTTCGGAGACCGAGTCCTCCTCCTTCCTATAAATAGGGGTGGCAAGCTCGCCATGGGAGAAGGAATGAACATAGCAGTAGGAATCATGTCCGGGAGGTGTCCGAAGTTTCTTGATCCGGGGGGGAACCCTGCGCCGTTGGACGGCTATCCCCGAGGGGGGAAGGCTGTCGTGGTCTGCGCGCTCTCTGAAGGAAATCCCCGTGGACCACGCGCTCTCTGAACGCGGGTCCACGGCCATCCGTCCCTGGCGAGGCAGAGTGAGGATGCGCTGCAGGGGGACGGTGGCGCCTTCTCGTCCGACACGGCCCTGTGCGCCCGTCGTACGGCAGGCGGGATTGGGCCTCGCTGGTCCGGGAGGCTTCTTCAAGCTCTGCCGCTCCCACTGCCACCGAGGGTGTTGCAGAGCCCAGCGGGGCCCAGGGATCGCTCAGAACCTCCAGGAGCCTTCTGCCTGAAGAGTCAGTGACGCCTGAAGAGTCAGTGAAGATCAGAGTCTCCTAGCCTCTCTCCATTTTCTGTTTTTAGAGGACTGTGGTCCTCCTTCCTGTACCTTTCTTTCTGTTCTGTAGTTGTTGTAACAAAGCAGTTCACAATAAATGAAAAGGAATTTTTTGATTATCCAAACATTGTTCAATGCTTTTGAATTCCTTCTCTTTCTGTGTATTGCCCTGGAATGCTTGCATTGTGTTTGAGCGCTGGCATCATTCCCTTGGTCATGGCTGTTAAAGCGTGAGCTCGGCAATGATCTTTGAGGGGTGTAAAAACCCAGATGTTAGGAATCCGGCCGAGTGTCTGAACTCGAGGCCTTCTCCATAGCCCAAGGCTAGGAGCTTTAGGAATCGACCGAGTCTGGACTCGAGGTCTCTTCCAGGGCGGAGGGCCCAATCTCGGCTGAGTAAGGACTCGAAGCCTTCTCCATAGCCCAAGGCTAGGAGCTTTAGGAATCGACCGAGTCTGGACTCGAGGTCTCTTCCAGGGCGGAGGGCCCAATCTCGGCTGAGTAAGGACTCGAAGCCTTCTCCATAGCCCAAGGCTAGGAGCTTTAGGAATCGACCGAGTCTGGACTCGAGGTCTCTTCCAGGGCGGAGGGCCCAATCTCGGCTGAGTAAGGACTCGAAGCCTTCTCCATAGCCCAAGGCTAGGAGCTTTAGGAATCGACCGAGTCTGGACTCGAGGTCTCTTCCAGGGCGGAGGGCCCAATCTCGGCTGAGTAAGGACTCGAAGCCTTCTCCATAGCCCAAGGCTAGGAGCTTTAGGAATCGACCGAGTCTGGACTCGAGGTCTCTTCCAGGGCGGAGGGCCCAATCTCGGCTGAGTAAGGACTCGAAGCCTTCTCCATAGCCCAAGGCTAGGAGCTTTAGGAATCGACCGAGTCTGGACTCGAGGTCTCTTCCAGGGCGGAGGGCCCAATCTCGGCTGAGTAAGGACTCGAAGCCTTCTCCATAGCCCAAGGCTAGGAGCTTTAGGAATCGACCGAGTCTGGACTCGAGGTCTCTTCCAGGGCGGAGGGCCCAATTCGTCGAAATCAGTCAGAGAGATGACAAGTCGATGACAAGGTGAAAGCTGTTTTCATTGATTGAGATTCATTACATCCTTAGAAATAAAATTTCTTCAAGTGGGATGCATTCCACGGTCTCGGCAATGGCTTGCCATCCAAGCCTTCGAGCTTGTAGGCTGACTTTCCTGCCAGTGAAACTACTCTGAACGGGCCGTGCCAGTTCGGGGCAAGCTTCCCCTCATTTGGTTCTCTGTCAGCTGGCAGGGTCTTCTTTAAAACGAGCTCTCCCGTGGTGAACCTTCTTTCCTTGACATTTTGATTGTATGCCCTGGCTAACCGCTGCTGATAGTCGGTTAGTCTCAGGGCTGCAGCTTCTCGTCGTTCGTCCGCTAGCTCCAGCTCCATTGCCAGGTTCGTCTCATTTCGGCCTTGGTCGACCAGCTCTGTCCTCAGGGTAGGAAGGCCGATTTCCAGGGGAATGACTGCTTCCATACCGTAGGCCAGAGAGAATGGTGTCGCCGAAGTGGACCTCCTTGGAGTTGTTCGATAGGCCCACAGCACGCTCGGGAGCTCTTCTGTCCATCTGCCCTTTGCCTTGTCCAGTCGCTTCTTCAGGCCGTCCAGGATCACTTTGTTGGAGATTTCTGCCTGGCCATTACTCTGTGGATATGCCGGGGTGGAGTAATGGTTTCTGATGCCATGCTCCTGGCAGAAATCTCTGAAGGATTTGGAATCGAACTGAGTCCCGTTATCTGAAATCAGGGTCCGGGGGATGCCGAACCTCGTGAGGATGTTTTTCCAGACGAAGTTCCTGGAGTCCCTGTCCGTGATGGAAGACAACGGTTCAGCCTCTATCCACTTGGTGAAGTAGTCCGTGGCCACTATCAGCCATTTTTTGTTCCCTGGAGCTCGGTGAAGGGGCCCCACAATGTCCAGGCCCCATTGAGCGAAGGGCCACGGACTGGAGAGGGGGCTCAGATCCTGCGCTGGCTGATGGAGGGAGTGGGAGAACTTCTGGCATTTCTCGCATTTTCTGGCGTAGACCTGGGCGTCCTTCTGCATGTAGGGCCACCAGTAACCCTGGCTGATTGCCCTGTAGGCCAATGAGCGGCCTCCTATATGGCTGCCGCAGATTCCTTCATGGATTTCGTACAGGAAGTCGTCCACCTTGGACGGATGGACGCATTGGAGGTACGGGCCTGTGAAGGACTTCCTGTAGAGCTTGCCTTCTGGAGAGAGCCAAAAGCGGGCTGCCTTGAGCCTGATCTTGTGGGCTTCAGTCTTGTCCTCGGGGAGCTGGTCATCCTTCAGGTAGGCAACGATTGGATCCATCCAGCTGGGGCCGAGGTCAGCACAGAGGACAAGCCGAGATGACTGGAGTTCTAGACTTGACCTTGATACTGACCCGACCTCGATGGTCCTCTTCTTTCCTGCTTCAACAGCGGAGGCCAGGTTTGCAAGCGCATCTGCGTGCGTGTTGGTATCTCGGGAGATTTGCCTGACCTCGGCTTTCTGGAATTGGGAGAGTAGCTTTTTTGCCAGGGCTAAGTAGGCCGCCATCCTGTCGTCCCTGGCCTGGTAGTCTCCAGCGAGCTGGCTAGTTACCAGTTGAGAATCGCTGAAGATTTCCAGGTGCTGGGCTCCGAGGACTCGGGCGCTGTTCAACCCTGCGATCAGTGCTTCGTACTCTGCCTCATTGTTCGTCGCTTTGAAGTCGAGGGTGAAAGCCTGCTCTATGACCAGTCCCTCTGGCGACTGGAGAACTATGCCGGCGCCAGCTCTCTTGGAGGTGGACGACCCGTCGACGAAGATCCTCCATGCCGAGGTGGGAGACTGCTGGACTTCTGTTTCTGCTGGCTCTTGCCCTGTGCCCCCCAGTGCCGTGCCGAGCTGAGTCGGAGCCGGGTTGGGGCAGGCGAATTCGACTATGAAGTCTGCCAGAATCTGGGCTTTGATTGCAGTTCGGGGACGGTACTGTATGTCATACTGCCCCAATTCAACTGCCCACTTTGATATGCGCCCTGAAAAGTCAGCTTTTTTGAACAACGAACGGAGTGGGTGCTCCGTGATCACCACAATAGTGTGGGATTGAAAATAATGGGAGAGCTTGCGGGAGGCGGTGACAAGGGCCAACGCAAGCTTCTCCAACAGAAGGTACCTGGTCTCGGCATCGAGCAGGGTCTTGCTCGTGTAATAGATCGGCTTTTGAACTCCCTCGTCCTCCCTGATGAGGACGGAGCTCACTGCGTGATCCGAGACCGCTAGGTATAAATACAGAATCTCCCCCCGAGTCGGGGTGGAGAGTAATGGGGGTGTCATCAAATAAGTTTTGAGTGCGGCCAATGCCTGGTCGCACTCGGGGGTCCATTGGAACTTCAAATTTTTCCTCAAAAGCTGGAAAAAAGGCCTGCACTTATCTGATGAGCGGCTGATGAAGCGATTGAGTGCGGCGGCCATTCCCGTAAGCTTTTGAACTTCCTTTGTGGTGGAGGGACTCTGGATGTCCTGAATGGCAGTGATCTGGTCTGGATTGGCCTCTATCCCCCTCCGCGTCACCAAGCTGCCGAGAAACTTGCCAGAGGCTACGCCGAAGGCGCACTTGGAAGCGTTGAGCTTGAGCTTGTAGGCGCGAAGGATGTCGAAGACTTGGCCGAGATCCGCCAGGTGGTCACCGGAGCGCACAGATTTGACGACCATGTCGTCGATATACACCTCCACCGTTTGGCCGAGCTGGGCTTGGAACATCTTCGTGACGAGGCGCTGATAGGTCGCCCCCGCGTTCTTCAGCCCGAAGGGCATTACTTTATAGCAGTAAGTGCCGCGGGGGGTGATGAATGATGTTTTCTCCTCGTCGGGCCCATAGAGAGGGATCTGATGATAGCCTCGGTAGGCGTCGAGGAAGCTCATTCGGTCATGACCGGCGGTGGCGTCAATCAGCTGGTCGATCTTCGGGAGGGGGAAACTGTCCTTAGGGCAAGCCCTGTTCAGGTCGGTGAAGTCTACACACACCCTCCACTTTCCAGTTTTCTTCTTGACGACCACCGTGTTGGCCAGCCATACCGGGTACTGGACTTCCCGGATGGCCCCGGCTTTTAGCAGGTTGCCGACCTCTTCCACGACCGCATCTGTCTGCTGCAGCCCGGTTCTGCGGGCCTTCTGCACTACTGGCTTGTGGTCGGGGTCGACGTTGAGCTTGTGGCACATGACCTCAGGGTCGACCCCGGGCATCTCACTTGGGTTCCAAGCGAAGACGTCCACATTCTGCATCAAGAACCGAGAGAGTTCGGCCCTTTCTTCGCCCGACAGCTGGGTGCCGATCAGGAAGAAACGGTCTGGGTCTGCCGGGTCTAGCCTGACCTCGGCTAGGTCCTCGATGCTCTTCTTCTCAGGGTCCCTGCCGATCTCATCGAGGCCCTTTTCGAATTCGGCCAGGTTAACGCGCTCTGGCTCCTTTACTGCTGGAACTGCGGCTAACACGCACTGCCTGGCCTGCTGCTGGTCTCCCTTCACTGTGACTACCTCCAGCTTGCCTTCTTCGTTCTCATGGACGAACTTCAGCTTTTGGTGGAAGGAAGAAGGAACTGCCTCTAGTTTGTGGAGCCATGTCCTGCCCAGAATGACATTGTAGGGGGAAGGGGCATCCACAACCAGAAAGTCGGCTGTCACGGAGGCTCCGCCAACTTGGGTTTCCAAGGTGATTCTACCCTTGGGGTAGACTGGTGTGGCGGACAACCCTAGCAGAGGTGCACGAACCTCCGTGAGGTCTGCTTCGGAGAGTTTCATCCGTTTGAAGCAGTCGTAGTAGAGGACCTCGGAGGAGCTGCCGGAGTCGACGAGGATCCTCTTTACGGTGAAGTCTCTCAACTTCATGGTGAGGAGCAGGGGGTCGTTGTGAGGGACCTGGACTCCCTCTAGATCTCGATCCGAGAACGAGATAGCTGGTTTGTCGCGGCGGGCTTTCTTGGATGCCGGGGCGAGGTCGGCTTTCAACACTTCTTTCTCGTGCGAAGCCCGCCTGGCTTCGGCACGGGTCTGAGAGCTTCCCCGGGACGAGGAAGCGGGAGCTGAGGACGCCAGATGGATCACGTTGATGATCTTCTCTGAGTCCTCGCTGCCACCGGCATCGCCGGCCTTGACGAACTCTTGGAGGTGGCCCTGTTCGGCCAGCTTCTCTAGATACCCCTGTAAATTCCTGCATTCTCCAATCCTGTGCCCGTTGCCCTTATGGAAGGCGCAGTAGAGCTTGCTCCGGGAGCCTTCTGTGGGTTCACTCTTCATGGGCGGAGGGTACTTGAAGAACGGCTCGGACTTGATTTTGGCCAGGATGCGGTTAGATCGGCTCCTTGAAGACGACGTTGACGCTCTGGCTGGCGCTGGAGGGAGGTCTGGGCTTCCAATTGCCCCCAGACCTGGACGACGAAGGCTTCGCCGAGCTGGAGACCCAGTCCCGCTTGGACTCCTGCTTCTGGGAGGGCCTCCCGCCTCTTTGCCGAGGCTGGCTATTCTTCTGTTCGGGCTCCGGATGCCCGTCCTGATCCTTAGCTCGGATCTCATCTTCTTCCCGGGCGATGAAGCGCTTCACCCGGGACATTAACTCTGACATGGACTCTGGGGTGTCCCCGGCCAAGTCCTTCCGCACGTCGCTGCCGGGGATCAGGGCATGCTGGAAGGCGTAGATGGATATCCCCTCCCTTGCGCCCTCAATCTGGCTGTAGATTGCCCAGAATCGGTGGGTGAACTTGGCAAGAGTTTCACCCTGCTTCATTCTTAGGGCGATAAGGTCCCCTTCCTTCTTGGGGACGACGGTGTATGCTTGGAACTTCTTCAGGAAGGAGAGCTGGAGCTCCTTCCAACTGGGAATCGACTGCTCTGGGAGAGAGCAGAACCACTTCAGGGGGAGGTCGCCCAAACTGGAGGAGAAGATCTTACAGTTTAGGTGGCCCTCATTTCCCCAGATAGACATCTTCTGGGAGAAGTGTCGGAGGTGTGCAGATGGATCTGACAGTCCGTCGTAGGGGACGAACCGCGGGACGGAGAACTTCCTGGGCAAGGGGGTGCGCTCGATTTCCTTTGTGAAGGGAGAGCCCCCGAGATCAGTGTGACCGCAGAGCTGCTTCTGGTCCCGCATGTCCAGGTTGTGCTGGAGAGCCCGCCTGACGCGCTTGTCGAACCACTCCTGCTCGTCGTCCTCCTCTGGAGTCTGAACTCTGGACTTTCGCTTGGGGCGGCTCGGACTGCGATGGCTATGAGTTCGGCCATCGCGACTATGGTGACTCCGGCTGTTGCTCGAGCCTTCGTCACGAATCTGGCTCCGTTTCTGGTCCAAATGATGTCTGAGGTCCTCACGAGGAGGCTGGGCTGCCTTGCTGGGAGCGCCCTTCTTTTTCCCTTGGGGCTCAGAGACCTCCCTCAAGGAGGCAGTTTGCACTGCCCTCAGCTGCTGCTGGAGCTCGCGAATCATCCGCTTTTGCTTCTGGAGTTGCTTCTGGAGGAGGGCAGCCTCGGGAACCTCTTTGGGGGGTTGAGCGTGGCGCGTTTCTCCCACGGCCACGGCTTTGTCCTTCCGGGGACGCTGATGCTGACGCTCATCGCGTCCGGGTGGCGGGACCTCGTCCGCTGAGGGTGAGGCCTCGTTTCCCTCTTGGAAAGGGATCTCGACAAAGAGTTGGGAGCCCAGGCGGCCCTCGCCTGCAGTCGCGCCTTGCACCGCGCGGGACTGCCCCTGAGGAGGGACTTCCGTTGGAGTCGTGCCTTGCACCGCGCGGGACTGCCCCTGAGGAGGGACTTCCGTTGGCGGTGGGTGGCAGCGCGAGCGCTGCTCCTGAAGATTCTACGCCCTTCTTAGCTTTCGGAGGCATGGCTTCTGAAAGGATGAGGTTAGGAAGATTGGGAAGGTTTTGAGATGTTTGGATGGCTGGGTTATTTCTTCCCCACAGACGGCGCCAATTGTAGGTGCAGAAAATTATGACCCACAATAAGAGGGTGCCTTATAGGACTTATCCGAGAAGATGATGGTGTCTGGAATGTCTGGAATGTCTGGATGTCTGGATGTCTGGATGCCGTCCGAGAGCCTGAAAAGGGGTAGCAAACGGTCAGAGGACCCTGGCCTGGGCGGCGCAAGGCTCTCCGATGCCAAAGTCAGTGTATGAACTGGAACAATGGAAGGAGAGGAGGAAGAGAGACAGAGTAACGACTCTGGTATGGAAAAATGGCGTACCTTAGATGGTGGCATGGGTCTCTATTTATAGAGTGTGGAACGTATCTTTGGAAGATATTGTGGTGTGGGTCCCACGATTTGACTTAGAAGTCATGATCAGCCCACATTGCATTAATTGTGGTCCAATCCAGCCCACTATGCATTAAATGCCCGTCGGGTCAGCCCACATCGCATTTAATGCACATCTTGTTGGGCCAGATCCTGTTGGGCGCCTTTGGCGGTAGGAGTACCAGCGGATCTGCCCTCGGGCCCTGCCCTGATGTGGCTTCAGCCGCTGGATGGGACTCTGTCAGGGATCTGGCGAGGATCGTGGGCGGCTGGATGTCGCGTCTGTCCCACCAGCGCGTGTCCCTATCCCTCCATGTGCCTGGCGACGTGGGGGATGAAGGGTACACGTGAATACTCTCTTGCTTCGGCTTCTGTCTCGGCTTCTTTAGCCGGGATGGAGCTTTCTGCCGAGGTGGTACCCGTGGTGGTGCTCCTTGCCGAGATGACGCCCGAGGTGGTCCAGTTCGGCGCTAAGGGCCCGGAGCTGTCCGACTTCGGCCGGACCTCCTGTTCTTGTAGCCGGGACGAGCCTGGTGTCACGTGGATGACGCGAGGATGGCACGTGAGAATGCTTAACCTGATCTGATGGCTGTGATTAACTTAATCTTGTGGTTCAAGAAATCTCCCCACACAATCAGCTTAATGATTCAAAATCCTAGAAAGTCAAAGTTCCTTCTATATCTCTACTTTATATCCTTAACCCCTTGCCTTTTTAATAATCTTTGAGAAAAGCTCAATTGACTAAAAATTTCGATGTTTTCAATTTCTATCTATTCCATACAAACAAACTAGCACTAATTATCATTCGACTGTCGGTGTGTAAGCCGAAAGCATGAAGTTCAACTCCGAGTTATACCCCAAGGGAGAAAAAGGTCGACAACGAGAGCATTAGATTATTTTCTCCCACGCTCCTCTATACAACAATCCAATGGATCAGCATTGGTTATCACAAGCAAGTGGGGTAAATTCTGGAAGTTCCGCCTTTCGGATGGTTCAGATGAGCGCCGTGCCGTAGGAGAAAATCTCCCTCCGGCACAAAATTCTCAATGGAGAATTGAAAAGAATTTGACTAAAAAGACCTAATCTATAGGGCGAGAAGAAAACAAGGGGTACAAAGTTTGTAGGGACAATTGGAAGGAGTATCTATTTCAACAAAAATAGAGACTAGAAAGACCCTAATCTACAACATTCAATGCATTGATTGGTGATAACTCACCCATGTGAAATTTACTCAGGATATGCTATGTGCCAAAACTGTCCAAAAGCAACATGTGCAATGGATTCCGTAGGCATAACCATTTTACTTTGGCCAGTTGGCATTTTACTTTTAAAATAAAGTGAAGTGAAGTGTCATAAAAAGAGGGAATAAAATATAAGTGAGTTATATTTTATTTTTAATCGTTTGGAATTAAATATTTTTGAATTTTTGTGTGGAGAAATAGAGTTGTTTTGAAAAAAATGAAAAAAGTTTTGAATTAAAGTGCTTTTAAATTGATATTTAATTTTATTTTATTTGACTTTACTTGATAAGTAAAATTATCAAACTGCACGCAATTTTCTAGAAATTATTTCTTATAATAGAACTGTCATTCGATCGGTGGTCCCTCATTGCGCTTTCCACACCACCACTGCTGCTCTCTTTCTGTATAACAAATTCCATCCGCAATGAAAGCAGAAATTTTCATGCAAAGGACAAAACTGATGAATGGACGTATCAGTTAAATGTCAAGTCTCTTGATGTATAGAATTTCTTAATTTCAGTGCACTAGCTAGCTTTGTTCTATATTAGGACCTCTTTGGAATCTCACCTACCATTCGATAAGGACCCCTATCCAACAGGTGGGCCAGTGATCAGACTCGCCAAATATGGTGCCTTGTGAATCATTGGTAGCATCTGATTTTGATCTTTCAAAGCTCCACCACTCACTTTATTATGGACACCCCCTTGGAAACCCTTGGATGTGAATCTAGTACTGGATGGATGATGATCTCAAATGTTCATGACCCCACATGGATTAGAAACAAACTGGGGGAGTTTTATTCCAATTAGGAAGTGTTAATGGAGCTAAAAGCCATTTGTATTAGATTGTAATATGACAGGTTATCTGATCTATAGCTTCTTTCTTTCATGGATTGAGCTACTTGATTTTTGCCAGATCTTAATTTTGTTTGGGCAGTTGGGCCTTCCTAAAAATGTTGGGGAAGCAACAGCAGCTCTTTGTTAGAGAGAATAGAGCATGTCTTTTAGGGATGGAAGTCTTTTTAAGTTTCTCTCTTGTTGAGGTGCATTACTCTTATTAAAGTTGCTTTGTCTATCTTAATATTTCATGTCCCTTTTTAGATTCCAATGGTGATGGTAAATATAAATTTAAAGACTTGGATAGAGAATTTCTTTTAGGAAGGAGTGGGATAAAAAAACATCTGGTGAAGTGGGTGTATGTAAACCACCTCATGATAGCTGTAAGGCAGCTGGTTTCTTAGAAAGCTAAATGATATATAGAAGAGCACTTTTTAAGATTTGTGATGACAATTAATTTGGATCTACAAACCTAACATCAAGTGGACAAAAGGGCATGTCAAACCCTATTTTCTAGCAACATTGAGATGACAAATTAGCATTTTAAGAATGGACAACCTAGAGAACGTCTCCTTATCTGAGTGCTAAGGAGCGGCGGTTCTCACATGGCTGCCAACTGTTCGAACCTTGGATATGTCGCTTCTTCCCACATGTTCGGGCTCCCATTCCACTTATGTAGGCTTTCTTTCTACGTGTGCAGACTCCTTTCCCACGGAGTGGGTTGTCTTCCCATGTGTGTGGGCTCTCTCTTGGGTCGCCCTTGGCTGAGGTTAAAAAAAAGAAAGAAAAAGAAAACAATGGACTACCTGAACAAGAGGGAAAAGATGATAATAGTCAATAGCTGCCCACTTTACCTGAGGAAAGGGACAGGTTTGACCATCTTCTTCTTGACAGCTCCAATTTAATCAAGACAAATCACCTAAAAATCACGATTTGATTGGCTTAATCATCTCAATCAGCCAGATTTTGAATTAGCTGATCACCAGCTGAATAGTCTCAATCAGCCAGGTTTTGTATTAACTGATCACCAGCTGAATTGTCTCAATCAACCAGATTTTGAATTAGCTGATCACCAGCTGAATTGTCTCAATCAATTTACACAGGACATGGTATCTCACTTATCAGCTAGGAAATTTGGCCACGGCAAACACAAGAGTAGTCTTATCATTTGTTGCAGTTATTTGGTTTCATTGGAAAGAAAGAAATAACAGGTGTTAATTTCAACAAAGACCCAATGCCAGAAAAACAAAGAATAGATGCCTAAACAAGCCCACATCAAAATTGTAGTAATAAGAGTGATATCATGGGCTGCTTCTACCAATGTATTATCAGGCATGTTGGTGTGAATACTGGATAGTATCTATATGGTGGTTGGAGTCTAGACGTGATGAGGATGATAACCACGAATGCGAATGGGTGGTTCCAAGCCGGAACCATACTGGACCAAAAACCCGAACTGCTTTATAAAGGTCAATTCTAATTCTAGATCCAGTTCCAGCTCGGAACCTGTTTCTTGATTTTGGACCAGTTATAGTAAGAGGACCGTGTCTCGAACCATGTCTTAAAAACGCACGTCCAAACTCTTCGAGCCAAAAAAAATGTACAAATCATGTACTAAATCTGGGTTCAAAAATATTTTGAACATGAACATGATTCTAAATTACCATAAAATGCAAAAATAGAGAGAGGGAAGGGTCATTGCCATCTTTAATCTAGTTGCTCATCACCAAAGAGGGCCTGCCAATTTTATGGGTCCTAGATCCACGGGTTGGAACCTATATAGGTCTAAAACTGGATCCGTTTAGAAATCAAAACCTAAATTGGGTTTCAAATCTAAACCCATTTATGAATTGGAAGCTAAAACAATTACCAAATCCGATTTTTTTATGGGTCAGAAAATCTGGATAATTGGATAATCGTTTGCATTGCTAAATTGATAGCCATCCACGACCCTTAAACTAAACTTTGAGGAGCCTACCCCCAAGAGGTTTCTTCAAGCTCAACTTCAATGCTGGTCGCCTTGTGAACCCAGTAGTGGCTAGTGAAGGATTGATCCATAAGCCTGATGGGGTGCTCATTCTCTCATTTAAAGGGCATTGGGGTTCTGTAGCATCAATGAGGCAGAGTGTCCATAGCTATGCTGATAGGAGTTAGGGAGGCATGCAAGAGGTTATTGTTCTCTTTGGTCATTGAAGCCTATTCTTGCTGTGTCCTGTGGGCCGTTGGGAACAGTCCACACAGCCTTGGACAGGGTGAGAAGTCTCCCTGAAGGTACTCTATTCCTCTTATGTCCTCAGAAAGCCAAAGAGATCCAGATTGTTGCTAACAAGGCATTCTGCTTGTTTCTTGCATCCTTTGCCTACCTTGAGCAGGCTTCTTGTGTTTCTGTTTTTATGTAATAAAATCTAGAAAAATCGGTTACATTATAGGCTCTGTTTGTTTGAAATTGAATGCATAGGGTGGTTAAAAATGAAATTTACCTCAGATTTTCATATTCATTTTTACTTCAGCTTACCTTATTATAAGCTTTAGCTTACCCATCTATAATATAATAAGGGCTCATTCTCAATTATGTTACAAGTCAGAACTGATAGATTTCTTAAAAAGGATTAATTTCTGAGTCCTAATTCACCTTGCTGATTGTGAAAACTCAATCTCCACGCATTTAGCCTTTTTTTTTTATAAACACTAAGAGAGACCCTGAATAGAAATTTAAGGCCCAACCATTATGAGGTGATGCACAACAGAGATTTAGATATGCCTGATCTAATGCCATCAGCTACATATGGGGGTACTGCCAACCGACTGTTTTCTACAAACTCCTCACTGACCTGAAAGGAAGACGCTTAGCTTAGGGGAGCAGGATGATTCATTGAAATTCCAGACAATATAACACAGATCTATCAACTGCTGTCATCTTCTTTGAGTATTAAAAATCATCTCTACAACAACTTCTTGTTTCTTTTACAAGGAAAAGAATTTTAAGCCTACTTTGTTACACCTCTTACCCATTAGCAATAATCAAATATCACACTGCCGGAACCTTTAACCCATGCACATTCACAATTTGCAACACTTCTACAACATCTAACACCCTGGCCTCCATCTTACAGAAAACCACAATAAATTGGAGAAACTCAAACTTCAAGCTTTGGTGTGGCTTGACATTGAACAAATGTATTTGAACTCATGACTCGCAACAAATATCAATGTGTCATCGAATATCACTTGCTCGGCAGCTCCCACCCCCACAAACTGATCAATGGAACTCTTGATTGCTTAACTGTTGGGGGCTCTTGAACTGCTAGAAAATTGGGTTTTACATGTCCCCACTTCTCATCTACAGGCTTCGTAAATCACTTCAGATTCAAGTGATGAATCATCAGCATCAGTCCTAATTGTGTCTGTCAACTGAAAATGGCTGGAAACACCAAGGGTTTTTGCAAGCCGGAGTATCTTGATTTGCACAGCTTCAGCACTTGGAGAGACAGAATCAGGAAGTTGAGGCAGGCAATCGGGTAGATACTGATTCTGATTTCCCAAAGGGCAGAACATTGAGAGGACAGATCGGCAAAATATGAACCTGGTGAAATAATTATAATAAGAAAACAGGAAAACGAAGGTGCCCAAACACACACATTTCCCAGAAGTTGGATATTCAAAATTCAAGGTGAAGTGTAGAAATGCACATGGCAAGATATAATATCAGGACCTGCTAAGGATGCTGATAATCACATGGACGATTGAGGATGCACCTCGTAGCACACATGCTAGATCTCTTCATCAGGGATGTATCAACCTAAAACTCAGGGTGGTATGCCCATCCCGGACCAGACGGATGCTAAAATTTTATGTCAATCTTCTAAGAAGTGTGCTTGGAATGGGAATCGTCTAAGATAAGGCCTTCGATTGTTCAGTCTCATTTATCAACAGTGAAGTGTTGTTTATGTTCTATGAAGCATGTAGGTATCAAAGACTCCAATGAGGCAGAAGTGTTGAAAATTTTGGAAGAATTGAAAATTTGTTTGTCCCTTAACAATCAAGGCCTAGTGGTGGTGGAGGAAAGTGATTCTCCTAACATGGACAACTTAAAAAAGGGTCCTTTCCATTTTCTATTTAATGAAGATCAAATCCTTACCATCATGTGTGTGGTGTTTCAGCATGCGGATCATTCAGCTAACAGCATGCCAGATGCATTAAACAAGGTTGGGGGTGGTTAGAGACATAACTCTGTGTGTGCGGGTGGATGGGTGCATCTCTCTTTACTTTGTGTTGATGTATCTATCTTTACTTTGCGTTGACATAATTATTTGTGTTTTGGTTCTCTTTGTTTCCTTAATATGATCTAGTACCATTACTGATTAAAAGGAAAAAACAGATGAATGACACATGTGGTGGCTAAAACAAAGGTGATCAGTTCACATTCCATACAGAGAATTGGCATCTCTTCTGATGGTATGCATAAATGGCAGAGTTTTTGGGATCCTTCAATTCCGCCTCAAGTGCTGGCCTTCTGTTGGGTTGCAAGGCGGCACAAAATTATTACTCTAGACAAGTTAAGAAGAAGGAAGCACATAATAATTAGTGGTTGTCCAATGTGTTTGAAGAATGAGGAAACAGTGCGTCATTTAATGATCCATTGTATCTTTGCTCATAGAGTTTGGTCAGCTATTCTTAATATGCTTGATATGCATTGGGTTATTGCTTAGAGAGTTGCTGATCTTTTTCAACAATGGCGGCACTTGTGTATCAAATATGTTCGTGGCAAGATTCTATGGAAGACAATGTTGTATGCTAACCTTTGGAAAATTTGGTTCGAAAGGAACAACCGAGTATTCATAAACAAAAGCAAATCCATGGAGGAAATTATTTGGCCAGTGTCAGAGTGGGTGTATACGAGAAAGGAGTTCGAACATGCGGCATTGGAAGATCTCAACAGATCTTGGGTAGCAAATTTTAAGAGAGACGAGGGAAAGAGGGGGAGAGGGAGGGTGGCTGGCTGGTGTACTAATTTTTTGCATAGACTTTCATGGGAGAAGCCTCCATGGGCATTCTCAAATTAAACTTTGATGGAAGTTTTGTTCAATCCATTAGTAGAGGTATTGGTGGTGTTATTAGAGATTGGGAATGGCAATGCTGTTAGGAGTTTATGGAAGATCTCAACAGATCTTGGACAGGAAATTTATGCAGGGCCAGTGGTGCTAAATCTTCGCATAGACTTTCATGGGAGAGGCCTCAGATGGGTGTTCTCAAATTAAACTTTGATGGAAGTTTTGTTTAATCCATTAGTAAGAGGTAGTATTGGTGGTGTTATTAGAGATTGGAATCGCAATGTTGTTAGGAATTGGGATAAGTTTCAAAGAGGGGTAACAGTTCAATTTGGAGAGAGAGAGAGAGAGAGAGAGAGAGAGAGAGAGAGAGAGAGAGAGAGAGAGAGAGAGAGAGAGAGAGCTATGGGCACATTTTCTATCGTGATAAATCCAACAGTGGATAATTGTCTTATCAGAGTCAAATTGGGATGAGTGTTATTCATTCAGGGGTTACTCTGAAGTCTGAATGCTTGGATTTATCATAGGCAGTACAATTCTAGGGAGTAGAAACAGGGCTGGATTATTTGGAGTTTTAATTTTATATGTGTATATTGCCAATTCAAATCTCTTGCTGTTGGGCATACATCCAAATACACCGTAATGGAAAAGGTCCAGAAAAAGAAAATTGTAGAAAAACAAAAAATTACCTAAGAATAAGCCGCCGTAGAAATGGATCAGACAAAACCTGGGCCCAAACCTGATCCAGGCAATCTGATCTAAAGAGTATCACTTCCCATTTAGAGAAGGCAGAGGAAAGTATGTTGTCGGCCTTGTTGTAAACATTCTGAAAGCACCCACAAAATGTATCAAACCATGTAACTCGAGAGTTATATTTTAGTTGAAAATTGAAGTATCTGATCAACTTACAATGTCCATATCCAAGGTGGAAAGGCCAGCCAATTGGCAGAATGCTTGTAAAGGAGCAGTTAAGAAAAATGTAAACTGACTTCCATTTTGCATTGGATCAGCAGAAGATGGGCTGTGGAATACCGGGCTTTCATGAGAAAGAAGCAGTGCAGCTTTCTCACCCCTTTCTTCACCATGGATAACCTGGTGCAACAATTACTTGAATGAGAGAAGCATACAATATGGTAAGAAGACTTGGCAAACATAACACCAATAGGAAAAAGAAGGGGAAAAATGCTTTAGTGTAATATTGGCATTAATGGATGGTCTTATACACATGGTGGTGAAGAAGCCAGAAATGCATTTTTTCTAACTTTTCCAGTCCAAATAATTATCAGCATTTGGTGCTAATCACCAAAGGTTATTGGGCCATAATTCCTTAATGACCTACACAACGAAAAAAGTAGAAAATAATTGAAATTAATGGAACATCAAAATGCCCCCAAGACAAGATCCCATGGCACAGTTGGAAGGTGCTCGAACTGCTCATTGTTCCAAGTTCCAACCACAAGGTTGGGGGCTCAAGTCATGTTACCGAAAAACAAAAACACATGAAAAAAATCACCCAAGGGCTCACGGCTCACCTGGATGTATGAAATCATGGTGTTCTTTGATTCCCGGTATCCCATGGATAGTTAGATTATCAGTTTGTTTGTTTTTGTTTTTGTTTTTTTTCTAATAGAAGATTATCAGTTTTTTTCTTTTGTTGTTTTCTCTTTTTTTTTTCCTTTTTTTTTTTTTTAATGAGAGGATTCCTAAAAATGTATGGACATGGGGATCTAATCCATTTTTAGAATTCCACGTCACAACGAAATCTAGGATCCTTGCTTATATAGATCCCAGGAAGATTCCAAGCATCCACATGAGGCTTAAGACTAGATGTAGCCCGTGTAACCTTAAAATATAACCAATTCCCATCTGGTGTCTAAAACTGGAAAAATGTTGCAAACTACAGATAAGTGGAAATAATAAAACAAGAATAGAGAGTTGAAAAATGCACACATAGGATCGACGGATCACATTAATCTAAACTTGCCAGGGACATGATTCAGTGCAATTCCAAATCAAATATAAGTACAAAGATTGAAAGGGAAATCACCATCATAATCATCTTAGCCATATTCCATCTGCCTAGGGTCGGCATCGATTGAAATGCAAATGAAAGAGGGAAATACAGAAAAATGGGGGGATTGTGAAATGAAGCCCTTACGCATATTGTATTGCTTTTATTGAAGAAATGGATGCTATACATAATTGGATTTCTGTAGACAGAGCACAACCACATTTATATCTAGGTCCATGAGCATGGTTAAAACATAGACCACCTCTCCTTTGTGCACCTTCTGGAGGCACACTGAAAAGTGATCATGTGCCTGGAGGATATTCTCAGTCACGCTTACTTTATGCCTCACTTTAAAGCATACTGGAAGCTTATGCCTCCAATGCTTGCACATGTCTATAAGTTTTTTATCTTCTTCTTTTTCTTCTGCTAGGTATAAAATGACTATTCAACTTGTCATGAATCTATAAGAAGATACAAATTCCAAACCAGGCCATGAGAAACTTTTATCAAAGCCCCTCTGTGGCATCACAATATCAATCTCCCCTTAATGCTTGTGAGGAAGAAATAATTACTAAATAGCGCTAGACACTCCAATAGATGAGTGAAATTGTGTTTTATAGCATCCAGTTTTAGTAACATTAAAGTACGATGCTAACTACAGAATCTATAAACTGCTTCAAGGTAAAGTCCAAATAATATAGCAAGCAGGAAACAAGTTTTAACAAACCTGCCTTGAATGCATGGCTACAGTCGCTATCAATAATCAGGAAAAGTGGCCTTCTTGTAAAAGGAATTATATCACCAGGGTAAAGGTTGTTTGAACCTGAAAATCAGCAACATTTATCCGTAATAAGGAGAAAGAATAAATACCTTGACCAGCATTTTAGTATGTAAAAAATCATATAATCAGTCATGGGAAGTTTCTTCTTTCTGCCTACAATTTTAATGAAGTGAGATCATCAGGTTATAGGTGCAAACAAATAATGCAATAGATAATATGTAGCACCTTCATTTCCTCGAGAACCTAAATACAGACAACTCCCGCAACAGTCTGCAGAATCTCCCTTGTCATGCGCAAGGGGTTTATGTAATGAGCTATTACGATGTCGGAAGGTCTGAGAGAGTGTGTTCAAGTTTGAAGAGTTCTTCAAGGCTCTGGAAATCTCCTTCTGACAAGAAATATTCTGACCAGCCTTTCCTGCAGATATAACATGCAAATCATTTATCAAGGATAGTTTACAGTGATGGAAAGATTATTGAAGCGGAAAGCAAGGAAACTGGATTAACCTGATGCTGATATATACATTAGCATAATGCTATCATGAGGGAGCTCTTCACAGATCAAAGCAAGTACCTGCCCATGAAGAATGGAACCTTCGTCAAAGTTGGGTTCATACCATGAACACTGCACATATAGTGTAGAACAGAATTGACTGATAGCTACTACATATATGTAAAAAAATGAGGAAATCAGGAACTATCACTTGATCTTTTTAGATGGTTTAGGCATGTCTATATAAGGCTGGAAACAGCGCTTGTAAAAAGAATTGATAACAACCTATTGTGCATGGTGCTAGACTAGAAGACCGATAAAGACTTGTAATGAAGTAGTCAGAACTGAATGCTGGATTGTAAAGCAACAGAAAACTTAGCTCTAAACAGGAATGAGTCGAGAAGTAGAACACTTAAAGTTGACTCCAAATAGATGGAATAGTGAAAAATGGATTAGGGGCAATGTACTGTTTCCACACCTGCACACAATAAAACTTTGTGGTCTGCACACAATAAAACTTTGTGGTGATTACTGAATAGTCCACAGGAGTGACAGGACAGAGACACACAAGCATGCCACTCCATCCTCTCCTACTTGTTTGCTTATCGTGGATGGATTGCATCATGAAACTTATATTCAGGCTATTGCCACCATTCAATGGTTCCATCCAATCGGCAGTTAAAATAATTGCCACAGTGGTTAAATTTCAACTAGTAAAATTATATGGTCAGGACAGTTTGGTTGGAATTACTTCTTTGTTATGCTCCAACTACAGTAAGGCCCAGAGTTTGGATACTGAAGTTCAGGTTCTACATGAGTAAATCAATACATTTCTATTGGTTGAGACAGCTGGTATTTGTAATCTTGACTATCCAGCATAAAGAATCAATATTGAGATTCTAAACTATGAAGGCATAGCCAAGTGAAGAACAACAATATAATTCCCCAAAAGAATAGAATAAAAATGCAAGTTTCCATACTGAATTGGCCATCAGAGAAAGGTACTTGGAGAGAAACACAATGAAAACTGTAGCTTTGTTACTCACAGAGATTAAATGTGTGACAGAAGGGCGATAAAGAATAGCTTTCCGTGGATTAGGAGGCAATGTTGGATCCGTCATATCTGCGGCGAGATTTATATCAATCAGTCCAGACTGATCGGTAAAAGCACCATTGCTATTTGATTCCTTTGTACGCATTTGGTAGAAGGTTCCACTAGGCTCCCACTCCAGACATTGCAGCATTCTGAATGTGTCCAGAGTAAGCTCTGTAAATTTTACCTAATGTAATTGACAAGATTAACCAGTCACATCATCTTTATTATAGTATGCAATCTTTTGCACAACTAAGTTATAAAACCAACATAGCTACATTATCATACATCTTCTAGGACATGTGTTCCTTACAAAGATCCTCATGCTAATAAACATGTAAAACAGCTTACCTCATTGCGACGAAAGCTAGTGAGCAATGCATCTTGCAGCTTTAAATTTCTTGCCTGGAAACGAGCACCACGTGGAAGAGAAGATGGATGGGAATCAAATAGCAAACAATATCGCAACGGCCTGATATTCATAAAAGCTGTATCAACTTTCAAAAATCTGACAATTTCTTGCACCACTTGCTTCCATTCTTTAAAGTTTGTCTCCTGGTCAAATGGTCCAAAAATTATTCTAAGAGACAACAATTCAAGCTGTTTTGAAATGTACAGCATGATGACAGAAACAGCATCTATAAACACTTTTTACTTTGAAGTAACCAAAAGAGTTCCTTTCATGTGAACAGGCAGAATTAAACTTTAAAAGACAATAAGGGAAAAAAAATATACAGATAACAAAGTAGAAGAAAATGTGACTAGAACCAAAGCCAACTTCAGAAAAAAAATAAATAAAGGACTACAAAAGCAATATGAAGATTTTTTTTTTTTTTTTTTTAAATTGCACATTGTACAAAATAGATGCAGAGATTTATCAGGTGAAATAGTGCAACAAAGTCTATGCACTTTATCCATGAATTATTATATCTGTGTGCCTTCAGCATCCAATTACATAAAAATAAGTAAACCTCTCTTTTAAGGTTTTTGGTTAATGATATTCTAGAATCATCTAGTGTTCAAACAAACGGGAGACAGGGTATATTCCCTGTTGGGGCCGCTTGGCTAGGCACGCAATAAATAGACATGTATAGATGCCAAATCTTATGGGTTACCAGATCAAATGTTTGAAAATTAGAAAGAACCGCTTTTAAACAGGATATGTATTTTAACATGCAAACCTACAAAAGATGAAAAAACTCTACAGAGCATTATAAACATGGCCTACGTAACGGTTTTGGCTGACCAGTACCAATTTAGGGTTATTACAGTCCCATACCCAAAGTAGATTAGAACTCTGATCATTCCACCTTCATTTGCATTCTAAAGTTTTATTTATGTCCAGAAAACACAGATAAAAAAAAAAAAAAAACGGACCAAAATGCCATAGAAAGTAACGAATTCTATTTGTTTCAATAATTCCTTTTCCACTAAACAGGACGAAGCAGACAGATAGCTGTCATGCCCTCAACCTTTAATGGGACATGAAACTGTATTTAAGTACCACGTGATGGAGATTTAGATGGATAGCGCAAACAATTGAATTCAACAAAAAGAAACTGACCAATTTTCTGAAGAAGCATACCATATAAGACCATATGATATGATTATTTCAAGTTACTTGATATGCATGGAATGCCAATTGGGACTAGGTATTTTTCGGAAAGTTGTGCTATTGATTCCACTAAGCAAAAATAAACAGCAACAAACAAGGATATCAGAAAGAAGCACTGTATTCCAGAAGTTAAAGAGTCGTCATAATGTCCCTGTTTCACTAGTCAATCAGCATTATCAATCAAAATGGGGCCACCTCGTTTGGTCATTTTCACCATATCAATTTAATTGTTGTAGTTCAATTGACTAGATCCTGTGCCATCCTTGGAAGAAATTTTCTTCTAAGTAACTTGCTTGTGCAGTCCGGCTGTACAGGGCCCACTTGGACTCACCATTAATCAGAGAACCCCCTTCACACTCACTACCCTCCATGATCTTAAACCAAGTTTAATTTGACACTCATCCGACCCTTATTCACCATTGGATTGAATCTGAAAAATAATATATATATATGGTAGAACATTAAGGCAGTTGAATCAGGGATTAGGATAATCTGATTGGGCTGATATTCTGCCCGACGCTTACCTCCCACTAACATGCATGCATCTGTATGAGCCCCACGAGCTGGATTGCATATGAACAATAGCCAGACCACTTGTAGGTAAAAATTCCCCTGGGAGCTAGCTTTCTATCATTTAGGAGTTTATTGTTACCACTTACCACACACAAGCAGTCACATACATGTATACCCACATACACGTGTAAACTATGAGCATGCTCCTTACACTGTGCACGATTTACCCAAAAAAAAACAAAAGGAAACTGATATAGCGTAATAGTTTACAACTGCCAACAAAGAAGAAGATCAAACATCATTTCCAAAATTGCCATGTTGGAAGTCCCACCCAAAACAAGGAGTGCAGGATGGATTTCAGCCTAAGATCTTCCTGCCACATTTCAGGTTGATCAGATTCAGATTTCGGGTAAAGATGACCTATTAATTGTGCTTAATGTTTTTCTGCACTTCCGAAATGTAGCACTAGCTAAATCCACTGTAAAAATCAGTGCAGAAGTTTGAATTGGGTTATATCCAAAAGTAACTACAGTGTGTGTAATTTGCAGACTCAGCCATATATGCTAACAAGATTGAGATTACACACAGACAAACACCCAAAAGTCATGACTTAACCCAGCTCTTTCTCGGTGAACTCTATAGAAAAGAATAAGGGCTTATTTGGCAAGACGAATTCCAAGAATTCTTGTCTAGGGAAAATTATGAATTCTCCAAATATTTTCCACCAAGTGGTTTCCAAAATGCTCAAAGTACAACCCAGCATTCACAGGAAGCTAGAATTCTGATAATTCCAAAGGCCAAAAAAGGCTTTGTAAGAGGTTGGTGATCAGAATTCTAGCATTCAACCGGAGAATTCCAAATGCTCTAAAGACATGATCTGCTGACATCAGCTTCAGAAATTCCCAATACCAGCAATTTTCATTAGAAATATCTCCAAAGAAAAAGCCACTAAAAAAAAAAAAAAAAACTCAAGCTACATACTATAGTAATTTTGCATCTACTAGGGCCTGTTTGAATGTCCCTGTAAAAGCTGAGCTAGCAGGGTACTTATCCACCGATACCAACTTCAATTTGTCTTTCAAAGTCTACAACAGGCAGAATGGTTAGAGAAAGAACACCCCACCTAATAGGTTTTTATTTTCTCTGTTTGCCCATATGTTTAGAAAGCATAGAATGGCATCTGCTCTGCCAAAGCATAAAAAAATGTTCATAATTCTTTAAAGAAGTTGATATCAGTGAATGAATATTTTAGTCCAATGATGAGATTTATGCACTCAGACCCCTTTTTGTACAGGAATACTCAACAAACATACGCATGATTGAAAACACCGCTTGCAATTATTCACCAATCCTGCACGTAATATTTGAAGAATTAAACTCAGATATGGCCTATGGGTCCTTGGAAGCTTCATTTTCTTCTCGAGGAAATTCATGTTCTAACCCCCATTGAGCGAGTGCAGTTCAATCACTCGAGGACCCTGTTAATGGAATGGGAACCTACGCAATGGGTGAAAAGGGAAATATCTTCCCTTGCTCCATTATGTGATTTTTTTTTTCAGATGGTAAATTTCTCTCATACCCCAGTTTTTGTTTCATTGCTGTGCTTCATTTTCATCTGCTATGGATCTTGTACTCTCATCTCTCCTATCTCAACACAATTACCTGTTACTAATAAAAAGAACAAAAAAAAATTGAAGAATCAAACAAGAAAAAGAATCACCCTCTCTCTCTCTCTCTCTCTCTCTCTCTCTCTCTCTCTCTCTCTCTCTCTCTCTCTATTGAAATGAACAAATCAATCATTTCAGAAATCAACCAGAAACAAAGAAAAAAAAATGAATCTTTCAAACTCTACCACACACACAATCAAAAGAAAAAAACTTAAGAACAAAAAACAGAATTTCCACAGCCTGAACTCTAGAAGCAACTTCCATAATCAAATTAAAGCAGACCCAGAAAAGGCCGAATCCTTCTACATCTACTAACCATAAAAAATCAAGAATTCAAGGAAAACTAAAAAAAAAACCAAATTTTGAGAGCTAGAAGCAGCTCCTGTAATCAAAATTACCGGAAAGGCGACCTTGCTGTCATCAACCAAAGCCTTGAACCGGTCCACAAGGATCCGCACCATCTCAGTCCGGTTCAAGACCATCGAAACCACCAGAAACCGAGCATAGAACCGCAGCTCCTTGAACCGCAGAACCAGATCCTTGGGTGCTCCCGCGGGACACTGAAAGTAGCCACGGTTGAGAATCGCCTCGTAGAAGACGTACGACTCGAGCAGAAACCTCGCTTCGCTCGTCCTCAGGTACTGTCCGTAGTAGAGCTGGCCGATTCGGGAGGCGATTTCTCCTATTTCCCAGCGCTTAAGGCCCGATTCCACGAGTTCTTGGCGATTCTCCTGCTGGAACTTCCAGAGCTTGGTGTATGCCTTGAAGACCTTGTGGAGGTAGTGGTGTTGGTGGCCGCCGCCGCCGTAGGAGGGGAGGTCGCGGACGCGGGCGAACTTCCGGTCGGCGGAGTCGACGAGGGACCGGAAGGTGTTGGAGACGGCGACACTGTCGGCGTCGGCGTCGCCCATGGCGCACGTTAGTATGGAGATGCTTGGGAGTGGGTCATGTGCGCCGGGAGTAGTTGCGGTTGTGGCCCGGAATTTGAGGAGGAACGAGGTAGAGAGAGGCCAATTTTTGGTGATCTGACTTGGAAAAAAACAGAGGTGTTGAAATTCGGTGCCATGGCTTTATATGTATTAATGTAGGGACACATTATGGTAAATGGTCCCTCACATCAAAATAATAATAATAATTATTATTATTATTATTATTACTATTATTATCATTATCATTATCATCATCGTCGTCAATGGGTCCTCGTGCCTTATGCATTTTTGAGGGATTGATCATTTTGATGTGTCTATCTTAAGATTTTATGTATATTTAATTGTTCTTTTTTAAGTAGATAGTTAGAAATAATTAAGTTACTAGCATAAAGATCAATGTTAATTACAAGTATTCATGGAGATAGGATTCTATAAACGTATACAGGAAAAAGATGGGAGTCCATAAGTACAGCAAGTATATTAGTAAAAAGTGGAGTGAAAGTATCTAGTTGTAAAAATAAAAAATAACTTGCTAGTAGTTGTAGATTTCAAAAATTACTTTTTTTTGTCAAAATTTAATTCAAAACTTTACAGCTTAATATATTATAATTATTGTATAATAGGATTACCGCAACTACACTATTTATGTTGGTGTTCTAAATAGGAAAAGATTAGTTGATTGAATTGGGGATAATCAGAAGAAAATGATCACCGCTTCATTTAGGTTAGGATTGGGGTATTAATCAAAATTGGTAAAATAAGTGGGTTACAACGATTGGCCCATTGTTTATTATTTTTTTATATGTTAATTAATTATCTTTTACATCACAATTGACTCAAGTTAAATCAAACAGCCCATTGTTTGGTTTTTTAAGCTTTTAGCTGGATGAATGATGTTACTCTGAAATTTGTTCTAAAATTAAAAGAGTTCATTTGTTACTTTCCACCAATGAATCGGGAGTATAATGGGATTTGCAAGAACAAGAGGGTTCGCGATGGATTGATCAACTTTCCATCACAAAGTTTGCTCAATTACTCAAGAATTCGTAACTATGTTTTCTATAGAAACGGCACGAAGAAGTAAGACATTTTTCCATGGAAAAGTTCATCTCCGTCATTTTGTGTGAGTACTTTTCTGCTAGAAAAAAAGTGTCAAAAGCAATGTCATTCTCTATAATTTGGGGAAAATTTATTCCCAATGTTTTTTAGGGCTAATGTTGGAAGGGCAGATTAGGAAAAAAGATTTTTTCGTGTAAAAGTGGAAGTCCTACACAAACATACTCCTAATTGTCACTCCTCTATGCAAAGCAAATGAAAGCTTCAAATGAGAACTAGTGAATAGCTTATAATAACCATCACATTACATCTAACAGCTGAAAAAGCCAAATTGATCATCATACATTTTGTAAATTCCTCATTCATAAAGTTCACTTGCATTTGGTAGACACGTTCCCTACTTTATTCATCTTAATTTAATCTATTCATCCTAGCTCGTTTGAAGAACCCCTTTAAATTAGAGCTGTACCTGTATGTCAATAAATTTTATAAGTTATGCTAGGTGTGATAAATGGACCATCTTCAAGAGAAGTGGTCCCTTGGTGGTTGAATATGGAAAAACCACTATTGTAACAAGGGTAGAGGATCCAATGCTCATGTGTCATATGGAATGATGGCTCAAGTGATTAGGGGTCATAATACACAAAATATGGTGTTCAAACATTTGAAGAAACCCACCACAAATGCCGGACTTCACTACATATAATATAATGGGTATATAGGAAAAGGACATTTATTGTTTTTATACCAACAAGATGAAAACCCACCAAAACTACCTTGTCTCTAGAAAGAATTAAAAAAAAAAAGTCATTTGCCTTTTACATATGCAAAATATTATATATATGTAAATGTTATATAAGCAGTGGATCCACATGTGAAATTGATTACCATATCCGCCAAAATCATAATTCTCTACATGAGTAAACAAGTATTTACAATGGTTCTAAATATATTTGGATTTTTTTTTGGAATGTTTTCACAAATCTTTCAAAATCTAAGAAGAAATAAAATATGAGACTTCATAACTTGATGGTTACCATTATTACAAATTGAGTGCCCACAAAAGTCTACAAAATGAGATAAATAGGTTTGGACTATTTCATAAATTACTCAAAAGCTACTTCAAGTCTTGGGTTAAATAGTTCAGCAAGCAAATTGAATAGTTTGGCCATAAATATGGGGGTCATAAGAATGAAAAAAGTAAATGCCTTTGATGGCCCCTCCACGAGAGAAAAATAACAGCATTTTTACCTATTCCGACGCCTCTTGCAGTGAAGGAGTGTGATTCATTTTACAAGTTTCAAGATGTGATCTCTCGCTTCATTATGCACCACATCCTCATACATAAAGTTAAGCAAACAAATATGACATGCATAAATACATGTGAATCATTTATACATATAAATCCATACAAACAAATACTTCGTGCCATGAGACCCTTAAACGTATCTTTTTCCTCCGTCGGAGAAAAGTGATTTTCAAATATGCCTTACAAAAGAAATCATGATATTACAATAAATTAATTATTAAATATTAAATATTTGGAAATATGGATTGCACCAAATTGTAGAAAGGCTACAATTGCGAAAAAAATTGTTTTCTTTTTCATGATTCCCAATCTCTTGTCCTTCTCTTATATGCGTCCTGTGGGTGAAATGTCTGAAGATAATGATAATATACGGAACCTCAGAATGAATGCTACCCAATAAATAAGGCATAGTACATACATCCCATTTGTTGTCCAGCTCAGCGCACCTTCCATATGTGATAATCAGGGCATCGGCTAATTTAGCATTTAGTGCCATTACCATCAGAGGGTTGGAGGGGACCAGAAGCAGCACCTAGCACTCACTCCAAACTTGGTGCCATGTGGATTCACCATGTACGTGCTATGAGTCTGCTATCCACTTCTTACCATCAATCAGATAAGCCTTCAAATGTGCATAAGAATAGCTTTCTAAGATGTGAAAAAAAAAACCCTTAAATAAGGGTAAGAGGCATTTTAATTGGAAGATCAAAAACTTCGCCCCAGTAAAAAAAATATTGCCGCTAAAAAAAAAAAATTTCGCCACCACTTGCAAGTAATGATAAAAGACTTCTCTAATGAATGCGAAGGTTTGACAAAGTAAGAAAAAGAAATCTAACCCACTTGTGTATAACTTAGAGCCAAGGGTCGAACCCCAACATGAGCACAAAAGGAGGTGTGATTGGAGGCATCAATTGATAATAATTGTAACAGACTCACAGTACTATATATCTTTTGAAATCCATCATTTCCCATGTATCAGTATATATATATATATATATTACTATTGTGGGCAATCTAGCCTTGTATGGGCTTTTTTCATACTCTGTCATGCTATGCTTGGTGTGTTGAAGCCGTTGAGATGGGTCCTCTACACAGTCTGATCTCAATCATTCACTTGGCAGGCCCCTTAATTTCCGCAGTAGACAAGATTTTCTTTGTAGGACCTCTCTTATTTGTCTGACATCATATAAAAAGATTTGAAGTATTCAGTCTGTCTGGTTATTCCATGGAACTTGTGGGGAAGAATGAAGATGGCATGGCCTAAGTCCTGAACCATCACTTCTGGAGTCTGGACGAACGTGCGGTTGCATGGCTCAGTTGTCGAGATTGCCTGAATGGTGAGACTATGCCACCTTCAGGCTGACACCATTTAAAATAGTGCCACCATGTAAAGTCATTCATGGTTGGGCACTTACTCTTAGGCCATTTAGAATCTGGGTTCCACTAGATGGACGTCAACCATCAGTTTACTGCATGTATGAGTTGAATTTGGAGGTGGCAAGTAGGTTCACCTGGGTTTTAGTGTTTTACACCCAAAAAAAAAAAAAAAAAAAAGGAATTTATGGAAAAAGTGTCCGTAGGACCCAATACATTTTATCAGGTTCCGTATTATATTGGACACGAGAGGGGTTCTCATGTTGTCCTTTTATTTTTATTTTTTTTTGTCATTTAGCGATATGGTCGATATTGACCATTCTGCGGTGGTTATTCTCGAACCCAAATAGAATTTGGATTTTTCTCTTTAAATTGCTGGTGTTGTTCTAGAGCAGTGGATGGGGTCAGGAGAGGCAGGGAGAGGGAGGATAGAAAGGAGTGGCCGACGAACATGGAGTCATCTTCGTCGAAGGATGAGGGAGGATTGCCATGGAGGGAGGGGAGGAGGAGGGGAGACGAAGGCGAGGTTGTAGGCGGAGATGAGAAAGAGGGTTGTGCTTGCAGGTAGTGGGGGAAGGAGGGGATGAGAGCCAAAGACCTGTAGACCTAAAGGAAGAAAGAGGAGGCGAGGGCGGAGATGGAGTTCTACGAGGACTTTTTTTGTAAATTCCTCAATAAAAAAAAAAGTAGGTTCAGCTGGGTTACCAAATTAAAAAAAGGTGAACCTACATCCTCCAAGCTTTGGATATAAATCCTTTAGTGGGGTGCCCACCTCAAATCATGGTTGGATCACCTACGACATCTAGGTGGTATTTCATTCCGCTTGGATTTATGGTGAAGGGTAGATTTGTCACATGTATAACTTGTGATTGACTATTTTTATATATATTTTAGTCACCTATTTTATATATGATCAACTTGACCTAAAGAACACAAGGTTTAGTGTGACAAAAGGTTTACGTTGACTATTGACCTGATACAATCATCCTCCATTTGTTCGGATTTAGAATGGATAATAAATTTATTAAATTAAATAAAATTAATTTATGAAGTCAACTCCAACATATATAATTGAAACAAAGTTTTGATGATGATCAATTTGGCTATGACAAAATTTTAATAAAAATGAAATCTGATGCATGACAATGGTTTTTGCTGATTTGGACTCTAGAGATACACATCAATGATGATTTATAGGGATGGGAAACTCTAGTGGGACTTTATATAACCTCTTGGATAATCGATATCCATATGGAAGTATGAAGCAAAAAATGAGTTAGGATGAATTTTCTTGGAAATGGATTGCAGCTAGCAGTTTAGGGGAATGGAATTGGCCTTTAAAATTTGTGTACTTTTATCTTGGGCAAGCTGTAATTTTGTCCAGTCTCTTTTATTTAAAGGATGTGGATGTGCAATATTCAAAGAACCCATACGGTCAGGCTTGAACTTTGATCCTGGTGATCCACAGTAGAAGAAAATTATATGTGCTTTGACTAATGCATTTTAGTCAAAATCAATCTTTTTCTCTTTTTAACCATCGAAGAGAACGAAGGGATATGCTTGGAACAGGGGTAAAAGTGGAGAAAATTTAGGTGGAAAAAAATTGTCGTCAATTGTACAAATTTTGACCGTAGCTAGATATTTTTCTACAGTGAATGGCCAATCATCTCTGTGTTTAATCCACTTTTAAAGGCATATTTGTTTAACATTGAGACTTTTTGATCCGGCTCTCCGAGCAACTTTTTATGATTTGTTGCGTACAATGGAAGAAAGTTTTTAACTGATTCTCCTTGACTCTGAAAAATCATTTCCTTGTGGTTTGAATTGACTTTTCTCAATCCTCCGTAGAAAACCATTTCTAATATAAAAGAGTTGGAATCACTTTTCTATGGAATCACGAAAATGAAACTGCTGCCACACAAGCATGGCATAAAAGGTGGTATTTAGTTACTTTCATTTTCGTAAGAATATACATTATTTTTAGGTAATACAAAAATGAGGTAACATACTCAAGATGCACATTTTTCAGGTTATTTCAACTGAAATCCAAGCAATCAAACTTAATCCAATTAAGGAGAAAACTGTTAATCCAAATTAGGATGGACACAAAATGGTAGACTTTCGAAGCTTCATCAATATCAACACTATTAGAAAAATTGTGTGATTTAAAGAAATAAATTCATTATCTTCATCAAGATTTAGCCAAAGCAGCAAGCAAAAGGCTGGTCGTTGCCATTTCAATAACGTGTAAATGTGTATTTGCTTTTTCTTTTTTTTAATGTTAACACCTTCTAATCTACATTTTTCTCTTTGGTATCAAACATTAACTTCATGTTGATAATGAATAAATAACAATTATGTGAAGAATCTGTTGCAGTACATGTTGAGCTCTGCCCTTGATATAATTAGTCTAATGATGGAATTAACAAATGAATCTATAAAGTATGTAATCACCAGCATAAAATGAGATGTTGAGAATGTGGGTGATTACCTGTCCATGTGATTGGTGGTTGTCATTATCTGTGCACGTTAGAGAGATGATGAGGGACTTGATTAAGGCTAATGATCTACTTTCCCAATTGAACCCTACTACTACTTAAATAGGACATTAAGCAGGGATTGGGTAGTTTATTGGCCTAATTGTTGAGGAGTGGGCTCCACTGAAAGAGGAGTATTGAAAAGTATTCGGGGGAGTATTGAAAAGTATTTATGTTACCTCAACTAACGCCTATTTTGATAGAAAATGCAATAGTGACTCGAGACTTAATGTTAAAAACGAATGTTTGTAGTTATTTATGGTTGTAAAATGTATACTAACTAATAATAAAAATTTAGGTTGCCACCCATTTGTGGCTTTATATGACACCGATCTCTGTTTCCTCATTTTTTTTGGTAAATGACTATATCATACAAATGTTTACATCAGTGAACCTAATTTAGGAAGTCTAAGCCTCTTTTATTAGGGTCTGCTTGTCTACATATAATACATAAGATTTCATGTCATATGTGGTTAAAAATGAAGACCAAAGGTGGGTTTACAGAAATAACCATGAAATAACCTCCGCTTCAATGAAAATTGATTCAGAGGAAAATGAAAAATGAATACCTAATTATTGCCCTAGTAATTGAAATCCTAGAAAGGTTGACATGGTGCTATCTACATCACTAGCTTGTATCCTTCAACTCTCGCCTATATGATTCACATCTCACCTCTTTAATAATCCTTTAGTAAAGCTCATAAGAGCATAAATTCTTATATACTCAATTCCTATGTAATATAATGCAGACAAATAGGCCCTTACAAACATAAACTCACAAGTAGTTTTTAGGGGTTTTCAGTGGCACTTATTAAAAATTTAAACCCCTCAAGATAAATGTCTCCTTTATTGCATGACATTCATCAGATATTATTCCAATAAGAGTTAGGGCCACCTTTAGATGAATCACTATATACATATTAATTTTTTTCATAATGTCTTATTTATGATTTAATATCTAAGTGATGAATCTACAAGGGGACTATCCTCCTATGAGCAGACTGCATATTTCTGATATGCAGATATACAGTCCAGCTTATGAGGCCCACTTAGATGCCTATATATGAGTGGGGTTGGGGTACATGGAAAGGTCTCCTTATAAATAAGGTTCAGCAAGAAAATCAGCAATATCAGATCATCCTAGCCCTTGATTGAATGAACATAAAATTCCGTGATCTTTTAACCATATTTTTTTTAAATTCAATTCAACGGCAGATGAAGATTTGATGAGAGTGAGATTCGGCCGGATGCCGGTTCATGGGGGGGATGAGAGTTTGAAAGAGCATCAAATGGCAGATTGCATATACTGCTGCTAGCTAGGAGAACATTTCTATCTGTGAGCTCAATTTTATTATTGGACTGAAATTTGGCTAAAGCCTATATTATAAAGTGACAATTATTTTTAACCATTTAAACTTTTTCATATAAGCAAGCTCCACTGAGAAACTAATAAATTCATCACGAGTCCAAGCCTCATGTTTGGCAAACTATAACTTACAGCCCTCTACAGTGGGCCTTACAAACTGCTGCTATTTCAAAATGTAGCACGGGTTTCTGCTGCAGCACCCGAAGAAGCTTTTAGGGGATCCAGTGTTCGTACTGTTCCAATTTCATTTTCCAGGAGGCCACCAAACCATGTACATTTAATCTTTTAACATTAAGGACCCCCCCACAAGTCCTGAATCCTGATTCATATGATCTGTACATTTCCTGTTGCCTTCATTCAGACCAAGGTGCAGGGCCATTTCCTAGTGGGACCCATCTCTAATAATCAAGATCATGAGTTGATGGGCCTTACTAATTGACAGATCTTAACCACCCAAACATTGACTCTTTGTCCATATGCTTCTTTAGCTCTAAGCTATGGGAATATATTTTGGGCCAGTCCCATACACATATGGCCCACCTATTGGAATTGATGCATCAGAATACTATACAGGCCTGCTTGGATGCAGAGAACCCAATAATTCCCCAACGTTGTGTTGCTGTCAAGCGTGCAAGAAGAATTGCTGACTGCAGAAATATCCAATGAATGGTTCTATGTCTTTCTCACTCTGAATTCCGAAATGGGGCGGTGGAGATTGGGGGGTTTCAACTTTCAATCCCATCATTACCATCATCTTCTTCTCAAGACATGTCTTTTTCGCAGGTAAAGTAAAAGCCACTAGTATTAAACAAATCTACTGGTAATATCTTAAAGTACTTGAAACTACTTTAGTAAATCATTTTCTCTTTTAACATTCTTTTAAGGTAAGTACTCACACACATAGACTCACATAAGTCTCTCGTAATCAGCACTATGGGTAATTGATCCCTATTATTTTTAATGGAAGGGAGATGTCTCAATGAAGTGGATGACTATAGATGGGAGTTTGTATTTAGGAATTTTGATATATTAGTCCCTCTTAAATTCAGATGTTTCAATTTTATGGCACAACTCAGATAATGTCATCGAAGTCGCTTGACTCTAGTGAATAATTTTTTTAATACTTTTTTGCACCAGATCCCATGATATCATGGGAACAATGTATGTCACAAAAATTGATAAATTCCATGATATTATGGCTTTTATGCAGCATCTTAGAAAAAAAATTTTCAAATGATAAAGCTTGAGAAATAGTGTTCAGATGTGTATTTACTTTTTGACAAAATATCAGTTTTCGTGTTCAATAAAAATTGAGTTGGTTTACTAGTTGCAAAGAATTTATGATACATAAATTAATAAATCCCATGATATCATGGGATAGTCCAATGATATCATGTGATATGGTGCATAAAAGTTAAGAAATAATATTGACCAGAGTCAAATGAGTCAGTTGACATTATTTAAATTTGGATCATAAAATTGAACAAATGGAGTTTAAGAAGAAGGAATATGTCAAAACCCCTTATATTTATCTATGTTTGGTAGAAAATCCTTTTGTCGTATAAGCAAGATATGGTCATACAACATGACAAAAACCACATAAATCTATGTTTACTCTAGTGTTTGTTTCCTTCTCTCAGTGTCATGGCAACCTACCAACGTATGGATTATTTTTCTATATATTTATTTATTTGTGATGCATACATAGATTTAGATTGTATTCTTGTACTTATGTATTATACTAAGAGTTGACTTTGCTAAGGATGAAGAGCTGAAATCAGGAAAAAGTTTAGGTGAAAATGACGACCAGAACCTACCACATGGTAGTGGAAGAAGCAAAAGGTCACCAAAGGGTCAAAGGTCAATGTCCATGGGACCATGGAGATTGCATGTTATTTTCATGGGAAAGGGCTACAAGAGCATTTGCATATAACTATCATGAAATGACCAATTACCACTATTATAGCCATCTAGTCACTATGGTGGAATCCTATTATTATTATTATTATTAATGGTGGTGGTGGGGTCATATGATTTTTTTATATCTCACCGTAGGAGCCTCGGGCCCTAGTCCTTTGGCGAGGGAATCCTCCGGTAACGGGAGTAAACATCGGGTGAGGGGGTGGGGTCAATATTGTTGGGTGACAAGATTGATGTGTTTGCTAAGTGAATGCATTTGTCAATGCTGCTATAAATTAAGGGTGGATGAATGGTATGATTATTTCTCTTTCTAAATTTTAAAAGGCTTTTTTTTTTACTAAAATTCAAGAAATTCCTGTAGAGAGAATTTTGAAATTCTCTAGCACAGTGGAATGCCTAAATGTTCTCCTATATTTGAGCATCTAGAAATTCTACAAAAAAAGCAAATGAGCTGGAATTTTAAGAATTTCAGTAATTTGAAAGGTCATTTGAAACATTTTAAGTGGCTGAAGTTTTGGAGATCTCATTGAGAACTATGGCATTTGCAAATGCCAAAGGATAAGATGTCAAATAATGTCCAAAAAAAAACTGTAACATGGTAAATTCTTATAAGAAATTATAATAAAAAAATAGGCCCCAAACGATGGGATTGGGGCAAGGCGGGGATGACACCCAAAAAAATTGCCTAGGGGCTCTTAAATTTCCATTTCCACCTCCTTGAGGGGTGTTTTCCAAATTAAGCGGTGGTGGGGGTTGCCCACCTAGTGATTGATATTTTAATTTTTTTGGGTCCTATTATTAAATGGAAGCATTTTTAGAGTATTTAGAAGATAGAAATATCATTGAATCTTTACTGTTAAATTCTTTTAGAATGTTTCAAATATAATTAAACAATCAAGGGGCATACCTAGGAAAACTTCCCTAGCGGGGGTACTATGTAAAACGAAATTCTTGGAGGACCATATATAAAACAATATATGGAGTTTTTAAAATACTTAGGGGTTGTTTAAAATTTGGGGGCAATATGTTAAAAAATAAAAATGTAAAGAATTTCAAGATGCCAAGGGGCTCCACCAGTTTTTGGATGGGTAGTGGGGTGTGTTATTGTCATATTTAACTAATGATGAAAATGGATCAAGTTCAATTTAGTCTGATGGGAAAATAATATATATGGATAGCCCATATATAACTAGTGAATATCTAATATCACATATACATTGTTTCTTTAATAACGTAAACCATCCGTATCTTCTATTGAACTGGATTCTAGAATCATTCTTCGAAACATATACAGGGATTGGCTTAGAGCCCTTACATATACCCAGCTCGACCCCCCTTACTTTTTTTTTAATTCTCTAATATCATACATTTTTTTTTTGCTCCTATTCTAGATCGTATATACTGGTTAAGGGTATGGATATATAGTTTGTGAGTTAGTCGGGTTAGGAGTGAATATTTCGATCGGGTTGGCTGCCTCCCTCTGCTCCACCTTGTTTATAAATGCTTTAAATATTTTATAATAGGCTCTAACACATTAATAATGTGCATTCAAGTGATTCCAGTACATATTAAAATATTTGAAGTGAAGAGTGGCAGGTTCAAATCCTATTCAAAACTCAACGATACTAGAGGTCAATTTTGATGACTAAATCTTTAAGGGAATGATTTTCGATTTTCTATTTTTCTAAAGTTGTAGTAAATTCATGTTTGGCAATTGTAAATTTTTGAAGATTTGGACGAATGAAAATCTTCATTTAGGATTTTCAGATCCGACCACCCTCCATAAGATTTGAAAATCACCACTTAAGTGGATTTACACATAAAACCATATTTTTATTAGCTATATGCATCGATACACACCAATATCAATGTGAAATTCTCAGTTATACAAATCTCCAGCGATGAATCCTTGTTCTAGTGGTAGTGAAGAATAATCAGATCTATGAATTCCGTGTCTGTTACCAAACATGCTTAATAGAAATCAAGTGTGCATGGTAAATGGTGGCATTTTGGGAATTATTGGCTATTAACATTAAAACACTTCCATGTTGGCAATCCAATGGGTTAGTACTTGCCACAGTGTTGGTTTGTTAGTATAAGGTGTGGGTTTGCTCCCCCATGTTATATATTCAACACCCCCATTCATGTACTAAACATATGATGCGGGGTTGTACGTGTGCCCATTGGATTAGTCTTGTCGGGATAGAAAGCATAGTAATTAATTTCATTCCGTTTCGGCCAATTTTTTTTTGTTTCGGTTAAGTGGCTGAACGAGATTTCGTATATAATCTTTCGTTTTAAATTTCAGTCCATTTCGGCCAAAAGTTCGGATTTCGACTGAAAAATCACATTTCGGTCAAAATGATATTTTACAGAATTAATTTCTTTTAGTTTTTTTAATTTTTCTAGACATATATATTCTTTGTATTTCTTATATTTGGCCAAAAAATGTAATTCCAAAATATTTTACTAGAATGGATTAAATCTATGTTTTTTTATTTTATTTTCTACTTTTTTTTATATATAAATATATTATTTTATATATCCCCAAAATGTATTTCCAAAAATTTTTGCCAAAATTCCGAGTTGGCCAAAACTTTTTATTTTGGAGACTAGACTAAAATGGGGTTCGAAACAATATTGACAACTAATAATAGAAAGCCACGGAGATTAGAAACAAAATATTCCAATAGGTTATGGGGTTACCTCAAAACTAGTGTCACATGGGCCATGAGTGTCGTAAAAAAAAAAATGTTGGATCATTTGTCATATCAAGTAAATAAGATTGTTTTAGCTCAATTGTACATGAGGCATTATTTTTCAAATATAAGATAAAAGATGTGGTTGAAGTGTTCAAATTAAATAAAAAAAGCATGCAAGTAAAAAGTATAGACAAGATAATGGAGTGGTTACATTTTCGTTTATATTAACAAAAACTACACCAGGTTTCTCTGTAGCTCACCTTCTCTTTTGTATTTTTCAAAGTAAAGTCCTTTTCCTCGCTTTATTAGGTAAAAAAGCCTTTCTTTCTCCTATTCCTTCTGTTTGTCTTTTGCTTTAGCGTTTGCTTTTGTGCATCACTTCGTTTTCAACTTATTTTTTATGACTATGACAAGGCAATCTTCAATTTTAATTGTGGGGTACAAGATGTTTTTGATCTTAGGGACAAGTCCATCAAAGTTTTGTAAGCAGGTTTCAAGAAACAAGGACATGTAATGGATTTATTAATATGATTTTTCTGTGCTTGCTTAAGCCCTAAACTCTATGGAGCCCTTACCATCATATTATAATCATCTAAGACACCTTAAAAACCATTAAACATGAAAATTATCATATTTTATTCTTTAAGAAAAACATAGTGAAACAGCTACTTATTTTGATTTGGACTATCATATCAGCCAACGGATTAATTTTAATCACAACATATGAGTCTGAAAATGTCTTACAGGATTATTTATGAGAGAGCTATGAAAGAGATAGGAATGGTGTGAATGTGGTTGAATGTGTGGGGCATTTTGAGAATAAATGGTAAAATGGATTGCAAATTGGGAATTAGTACAGGCTGGGTTGGTTTGAGAATTAAATACAAGAACAAACAGGGTAGCTGATTTGCCATGCTGTAAAGTGATTATTTTGTTGGGAATGAATGATGTAATTGTTGGACAAGGTATGGACAACTAAATAGTGTTGTATTTGGCAAAATAACAGATGAAAGCATTGAATGTTACACTTTCATAGATAGGCCATATTAGATTTGAGGGGTTGATAGGCCATATTAGATTTGACTATTTGAGGGGTTATGGGAATCAGGGTACCCAATTGAGTTGTGACCAGCTCAAATGTCCTGCCCAACCCTTCTGGCTGCACTACCTCAAAGCAAATTCAAGTTGAGACTTGAAACCCACCACACACGCTTATGAAGTTTGTTCCCTGAATACCAACCGAGGTGGTTGGGCCCTTGAGAAACCCAGCTGACATGGGTCTAAAGCCCAACATATGTGGGAAAAAGACCTCTTGCACACACACAAACACGATTCAATGATCGAACACTAGGCAGTTAAATGAGAATAATGATTTGGTGAAGAAGAGTTGAAATAGTTGATTGTGTGGATGGATTTTCCGTGGATGTAAATCAACGACGGTTTACAATCCAAATGACTATGATCATGGGGATTTCTCTTAAACTTCTTAAGTTGGATTCTAGCTGAACTCTATCAAGAAGATCGTGAGCGAGCCGCACATGTGGCATGATGAGCCGCGGCTTAATGTCCGATAGTAGTGACTGATGAGAGTATTATGATCATCTTGTTTATAACTTGAGAATGATCCTCTGCCTATATTTGTGTGTAGGAAACTCCTCTGCCACTTTGTTGATCCCTGTGGTTTGCTTTATCCTGTCATATATTAGGGCTGTCAAATGTCAATGAACTAGGCTGAGCTGATCTCAGGCTCACCTTCACCTCGAATTTGACTAGCTACCTAATCCATGGTTCTTACTTTGAAATGACCTTCCATGAAAGAAGAAAAAAAAGAAGAGAAAAGCAGAAAACAAACCGACGCTACTAAAGGTGGAAGTTTTCTTGGTCTTTGAGATTCTTGTAAGCCTTAATAAAGATGTAAAAGTAAGTTTAACATCTTTGAAAAAGAAATAAAAGAAACACTGGCCATCCATAAAGTAAAGGTTTCCATAGCTCCATAAGAATCTTCTAAAGTCACACCTTACATTTACAAGTCAAAAAGAGAGGGAGAGACAAGAATTTAAAAGTTGATGACTCTTGCAGCCACAAGTATCAATCATGAAACAAAGGAAGTTTTGAAGTTTGGGTCAGATCGCAAATCGTCAAAAAGTCACATACAGCAGTTAGTAGGTACAGTGAGTGGAGCCAATGCACCATGGCTCATTGGCATTGGCATGCGAGTGGATAAAACGAAAGGGGTTCACCTGATTGTTTGGATAAAATACAGAAGGAATGAATATTTAGCGATTGATGATTAAATGAGCTCCATCTAAATATTATTACATATTAAAAGAGCGAAGGATATGAGGTGAGCGGTGAATGAGATAAGGTAGTGACTGTCGTTGGATTTAAACTACTAAGGTGATGATTGGGTACACTGTGTCTTCCTCCCTTGATTCAATCTCAATTAAAGAATAGATTATTTTGATAGTTATTTTTGAACAATCACCTTTTTTTAAGCACACCTAGAACTAAAACTCTTATAATTTCTTCAATTACATGAAACAAAAGGGACCCTTAAATTCATTTGTGGTTTTAATCCGGGTACCCTAAGTCACTACACCTTTCCCTCCCTTATCAGTCCACATCTGCAATCCAGGGATTCAAAACCCAAGTTGATAGAATGTCAAATGATTCACGAATCTAAATTGTGATCCGATTCCTTGATGGGTTAGCATCTCCATCCTCTTGGATTGTCAGACAATAATTAAAGCTCTAAATTTAGATCAATGATGGATTGCATCTGTACTTGGGCTTACCATAGCAAGATAAGAAGAACAAATGCGAACTTAGATCATGACATGGTGTTAACTGCAAGTCTGATTGTGACGCATGAACCACAAACCTCAAGCTCTGATCCAATATTTTAATTCACTGTAATTCTCATGCCCACCAAGCTTGGTTTACTTATAAAGCCCTAGTATGTAGGGGTGCTCATGAATCAGGGCGGCCCGGGCCCGAAGAGGGACCAGCCAATTTGGGCTGGGTCGGGCCTTGAGTTTAGTATACAGGCTGGGCCTGGATATAGATTTGGGGCACTTAATATTTGGGCCGGTCTTGGATTAAGTGGTTGAAACTTATTTGCCAAAATAAGTGTTGTTTTTAGTTTAGTAACATTTACCAAATTAAGTGACAAAAGAACCTGGCTCAGCCAAACCCAATTGACTCAATGAGTGGTTCAGGCCTGACTTGATTGAGGTGGGGCGGGCCTAGGTACGTCTTAGTCTAGCCCGGCCCTATGATCACCTCTAATAGTATGTGTGCTGGGCCTGGGTCTGGGTGGCCAAATTTCAGTCAGAATGACCAGCCAGTGTCCTTACATGGCCTGGACTTGACACAACCATTAAAATAGGAGGCCTGAGGGTCAACGGCCCTGGGAAACAATTTGACCACTTCCAGTCTTTGCGAACTAGAGTTGCTAATTGCCAGGATGTTTATTGGACCTACTGGGTCAAGGCTTGGCCCAATAAAGACTGTAGGTCTCAATCGAAGTCTGGATCCAACAGAATATCTGGCCCTACATGTTAAACCACCTGTTAAGAGGTATAGGAGACCCAAGCCTTTACTGTTTTTGAGTGTCATGGTCTGGAATGAAGACCTTGCTCTGGCTCCGTAAGGGACTAGGATCCTAACCTGCACCCACCAATCCAAACTGCTATTCCATTTTATTTAACAAACTGCTAATATATCCGATATGGACATGACATGTAAGCATCCCACCAATCCATACAAATGAAATATCATTGGAATATGGATTTATATGATATCCATGGGCCCAGACCACCAGTTCACACGAGGCTCAAAATGTGTCATTTTGATTGTATAAGGGAAAATCTTCCATCTGAGAGGTTGGGGATGCAAGATGCCAAAAGTAGGTCTAACAAAGATGTGCATATGAGAGACATCTCTTGGTCATAAGATCTATTTGTTTGAAGGTATTTTTAAAAAGAAATGAACGCTCTCATCCCTCGAAAATTTTGAATACCCTGCTTGAATGATAAGAATTTATAAAATCAATTCCTCACTTTTGACTAGGGGTGTAAAAAAAAAATCCGGAAAACCATCTAACCGACGGTTAATAATCATGTTTCACGGTTCGGTTACAGTTATTAAAATCTGAAAACCGTGCTTCACGGTTCGATTACGATTTTCAGTCTCGACTCACAGTTATTAACCGAATCGAATTGTAAAATACGGTTCGGTTAACCATTTTTCCAAATACACACGGTTAACCAAACCGTGAAAAAATGGTTAACTGAACCATTACACTAATAAAAAAAAAAACTAAAGGGCCTAAATGAAGTAAAATGACTCAAGTTAAGCCCCCTTTCCTCATTTGCTTCCTCTATAAATCTTTTTATTATTTGTATTTCAATATTTTTTGTTAATGTTTTCTTTGATATATATATATATATATAGATATTGCTTTTATTTTAGAATATATGTTTTTTTTCCTTTTAACTCGTATTGGAATTAACCGTAACCGAACCATCTAATACGGTTAACCTCGGTTCGATTTTTAATGGTTTCTTAGGGTACGATTGCGGTTTTTAGAAATTGAAAACCTTAGAATTTGATTCAGTTAATGATTTTCCCAAAATAAACGGTTAACCGAACCGTTACTCCCCTACTTTTGACTCGTTAATTTCTCTCCGAACCCCATTTTTCAAAATGCTACAATGTATATCAGCATTTGGGAAACCAGGTAAAGGACAACATTTAGAGTAATACCACCAAACAAATAGGCCAACATGTGTATATTGAAATCAAATCACTTATCAGAGTCCAGTGGGCGTAGAACCTAAGGCCTCATAGTGAGAAAATGCTTGGTTTGGTTTGGTGGGCCTAGAACCCAAGGCCCACATATAACCAAAAAAAAAATCCAGACATCAAACCTTGGTCCAAGCTTGGCTCATTAGGCCCGTGGAATAGGCCAAATCCTTAATTTTCTGGTGTGAACAAGACTGGGGATTCAAATGGGACGGTTTTGGGTCAGATCATGCTGGACCCAGACTTGGACCCAATTTTAAATAACAGTTCCAGATCTGACTTGGAGCCTTTTTTTTATGATTCTAGACCCGATTTCAATAAGAGGACTTAGATCCAGTTCTCGAACCAGATGAACTAGAGGACTCGGCCTAGTCCAAAACTGGTTCTGACTTTATTTAATTTTTAATTTTCTTTTTTATTTTACTTAACATAAAGGTATCATTCAACTTTATAACGGTGCGTCAGATTTACCACCTTTAAGATTAAAAACAAAAATATCAAATAAAAGTTGAATTTGAACTACAACTTGTAACATTAAAAACTCGTATTTACAAATTAAAACCTTGAACCGAATCTATTGATAAATCGAAACTTAAATTCAGTTCCGGACTCAGTCCCATTTATAAATCTTAACCTAAAACATAGTTCCAAACCCAGTTTTTATGGATAAAAACCTCAAAATAATAAAAAAATTCAGATACCCATTTCCAACCCTAGACAAGAGCTTCAAGGCCCATCAAAAGTGGGCTCATTAAGCATTAACCTCTCCCGCGGATCACCGCTACCTCTATATAAAATCCCCCGTCCAACAGTTCACAGGTCTACCTACCCATAACACCTCATTCCAGGCTTCCAGGTTCCAGCACAGACAGAGAGAGAGAGGGAGGGGGAAAGAGAGAGATCATGTGGTTATTCTACTTGATTTCGCTTCCCTTGACGCTGGGCATGGTCGCAGTGACTCTCAGGTATTTCGCAGGACCCGATGTTCCTCGCTACGTCCTCTTGACCGTCGGATACACCTGGTTCTGCTCCCTCTCCATCATCATCCTCGTCCCTGCTGACATCTGGACCGTAAGATCATCTTCCCCAATCATTAATCATTAATCATCACCCCCTCATAACCATAAACTTACTCCTCTTTTGCAATTCTACACTTCACAAATTCACTTCATGCAGATGGGAATTCCTGTCTTTTTATGATCATCAATCAAGGACACAAACCCTAGCCCACGTTTGGATGTTGAAAGAAACTTTGGGTGAATGAGAAATAAGTTGGAATTTGGCATTTGGCTTGCATGCAATTAGTTTACCTTTAATTAGTTATGGGAAAGCAGAAAAGCAGCAAAATTTTGACAAGAGTTCTATAGAAGATATGCATTGTGTGGTAGATTGACAACCTTTAGACACAGTCTTCAGTTTATCCATTCAAAATCTGAAATATTGTGTTGTTCCACTGTGATGAACTTAGAAATGCTTTGCATGCATTTAAGGCTTTGATCCCAGAAATGGGATTTTTTTTAAAGGGGGGAATTCTAAGCTAGTGAGAAATGGTCTTATTGTTGAATATGCTGTTCCTGTTATGAGTTTAATTGTTTGCTTTTTTTTTTTTTTTGTTCAGACAATAATTGATCATGAGAAAGGAGGGATTTCTTTTCTTTGGAGCTGGTCGTATTGGAGCACTTTTGTGCTTACATGGTATGCTACTTATGAACTTGGAGCTATGCTTGGTTTGTTTACATCTCTTGAGAAACTATGCATAAAGTCATTGGGACTTGTTTGAACTAGTAGAGTATCAGTTTTTTACTTGCGCGAGTTGCAGTGATAGTGAAAACCTTAGCAATGATTTGATTTAGTTCCTTGGTTGATATGGATTTGATTTGCTCTCTCTCTCTCTCTCTCTCTCTCTCTCTCTCTCTCTCTCTCTCTCTCTCTCTCTCTCTCTCTCTCTCTCTCTCTCTCTCTCTAAAAGTTTCCAAGGTCTGAACTTTGACTGTAAATGGAATTCATTTGGTGCTCCATGTAGGCTTGACATGACAGAGTTGCTAGCTAGTAATCCCAAAACCAATCGGTGATAGGAAACTTCACAAATAACTACTTAACACCCCCCTCGGGCGGGACACTGGATCTAAAGTACAGAAGACTACAACGCGGCATGGGGCCTTCTTGCCCTCCGCACTTTTGCCCACACAAACATACAACACGGCATGGGTCATTTTTGCCCTGCGTGGTTTCGAACTCGAGACCTCTAGCTCTGATACCGTGACAGAGTTGCTAGGCAGTAATCCCAAAACCAATTGGTGATAGGAAACTGCATAAACAACTATTTAACAAGACTGTGGGTCTTACATGCTGTATCAATGAAACCAGCCCCATGGTTGTTTGGGATGACATGGGTTGGGCGGCCAGTATTGATTGGGTAGCAAGTGAGTTGGGCTTGGTTTGGTTTATATTCTGCCGGATCCAATCCATCTATGCTGTCCAACAAATTCAGTACCATTGGGCGCTTTTGAGTCAAATTGGGATGGATGGATTCATGGACTCAATTGATCCATTAATTTGTTGATTTGGATCCTCAAATATTTTCAGGAATTTTTTGGCTTAATTTGGAATCCATTTTGCACCCATCTTGGCCTTCTAGAAGTTGGTTTGAGCTCTGATTAGGATGGACCAAAAATCATTGTAATCAATCAAATCGATCCATATAATCGAGGGCTTGATCAATCACATGATCCATTGGATCTACGCCATACACTCTTGCATCCTCCTCCTCCTCCGCCTTTGTACTTGTCCGTATTGGTCGAGCAATTGCAGCAATCAGCCGCTATGAAGTGTAACAGTCAACTGCAGCAACCAGTTGCTTGTTACAGTCAGCCAATTTTTTTTTTTCCTCCCCCCGCACCCCAACCCCGCAAAAAAAAAAAAAAGAGATTCCCTTCTTCTTCTCCTCCATTTTATCCTCTTTTGCCTCTTCTCCTGTTAAGTTAAATATAGTAGTCGATGGTTATCATCTGTAACAGTCTTTTTTTGGTTTCTTCTGTATTCTTCCTTCTCCTTTTATTTTAATCATCACCATCGTCACGATCTTCATCTTCTTCTTCCTCTTTTTATTAGCATTATCTCCTCCTCGTCCTCATCTTCTTTTCTTGTGCTTTTATTTTTAATTATTAATCAACTGTGTGATATTTCAAAAGAGGGAAAACAAGCCAATTTTTAAGCTAGTCGGTGAAGAAGAAATTGATGAAAAGAATTAATATGTCTAGGAAGGTGATAGCTCTGAAGATGATAACACGAAAGGAGAAAATATGTGAAATTTATTGATTGAAATCAGAGGATGTTGTCACGTGACTTGGAAACTTGTTAACACTTAAGACATTGAAACTTGTTAATAAACTTTTGAAAGTTTTACTTTTGTGAAATTTTTTGATTTTTGACTTATGAGTTAATAGTTATGACTACGATAGTTTGTTTGATACATTGTTTGAATTTATGAATTATCAGTAAGGCAGTTGGTACTATAGTTCCTTTCCTATTCTCTTTTGTTACACTCTATATTTCTATTTGGAATAAGCTTATACATGGATGTTCTAGAATTCAATTTGAGCCAAATGTCTTATTTAGTTAATAATGGTTTGGCGTAATAATGATGGACAGTCTAGACAACAGCTCCTTGAACAGTGGAAGAGATTGCAACCTTGAGGTTGTGGGTTCAAGTCATATTACCAATAAAAAATTGATTGAAGCTAAGTAATAAATATACATATGTTTATTTCCAATTTCTTTCGGCTAAATGTGCGTGAGCAAAATTTGTCTCGTGCCAAGGCAAGTGCCTCGTGCCTCAAGCTTCAACAGGGCTTGGTGTGTAACTTACTCATGCTTTGAGCCTTAATGCTAACTACATCTTTATATCTAAGCGAGATTCATATTTACTTAGACTGAACAGTCTTTTTCTTAGCTACAGGGACGGGCCTGGGAATTCTTCCTTGGGGGGCCACTATGTAGAAAAGATTTTTGGGAGGGCCACATATAAAAAACGAATGTAGTTTTCAATACATATAGGGGCTTTTCTGAAATTTTTGGGGGGCCATATGTAAAAACTTATAATTTTTTTGAAAAAGTAAAGGGATTTTTTGAAATTTGGGCAGGCCAGCCCCCTCTGGTTCCGCCAGTGCTTAGCTGTCCAACCAACAGTGATTGATTCATACCCTCAGACACGTTATCTCACTTTAAATTCTATTATTAATCCAAAAAGAAGTAGTAACTCCTTGTGTGTTGCATGTTCCTGATAAATATAATATGAGAGAAACAGCCGATTCTAATATTACAATCATAGTCTGATACTCTGATTTCACTTAAAAAGTTATTCAACAGCCGCACACTTTTCTATTTAACTTCTGAGTTCTGATTGCTGTTATCTCTATAAATCATTTTTGTCTTTTGTTTTTTAGACAAGAAATGCTCTAGTATTTTTGTAACTTATTGATGCTTACAACTACATCATCATTATTTTTATTATGATATTTCTCTATGCAGGGTAGTGGTGCCTGCTATTCAAGGTTATGAAGATGCAGGGGATTTCACAGTGACTGAACGACTGAAGACTAGCATACATGCGAACTTAATCTTCTATTTAAGTGTGGGGTCAATTGGACTTTTTGGACTTGTTCTCCTCATAATTATGCACAGAATTCGGTTTGCTTTCTATCCATTGACCCCTGTTTAAATTAAATTGATTTCATTTTGCATGGACCCACATTTTTCTAATGTAACAACTGTAATCAAGAAAGCAATACTTATTGTGGCAACTTATCATATATGAAAATGCAAACACCTTCTATCATGTAGATGGAAGAACAAACAAACCACCCTTAGGACAGGTCATCACATGAGTAACTTAACACCTTCCACTGTGACGCCAGCCTGAAGTTATGGGGCCATTAGCCTTCTAAAGGCTTAGGTTAACTTATGCTTTTGACTTCCAAACCTTAGTCTTTATCTCAATGGTGGTGGATCATAACACGTTTCCCAAACCCAAGACAATGTACTCTTTGAACCCGCCTCTAAGGTCATACTAGAATGATTCTGGCGATTGGAACAGCCTTAAAGCTTCTTGGACCACAATCAAATCTGCATGTTTTTGGTCACCTACTTCGAGTAGGTGACTCAAATATATCACTACATACTCCCATTGGTATTTTCTATGAAACATTGGTAAATAGGGATGAAAAAGGGTCAGGTTCAGGTTGTGTCCATATACTTAGAGCCAATTACTAGTTGGGATCTGTACTTGAAACCAGAAACCAAACTAGGTCCAAGTTACAAGACCCATACCCGTACCTAGATTTATTTGAGACCTAAACCTAGGCCCAAACTTTAACAAAGTGCTTGGCTATGGTCCCAAGTTGAGACCAGTTTATTTATACTAACACATAATAATTAATAATAATAATAATAATCTCATCAAAGCCTTGTCCAAACCATGTTGGGGTCGGGTACAGGAATTCTACTTCTCCACTCTAGTCTACCTTGGGCCATCTATCTGTACTACTTTTATCCATGTCCTATTTAGCCTTATCCTTTTCTCTCGAGGGGCCATCAACTTGTATTGAAAAACCTTTCCTCACAGGTGTCGTTGGTAGCCTATGTTGGACATGTTGGAACCATCTCAAACGAGTCTCTCTTAATTTATCACGTACTGATGCTACCCCTAAATGCTCCTGAATGCGCTCATTTTTCTGATTTTATCTTTCCTTGTTTTACCAAACATCAATCTCAATATTCTCATCTCTGCTACACACATTTTTTACATGTGTTTCCTGATCGGCCAACATTCTGCTCCATAGGTTATAACTGGTCTAATTGTATTCTTGTAAAAAAATTCCTTTGGTGGTATGTCCTTATCTTCTAGAAGTGAGTCTCCTCTTCAACCAATAAAAATATACTTAAATATATCTATATGTAGGGATGTCAACAGTTTGGGTTCGGATCAAACCAAACTTGGACCTGAACTGGACTAGGTCTAGTATTTAGGACACAAACTCAATGCTAATGGACCCATTGGACTGAACCCCAACTCCAAGCCAAATTACACTGTTATTCTATATTTTATAACTTATTATATAATATGCAACAATATCAATTTAATATATTATAAATATATAGCTATTTATATTCCATATAATATATAGTGATCTATAATGTAGGGAGATGCTCTTGTGAGAGTTAATCTCACGGTACTATGAGAGTAAGAGGTGGGGGCCCTCGTATTTTGGCGGTTGGCATTGGATATGGATGTGAGGGCCCCCACCCTTCCTCTCATAGTACCGTGAGAGTAACTATCATAGGAGCATCTCCCTGTAATGTATATATATATAGATATACACTAAACATGTTACCCACTTTGGTATTTGTATCCTTGGTCTCAGACTAGTATGGGCTGGATCTGATTCTCAATCAGACCTGGAATGTGGACCTGCCACCTGATCCTAAACTCAATTATCAGTCAGGTAGGATTTGCAGTTCGTGTCTGGATTTTTTGGGTCGGGTCCTTTGGGTAAGTGGGTAATCAGGGGTCATAGGCATCTGTATCTATATGTATACAATATGTAGCTGTGTCATTGGGTACTCTGGTTCTTCGGTATGAAGTCCATGGGAACCCGAACCTGGATTTGAATTTTATTTGGGGTCTGTGCAGTGGAATCAAATCCAGAACAAACTAAAAATGAGTCTAAACATTGGACCAATACCTGGTTTTTTCAATTTGAATCCTTCAGGTATATGGGGACCCATTTTCATTTTCATTGCTATTAGCAGAGCTACTGGAACTTTTTTTTTGGAAGGTAAGTGTTTATATTCCAAAAGAAGATGTACAATGTACAAGTATATATGCTGGAGAGTATACCTTTGTCGGGCTTTTGGCTCAGATCAAGTGTAGTATCTGTTCTTATCAGTTTAATATATCCTTGAGAGCTCCAACCAAGATATCTACGTGAATTGGCGGGCAGCTAGGCTGGACCAAATCACAAAAAACATGGCCAAAACTTGGTGCAAGGAAAAAAAGTTTATAAAGTAGACCATGCAAGGAAGATAAGAGACCAAGAAAAACCAAAAGACCCTCATCCCAGGCCAGGAAATCAAGTGGCGATTGGAGTCACATTACTTCTACTCGCAGCAGTTTTTGTCCAGTGCATGGAGTCTTCACTTGCTTCAGTATAGATGGTTGCTTCCAGGCTATTGACTAGAGCAGCCACCTTCCTTGCTTGAAATCTTTGTCTTCAGTTGGAGAGATTTGGGTCGAAAAGAGCCTCTCTAAGAACTTTACATTCTGTAGAGATCCTTAGCTTTTCCACAGGATATGTTTCTTCCTCTTTTAAATGACTACTAATAACTTTTAGTCCCTCATTATTGGTGAGTGCCACCTGGCCCACCGCCCACCTCTATAGACTCATAAATTCCCAGCTAACAGGGTCTTATTTCATACTATGTCCATTTTATTTCAGCTATCAAGAAACATCTAAAGATATTAGTGATCAGGCTCAATAAATGTTAAATTGGCCTATCTACATAGGAAGCTATCTTCTACAATGCCTTTTGCATCTTGTTACTTTTCCCCTTCTTTAAATGCAGTAACAAGAATATTTTAGTAATAACCAAAAAACAGAGGCACAGAAGTAGAAAGTAGAAGATAGTGGTTGTTGCTACACGGAATCTATGACAATCTTCTTGGTGAATTCAAACATTTTCTTTGACCAAGTAAAAGATTCAACCTTTTTTTTAGGGTAATCAAAAAATATAATTAACTTGCAACAAAACAAAATGTAACCGAGTTTTAGCATAGAAGATGTAACCAGGTTGTAGCAAGCTTTCCAACTCATGACTCAGCCTTGACTTGGTAGGCCAAGGACTGGAGTCTATGGTTTTAAAATTTGGCCTAGTCCTACTAGACTCAGCTGAGTCGACTTTGACATGTTTGGTGCTGAGTTGAGTCACCTACCTGCCCGAGTCCTATGTTGGGCCCTAAATGCACTTTATTCCTTATTTTTCCAATTAGAAAAAAGTTGTGGAGGCTCTTACGGACAATTCACACTGATTCTATAAGATCAAAACCACTTTTTTTCTCTCCAACATAGTTGGAGGCTTTAATGATGATGATTATGGTCCAAGCATGAAGGTCAATGGTGCTATTCATTTGACTGAATGAAATAAACTTGCATACCTATGACAGCTTGAATTCATTATTAATAAATGAAACACAACAAACTTGACATTCTAGAATCATAGAACTATATTTTTCCCTTTTTTTAGATTAATTCTTGCTATGTTTTCATATTTTTCAAATGTTATTGAGTCTAGGGTGTGACTTGGTCCGACCAAGCCAAGTCAACTTGAGAGAAGGGTGACTGAGTCATTAAAATTATAAATATTACAAAAGTCGGAAACAACATTTTAAAAATTGAGATAAACATAAAAACATAATTATCAGTTTTGGTCACCAATTACCGAAGCCCAAAAGTTATTCATATTAAATCATTTGTCTGCCCATATGGGATCAAGTGTTACTTATTTGAATATGGATTTTTTATATCTCAAATATTATTAATAGTTTGTGTTCCATTTTCCCCCTTTACTTTTTACCCTTGCCCTAACAAGGTTAACATTTTTAATAAATAAACTATCTAGAATTTCAGCCATTAATTGATTGCTTATTAAGTAGAATGCTATTTCAAGTCCTAACGCTATGGGGGGCTTATCACGCATTTAATAGATCTATTATGCATAAATTGATTTACTTTTCTTTATAAATGTATAATAGAGGCAAATTGTCCAGCTTGACTTGCTTGGGACACCTCCCTTCAATGGAAACAACCAAGGATCAAACGCTGGTTTTAGTGCTGTTGGTGAGGGACTCTAGTAGTGGGGTGTGTGTGTGTGAGAGAGTTTACATCAGAGGGGAAAAAATGACTTTCCTAGGCAAAGGTGGGGTTCTCAACTCTATTTGGGTTGCCGAAGCAATCAGGGGTCAAAATTCATGACAATTTAAAATTGTAAAGCACCTTTGTGATCAGACAAGTCATAGCCTAGCAATTACCTGGCTAAATGAGTCCACTGATACTCGGGCCACTCGGAACAAATCTGTACACAGTTGAGTGAACAATGTTAATTGGCCGAGTTTCTGAGTCAACTTGGCAAGTTGATTAGGTATGGTTGAAGACATTGCCTGATATGTATGGCAAAGTTAATCTACCTGTTCTCTGGCCAGTGGTGCAAAGTTGATCAAGATGCCAATTGGATGTCATGGATTCAAATGAAAGATGGAGATTAATTGTGATAGATCAAATCCCATCGAAATCTTCCTCATTCCTTTGTCTATTTCTCTAGAAATGCTATGAGGTGTCGACCCCGCCATGACAGCTTTTCATCCCAATTGTGAAGAAGCCATGCTTCAAACCCCGCTTGCTTTTCCCACTCCATTCAAATCTTATGCAGCATACATATGTTCAATCTTTTGAGCATGATTTCTCTATCTTCCCAGGAGTGAAGGAATTGTGGGGTTAGCCATGGCCTGCTCAAATACTTTTGGACTCGTTACTGGTGCATTTCTTCTCGGCTTTGGTTTGAGTGAAATTCCAAAAGGCATATGGAGAAATTCAGATTGGAGCAATCGCCAAAAGGTTCTTTCACACAGAATTGCTAAAATGGCTGTGAGACTTGATAATGCTCATCAAGAACTTTCAAATGCAATTGTAGTAAGTATATTTTTCATAATTTTTTATGGATAAAATTTATCTATTATTGAAAATGGATTGTTCTTGGCCATAATTCTTAATATATGTAATACATTATTATTTGTGATGTTGTGCGTATATGTATGAAATGTCTCCATTTCCATGATAACCCTGGAATGCTAGTTCATTTTTCTCTGTATTTGGTTGGAGGCGACTTTTGTAACTCTAGACCTCAAAATTCAAAAACACTTGGAACTAACTTTAAATGAGATAATTTGCACGCACGCACGCACACATTCCAATTTGTGACCCAGAGAATTGTGTTATTAGTTTTTAGAGCTCTTATTTCCATACAAAAGAGCCATTTTGTCATAGATGGCCTAGGGTCTTGATTGCGCCCAATCCCTGTGGATTGTGTTATTAGAGCTCTTGTTTCAAGAAAGTGGACTTTTTTTTTTCAAATAGGCTCGAGTCGATTGTGTGAGTTCAAAGAAGGATGCCTTCTATAAAAATGGCAACATTCCCCAAGTCCCTTTTGATGTGTACAGCTATAGCCTCGAGACGATTGCGTTAAGTTCAAAGAAGGATGTCTTTTCTAAAAATGGCAACATTCCCCAAGTTCCTGTTGATGTCTACTGATAGTGGTGTTTTTGTCAGTAGGTAGAAGAAGATATTTAATGGAACAATGACATATAAATGTGTAACGTGACCTATAATCTTCAATAGATTTCCACGAAAGATACATAATTGCATATGCATGAGTTTATATTCAGAGTGTTAAACTTCAAAACCAACTTTAGATATGTTTTATGTTGTGCAAATCATTTATATATGCTCATCTTAGTTTTGATAGTAGTGACTCAAAAGTGCAACCTCGTGATTGCTAAATGAGCACCTTATAACTATGTTGCTGGCTCTTGTTGTCCAAATATGCTCCTCATGGTTTATAATCATGGTCGAGAAGGGAGTTGGTGGGAAAGTGATATGTTGCAGCGATATGAAGCAAGCCATGGCTGTCATGGTCCATTACTACTAAAATTGTAAATTGACCCTTAAAACATTTCTAAAACAATGCAGAATATCTGAAAATGCTGAGATCTATTTTTTCCCATTAGGTCACAGTACAAGGGTATGTAGCCTGGGTCTTGCATCATTATTTTATCTTAGATCGTTGAAACTGTTAAGATTTAATGATTGAATCAAATGTATTCCAAGGAATTTAGTCTCATTCTCAGCTTGGCTCTTTTTATATGAATCGATCCATATATGCATGAGCTTTTTGGGTAGTTGTTTTGATCCTTGATACGTTGTCTACATTTGCTCTTCCATGCTGTACTATTATTGGCAACATTCTTAAGTCGACCCCACAAACTAAGGTAGCGTTTGGTTCGCTGTAATGAAGGTCGGAATGGAATGGTCATTCCAACGGAATGGTCATTACAGTGTTTGGTTCGCAAAAAAGTGACGGAATGACCATTACCTCCGGAATCCCATTCCCTTATGTAGAGGAATGGCCATTCCATCCGGGATGGGAAGGAATGGCCATTCCATTCCTTTCTACTTTTTTTTGTAGACCACAATACCCTTTTTTATATCTATACATTATTATTATAATAATAAGATTATAAAAGAGAAGAACTTGTGTGGGCCCCACTTATAAAATAATAATATAATATATACATTATTATTATAATTATAATTATTATAAGAATATAAAAGAGAAGAACTTGTGTGGGCCACACCTATATAATAATATATAATCTATACATTATTATTATTATTATTATTATATAATAAGATTATAAAAGAGAAGAACTTGTATGGGCCCCACTTATATAATAATAATATAATATATACATTATTATTATAACAATAAGATTATAAAATAGAAGAACTTGTGTGGGCCCCACCTATATAATAATAATATAATATATACATTATTATTATTATTATTATTATTATAAGATTATAAAATAGAAGAACTTGTGTTGGCCCCACCTATATAATAATAATAATAATATAATCTATACATTATTATTATTATTATTATTATAAGATTATAAAATAGAAGAACTTGTGTGGGCCCCACCTATATAATAATAATATAATATATACATTATTATTATTATTATTATAAGATTATAAAATAGAAGAACTTGTATGGGCCCACCTATACAATAATAATATAATATATTATTATTATTATTATAAGATTATAAAAGAGAACAAACTTGTGGGCTCTACACTATATAATAATAATATAATCTATTATATTATTATTATTCTTATTCTTATTATTATTATTATTATACCCATTCTAAAATAGAAGAGCTTGTGTGGGCCCCACCTATATAATAATATATCTAGTAATAGTATTATCATATAAGATTTATAAAATAGAAGAGCTTGTGTAGGCCCCACCTATATAATAATAATATAATCTATACATTATTATTATACTTATTATAAAATAGAAGAGCTTGTGTGGGCCCCACCTATATAATAATAATATAATCTATATATTATTATTATCATAAGTGATAAAATAAAAGAGCTTGTGTAGGCCCACCATATATAATATATATAATCGATACTTATTTATTATTATTATTATATATAAAATAAAAGAGCTTGTGTGGGCCTCACCTATATAATAATAATATAATTCATATTATTATTATTTATTATTTATTCTTATAATATATAAAATAGAAGAGCTTGTTGGGCTCCACCTATATAATATTAATATAATCTATACATTGACTGAGCTAAAGATAAAAAGCTAATAAGGGTATTTTGGTCAGTCTTATGTAAATTTTATTCCATTCCAGGACTCATTCCAGTGTACCAAACGCAGGAACATGAATCAACTTGGTTGATTCCTTAGCGTACCAAACGCTGGAATGGAAATGCTTATTCCTGCCTCATTCCATTCCAGACTCATTCCGGTCTCCATTCCATTCCCGTCTACAACCATTCCAGCGAACCAAACGCTACCTAAAGCTCACAAAAAGAACCACGTTGTAATTGGTACTATATTCCATTAAGAGTACGCTTGCCTACATGGTATTGAATATTTGAATTCCTAGAAAAGTCGTGGCAAAGGGGATTCTATAAAAGGAGTATTAAAGAGTTGACAAGTGAAGAGTCTAAGGTGTAGATTCTAGATGAGACCATCACTTTTCATGGATATAATTACAAATGTGATGGATAGGTAATCAATTCATATCAAATGTGAGATCATTTGATGGCCTCTTGTGGATCTTCACCTTTAATCCTTTGCGTTAGCCCCTTTGATATAATGGCACTGTTTAGAAATTCTAAGAATTTAATACCTATAAAATAAAAAAAAGGCCTTAATTTTATTATTAAAAAAAATCAATCCAGCAATGTCACAGCCACAGTGAACTATGGTATCGGACATTGTGGCCGATATTGGGATAAAGATTGGCCAATCTTTCAAACCATGATGCATGTATTTCATCGACTCACGAGTGTGTGCACATAATTACATGAGAGTATTTATCAAATCTTGCTCTCTGTAATGTACAGTTGGTGGTGCCTCCCTGTTCTGTATGTGTGAGACCCATGGTTCGGTCATCCAGAGTAATGGATGTGTGCCGCACCTGAAATTGAGGATGTCTAAAACTCATTTTGATGGGAACATCTAATCGTCCAGTTCTTTTCTTTTTGAGGATTTGGGATTCCATTCATGGTGCAGCCATCAGATCAAGGCATCAAATCTAAATAATATCATTCTCAATAGATCAACAGTTTGGATGACCAAATTGTACTTAAACAACATGGGCATAGTAAACTTATGCATAGACTGATGAGCCCCATCTCTCCTCTTTATATGATGACTACTTGTATTCTTAAATGCTTGGCTGTTATGCGGTTTAATGTTTTCCATCATGAAATGTGGTTCCTTTTTTATTTTAATAATTTGAAATAATATCATGATGTGTTTCTTGGAATTACATTATGAATTGTCAAGTTTTTTTTTTTCTATAATTCTATTGTTTGTTTATCTGCTCAATATAGATATTGAATATGGGTGAACATTTCCTGCATCTGTTGCATACATCTTCATCTCTGACACATTTTATATTGGTATTTGTCATCAGGTTGCTCAAGCAACTTCAAATCAGATGTCCAGGCGTGATCCCTTAAGACCCTGCATGGATGTTATTGACAGCATGTTAATTAGGATGGTAATTGTCTTCTTGTAGGCAAATTCGGGACAATGACTCAAAAACTTTCTAAGTGAAATATAGATATATATTTATTTTTATATGACTTCACATTTCAGTTTCTTTCTTCTAGTTCAAAGAAGACCCATCCTTCAAACCGTCAGGAGGCAGGTTGGGTGACAATGATATGGACTACGATACAGATGAGAAATCAATGGCTACTCTTAGACGTCAGCTTAGGATAGCTCGAGAGGAGTACTGCCGATACAAAAGGTATGCAACAACTAATCATTTAGGTTGTTTTTATTTATAAAAAATGATCAGCTAATGTCAAGTGATTTCACTTATTTGTGATTTTTTTTCATTACAATTCGGTGATGCTTTTTCCACACAAGTTGTGTTGTAACAAATTCCATTTTTTTTTATTTGAAACATGGATCTGTTTTCTTTTAATTATTAACTGATAATTCAGAAGAGAATTACAGATTTGGATTTTTTTTTTTTTTTACCTTGGTTTGCCTAGATCTATGTTCATTCATTTTGCATAATCAATAACTTATATTTTAGTGTAATTGACGTTTTGGTAGGTTTTCTTAATCTTTTGACCTGTAGTACATTGACTCTCAGGTTTTTTGTTTTATGGACTATGTTAATCAAGGTTCTCAAACTTGAATTTGGGGTGCAACTCGGTCACCTCAAGTTGGGTTGACTCAGCCAAGTCGATAGCAGCACCATAAAGCTGCTTAAGATATGAAAAATACATTTGAAAATCTAAAAATAAGGAAAAATAATTTTCTATAGTTATAGAATTTAAGGACTGACGCAGCCTGGATCCGCAAGCTGTGATGGAACGGGCGTAGACAAACCCTGCGAGAGAGTTTGACGAATCCGGGACGGATTCAAGTGAGGACCAACTCCACAGATGGGAATTGACCGAATTCCTCTCGGACCTTAATAGCACTCTTCCATTGAAGAGAAAGAGAAAATCAAGCAAACCAACCAATCTTTATTATTGAATAATCATGAACTACTCTCCCAATGGAGGGATTACATATTTATAGGAAGGGTTGGACATCCCCTTTCCAAGTAGGACTCTATTTTTCCTAAACCATAAAGGAAACTAAACTTGGTTACAACCCAAATAAAATAAAACTCCTAATTTTAATGACTTCTAAATCAATCACAACTCTCTAAATAAGACTCTTAAGTAATTATAACTCTAACTAAATGAATGACCTATTGGGCTTGTGGACGCCCAATTAGTTGGTAGACCATGGGTCTGGCCTACATCAAGGACTCCCATTATATTTTAATTGTTTTTAATGAATTTAAAGCATTTGATTTTGTGGTTTATTGTTTTGCTTGGATGAATAGTAATCTTGATCTTTGTATCATTGGATCTTGCAAAAAGTCAGTTTAGATCTTCAATACTCACCCAAGGCCCTTTTAAAGACCTCTTGCACCCTCTCCAAACAAAAAACGAAAAAAAAAAAAATGAAGAGGAAAAAACCCATATATAAGGACTCAGCCATGTAGGCAAATTGAAGTCTGACAGGAGTCACAGGACTTCCTACTGGCCTAGTTGACTCAGATTCTGCCAATTTTTATAACCATGATGATAACAAAGACTTGGAAAAGTAGTCGTCATTTCGTCATATATTCTAAACAATTTTTTGAATGCTGGTTGGTCAATCGAATGCTGTGATTGCTCTTAGTTTTCCATGTGTACATCGGCAACCTGCTTGTGATGGTGGTGCGACAATCTTGATACAGGCTTTGGCTCTTCATCATGCTCTTTATTTTATCTATTGAATCTTATTACTGCCAGGAGGAAATCTTTTGGTTTATTCATTTGCTTTGTGTCATGTGTCAAAGCTTTGTTGTTCCATTAAATTTTGGAGACTAGTGTTTGGTAGCCGACGCCTCTCAATTATTAATATATTTTAAGCTTCAAACAGTTATTGGTGTAGAGCATGCATCTTTAAATCGAATGACTAAATGGATGTCAACCTTCTCTACTCGTCATCATATTTGTATGGAGAAACAATTTATGTTTTCTTTGCCTTTTGCAGTGAATATAAGTCCTACGTGATGGAGGCACTGGAGCTGGAGGACACCATAAAAAGTTATGAATGCCGCTATCTAACTGGATGGTTTGTTCTTATCTATGTTTCATTGTTTTAATGTCATCATCATTTTCGAAGTCTTATCCCATCAATCTTTTCTTTCTTTCTTGTTATAAAAGAAAAATCTTTTCTTTCTTTCTCTCTTTGTCCTTCTGTTTTCTTTTTTGTTTTTTTTTTTTTTGTTTTTTTTTTTTTTAATATTAAGTTATCACATCCATCTGGATGGCATCATCCTCAATAATTCGGAAAACCACTAGTGGACCAGATGATTTGTTCTTATGCAATATCCTCTATAGTATGAAAACCACTATTGAACCAGATGATATGTTCATATGCATAGAGTTTTTCCATCATTACCAACATCATCATTTCCCACTATTTAAATTCTCTTATATTTGACTTTTTATTTGGAAGTTATAGAGTTTTAACCAGTTTTATTATTGTCTTCTTTTTTGCTGAATAAATGTCAACATTTCAGAAAAGAGATATTGATTTAATTTTTTATAGTATTCGAGTTTGTTAAATTGTAAAAATGAAAAGGTAAGAGTAAGGCTCGAATAAGACACAGGAGTAAGGCGCTATTTAGTTCTTACTCGTCAAGTAAGACTTTGTTCGATCCTTTCCATGAAAAAAAATTGTAATTAATTTGGTCAAGGACTCAAGATAATCATAAGCTAATCATCATCTCCAACTCCCATATTTCCTTAGTCGTTGATCGTAACAGCTCTCCTCAATCGTTCATCCCCTTCAGAAGGCAACAAAACGGTTTGGTGGTCACATTTCAGCCATTGATTCATCATGGATTTTGAGAAAATTGCAAAAAACTCCAGACCACCAGACCTGCTTTTCTGGACTTCTGGGGGTCCCTAAATCAAGATCCCAACCATTTACTGAAAGCGGCTGACTGGTTAAATTTGGGGCCTTGATTCACCATGGATCTTGAGAAAATTGTGAAAAATGGTGAACCATTGGATATAGTATAGTGTAAACGGTGTGATTTCACTATGCTAGTCAAACACGGAATGCGGCGATTCCTCCCCTTAAAAACCCTCATTGAGGATAGCTTGGTTCCGCTGGAACCAAGAAATCTTCCAATTTGGAGATCCCTCTCCCATCACCAAACGTGCCCTAAAGGAAATAAACTAAATTTAGGAAGTTTGCTAAGGTGTGGAAACCCTCCTGGATGTCCCTTCATGGAGGATCCCTCTCTTCTTGCTATACTTGGAATCCTTACCCCCTTGAAAAGCTCCTTGCTTTAAGGATTCCTAACGTCTTTGTGTGTCTTCACTTTAGTTTCATAAATTGCAACTTCTAAGGAATTTAGAAGTGCTCGGATGCAATGGCGGGCCAAGAAATTTTTCCGGTGGGCAAAGATGGTCAAGTAACGTAATGTCAGTAATTACTTTAACGAACTTCTTTTTCTCATTAACAATCACCAAAAAAAAAATCTATTAATTTTTAATAAGTAAGGTATTAGCTCGATTTCATCTAAAAGGAGGAGTAAAAAACCCTTACTTGACAAATGACAGTAATAGACGCATGGGAAGAATAAAGTGTTTGGAGAAAATCGTGTACCCCTTAGGGTTGCATCCTTCTCATTATATAGGGATTGAATACCCTATTATTAATATCCTAATACAATTCAAGTTCCTAAATTATAGCTAACATAAAGATACAATTTCCTAAATTATAGATAACTTAATGATACAAGATCCTAAATTATAGCTAACTGAATAATACAAGTTCCAAGCAAGGCTGGATTGACATTACTAAGAGAAAACATCCATTAAAATAAACTCACAAATCATAACAAAGAAACTATCCATATATAAACAGGGGTGGCCGTGGACCCATAAGTTCTTCCTTTTGTCTCTTTTTTTCCAGTGGGGGTTTGGTTTGATTCCGCTGGTGTATATAAACCAGCTCATTAAAACAAATTTGGGTTTTATTGAGAACAACTCATTATTCATCTTAAAATTTATTGTCCAATAAATTTCTAAACAAATTGATTGACAGAAATATGCTAGAATTGGATACATGAAGATCGTTTAATTAGTCCAATTTGTTAAAGTTGGCTTATGGAAACTCTAAATGGAATTAGAGTTGCAAGTGGGCCGAATTGTACCTAAAGCCTGTCTAGATCCAACTAGATAAATACCAGGTCTGGGTCCAAGTTTAAACACAGTTGGTCGGGTTGTGTCAAACCATGTCTGGCCTTCACCGGTCACCCATTCAAGCTTTGTTGCTCACATTCTTCACATCAATATAAAATGGGACTTTTTAGTCTGTAGTCCTTAAAAAAATGTTTTGACTTTTGAGTGTCAAACGCCAGAAACTAGAAATTGTATAGTTTCTACACTATCCATTTGAGACATTCCAATGGCTTAAAGGGCTCCTTTGGAACATAGTAAATTAAGTGTGGGTAAGTTGCGAGTAGTGTTCCTATGACCTTTGAGATAGACAGTGGACCCAACCTTCGATATTTGATGGTGGTTGTATAGAAGGGGCCCAGATGGACGTCATGTTGCCAATAACCTACCCACCTATTCTGGCAGGCCTCAATTGATTGTTGATAAAACACTCATAATATGTCCTTTTTTAGGTTCTTAGATGACAATACATGTCAAAGTTGCTAGCCAGTAATCCCAAAATCATTTGGTGATAGGAAACTGCACAAACAACTACTTAACACCCCCCCTCGGGCGGGACACCGCCCGGATCCGAAGCACACGCCTGCACAAGACTATAACGCGGCATGGGGCCTTTTTGCCCTGCGCATTTTGCGCCCGCACAAACACACAACGCGGCATGGGGCATTTCTGCCCTGCGTGGTTTCAAACTCGAGACCTCTTGCTCTGATACCATGTCAAAGTTGCTAGCCAATAATCCCAAAACCAATTGGTGATAGGAAACTGCACAAACAACTACTTAACAATACATACCTCGACAAGATTCTTCATGCATTGGGAAATGGGCTAGGATCTTGCAGAAGTTGTCATGAAATAGGGGGAATTGAAACATCATTTGAGATGGCTTTCTTTTGAAGAGAGGAAGTCACGTTATTGCCCCCACTTTCTCACAATTCCATGCTTTTGACCAAATTTGAGGAGTATTATACCTATATGACAAAAATACCTATGAAAATTGTTAAAAAGCCATTTCTATCCTAAAAGAACCCCCCCCACCACATATCTCTACAAGATTCTTCATGCATTGTGAAATGGGCTAGGATCTTGCAGAAGTTGTCATGAAATAGGGGGAATTGAAACATCATTTGAGATGGCTTCCTTTTGAAGAGAGGAAGTCACGTTATTGCCCCCACTTTCTCACAATTCCATGCTTTTGACCAAATTTGAGGAGTATTATACCTATATGACAAAAATACCTATGAAAATTGTTAAAAAGCCATTTCTATCCTAAAGAAACCCCCCCCCCCCCCCCCCCCCCCCCACACCAAAAAAAAAACCACCACTACCACACACACACAAACCCGCCTATCCGCCTCCCTCCCTTCAGCAGTCAGCACTGCTTGGACATCCTCTCCAAGGTGGTCTTGGTCCCACTATGTTGAGCACAAGTTTCCTGGGCCCCACCTGTAGAGCTTGTATTGTCATGTGGATCGGTGCACCTTTGGGTCAATCCTTCATGGTTGGAACTATATTTTTCTTTGGGCTGACATTGAGTTTAGAGATTTTAAACCCAATTTAGGCCTATTAAAATTCAGATTCGAGCCCTTATGTTTGATTGGGCTCCGATTTAAATGGATTAAAAGCCCATTGGACTGATCAAATCGATCCAAGTAAATCAAGGCTCGATCCAGATCGAACACAGGATCCATGAATTTTGGATCTTTCAGTCCTGTATCATTATGGCTCTTTGCAAACTGTCGATTTCCAACCACACAAGCCTGTTCTGATGCAGCACAAGAGCCAACCTCAATAATCAGCCGAACTTGAGCAACACTGGTCTGTTGCAGAAGTTGGGTGAGAATCAGTGTAACATTGAAGCACATAAACTCGATGGCATGAGAAGATAGGTGAAAAGGAAAACCCTTTTCACGAGCAATGTCTTGAACGATAATGAACTTCGAAGGGCAAGCAAAGAGTGTAAGAAGTGGTTGTGGAGTTGTGATAGAGTTCTCAATTAGCACTATTTTACTCCAAGCATCTGCATAAAAGTTTCTTGGTGTATGTTGTTTGTATATGATGTTATGCTAATTAGTCAGGCAAGAATAAAAGTAACTATAAGCTGGATTTCTGGATAAAGCGCTTTTGAATCAAGTAGTTTGGGAATTAGCATAGCGAAAGCAAAGTAAATGGAATACAAGTTTAGTGCTTTGGGGAAGATGTATTACTTGAAATGGAATATCACTTAGAGGCCATTTGGTGGCAAATCCATAATTCCCGAATTTGGGAAAGTTTTGGATTTCCCTCCTACTTGATTTCTAGAATTTGGGAGTTTGACTAGAATTTTATGTGGTCCCCTCTGTACATCTCCATGGATAGGCAGGCCCTCTATTTAGTTTCCACCATATGCGCATCTCCATGGGTGAGTGAGGCCGCTATTTAGGTCCCACCACATGCACATCATTGTCGCTGGGCCCCGCCATACACATTTCCATATGGTGCTCATTCTTTGGGTCTCACTCTCACCATGTTGATGTCTTCATAAATGGGCCTGGCATTCACATATCTTTGTGGATGGGACCGACAATGCACACGTCTCATGCATGTGGAATTTCTGAAACATGTTTAGGAATATGAAATTTTATCAGTATTGGACTTCAGGCAAATTCAAAATTTGCATTTTATGAAGAACTATTAGATGGAACTCTGAGTTTCATGTGGACTGTGCAAATTTTGAAAAAGTGAAATTCCAGCCCCTATAAACCTTTTGTGCTTTCAAGAGTGTCAAAAGAGTGCCACTTTGATCAGTGGGGACTTTTGTGAGGTGGTAATTACATCTGCGATTCTCTTTGGTGCAGAATGTTAGGTAAGAAATGACAAGAAATAAAGTACATCTCTGAGATGCATATGATAAGATGAAGTAACAAGAAAGAATAGAATCGGGATGACTACATACAAGAATCTACTGGTGGCTCCAATAGAAGAGAGGTAAACAAAAATCAATGGATACCATCAGATGATTTGGGCACATAGACAGAAGATCAGAAGCAGCACTTGTGCAATGAGTTCAAGTGGTGTTAGTTCTAGGAGCTTGAATGAGGGCAGATGAACGCAGACTAAAATGCAGCACGCAAAGTGACATGTTAAATTATGGAGTCGTAGATTAAATTGTAGCAAATACAGGGAACTGGGAGATGTGGGAGAAGAGTAAACTATAAGACCTTAAATGCAGCTCTCAAAGTTGTCGTTTTAGATTGCGAAGTGGCAGAGAAGAATTTTGTACCAAAGGGCCATTTTTAAAACCATGATTTCAATAACAATAGAGGATCCTAAGATCAGGGTCCTCTGTGTTCCCTTGTTGCTTCTGCCAAAGCTTGTTTTGTGCTCTCCTGGGAGAGGTTATCAGGTTTGTTGTAGAAGTTACAGATATTCTTGTCTGATTGCAGTTTTAAAAGATCTAAGCTTAGCAGTTTAGCTTTCTATTTTCAAGGATGGTTACCATTCATCATATAGAACGCAGTAGTGTAGAATTAGTTCGTTTCACCCAAGAAAACCCTGTGCTAGTAGTTTCATTTTTCCTACAATGTTTACTAGTTTCCCATGGTCAGGAGCAGTACAATATGTTCATTTTCAATCTGGATCTATTTCTGCTAAATACAAATTCCTCAAATCTTATTCTTGCAGGAAATATGTTTCAAGTTTCAGAGTTGGTCGAAGTGGGCAAAATTAGGACCCTTTCTTGATACAACAGGTAATTTTTGAACTAGAAACAGTTTTTACTATTTCATGTACAATAATGTGTCCATTTTTGTGGGGTAGCACAAGAATAAGCCATTTCAATGGAGAAAAAAAAAACAAGAATTAAGGTCAATATATGCAACCCATTAGAACTAAGACTTCTCTTACAGAGCAGGAGGCCCATCAATTAAACTATTCAAAATGTTCCTGAAAGGGCCCGTCTCCCATCCATTTCATACACAAAAGGTGACAAAAGTCAATGGGAGCATAAGAAGATAACAATGATTATTGACTTTTAGTTCATCTGAAAAAAAGACTTATTTTCATGATGAGTGATTTTGAATGGTTGAATTATAACAAGTTTTGTTGCTTGAGTTTTATTTTCAGTTCTTGTTGCTTGAGTTTTATTGTTGATAGGAACTGATAATTAATAATTGAGGGTACTCCTTGAAAATATTGTTTGGTCCTGTGCAGAGTTGATTTGGAGTTGTTATACTTAAGAAACATCTTGTGAAACTCTTGGCCATTATTCTTGGATGTATGTCAGCTGCTATTCTTTTAGCAGAGGCTACTCTATTGCCTAGCGGAGTTCATTTATCTCTTTTCTCACTTCTAATTAATGCCGGTGGAAAGGAAGAAGTTCTTGTACAGGTAAGTTTTAGAAAAGGTTATACATATATGTGCTTTATTTTTCTGCAAAGCTCTCTTTTTTTTTTATATGGATCTCTTTTCAGTTCTTTAAGAAGCAAATACCTTCTAAAGTTATAAAATATATATATATATATATAAAGTTTCAACCTTGAGAACTCTTATGAGAGCCTATTGGAGTGGGCTAGGCAAACTTGTTTTTTCTTTACTTTACATTGCTTTAACTCACTTTCATATTTTGCATATTTGAATTTTAATGTGAATTTTCTGGTGTAATCCATGAGTTAAAATTAATCTATTTGAATTTGCTCACATTTTTGCCAAAGCTTTCTGGTTTTGTGGTTTTTCTTGTTATTGTTATTATTATTTTTTAGCAATGTATTCTTGTGAAAGCTAATGTGCGACTCTCGATATTGTTTTGCTTTGAATCTTTTCATTTGTTGCCATATATTCAATTATTTCATATGCTTGCAGATAGCTGCATTTGTTCCGCTGATGTACATGTGCATTGGCACATATTACTCCTTGTTCAAGGTTGGAATGCTGATGTTCTATTCATTAACTCCAAGACAAACATGCTCAGTTAGCTTGCTAATGATATGTTCGTAAGTTTTTCATTCTGTCTCTGAGGACCTCATTGATTGCATTCTGTCTATACTTATGGAAGTTGGCAGTTGATAATCAATAACATTGTTGTTAGGATGGTTGCACGGTATGCACCACCAATTTCTTACAACTTCCTCAACCTCATTCGCCTCGATGGGAATGCCAAAACTATTTTTGAAAAGGTGGGACTTCTTTCATGTTATTTCAATCATATCGATTTATTTTTTTTCTTTTTTTTTCGTACTTTATATTTCTTATGAATTTGATCACATGAAAAAAAAAAATCATATTTTGTATAAAATCATCAAGGTTTTGGAGTCATTGATGAGCAATCATTTCCATAAATTTAGTTGATTGGACAGTGAACAAATTAATCATGATACAGTCTGGAAGAAAAATTTAACACACACATCAAACCCCCATCCACGATTGGCTCACATGGAAAATCATGAGTGGTCGATCGTCATGTGAACATGGGCCATCATCATCTGAGCTGCTGTAAAGATGTAAATTTTCAATGGCTTAAATGAAGAGGCAAATCTGCAAATGTGATTGGATGGGGGTGGAATTTCTAAATTAATTTGCCAGTAAAAAAATGTAACTTAATGTGTTAACCTTGTTAACCAATAATCTTAACTACATACATCATCATATAGAATACAAGAGATGAACTAAAAGCAATTATAGATAAACGTGGGAACTATGACGCTTTGTAATGACAAACTAACAACTTATGGTGATCTATCTCATCCTTTTCCTCTCAAGCTTGAGATAACTGAATCTTGAGTCTGCATTGCAATAATCTGGTGAATCCAACAGTTTAGATGCTGCTTCTAGCTGATGATATTGATGGTGTAGATGGAGCAGGTGATTGACAGAGCGCTTGAACATGACTGGTAAAACGACGATGCAGTGTAGATCAAATGGAATGTAAAGAAAGATGCAAATGAATCCAGACAAATGATCAGATGGAAAGATAAACAAATGACTGTGTTTGGAGATCCAATACAGAATAGACAATCAGACTCAGGGTTCTGATCCAGATGCGAATTATCAGAGATGCTGGAAAATCTATCAAATTGATGATTCAATTTAATGACATTGAATCCATCCAGCATATGATTGAATTCAAAGACAAATTCGGATGCCTTGCAACCTATGATCCATCATTTAGACATCATCCAAATAGAAAGACAGAAGATATTCGAATATGGTCTAAACCAAAGGCATGCTGGTGATGCAAGCCCTCTAAAGTTGGAAGGGCTCCTGATGCTACTGAGCCCTTCAAAGTTTAAGGGGCTCGCTCTAATACCAAATTTGAGAATGGGGTGTATATGGGCTGCATCTATTGGATTAATCCATGTAAGAACATTTGATCTAGGAACAAACAAGCGTCGCTGATGTAAGTTGACTAGATTGAAGAGCAAGCAGACAACATTAGATAGAGTGGCAATGCCATTGATGACAAAGCAAAGAAATGAAGGAAACAATAGTCCTTGAGGTCTAGGAGAGGAAGTTCAAAGGAAATTTATGATACGAGGCTGCCTAAAGATGCAAACTGAACAGCATGTGATGTGTTGTGATCAATAGGCTGCAAATCTGTCAAGGAGATGGAAGTCGGACAAGGAATGACTAGCAGAAATAGAATAAGGTGACGTGGGAATAGTGTGCTTGGCCTGGATGGGCAGAGACTGCGAGTAAACAGTATTGTAATGTCAGATCTAGGAGACAAACTTTTAGGTTGCTTTTGGAGATGGCGCTAGACAAGGTGCCACCAGATGCTCGGTGGGCTCGTGCCTGGTTGTTTGTGGCTGACAAGATCCTGTTGGTGGAGATCATTGGATGTACAGCAGGACTCAAGAAGTGCAACCAAGTGATGGAATCTTTCTCATCAAATGGGTCGATGTGAATCAGAACCAAGGTGTTTTCATCATTAAGAATGAATTTAAGTGGTTATTTATAAGCGGCCTTTTTTTTTTTTTTACCGAGTTGAATGCTACATACTTCCAAAAAAATATGATTCTAATCTTTCAAAATAAGTGCAAAAGGACCCCATAACTTCCACATCTTTTCACAATATTAAATGTAAAAAAAAAAATCCAATTTGCCCTTTGTCAAGGGAATCGGAGATTCGGAGGGTGGCTCAGCAGGTGCTGAGTCCAATTCACTCGACTTGGCCTATATTGAAAACTATGATTAGAACTGCCGCTCACTCCAAGTTGCAAATGAAGTAAACATCAAAGTACATTGCAGGTGGAATGATGAGTGTGATATAAGAGAGAACCAGGCTTGCAATTTGCTGTACCAGCAGAAATGGATTGATGAGATGCTGATGGCAAGATGTCCCCTCAATCAAGAAGAGATGAAGGGTCTGAGATCATCTCACGAATGACTCGACTTTGATAGACCGTTGAGACCAGCAGCTCTGTTACCATGTAAATTAATTTTGATAAGCATATTAGCTAATAATCATAACTATGTTACGTACCTAGCTGTAGCTCTGGTGGTTAGGGATGTGGATGTTTAAGTGAGTGTGCGTGTTCGTCTCCAATGTACCTTAAAAAAAAACGTAAAGGTAGTGCACAATTATATAGAATTCAAGAGATAAACATAAAAGCCAATCCTAGATTAACATAGAAACTATGAGGCTAATCTTCAAATCCTAGATTAACATAGAAACTATGAGGCTAATCTTCAAACTGCAAAACTAACAACTTATTATGTTCTTTTAACTTATCCTAATGACATTTACAGTCTTCATCCCAGTCACATCCCCACCCCCCAACACACACACACACACACACAACATGAGGCTAATCTTCAAACTGCAAAACTAACAACTTATTCTGTTCTTTTAACTTATCCTAACGACATTTACGGCTTTCATCCCAGTCACATCCACAACCCCACCCCCAAATGAATTAGTACTCATCGAAATGGGCCCACAAAATCCATTCTACCATTGCACCGTAACACTGCATAGATAAATTTCCTAGTAAGAACTTTTTCAGTTCACTTTCCATGGGGTCCACTCTACCTTATCAAAATGGAAATAGGAATCAATTTTGACTAGATGATCCTCCCTATGCTTAGATCGACTATGCTTGAACTCCAATCATGTGCTGCCTAGTTTTCATGACTTCATTTTTGTCTGACATGTGGCAAGTATTTCATGCTTTATTTGTTGAAGATGGATCGTGATCATGTTTTTATGTTGAACCACCTTCCCAATTTACAAGTCCACTAGTGATGGTAGTATATGTTTGAATCTTCCCTTTGTTTAGCTTTGCCATCAGAAAGTATTCGAATTTCGTTTAGTTTTATACTTTTTCTGCATAGAGGTTCGAGATTATCTAACGTCAGCAAACATGTCAGCCTTTTAAAATTTTGAAGCTTGATGATACAATATTTCTACCCTTCTTTTTGTATCTCTGACTTGAGTGACTACTTTCTGATGTGAAATGCAGAGAATGGGGAACATAGATGATGCTGTCCCATTTTTTGGGAAAGGTTTTAACAAAATCTATCCACTTATTATGGTTGTTTACACCTTGTTGGTTGCAAGCAATTTCTTTGATCGAGTGCTTGACTTTTTGGAAGTTGGAGAAGGTTCAGGTACCAAAATGAGGTAGATGATATTGATGGGTTTGATTCAGCAGGAGTCATTATCATGCAAAAAGGTGAGTGCAAAATCTATATTGGTTATGGCTTGATTTTACTTTTTCTGCTATGGTGCATGGTAACACAACTCTGAAGGTGCAAGTCCTGTCCGAACTTGCCAGTCCAAGATTCAGGCTGTTAATCAATATGGCTCCACTGTGAATGAGCATTGGCCCAAGTCAGTATGCTCATCATATGGGCCACATCACATGTATAATATTAAAATATTGTGACAGTTAGAAGAGCATGTACCAACCCTACATGTGTACACCACCTTATGACTGGTCTGCCCTGATTTCGGGCCAAGGCTCATTCAAGGTGGGCCCGTCAGATGAGGGCTTGCAGTTTTCATGCACATATGCCGGCATTTGTACCTGTTGCTCAAGTTCTTTCGTATAGGTTTCATATAGAAAAGAGAAAGAGAAGGTGAAGAGCGTTTGTGTCACATACACAGAGAGAGAGAGAGACGAGAGAGGAGAGAGGAGAGAGAGAGAGAGAGAGAGAGGAGAGAGAGGAGAGAGAGAGAGAGAGAGGTGTATTGAGTGACACGACCAACCCTCAATCTTCATTGATCTATCACAAATAAGACACATTACACTTAAAAGAGCCTCAACCACAGCAAAAGGAAGTTTTATTGCAGATGAGGCATTCAAAAACAATAATGGGGGAGATACAACTTAATATGACACAAAAATTTCAATTGGATGTTCATTACACTTAAGCTTACCTTCATGTAGAGCAACAAATGAAGAATCAAAATGAGATGCTGGAGGAGCTATAGGAACTAAGAATAAATTGAAGGATTACCTGCCTCATCAATTGATCCAAGCATAGAAATAGACATTCGCTCTCTTTTTGTACATTGCCTTTCTCACTCAGCACCAATAATTTATTTTTTGTTTTTAATATATGGCCAGACTTGATGCACTAAGCGATGTCCAAATGGCGTAAAATTGGATCCAATTGTTGGGCTTTTGAACTAGCTTTCCAATGAACCCAATTTTTGCAATTTCAACGAGTGTTGATAAAGTCACTGTCCATTTTATGATTAAGATGTGGGAATATTTAAATAAGGTTTTGAAAGAAAGAGATAAAGGAGGAGAAAGAAGAGAAATGGAGTATTAGGAAGAAGGAAAACTCCTTTCCATTAAAATTAATAAAATTTAAGTAATTACTGATAGTCCTATCTATTTACCATAATTACAAAATACCCCCTTATACTAATAACAATATTACCTTTCTACATATAATAGTGACAAATTTATGGTATTTTAGTCATTTTCTTCCTTTTTTTTATTATGCTTGGGTGAGAGAAAAATTAGGGTTTTCTTTTCTTTCTTCTATTCTTCTTTTTTTTTTTTTTTTTGTAAAGACAAATAACTCCCCCTGCATCTCTCACAACACATGACCCCGTGTACTTCTTTAACTTGCACCTGCTAATTTATTATGAATCCCTATTTATTTCTAGTGTGATACCTATGAAATGTCATTTCCTTTTCTCTCTTTCTTTAGAACTGTTTTATTTTCTAATGAGTGGGTTGGCTGGTGGTTCTAAACCAACAGATCTAATCCTTGATCAGGAGGTACCATGCCCCTTGCTGTTGGATCTAGGTCTAAGAGGCTTTACTCATGGACCTATATTTGTTAGCTTAAGTCATACTTGAGAAGATGGATCCAATTGTTGGGCTTTTGAACTAGCTTTCCAATGAACCCAATTTTTGCGATTTCAACGAGTGTTGATAAAGTCACTGTCCATTTTATGATTAAGATGTGGGAATATTTAAATAAGGTTTTGAAACAAAGAGATAAAGGAGGAGAAAGAAGAGAAATGGAGTATTAGGAAGAAGGAAAACTCCTTTCCACTAAAATTAATAAAATTTAAGTAATTACTGATAGTCCTATCTATTTACCATAATTACAAAATACCCCCTTATACTAATAACAATATTACCTTTTCTACATATAATAGTGACAAATTTATGGTATTTTAGTCATTTTATTTTTTTTATTATGCTTAAAGGGTGAGAGAAAAATTAGGGTTTTCTTTTCTTTTCTTCTTCTTATTCTTCTTTTTTTTTTTTTTTTTGTAAAGACAAATAACTCCCCTGCATCTCTCACAACACATGACCCCGTTTACTTCTTTAACTTGCACCTGCTAATTTATTATGAATCCCTATTTATTTCTAGTGTGATACCTATGAAATGTCATTTCCTTTTCTCTCTTTCTTTAGAACCGTTTTATTTTCTAACGAGTGGGTTGGCTGGTGGTTCTAACCAACGGATCTAATCCTTGATCAGGAGGTACCATGCCCCTTGCTGTTGGATCTAGGTCTAAGAGGCTTTACCCATGGACCTATATTTGTTAGCTTAAGTCATACTTGAGAAGTGCAAAATGTTTGATTTACTGATTTAATTTTCCCAGAGCGATCATTGCTTGAACAAGGACGTAAAGTTGGCGAGCATGTCATCCCATTGGTGAGAAACTTAAATAGTTCAAGTATCGATGTTGAGCCTGGGATAACAACCCTGGTAAGTCTACTTCTACTTGTAATGCTTCTCGATCTCTTGAAAAGCCCAAAAAAAAGAAAAATAGAAAAAAAGAAGATGCTTGCCAATCTCTTGGAAGATACCTTCTTTTTCAGTCTTCTGAAATGTGTTTTTTGTTTCTTGAAACAATGTCACTTTCACAATTATGAATGAATGCATCAAAGATTAACAATAGCATTTTAATGCTAATTCATCAAAAGATGGATCCATGGTTTAAGATATCAGCCAATAGGCAATGTGTATCGGTCATGACTGACCCAATATTTTGGTAGTTCAATTCACAAAAATATCATCAAAATATCATCCATAACAACAAAAATGGCACAAAAATCATGAGGCTCAGTTTGCATTACACACTGTACAAATGATCTAGTGCACTCCTCGCGCACGGATCATATGCTTCACACCTCCTAATGGGGCCCACCTAATACCAATCCGAGTCGATCACACACTCACCCTTTGAGTGAAGGGTCTCCGTTTGCCTTTCACATTACCTCCTGTTTTGAAGTTGGCGGTTCATTTCTTTTTACAGAAGTAGCTTTTTGTGACCTGATAACTTGGTCTGTTTTCTCTAAAGTGATGCTAAATTTGAAAACTATATCCAGGATAAGGGTGTTCTGGAAATGAAAGCAACAACCAGTTTAGCTGATGAGGGTGGAAAGGTAAGCCGATCAAAACCTTCCAGGGAGGAGAATCGAAGATATGGAAACATCAGCGAAGCAATTGGAAACAAGTATTCCTCTATTATGAGAGAACAGAGGGGAAGATATTTATCCACTGCATCAACAGCATCAGATACTAATTTATCATCAGCTAGAGTTGCTTTGCTTAATGCAGATAACTCTTCGGACCAGTATAATTCTAACAGAATTATGGGCGTTCCATCCTCTGGATTATCCAAAACATGGGCATCAATGAAGACAAGTTTCCAAAGCTTCAAGGCCAGTGTTGGAGCCAAGAAATCCCTTCCTCAGCAGCAGGTTCAGGAAGCAAATTTTGAGCCACTTGACTCTGAGTCTTTGGATGAAATATTTCAAACTTACAACAAAAGACATCAAGTGACCGAAATGGGGATTACTGTGATGATGATGACAACTCGGATGTCAGACATTCAGGGTGGAAAAGATAAGAGCAGGGAAGGAAACGAAATCAGAACAATTCTTTCAAGTTACATGGGTCCAGTTGTCTCATTTAGGTGTATGGTTGGCAATTGTTTTGGACTTGTCAATCCCATAGAGCTTACAATTTCCTGAGGGGTGGGCTTATTCCTTTCTTTTGGCTTCACATTTCCTATAAAGGACCTATAAGTAGCTCAGCTGTAGAGTATCCATATTCTGTTCAGATTTTCAATTGTAAAATTGAAGCTCATGGTTCAGCGACCCTAGCCCATGTATGACTAGCCCCCATCATTGAGCATGGATGGCCTAGGTGCGAAAAATATCCCAGTTGGTATGTTCCAGACTTCTTTTCCTTTTCTTTTGCCTTATTTCTGTTGAATGTGGACCCAACATATTTCATTCACCATGTGTTTATTTTGACTGGGTCGATATTTTCTGAACTGTATTTGCAGGGCACTAATTGAATGGTCAGGATTTTCATGTAGAAGATATTTCAGATTGGCTTTTCAAGGTGACACTGAAGATGTTAAGGGTTTAGATAACCTGACGGAGGAGGGCCCCATTAGTACGAACCAGATACCTGAGCATACTATGATCTCTTAGAAAGAAACTATCACATTGATCCTACCTCAATTGACATGTAGTTTAAAAGTCAAGATTACAGCTACTGGGAATGAAATGTAGGTCCACTTTGAAGGAATATGGTCGTCGTGGCGTAAAGCTAAATGATTAAACCATGATGAAAACTATCAATTATTGAATATCCAGTTGAAGCAATGAAGCAGCTTCTAATGTTTTAACTACTGTCTTCTTTTCATTAGTTTGAGGCTACCTGAACAATCAATGTCTTAATTTTGTTTCTTTTGTTGCTTCCTTTTCCCTTGATGTTGACCAATGTCTTGTTTCCATGTTTTCCTTGCGCTGGGTTTCCTTGGATCCCAAACAGGGCTCAAGTCTTTGGCTAGATAGAGATACATATACCAATACACGCTTCCATTTGAACGAGTTTCCTTTGATTCTGCTTGATGCTCTGTTAGCATGTGTGTCTCTGGCTAGCAAGGTCATTTGGCAAGTCCAGGCATCATGGGTTTCCTTGATGTCCAGAATTTGGGTTTGAAATAAAATGCTGGTGGGAAGTGTGGTGTTACTTCTACATTAATTGATGAGAGGAAGCAATTGATGCATCTATGATGGTGTTTTTAGCTATAATTTATCAGAAATTAAACCAGCCTTGATGAATCAAGTATTTATATCTTTTTGAAAATAAGTTAAGAGTGTACTAAAAAGAAATGGATAGATTCATCATAGGATAAACAAAGAGGAAGACATACTTCCAAGTTCAAAATTATGTCATATCAATGAATAAAGAGGAGGATGTTTGGCCTGCTATGTTCACATAGTATACATTGAACATTTTCTTTTTCTCATGTTTTGAGTGTGCACATAAATAGTGAGGTCATCTGGTCAGTAGATGAAGTGGGCTTTCGAAACTGGTATGTAAATGGGTTCTTGACTTTCCTGTAATTTGAATTACTAAGGTGATAGCTGGGTATTCAAATGGGAGATTATTTGATGGCCTTTTTTATATTAACGTTTATTCTTCATTTTAGTGTATTAGAGTTTTAAGAATTCAATTACATGAAACAAATGGGTCTCTACCTGACTAGATCTAGATTGATAATGATGGCATAAGACAGAGCATCAGTTTTTCGAAAAGTTACCTGTATATCACATCATGTTTGATTTTAAAAATGGTTCAAATATAATAATAATAAAACTAGCTGAAAATAAGAAAAATAGAAAATTCTAAAATAGAAACCCAAGACTTCATTTGCTTATGTTTCATTTTCTATTTTTGGTTGCAATGAAAGTTTTTTCAAGAGTAATGTGTTGTTGCCATTTCGTCTAAGACTGCATTAGAGCATGCACAGGCATAAGAAAAAATAAAAAAATTTGCAAGTTGGAGGAAACTCAGACCCAGCCGATTGACAGCCCCTGTGAGTTGTGATAGATAAATAATCAAGGAATTTGATAATGATGGGCTTTTGCTGAATATTTATACCCAGGTATAGGTGGGCCAATTGGATCTATAGAGATAAGAAGAGTGATATGTGTGAGAGATCAATTGGATATAAGTGGGAAAGAACAACATTACAAGGGGGAAAAACTCAGAAGGATTGAAAAGGACAACATAGGTTGATGGGTAAGTTCTAACTTTTGGTTAATTATGCTTCCTTGGCGAAACCCAAATCTTATCATTGATTGCTAATTACTGAGATTCTTGATAATCTTTTTTGGTAAAAATCTCTATGTTATTTATTACTCTTTTGGATTGCAAATTAGGCTTAAAATCTTAGAATAAATGTTAAATTTTTAGAAATACTATGTCACTTGTGAATTGATGGTGTTTGATGTGATGAACTAATATTGAAGATGGATCTTAGACGTACAGCTCCAACAATGTGGCCAATGGCTTTGTTATTTTTTGTGAGGCCTACTTGGATGTATGACAATCAAAGAAATTGAGAGATGAATAGGATAGAATGAGGATTAAGAGTGATCTCAATATCTTGATACTAGCCCTTGATATTAATTCCTTAAAGTTAAATGAATTCATATCATGCAGATTCTCTGTCATAATACCCAAGAGTTGATTAAACATTTTTCAAGCTCATGTTATCCGGTCTCAAAATAGGCTATCAGCTGACAAATAAGCCAACCTTTATGGGCTGATCAAATAAGCCATCCTTTATAGCCAGTATATGTATGACATTATTTTCATGTATTGGCCAGCCAGAGAAAAACAGATACATATAGGCCAACCTTTGCAGCTATGGATAAGACTTTAAGGATGATGATGATCCTCTCCAGGTTGCGAGTCAAATAGAAACTCTTCATTTCAGGATATTCTTTTAACACTCCGCGACAACCCTTTTTTAGACCCATCATCATGGAGTGTTAGAATTAAAAAGCTTTAGTTCTAGTACTATAGAGCAAATCTCTTGTTAGGCCAACATGATCAGTGCATGTAAATGTACATCCGTGACTCATGTGGGTGTAAAGATAGGTTATAATGTCTCATTCTCCCCTTTCCTCTAACTAGGCTAATCAAGCCACAAGAAAATTATAGGGAAAGGTGGAGAAAGTCATAAAATATTGAGAAAACTACCTGAAAAATCCCTATAGTGAGCCATGAGTAAGGAGAGGACCCAGCAGGAGTTTAGAGACGGCAGGGATCTTTTTTTGTCATTTAGCGATGTTGTCGATATCGACCAATATGCGTAAACCATTTATACATTGCCCTGTGGCTGCATTTTTTTAACAGACATTTTTCATCGACTACAACTCGTCAAGGAAGGGTCTCTCGATCTATTTCAGAAAGGAATGAAAGATTTAAAAATGGAAAGTCCTGGTTTCTCCCCTGCAATGGCCGTTCGAGTACTACTCATTTCCCGCCATCGAATCAGAACACTAACCCATCATCTCCTTCACCACCTAAACCCTCACATCTCTCGAATCTCTCAAAACCCCATATCTACTTCTCTTCCGGGAATTATGCTTTCTCCACAACTTAATCTCTCTTCAACCATTGCCTCAGAACCCCCCCATTCAATAGTTGAGGACGTGAATGAAATCTGCAGAGTCCTGAGCGATTTTCGCAGCCCCCACCACGACATCGATCCGCCCTCCAACCCCTCTCCTCCAAGATCTCCACCAACTCCGTCGAGCAAGTCCTCAAACGCTGCCGAAATCTCGCAGTCTCGAGCCACCGATTCTTCCTCTGGGCCGCCAAAGTTCCAGGCTTCTTCCACAGCAGAGAGAGCTACCACATCCTTGTGGATATTTTGGGCAGTTGCAGAGAATTCCCTTTGATTTGGGACTTTCTCTCGCAGATGAGAGATGGGGGGCCGGACATTTTCTGGGTCATGTTCAGATCTTACTGCCGTGCAAAGTTGCCGCTGGATGCCGTTAGGGCTTTTTCGAAGATGGGTGAATTCGGCCTCCAAGCGTGCGTCGACGATCTCGATCATTTGCTTTCGGTTCTGTGTCGAAATGGTTTTGTTGGGCAAGCGAAGGTGTTCTTTGAGGAGGTGAAGTTGGAGTTCGAGACAGGGGCGAAAAGTTACAGCATTTTGATGAAGGGATGGGGCGATCGTGGAAATGGAGAGGACGCCTTGAGGGTGTTCGACAAAATGCTTGAGAGATGTTGCGCTGTAGATGTGGTCGCTTATTACACTCTGTTGGCGTCTTTGTGCCGTGGTGGATTAAGGGCTATTGATTGAAGAATGTCGAGAGCCTATTGAAATTCTTAATTCTGCTGGAGTTGTTTGGGAAATTAGGCTTTTTTTTAAATGTTTCCATCAAAAGTCTTTTGGGGAATGATGGTTGTTTTCCCTGTTTATGTTATGTGTAGATTAAATCACTATAAATTAAATGTAAGTTTGATTCTTTGGCTGTATGGATGGTGATTTTTTTGTGATCCCTCTTGAGTAGAGTGAGATTTTTAAACTACATGTCTAGGATATTTTTTGTATTATCTCTTCTGAAACTATACCAATTTCTGGATTCTTTGTAGTTGATGAAACATGTCTTGTAGTTAAAGATAGGCATATGTTGTTGCCCTGTAGGTGTTTGATGTACTGTGTCTTGTAGTTGAACGGTGGCATATGTTATAGTCTGGTAGTTGTTTGGTGAAATATATCTTCAACCATGCTAGAAAATGGTATCCCAATTTGAATTTTGACAAGCTAAGCATTTTCATCTCAGCCTTTATAAACACTAATTGCATGGCTAAGATTAGTTCATAAAACAAAGAATCTTTGGGTTTTAGGGTTTTAAAAGGGGTTTGATGATATATTCTTTGTTGTACTTTTTTATTGGAAATTGTAACATTGGCTTTGATATGGTTATGTTTCATCAGTCTGTCAGGTTGATAGACTTGTACTTAGCCCCATTTTTCCATTGTACATAATGAATTGTATTTCTATATAGAATCCTTTTGTTGGATCATATATACTTTGCGTTTGATGGTATTTTTTCTTTACTGTTAGCAGATTGTATATAGAATGGTTGAATGTATGTGCTAGAATTCCACAACATGTATATAGAATGATTGAATGCATGTATATATAATGATTGGTAAAGGAATGACAAACAGGTTGTCAGCTGCTGCCGAAGAGGAGAAGAAAGAGAAGGGGGGGGGGGGGGGGGGGGGTTTTGCTATGTTAGGGGTAGATTGATAAAGGAGTTGTTTATTATGAATTGCATGAAGCTGTTTGATGCTATTGTTGTCATTTCTACAGCCTTCGGAATTCGCAAGAACAGATAAAAGTTGTCGATAGCGACAACATTAAGTTGTCGATATCGACTAGTTTCGTCAGTGGGATGAATTAAAAGTTGTAAGTAGGCAGCTGCTAGAACAGATAAAAGTTGTCGATAGCGACAACATTAAGTTGTCGATATCGACTAGTTTTGTCAGTGGGATAAATTAAAAGTTGTAAGTAGGCAGCTGCTGGAACAAATAAAAGTTGTCGATAGCGACAATATTAAGTTGTCGATATCGACTAGTTTCGTCAGTATGATGAATTAAAAGTTGTATGTCAGCAGCTGGAACAAATAAAAGTTGTCGATATCGACAATATCGCGAATAAAAAAAAAGACGACATTAACGTTGAATCTGCAGGTTCACCTAAGGATCATCCAACCTCGCTTCCTCTCACTCCCCTTGGATCTGCAGGTCCCTGGCCCTCATCCCCTCCCTCACCCACCACCTATAGGCCCAGGCCCTCTTCCTCTTCTCCTCCTACAACTTTGGCTCTGTCCCCCCTCCCCTCTTCTCCCTCCTCTTCCTCCCTCCCTCCATGGCGATCCTCCCTCCTCCTCCGACCCCATGATCACCGCCCTCCATTTCTTCATATCATTCCTCTCCCTGCCTCCCCTAGCCACATCCACCACGCTAGAGCAGTACCGGCAACAAACAAAGAAAACCCCACTTTTTATTTGAGTTCTGCAAATCAATAACAACCTGTAAAGAGTAGTCGATATCGACAATGTCCTAAATGACAAAAAAAAAAGAAGACTAAAACATACCCAAAGGACCCCTCCCGTCTCTAAACTCCTAGTGGGTTGTCATCCTACCAATGACATACTAAGGGGACTTTTCCTGTAGTTTTCCCTAAAATATTTTAGTAAGGTCTTTTTCATTTGTGAGAGAGAAAATGAGATATTTTTGTTTTTATTTTATCTTCCATCAAGAGAGTGGAAATGCATCTCTTGGTATTAATTTGAAGAAAGAGACCCTCAAGCTAGTTTATGGGAAAGAAAAGAAAACGGTTCAAACCTTTTTCTTTTCTTTCCCATTTAGCTTCAGGGTCACTTTCTTCAAGGTTTGTGCAGACGTTGTGAAGCGTATTTCCTTTTCTGCAAAAATAGGAGTCCAACCTCCAAAGTTGAAATTAATTGTAACATGTTTTTTGGAAAGCAGGCACTTTTTTTTATGAAAGTTGAGTGGGGATATTTCCAAAGATACCGAGATTACATTCACTTCGGTAATGATACCAGCTAATCATGTCTCGACCTCGGCCACGCGTACCTCGGCAGTTGTCGATGTATCCAACCTCGCCTCCTCTCACTCCCCTTGGATCTGCAGGTCCCTGGCCCTCATCCCCTCCCTCACCCACCACCTATAGGCCCGGGGCCTCTTCCTCTTCTCGTCTCCCCTCCCCTCTTCTCCCTCCTCTTCCTCCCTCCCTCCATGGCGATCCTCCCTCCTCCTCCGACCCCATGATTGCCGCCCTCCATTTCTTTATATCATCCCTCTCCCTGCCTCCCCTAGCCACATCCACCACGCTAGAGCAGTACCGGCAACAAACAAAGAAAACCCCACTTTTTATTTGAGTTCTGCAAATCAATAACAACCTGTAAAGAGTAGTCGATATCGACAATGTCCTAAATGACAAAAAAAAAAAGAGACTAAAACATACCCAAAGGACCCCTCCCGTCTCTAAACTCCTAGTGGGTTGTCATCCTACCAATGACATACTAAGGGGACTTTTCCGGTAGTTTTCCCTAAAATATTTTAGTAAGGTCTTTTTCATTTGTGAGAGAGAAAATGAGATATTTTTGTTTTTATTTTATCTTCCATCAAGAGAGTGGAAATGCATCTCTTGGTATTAATTTGAAGAAAGAGACCCTAAAGCTAGTTTATGGGAAAGAAAAGAAAAAGGTGACCCTGAAGCTAGTTTATGGAAAGAAAAGAAAACGGTTCAAACCTTTTTCTTTTCTTTCCCATAAATTAGCTTCAGGGTCATTTTCTTTAAGGTTTGTGCAGTGAAGTATATTTCCTTTTCTGCGAAAATAGGAGTCCAACCTCCAAAGTTGAAATTGATTGTAACATGTTTTTTGGAAAGCAAACACTTTTTTTTTTATGAAAGTTGAGTGGGGATATTTCCAAAGATACCGAGATTACATTCACTTCGGTAATGATACCAGCTAATCATGTCTCGACCTCGGCCACGCATACCTCGGCAGTGGTACCAGGGCGCCAATCGATATCAAGGTCGCTCTCGACCTCGGTCATTCATGACCTCGGCATCGTGTCCTGGCCTTGGTCACGCATCTCAGCAATGGTGCCAGATGGCTAGCCGAGACAGACACTGACAGCCAAAATTCTACGGAAGCCCAACCACGTCATGGGACGTGTGATAAGACAAAGGCATACGCAACTAGGGCTAATAAGCCATCTTGCCGCCCATAGTCCCTAACATTTCGGCGTCCACAGCTCCCAAGGCGCCATAGTAGGGCCCGATGGGACAGGATGGGCTATGATGAGACTGTTATTTAATGAAGAATGGGCTAATGAGGTCACGTCTAGGGAGCCACCCTCCACAGTCGGTTCCATCTTCTATAAATAGAGGACCCAATTCCAAATACAAGGTACCCGCTGTGCATGACTTGCATACGCATAACACCCATCTCCTTTACTATTCATCTTTATCTTACTGTTCGTCCCTGAACTAACTTAGACATCGGAGAGCCTTACGCTGATTACAGCCAGGGTCCTCTGACCTGCTACTCTCCCCTCCCTTGCAGGTTCCAGACATCTCCCCATCTTCAAAGAGGCTAAACCTCATCCTAATCCACCATTCCAAGTCCGTAACTTTTAGGCACTTATAAAAGTATTTCCGCATCAAACACTAAGATGATCCAAAGTATGAAAGGCCGTTGCTTTTTTCCACTTGATTTCTGTGGTAATTGAGTTGTATAAATAAGTCCTTGGAAGATTTCTAAGAAGTCTTTCTTGGAGAGAATTATGAAGTCTTTCAAAAATGGTTTTTAATATAATGCTAAGTACAGTTCAATATTCAGATGCTCAAATTCTAAGCTTTTAAAGGCCCAAAATGGCTTTTGAGTTTAGTTCAGAATTCTAACATTTAAACAGAAAATTCAAAATGCCCTAAAGACATGATCTAACACCAGTGTAAATAAATTTAAAACACTTGTAATTCTAGTGAGAAATACCCAAAACCAACAAGACTTTTCTCTCTCTCAGATTATATATATGGTTTTCCATGTAAATCAGTTTGCGACTTTCCTACTCTTTGCTCTCTTTATTGTCTATCATAAAACTAGTTATGATTGTGGGATTGGATTGTATAACCCTCAGTATTTGTTGAATTCTCCAAGTAATTCAATTCAATTAGAGGGATAGTGTCCTCCCTTCCCATCTTGTACTCTTCCAATCTTAAAGATCCATTTGACCAGACATTCATTTATTCAGCACCCAGTTTAGATCATCCAAAATGAAGACATGAATTAAACATAAAATAATCACATGATCATATACTAATGTAATATAAATCAATCAACTCCACTATTTGAATTTCTTGATGACGTACGATCACAACAAAATCTGTACATCAAGAGATGGAGCCTCTTGTCCTTTCTCTTATTTCTTTCTCATACAACCAACAATCGATTGATATCTCGAAAGAACCCATGGAAAGAAAAAAAATCACATAACAAAACCACAAGGGACCTTTTTCACTTTAACACAGTCCAATATGTAGGCACTTCCTTCATGGTCTTTGAGTGTAAAAAATCATCTTCCTTCCTTCTCCTATCCCCGGGTCGAAGCAGCTTCGACCAGAACCGACCTTTCTTCTTCTTGTCCTCAACCACAACACCTTCTCCATGCCGAGCGAAGACTGCCAACGATCTGCTCCTCCCAAACAGCCCTTTAGTAGCACTTGCAAGAACTGAAGAGAAGTAGGGAGGAGAAGAAGACCCCGAACCAGAGAGAGATGAAAGAGACGAATGAGATGAAGAACAAGAAACAGAGAACTTGGTGTTTGAGGAGGAAGCAGATGAAGAAGAGAGCTGAGAGAGCCTCTCTCCTAAGCAAAAGGAGCATACACCAGGAGATTGCCTGTGCTTTGGGTGCTTCTTGCACCTACCCTCCATTTCAGACCACCCCATTTGAGTGTTATAGATTGATCATATTCCATATATATATAATAGAAGAGAGAGGGAGAGAGAGATTGAGATTTCTATTATATTACTAGGTTGTACAGTTTCATTGACGAATGTGTTGGATTTTGTTTGTTTGGGATTGGATTTTGCTTTTTGCATGGTTGCCAAAGTCAAGAGGAAACTGCAGAGTGAAGGTGCACGGAAGTTGGTGTTATGGGACCAATTATTAAATGGCCAGCCAGCTGAAACTAGGCACGTGTTATTGCGTTTCTCACCGTCTACGCGGGGTTTGGGATATGTCGCCCTCACAGTCTGAACTATGCACGTGGGGTTGTGGTGCATCTGGCCAATACAAAGAGAGCACATATATAGCACATAGCTATTGGCCACTGGCCCACTTTTTTCAGAATATCTGGACCGATAATCTGGTGGGCTGTTATCGTAGAGTCCGGATCTTCTGTGCAAGTTTAGGTTGACAGTTCAGCATGGGGCCCACATGTTGATAATACGGCACTAAATGAATGTCATCTCTTCGAGTAAATTATCGATAAATTTCAGTTCAATATGAATAGATCCCACCATATGATTGAACACTGAAAATGTGACTCACATTGATGTGGTATATATTAACCATGTTTTAGTGATCATGTGGTTAATTTGACAGTGTACATTGAAGGAGAATGACATTAATCTTGGACTGTTTGAATTATCATTAATTATATGAGCCCCATAGTGGAGTTTCTGCCATCGGCAAAAGCGAAGGCCGATCCTAGCTGATTTTCTTCAAAAAATACAATACCCATTGTTTTCTATTAATTGGACCTAATTGGACTTTTTAAGATAAGGTGTCTGATTTTAGGGAAGCATAATATATGAACCGTCGAAAATGAAATCTACATTTCTAGGAAGTAGCCAGATAGCCCTGGTGTGGCAAGTGTGGAATAAAAATGGAATATAAAAGGTATCTACTGGGGGACCCAACCTAATTCGAAAAATTATAATATTTAAATCAAGGCAAAATTAGCGAAAGATCCCTACAAGTGAATGTATCCAGCCTCCAATCCAAGGAAAAACTTATTAAGATCTATGGTCCACGCAGCTAGACTGTTTGTAGCCATAGGTCCCTGCATCCACATGATCACATTTTTCAAGACTAATTTGCCCTTTCAACCATTTTAGGCATAATATTTTGAAATTTTAAATTTCAAATCTTATATTATCCCTCTTCTTCTGAACCTGTCTTTATGCATTTGACGGTTTAGATCTCGTGATAAGGATACAGATCAACGGGATATGAGCATGGTTCTCTGTGAGTTTCTCTTCGTCTGTTCTCTGCAACATAAGCGAAGAGGAAGAAGGCTCAGTTTCTTCTGTTTCTCGGTGATGGCGGCAGCACCCTTCTTTTCTCTTGATCTGGAGGAGGCAACGGTGGCCCCACCGTTGATATGATCTTGATCTGGAGCGGGCAACGGTGGCCCCACCTTTGATATGATCTGCCCTGCTCGTCTCCGCTCTGCCTTCCTCTGTGCTTACAAGTACTTGAAACACCACAAATACTACTCATCCCAAAGCTTCTCCACAACCAGTGCAACACCCAAATCAAAATGGGGAACTGCATTTTCAGAGCCTTTAAAGTAGAAGGGGTGATCAAAGTAATCACCTCCAATGGAGGGGTCATGGAACTCTACCCCCCATCACAGCTGAATGCATCACCAATGAATTCCCCGGCCACGCCATCTTCCGCACCCTTGATCTCTTCTCCCAGCCCTTACTCCACAGTGAAGAGCTCATCGCAGGCAAATCATACCATCTTCTCCCAATTAGACCCCATAGAGGAGGGATTATGCGAGACAACCACTATCGAAAGAGTGCCTTCTCATCGCTTTACGCTCCTTATCGCATGACTTTTGATAACCATGGCAATTGCAGAAGCACGCATACTGAGGTGGCCGGTTCCTAAGTCTAATAGTGCTCGGGTGTGAAAGGTGAAGTTGGTGATCAGCCCATAACAGTTGACAGAGACTTTCTCGCAGGAGTCGAGGACGGATGCGCTGATTGAGAGTGTGAGAACCGTCGCCAAGTGTGGCAGTGGGGTATCGTCGGCAGTGAATTCTGATCAATGGAGCGTTGGTAGTAGCTGGAAGGTTTCTATGGAGAAGATGGCTTAGGAAGGAAAGAAAGTTTTCTCTGTTTATCTATTTTGTCAAATTTATCTGACTCTTTGTCAAATTTATCTGAATTTTATTCAAATTTTTATCAAATTTATCTGAGTGTTGTTCAAATTTATCTGTTTTCAGTCATATTTATTTGTGTTTTTGGTAAATTTATCTGAATTTTTTTCAAAATTTATCTGAGTTTTTGGTAAATTTATCTGAGTTTTGTTCAAATTTATCCGAGTTTTTGTCAAATTTATCTGAGTGTTGTTCAAATTTATTTGTTTTCCGTCACATTTCTTTGTGTTTCTGGTAAATTTATCTGAGTTTTTTAGCAAATTTATTTACGTTTTTTGAAATCTATATTCATTTTTTAAATTTATTTGCGTCTATTGAAATTATTTGTATCTTTTCAAATTTATTGCTTTTTTTGAAATTATTACATTTTTTAAAATTTATTTTCGTTATTTTAAATTTCTTTGCATTTTTTGACATTCTTTTGGATCTTTTGAAATTTATTTGAGTCTTTTGAAATTTATTTATATTTTCTGAAATTTATTTGGATATTTTAAAACTTATTTGCATCTTTTTAAATTTATTTGCGTTATTTGATTATATATTGATTTTTTTAACTTATTGCATTTTTTGAAATTATTTCATTTTTAAAATTTATTTTCGTTATTTTGAAATTTATTTGTGCGTTTTTAGAATTTATTTAAAAATCTGGGGATTCCATTAATCGTGGGCAATTAAATGTTAGTTGACCATTATTAATGGGATATCCCACCAATCATGGGTTATGATTTAAAGAAAGGGTAAATTAGACATTTCAGGCATGAAAAAGTGTGGGAGGGACCTTTGGCTCTATGACTCTTTTTTTTGTGGACTGTTTGCACCAAAGTCATACTTTGAGGGACCCCCGGCCGAATGCCCCTTTAATCAAATAACCAATCTTATAGTATGACCAACTATTATCCAAGTAATTCTTCTCTACTCTACTAGATCCTCATATATTTCTCTCATAAAACTCTCAAATCTCCACTTTTTTCTTTCAAACTTCAAATCCTTTTACCTCATCTCTTGGCTTCTTATGTCTCGTACTTGAATTTTTAAAATTTATCTCTTGAAACCTCTTTCTTCTTTCTCTAATGGCTTTTAGGGCTTAAATCTATCAACCAATAAAGCCTGAAAATCAACATTTTAATCTCTTACTTTCAAGTTCCAACATCTTTGCATTATTGACAATGAAATAAGAGTTTTAAAATTAAATTATGTTTTCATATTATTGATCATCAAGCAGGGTCGGCTCTAGCATAAGGCCAATAAAGCCTTTGCTTTAGGCTCCAAAAATTAAGATAAAAAAAAATGCTCCATAATAGCAGCTGGCATCTTTTGAAATAATAACTCTCTCTCAAGAAGATAAGACCAAGATTTTTATAGGGCCTTAAAGTGTCATTTATGGCCTATTATATTTCCAAATATGCCATTTATATTACTATTGCTAAGAGTTTAATTGATTTTGGCGCACCATTATATTTCTAGCAGTTCATGTGTATCAAATATCAACTATATTTTTAGTTATGAATTTATTTTACAATCCTTTCTCATTATTTTTGTGTATCATATTTCAAGAGGGGCTCATTCAGATTTGATTCATGATGTGGTTGTACGTAATAGATCCATAGCTTGGGATTTCAGCCCTAATAATAGATCTTAAAATTGAAGATAAACAATGCCCCCCTTGCCGGAATTTATTCACTTGCTCACCGTGCATCGTGCATATGAGCACCGTGCATCTGGAACATCCAATACGTGGGGCACAACTCTAAAGTCCATCTTGGATGGTCCTGACTCATGGTGCGTATGCCCACCGTGTGCAGGTGAAAATGCTTTGAGCCCCACCAGTGACAGATTCAAAATATATATATATATATATATTTGGTATAAATATATAATCACTTTAAGCCTCTATAAATATAATCACTTTAAGCCTCCAATTGTCTCAAGCCGACACTATCATTAAGTCAACACTCAACAATATAAAATATTGCTATAAATGAGGTAGGATAGGTTACTATTTAAATAGCTTAACTCATATACAGGGCCGTCTCAAGACAATATGTGGCCCAAGGCGAAAGTATAAACGAGGCCCCTAGCTTTTATATGTGACATGAGAAAACCCTCATCCCAAAAGAGCACGCGCAGTCCAAATATCCAATCCAAGCAGAAAATGCAACCCTCGATTTAAATCCTTCTGCTTAATGAAATAACCGAAAAGAGCATAAAATCATTAATGGTGATGACAGAAACTACTGAATTATCAGAGTAATGGTTAACAATGAGAGGTCAAGAGTTATCCATATACAATTCTTTTAGGGGTTGTTTGGTTGAGAGCATTTACGTACGTAAATAACTCATGTGAATCATTTACACATCTTCATGTTTGGTTGAGGTAATTTACGCATCACATGTGAAATTTTGATGTATAAATGATGTGTAAAAATGTATTATTTTCGTACTCATATTTAATTTTCACATGTGAGGGGGTGGTAGAATGAATCGCATGTGATTTGCAAATGAAACAAAACCACATCAAAGGGCGGACGGTGCGGAACAAGTGACGTTTCGTCACAACAGTGCATGGGTTTGAAACCCATCTTTCTTTTTTTTTCATTTTTTTTATTACGCATATCAGCATATGTGGTTTTCGTTGGCAAACATGCCCTGTTTTCATTTTTTTTTTCTTTTTTTGGAAAGAGCTCTGTTATCATATTAATGTTACCAATCCAGTAGGCCTTTAGACATCAGATTATGATTTTTGGGAATGTATTTTTATTTAATTAATTATGTTTAGTTACAAATTAAGCATGATTAGTAATTAGTGTTGATTAATGCATTAGATTAATTATATGATAAGGTAATATGGAATTATTGGTATCAATGAATTTCTGGAATTGTGTTGGACATTTTTTATTTTGGAGCCATATTGATTTAAAATGCCATTTTATGAAAAAAAGAATATTTTCTATAAAAAAAAAGGACTTATTTGTAATTCTGATTCTATGAAAATTTTCCAATGATGGAATTTTTCGATGATTTCAGTTTCATTAGAAAACAGGTCAAATTGTGATCGATTTTTTCTTCTAGCTCGGGTTCATTTGAATTCATTTCAGATGATTCCCAGTGAGATTTGATACCTTTAAAAATGGACTTATTTTAGAATAGTAACTTTTACTGTGCTTCTGTTTTGTTTATCTTCTCTGGTTTTGGAGTTTTTTTTTATCTTCTCTGGTTTTAGAGTTTGGGAATTAGGATTCTAATTTTGAAAGTGGAAAGAAAACCGAACTCAGTCACCCAGGCCTACAAAATTATGAGGCCCCCTTATAGTGAGGCCCCCACCACTTGCTCACCTGCCTATATGGTGAGCCGGCTCTGCTCGTATAAATTTATTATGGTTTTCCAAAATTTATAACATCTTGACCGCTGAACACAAGTGACACCAACCTGCATGGACAAGGCCAACTTGTCCCCATCTCCACCGACTTAAAAGACCCATGTCGACACTTAAAATCCATGCCTCTGTTTTTTTTTTCTTATGCATGGCCTCGGTCTCTCTATTCAGCTTGTGTCGGCAAATGACAGTTGAGACTCATGAGAGATCCCTGTTGGTGCATTTAGAGAGGACAGCTGAAAATAATCACAATCACAATATTGCTCTGGTTCAAATGAAGGGACTGAGAAAGAATTATTTCCACCGCCATGAGTTTTGCTACTTTAGCCCTTTAAATTTTACTAGGTGCAATTAATTCCACAGTTGTTCTCAATTGAACGGTGATTGCAAATGATTTGAATTTAATCAAGTAATCTTATAAGTAAACACTCCCTTGGGGTCGCTTACATTTGCTTATCTATTTGCAACTTCGGACTTTGCTCCTTTGCATTTTATGCTGAATTTTTAAATTTTTTTATTAAAAAATTATATAGTGATTGTAAATGATTTGAATTTATTCACAATAGCATCCGAAAAGATTGTACGAGGATCTTTCATTTCTTGTCTGGCCATGCCCACGTTGTGGGAATAGCTTCTAGAATGTACGAGGGATGCAAATTGCGCACGTGCTTTGTTCCGTCGGATTGATAAAGTGGACCGTGTCCTTTGCCGTTTTGCATTTTTCCTTCTTTCACCATCGCTGGCTTTATTACAGCACCGTTTGGGGGAGAAATTTTACTCCCCACGATCAACGGGATATACAGTCCAGCTCTATGGGCTCCGTTTGGACTACCTTATAGGATATTCATTTCACACCCTCATTTCCCTTTATGATCTGACAACTGGCCCAATGTCGATCTTGTCAAACTTTTATCCACCGTGGATTGAACTTAAAAAAGAAAAAAAGCAAAGGTTAAAAGACTATTAAATTAAGGAGGAAGGATGATCATAGAGGGCTTTATTTTGACCCTTACTAGTAGAAAGACCATTTCATGTACTCTATTTCGTTAATAATTAATAATTACGCATCTAAGTGGGACCCATGAGCTGCAGTGCATGTAGAAAAGTATGTTGTGTGAATTGGGGAAGATCATTGTTTCAAGATATTTTTGAGGATCTTCTTCAAAATATTAGTGGAAAAGGTTGCATAAAGAATTCTTAAGATTAAAGGTAGTAAATAAACTTATAATTGTATACTTTACTAGAAAATAGTTTATTTTCAACCTTTCTCATTCATCATCATCATCTAAGCATTGTCTTAACTATGTTAGGGTCGGCCACATGCATTTTATTTCACATTTATCTCAAGTCAAATATTTATATATGTTGTACTTATTCAAATATAAATTTACTACATCTATCCACATCCTCTTCAGCCTACCATTTTTCCGTGGCGGGCCATGAGGCCATCAACCTGCTTAGTTAAGCTTTAATTTTTCTTACCGTCGCCGTTGCTTGCGTGAGTTTCAACCTTTTTCAGCCTCTCATTTCTCAACGCTCATTACTCTCTAAATTCATACACTCTCTCTAATCTTTCATGCTCTCCCTAAGTTTTGTAAGGCACTAAGATCTCTTTCCAACCCTTCAAGGCTAAGAAGTTTCTCTCACTATTGAATGAGCTCTCTCTCTAACTCTCTCAATCGAGCTTCTCTATTAGCCATTTTTCTCTCTCTTAAAGGTATTTATTTATTTAAAATTTGAGTTTTATTTAGTAATATTATATAATAAGTCTCATCTTCTCTCCTTTCTTATATAAATTATCTCAACAAATACGTTATATATAATTATATATTTAGTGAATTTAGTTTTTTTTAAATGGATAGACCATCACAATCATTCAACATTGATTTCTCTCTATAAATGAGGAAGATCCTGAAAACTTGCCCCAGAATCATGGGGTAGATGTAGAAAGTTATGTGGCATAGGTTTCTTCAACCAAAAAGAAAAGAAAAACGATTTTTGCAGTCCAGTAATATTTTACAACTCTTGAGAACCCTAATTACATTGGTGGAATTGTAAAAAAAGGCACAGTGTTTCTTTTGCAAGAACTTTTCAGATGCAAATCATCAGATGGCACTAGCTAGCTTATTAGACACGTGAAATTGTATGTTCAAATATACCAAAGGAGATGCAAATCCGAGGGCTGGGGGGCGGTGGCGTCCAAACCTAACTTTCTCAAAGTTCTTCAACTAGCAGTTTAGTAGTTTTTAATTATAACCCTGATAGTGCTTAGATACCAACTTGTAAAATGGATTATAATTAATCAATTGTCATTTGTTCTTACTGAAAATCAATAATTTTAAGAATTTTTGAAGCAATCGTTTGCCCTTAGATGGCAAAAGATTTCTAAAATACTGCAATAAAAATATTTAGAAAAGAAAAAAAAAAGAATTATAAACCAATTTTCAAAACATACCTGACAAAGTATCATTTACTTCATATTTATGGATCTCCAAATAAAATGTGGGGTACATTTTGGTCACATCACATCATATTGATAATGATTGGATTATGGAGAAGATAATGATTTCGTTCTCTTTACTTGTATTCCCACACAGGGGCTAGTATAGGGTCCACTATCATTGAAAAAATTAGAAAGTATAATATTAACAATAAAGTGATTTCTATAACTTTAGATGATGCAAGCTCCAACAATGTCGCAGTAGATATACTAAGATTTGCATTTTAACTTAATTTAAATGGAGTTATCTTTCACAGTAGATGTGCTTGTCAATTCTTAAATCTTATTGTACAATAAGGTTTAAAACTTATTAAGCCTACCTTAAAATTACTTAGATTCATTGTAGGTTACAGCTTTTCATCTTCCTCAAGAAAGCAACAATGGGCGAATATTTGTGAGAGTCTGAATAAATTCAGAAAAAAAGAAGAAAGAAAAACACAACCAGATGTAAAGCATAGGTGGAATTTTACTTATAGAATGTTAAAAGAAGCCTGTGGTTATAAGCATGCAGTCAATCAATATTATGCTTTATAGTTACCACATCAATAAATTTTTATACCTAAAGAAAATTGGCAACTTCTTGAAATAATAAAAGGTTTTTTAGAAGTTTTTCATGATGCAACCCTTTTTTTTTTTCTAGGGTATATTACCTCATATCAACCCAAGCCTTAAACCATATCAACCCAAGCTTTAAATTAACCATTTTTATGACATTAGGCTTACTTTTGAAAGATAGATGTACCAATTTCCAAGAGTGTGTGAAGTAATGAAGTATTGGAAAAATGCTCCATTAACATTTTGAATGCTGTTGCATTAGACTTTAGGTTTGAAAGATAGATGTACCAATTTCCAAGAGTGTGTGAAGTAATGAAGTATTGGAAAAATGCTCCATTAACATTTTGAATGCTGTTGCATTAGACTTTAGGCTGAAATTAGTACGTGTGGAAATTTTAGTTAATGCAATAAATAGCAAAATAAATCAAATTAATGTAAATGATGATTCTATGATTAAATCTTATTTAGGACAACTTTATTTGAAATATTCTACCCAAATGAGTAGATTCAAGATACCCACTGCCCCTATGGGCTCTCCCCAAACAAAAAAAGCAGGGAAAAAGAAGGCCGCTTGGGAGCACTCTAGGAAGCGACTCCTCTTCTTCCCGGGGGATCCAGGTACGTCGTTAATGAATAAACGATGTACCTACATATTGGTCCGATCAAAGTCCTAAATGATGAGAACGATTTTGTCCTTTTAGCCTGGTGGAAAGCATGTGAAAGTTGATTTCTTGTATTTTTCGTCATGGCCCGTGATTTACTAATAGTTTCATTATCTATAGTTGCTTCGGAGCAAGCTTTTAGTGCAGGTGGATGCCTTATTAAAAACAGGTAAAAGATGGTATCAGAAGAAACGGTGAATACTTGCATGTGCCTGCGAGACTAGTTAAAAGCAGAGAGTATAACACATCACTTGATGGAGGAAAATGAAATAGGAGACAAGCTTTCGGCGTTAGAGATATTACAATATCATTATATTTTTTTTCCATAATGTATGATAGAGTTCAAAGTTGTAATTCTTTTTTTTTTATTTCTCATAAATTTTGAATTTCATCAAACTTGTTTTTTTTTTTAATAAAATTATAACTTCATTTTAAAGAAATACAAACAATTTGATGTCCTTTTTCATTGAATGTTTGTGCATTTATTTCAGTTGAATTCTCTACAGTACTGTAACTTGTATTTTTTAAATTTTAGTTTAAAAAGATCTGCCTTGGGTCGTGCTGGGCTATCCCCCAGTTGACCCCAGCCCATAGTTGAGGCACCATTCGGATCCCAATATTGCCACGTGCATGCTTATTTTTAGGGGTGCTATTGGACCGGGCTTTGATTAAGTGAGTGGTTCTGGTTCATGATTTTGGCTACAGGTAGTGAAAAAAAAAACTTGTTTATATAAATTATGAGTATGAACTTGCTGGTATAGAGGTCCATTTGGTCCAAGGTGTTAGCAGGTAGTCCGGCCCTAAGTGCCTAGAGCGCGGAACGGGAGCGGCGAAACGCTAAGTTTTAAAATAATTATATATCCGGAGAGCCTCCGGAGCGCTTAACTAATGGGCACAAAGATATCTTATCCATATATTCAAGTATAAATAATAGAAAAAAAAATTAACTTTGCAATTTGTCATATAAAATAGATAATAATTAATAAGTCAAAATTTTTTTATTCATTCAAAAGATAAATAATTAATAACTTTGCAATTTTTTTGTTACTCCATCTCTATAAAATGAAAAACAGTAATAAAAGAAAATTGAGAATGGATTGAAAAGTGAAAAGAATTAACATCTCATATTATAAAAAATTATAATATATTACCTTACTATGTGAAGATTAAAATAATTTGACGAGCTTATCCAAACGCCTCAAGTTGAAATCCAGCAACGTCTGTCAATATTAATCATAAATCATTAGTAATAAATATTCGGCAAAGTGCAGGGAAGGATGGAAAAAGAACTTATACTCTTTTAACTTTTTATATTAAAATTAAGAATGCCGTTGAGAGAGAGATATTGGCAAGTGTACTGCCCAAACCAACTCCCATCATCATCCATTATCACCAGCCTTGTAATTGAAATTAAGTGACCGACATGATCAAATGGTATGAAATAAACCACGTCTCACCTTATCATCAGTTGCCGATCATGTGACATGTTATGCATGAAGACAAACTATAGTCATCCTTCACTTTTGCAATGCGGTGAAATATATGCCCAACAAACACAAAAAAAAACACTAAGACCACAACTGAAGTTGTAATCACAGACCATGGTAGAGGAGGCTTCTGCTTAAATCTAATACAAAAGCAGACAACTTCAACTCAAATGTAGCAGCGTGCACGTGCAGGTGGCAGTGTGTAGTGGGGCTGAGTGAGGAGAAGAAGCGCAGGTGGGGTGTAGGGAGAGAGGAAGTGAGAAGAAGAAGAGAAAGAAAAAGAAAGAAGAAAAAGAAGAAGGGGAGTGGTGCGTGTGAGGAAGTGCACAGGTGTGGTGTAGTGGAAGAAGAAGAAGGAGATGGGGGAGAAGAAGAGAAAAAGAAGAAAGGGAAAGAAAGAAAAGGAGAGCCTACCTGGTTCAGGGCATGCGCAGGCGAAAGGGGAGATGGGTTCAGGGCGGTGTGCGTGAGTGGTGTGGCAATGGAGAAGGGGAGATGGGTTCAGGGCAGTGTGCGTGAGTGGTGTGGCGATGGAGAAGGAGAGAAAGAAGAAAGGGAAAGAAAGAAAGAAAAGGAGAGCCTACCTGGTTCAGGGCATGCGCATGAATAAATGATATATGAAAATACAAAGTTTGTCTTCATGCATAAACATGAACCCATCCCCCATTTCAACTTGTCTAAAAACACACACAAGATACCTATGTCTGTGTTTGCAAAAAAACTTATACTATTTTAACTTTTTATATTAAAATTAAGAATGCTGTTGAGAGAGAGATATTGGCAAGTGTACTGCCCAAACCAACTCCCATCATCCTCCATTATCACCAGCCTTGTAACCGACCTTCATCAAAGTCATGCAACTGCACCACGTCTCATCTTGTAATTGAAATTAAGTGACCGACATGATCAAATGGTATGAAATGAACCACGTCTCACCTTATCATCAGTTGCCGATCATGTGACATGTCAAACTTTTTTTTGTCTCATCTCATCATCGTAGTGTAATATCATGCAACGCACCACATCATCATGATCATGATGAAGCATTTCGTAGCATCCCATACTCACCGATTTTGATGAGGCAACGTGGCGATGGAGAAGGAGAGAAAGAAGAAAGGGAAAGAAAGAAAGAAAAGGAGAGCCTACCTGGTTCAGGGCATTCGCAAGTGAAAGGGGAGATGGGTTCAGGGCGGTGTGCGTGAGTGGTGTGGCGATGGAGAAGGGGAGATGGGTTCAGGGCGGTGTGCGTGAGTGGTGTGGCGATGGAGAAGGAGAGATTTTAGGGAGTGAGAGATGGAGAAATTTTAGATGGAGAATGAGATGAAGTGTATACATGGAGAAGGAGAGATTTTAGGGAGGGAGAGATGGAGAAATTTTAGATGGCAGATTCATTTTTATTAGATGAGATTGATAATCGGATTTTTTTCCGTATGATTGGAAACTGAAGGGAGGAATGGAAGGGTGTGATTGGATTTTTTTCTGTATGATTGGAAACCTTCTATATGATTAGAAACCGAAGTATGTATGTTTGGAAACCTTTGTGATAGGAATTTTTTCTGTATGATTGGAAACCTTCTATATGATTGGAAACCGAAGGGAGGAATGGACATGTCTTTGAATTTTACCTTAATTAGAGTGGATCCAATAGTAAGATTGAGCGGTATAAAAAAAGATATGAAGCGGTATAAAAAAAGATATGATTATGGAATATCATCAATGCGCATAAAATTGTCTTTAATCACATCTTTAATCATATTTCCAATCTTATGGCCAGACTGATCACTTTGGTCCTGCAGGTGGTACCCTCACATGCTCTAATCTTAATCTACTTCCCTTTCTTATCTGGGTTTATCTTGTTGGCTATTCTCAATGCCCGTTGTGCCCTCACACTAGTTGTCTATCATTTTTTGAATAAAGCTCTCTAGAACCCTAAACTTATAATAATAACAATTTTCAACATTCTCGGTTACAACAACTCTCCAAAAAGATAATCTAAAGAGTTAAGAGGACACACCGAATTCCTATTCCTATTATTTTTTTTTAACAAAAAGATAATCTAAAAGAGTTAAGAGGACCCACCGAATTCCTATTCCTATTTTTTTTTTAATTTTTCAGGGCGGTGTGCGTGAGTGGTGTGGTGATGGAGAAGGAGAGATTTTAGGGAGTGAGAGATGGAGAAATTTTAGATGGAGAATGAGATGAAGTATATACATGGAGAAGGAGAGATTCTACGGAGGGAGAGATGCAGAACCCTAAACTTATAATAATAATAATTTTCAACATTCTCGGTTACAACAACTCTCCAAAAATATAATCTAAAGAGTTAAGAGGACACACCGAATTCCTATTCCTATTATTTTTTTAACAAAAAGATAATCTAAAGAGTTAAGAGGACCCACCAAATTCCTATTCCTATTATTTTTTTAAATTTTTCAGGGCGGTGTGCGTGAGTGGTGTGGCGATGGAGAAGGAGAGATTTTCGGGAGTGAGAGATGGAGAAATTTTAGATGGAGAATGAGATGAAGTGTATACATGGAGAAGGAGAGATTCTAGGGAGGGAGAGATGGAGAAATTTTAGATGGCAGATTAATTTTTATTAGATGAGATTGATAATCGGATTTTGCCACATGTCCCTCTCCAAGACGTGCCAGGTGTTCTCTTCCAGGAATTCTTACATCCCTTTAGTAATATAGATACTAAGATCCGCATTTTAACTTAATTTAAATGGAGTTATCTTTCACAATAGATGTGCATGTCAATTCTTAAATCTTATTTTACAATAAGGTTTAAAACTTATTAAGCCTACCTTAAAATTAATTAGATTCATTGTAGGTTACACCTTTTCATCTTCCTCAAGAAAGCAACAATGGGCAAATATTTGTGAGAGTCTGAATAAATTCAGAAAAAAAGAAGAAAGAAAAACACAACCAGATGTAAAGCATAGGTGGAATTTTACTTATAGAATGTTAAAAGAAGCCTGTGGTTATAAGCATGCAGTCAATCAATATTATGCTTTATAGTTACCACATCAATAAATTTTTATATATCTAAAGAAAATTGGCAACTTCTTGAAATAATAAAAGGTTTTTTAGAAGTTTTTCATGATGCAATCTTTTTTTTTTTCTTGGGTATATTACCCCATATCAACCCAAGCTTTAAACCATTTTCATGACATTAGGCTTACTTTTGAAAGATAGATGTACCGATTTCCAAGAGTGTGTGAAGTAATGAAGTATTGGAAAAATGCTCCATTAACATTTTGAATGCTGTTGCATTAGACTTTAGGTTGAAATTAGTACGTGTAGAAATTTTACTTAATGCAATAAATAGCAAAATAAATAAAATTAATGTAAATGATGATTCTACGATTAAATCTTATTTAGGATAACTTTATTTAAAATATTCTACCCAAATGAGTAGATTCAAGATACCCACTACCCCTATGGGCCCTCCCCCCCAAAAAAAAGGGAAAAAGAAGGCCGTTTGGGAGCATTCTAGGAAGTGACTCATCTTCTTCCCGGGGATCCAGGGTCTAATCGAAGTCCTAAATGATGAGAATGATTTTGACCTTCTAGCCTGGTGGAAAGCATGTGAAAGTTGATTTCTTGTATTTTTCGTCATGGCCCGTGATTTACTAATAGTTTCATTGTCTATGGTTGCATCGGAGCAAGTTTTTAGTGCAGATGACGCCTTATTGAGAACAAGTAAAAGATGGTATCAGAAGAAACGGTGAATACTTGCATATGCCTACGAGATTAGTTAAAAGCAGAGAGTATAACACATCATTTGATGGAGGAAGATGAAATAGGATGAGCTTTCGGCATTAGAGATATTACAATATCATAAATTTTTTTTTTCTAGAATGTATGATAGAGTTCAAAGTTGTAATTCTTTTTTTTTTATTTCTCATAAATTTTGAATTTCATCAAACTTGTTTTTTTTTTTAAAAAAATTATAACTTCATTTTAAAGAAATACAAACAATTTGATGTCCTTTTTCATTGAATGTTTGTGCATTTATTTCAGTTGAATTCTCTACAGTACTGTAACTTGTATTTTTTAAATTTTAGTTTAAAAAGATCTGCCTTGGGTCGTGCTGGGCTATCCCCCAGTTGACCCCAGCACGGCCCATAGTTGAGGCACCATTCGGATCCCAATATTGCCATGTGCATGCTTATTTTTAGGGGTGCTATTGGACCGAGCTTTGATTAAGTGAGTGGTTTGGTTCATGATTTTGGCTACAGGTGGTGAACAAAAAAAAAAAAAATGTTTATATAAATTATGAGTATGAACTTGCTAATATAGAGGTCCATTTGGTCCAAGGTGTTAGCAGGTAGTCCGGCCCTAAGTGCCTAGAGCGTGGAACGGGAGCGGCGAAACGCTAAGTTTTAAAATAATTATATATCCGGAGAGCCTCCGGAGCGCTTAACTAATGGGCACAAAGATATCTTATCCATATATTCAAGTATAAATAATAGAAAAAAAAATTAACTTTGCAATTTGATCATATAAAATAGATAATAATTAATAAGATAAAAAAATTTTATTCATTCAAAAGATAAATATCTAGCTTTATAGGAAAAAAAATACATAAAAAATAAAAATTTTATACGATTTGCTGCATATTTGATCGAACCGCGCTCGGAATCAAGAGAGCTGGGAGAAGGTTCAGCGCACTAAGGTCCGGCCCATGAACACCTCTACTTATTTTCCCGCCAAATACCGTATCCCCCGGGCCCGGCCAGTGCCCCCTTCTCTCATCTCTCACAGTCTCTCTTATTAAAACCACGATTCCATTGATCTGCTCTCTTCTCTCCAATCGTCCCATCAAATGGCATCCGATTCCAATCACATCCACGCCTTGTGTCGCTTTCTCCTCCACAACTACTCGCAGCAGCTCCGCTCCATCCTCCTCTCCTCAGACCCCATGCTCCACTACCCTCTCCTCATCAAGTAAAAGTCAATTACTATTTTACTACTACTCTCCAATCCACCTTCACCTTTTTCTTTCTCACTTCCCTCCTTCTTCTTCTTCTCAGCTTTGCAGAGCTAATCGAAGCCGACCCCGCCCTCGCCTCCCTCGTCTTCTCCCAACCCACAGAATTCCTCCCTCTTCTCGACAATGCCGCGCTACTCGCTCAGGTACTCCCCCCCTCATCCTCTCCAATCTCTCACCATTTCCAAAAGAAAACCTTAAAAAGAAACTCTCTTTGTCATTTCCACAAACACCTAGGGCATCTTCCAAGAGAAGTTCAAGGATCACGAGAGCGTGCTGTTTAAGGAGTTCGTGCACGTCCGCATCAACATCTGCGGCTCTCCCTTGGAATTCCCAGGTCAGATTGTCCCACCTTTCGCTGTCGTTGTTGTCATTGTTGCTTCTTCTTCTTTGGTCTTTTTTTGTGTTTATGGAAGGTTGAAAATGGCAACTTTTTGTAGAGACCTTTCCGCGAATTGGGCGAGTGAGGGTGAAGCACCGTGGGATTCTTCTCACCCTCAAGGGGACTGTCATAAGGTCTGGAACTGTTAAGATGATTGAAGGGGAACGAGAATACGAATGCAGGAAATGCAAACACGTGTAAGCGCTTTGTTCCAGCGACAGACATTCGCTCTTTACTTTCATCTCTATTGTTGAATTTATACTGTTGGAATGAAGTAGGCATCTCTTTATGTTTTCTAATTTTTATTTTGATGGAACAATCTCTCTCTCTCTTTCTGTTTCTCTCTCTTTTTGGCTGATAATGTTTATAATCAGATTTAAAGTTTACCCAGAGTTGGAAACAGGAAATTCAATAAGACTTCCAACATCTTGCCCTTCAAAGGTTTATTCTTTGTTCCTACCCTTTATATATCTTGCGTTTTTATTTATCAGGAGCTCAAGCTTTTGGTTATGGATAGTCTGGAGCACATCAAATAAACATTGCCTTGGTTTTGTATAATAGTTTAGACACTGTCCTTTTAATTCTTTTTTTTTTCCCGCTTAAGTAGGAGATAATATAGCAAAGTCTTTAGAAATATTTGATTTCCAAACACCCCCTAAATTTGTAAAAAAAGCATTGCAACTCCTTTTTTTTTCCTTCTTTTACCAAGTAGTCTATATTTAACAAACAGTTTTTATCCTTCGGAGTAACTGAGATGAGGTGTTGGTGCTTTGCAAGCATAGCTTAACATGATTGACCTAGCTTGGCACCTTTACATATTGAGGGGCCTTTTCTCACAAAATTTTCCCTGTAAATTTGCTGGATAGCTATTCTATATATCAGGGTACTTTGGTGTTTTAGAACTAATTATAAGAGGCCTTGCTATTTTCATGTAATTGATGAAACAGAAATGGTTTTCTGTGCAGAGATCTAAACCATGTGAAGGCTTGAATTTCCAGTTTGTAGAAGGCAGTATCATTTGCCATGATTATCAGGAGATCAAAATCCAAGAGAGCACCCAAGTTCTGGGTGTTGGTTCCATACCACGATCAATTCCTATTATTCTAAAGGATGATCTGGTTGACATAGTTAAAGCTGGAGGTACTACATCTTTGAGTTTGTTCTTTTGCTTTTCTGCCAAATTTTCTTCTCTCTCCAGGGAACCAAAATTTTAATTGTGTCTCTCACTTTTCCGGGAGTGTATGTACTTAATTGTTGACATTTATTGCACTGATTTTATTGATGATTTGTTTAACAACTTTGATTAACAACTACATAAATTCTTTCTAATGCATTCTGTTTCTAATATGGATTTTTCTGAATGCTTGTCGCTAAAAAACTAATGGATAGACTCGTGAAGAGAGTACTGGTTCTGGTACACTGGCGGAGCATGATAACTCTACGAATTTGAGTCCCTCTGGATAATTACTTGTAAATTAGTTCTTCCCCTGATATCCTTGTACTTGTACTCCCTTTAAACCCTTTCTAAAGGGTATTATGTAATTATACCTTATACATGTTAATATAAACACATGGCTCACCCTGTAGGCGGGTACGGCAATTTTACAGTAATTATAAGTTTGTAAAGACCTATGTGAGTCATGGACGTGTAGATTATCTCTTCTAAGAATCAAGGAGATAGCAGTAATTAAATAGGAAAGGTTATATTTGGGCCAACATGTGCAAGAATAATCCTGCAATAAATAGATTTGAATATGGAATGTGGATAATTGTTTTCATGAAAGATTTGGGGCATCTTATGTACATCCTTGGTTTGGAAGTGACTCCCACTGTTACGGCTATCTTTCTATCCTAATATAAATATAAATACACTGGGGATTTCATTATCATGGTTCGAGTGATATATGCAAAGACTTTTGATACTCCTATTGAGTTGAATGTCAAATACAGCAAGAACAATGGGGAAACTGTTTCTGATCTTAATTCTCTATAGGAGGTTGGTTGGTTGTCTTCTTTTATTTTACTATGACTCGATCGGATATTTCCTATATATATGGTTTAAATTGCAGCCAGTTTATGTCTGACCCACAACATCTGCATTGGAGTGTTGTTCTTCGCATAATTCGTTATCTACATGGCACCTCTAGATGCGGGCTGTTGTTTCCAAAGGATTCTTCTTTACAACTTACTGTCTATGCTGATGTTGATTGGGCTCATAGATTGAGGACTAGTTGGTGTGTCCTTCTAGATATTCCTTAATTTTCTGGAAATGTAAGAAGCACGAAAGGTCCAACTTCCAAGTCACTTAAAGAATCCAAATTTCAATCCATGTCCGTCTTAGCTCCTACTCCTCCCTATGTGGACAAAAAAAGTGCTATAAGACTTGCAGCATATCCAGAATTTTACAAATCAACAAAACATATCGAAGTTGATCATCATTTCATTTGTGAACACTCTGAGCTCATCTAGATAACTACTTGTATATTAGTTGTGGAGAGTACCAATTTGACATCGATAACTCTACCAATCTGAGCTCATCTAGATAACTACTTGTACATTAATTGTTCCTAGAATATCCTTGTATTTGTAGTTGTACTTCCTTACCCTTTCTAAGGGGTATTCATGTAACTATACTTCGTACACATTAATATAAATACAGGGATCACCCTCTAGGAGTCCTGTATTTACATGTACACATTACTATAAATACAGGGCCCACCCTGTATTTCTAAGACTAATTTCATTGAATAAGACTTGTGATTGCGCTTCAGGTTTACATGCAAATACCGAACCTGACACGTATCCAATGCTGTACATGGGTAACTTAGGGAATGGTTTTGGTTTTGTAGTTCAGCTTTTCTGCTATGCTGAGTATAAAATTTCCTACTTTTTGTGTGTATGCTATTTGGTGTTGTTTGCATAGCAGCTCTCAATAATGTGTGGTTTTTCCAGATGATGTAATTGTTACAGGGGTTCTATCAGCAAAATGGTCCCCAGATTTAAAGGATGTTCGCTGTGACCTTGATCCCATTTTAATTGCTAATCACGTGAGGTAAACTAAGGTTTTTTTTTTTTTATTGTTATTATTTATGTTGTGAGTAAGTTGATTATTGGTATTTTTGAGCACTTGCAGATGCTTTAATCAGATTTATATGTAGATGTAACTTGATTATACTATTTTTGTTGAAGTCTTGTTATGTAAGAAGTTGATTTATTTGCCTTTTATGTTGTGAAGAATCTAAGTCATAAGAGTCCTGTAATTGGCTGCAAAATAGAATAATTGAAGTCAATCTTTTCATTTTCAAAGATTTAGGCATTAAACAGATTTCGATTGACATGAAATTGAGTTTTTCTGATGGGTTACTTAGTTACTATCCATTGAGCCCGCGATTGTGAAAGTTTGACATGATTCGAAGTAGTTATGACTTGTTTTTTTAACAAAGTGAAGTCTAATTATGAATTTAGTTAGATTTTGTCATAGAGTTGGGAGACTTGGAGTACAACTTGTCCACAGTGCATCCCCAAAGTTGAGTCTATATATAAATGTATCTTTCCCTTTTTAACATTCATTCATTGACTCAATTAATGATATTTCTCTCTTCCTTTGTGGTTGATGTACTTGGTCCTTAGAGAAGCTATAGATTTGGTGGTTGTGCTAGGTTAAGGCTTGGAGGTGCCTTGAGCTGGCTGATCCTCTCATCTACTGCTGGGTCAGATTGGCATCAGCCAAATCCAAAGGTGGTTTCGCTTTGGGTCAACACACAAGCAAAGTTGATTTATTTTGTTTTTAATCCTCCTTGTTCATTTGTTAGATGTACATTAGATTTGCATCATTTTCCTTTTTGATTTGTTCAATTGCATCTTAGATCATTCATCCTGTCTTTGTTTTTAGGGAAAATTTTGAAAAAGGCCTTAAGTTTTTCCCTTATTTGAAAAAAGGACACAAGTTTTAAAACGTTTCAAATTAGTCGCTAAGTTTTCCAAAAAGTTTTCAATTAAGGACATTCATCCATTTAAAGCTATTTTTCGGAAACTTTTTCCCTCAAAATTCTTAAATTACCCAAAGTACCCTTCATTGAAATAAAATTCTCACTTCCTCTATATTCTCTTCCTTTTCTTCACCGGCATCCTCACAGTGATCGAGGACAACTAGCATCTCCATGGCGATCGGCTGAATGTAGTGGCTGCTGGAACTATGTCTTGGCTTTAAATGAAGGGTACTTTGAGTATTTTTAAAAAATTGAGGGAAAAATACCATTAGATGGCCTAATGTCCTTAATCGAAAACTTATTGGAAAACTTTGGGACTAATTTGAAAAGTTTTGAAACTTGTGCCCTTTTTTGGAAATAAGGCAAAAACTTAAGGCCTTATTTGAAAATTTCCCTTGTTTTTATTTATATCATTAAATAATGATAAGGTTCTTCACTTAATTATCTGTTTTTCATCGAATTCATCATTTAGAGTTAAATTTCTTCAATTCTTATCTACTTCCACTAAATGCCTGCAACTGTTGTATTGTTTCTTGAATTTTCTGCATTTTCTGTTGATTTCTACCGTCCAAATCAAATCCTCTAATTTTTGTAAATCCCTAATGCCAGCCAACTCAACCCATCAAAAACTTTTCAAAATGGTCCTAAATTAACCTCGAGCCCTCAACCCATACCCAACTACAAATCCCTAGTTTCTCCTCACAGCATGCTCTTCAATCCGGGACCAAAATTTGGCCAAATCTTAGGCTTCATACCTAAGTCTGACAATTTTGATGGTTCAGGTTGTCTGAAAAGTGCTTATAGAGACATCAGATGATAGACCATTTCTGATTATGAACCGGACAACATATACAACTGTTGAGATGCCTTGCATTGACTTTGTATTTAGTGATGACGGTAGATGTTTGCAAGAGGGAGATTGGGTGATGGATCGTACTTCATTCCAAATTTGACAGTTAGATCTATAGAGTCATATGATCTGATGGTTTGAAAGCCTTAGTGAGCACATTCAGGCCATTAACACAGTCCATATTTGTCACGACCCGAATTCCGGGGCCCTGTCGCATTCTGGATTGTGACTCATGGACATTACTTACAATGCATAAAACAAGTAAAAATCACATAAGGAGTTAGGCATTTACCTATTTAAATCCAGTTTTTCATTTAAAGATCCCAAACCAAACAAAAATAATAACATTGATCCAAATAGTAATAAGAAAGTCCTATACATAATCATCAATTCAAAGTTTTCTAAAATAAAACATCTAACTATAGGGCTGTTCCCTTGGAAGTAGTGAGTCTAGAATCGCTCTCTTCATCCACGCATGCCAAAGTCTAGGGGCTGATCATCACCGTACTCCTGTCCACCCATGTCCCGGTTACCTGAAGGGGGCAACCAAACTTTAGTGCATTACTGGTGAATGAATTTCCTAGTCTAGCAATCACACAACAACCGATGATATATAGAGCACAAAATTAATCATAAAGGATGAACAATAAGGTCATAGAATTTCCATTCCAATTACTGAGGTTTAAGAGATTAATTATACTTCTTCCTATGATGCACCTCTGAACTACATCCTAGTGCCAGTCCACATAACCTTACAACAATGGTGTGACTTATACATAATGTTGCCATCTAGGCACACAATACAATCCCATATGTCCAACAAGGACTCATCAACTTAGGGACCATCCCAGGTCCATATCCATAGCTCATCCACATCATGTACATATGACAACCTGACACCAAAAGTCCACAATCTCATATCCACAGCAAGACCCTGAGTACGAGATCGTTACCTTGCACCATGCTAGTGGATCAGAGTATCATGGCTTCTTTTAACTCATCTCACTTTCGTTTGACCGACTCTTCATACCTCATGATTGTACATACTTTTAACACAATTCACATAGGACTCCACACTTAGGTCTAGATATGTAATCAGTCCCGTACTCATACTTGGATTTAATTGCCCCGCTTCGCATCTAAAGTTTCATGTTCCATGGTATGGGATTAATCACAATACTGTAACCCTTATCGAGGTTCATAAACCCTATTAGTCCAACATCATGCAAGGCCATCCTAACATTATTTGAATAAACATTAATAACCAATCTCACCCATCACAAAATCATTTCATGTAACCACGACGGAATTTCATCAAACATGTGGTGTGCATTATCCAGACCTAATCAGTTTTATAGTTCAGATCTGAAAATCTATCAATCATCATTATTACCATGAATTGATTATTTGGCAGGCTATAACAAGTATTCAGCATTTCATATTATGAGTTGTGCATGAGGTCACAACACAATATAGTAGTGTAAGGGTCACCCTAATATTCCAACAGAGATTCAATCAGCCCTGTTAGCACCTATTTATTGGTGCAATCATGTTTATGTGATCATACTTGATGGATCTTGTTCAATCCTATTCTAAGAGATCCTCACATCATATGTTTATTACATTATCATCACTTTCATTGACATGATCATAACTTTTTTTTTTTTTTTTTCAAATAGAGAAATCTGAATTCAACTCGATACATAATCTCCACATTCATTACACAACATTAACCATAGACCATAGTTGTCAATTCCGTTCCGATCGTCGTTCCAGTTTGACCTTGTATTGGAACGTTTTGGCATTCCGCTTAATTCCGGTATTTTGTTCTGGAAAAGACATGATTGAACAATGAAATAATAAAAAAAAGAATACGTAAAATTGAAAAAAACAATGCTAAAATAATACTAAAAATGCATACTTACATCACTTAAATTAAACTACACTCTACAATTGACCATTTTCTAGTTTTCACTACATATGAATGGAAGTATGAAACCTTCGCCGGAATGGAGCGGAATTGGTCCGGAATTGAAACCCGGAACAACCGGAATGAATCAGAATGACTAGAACGGACTGGAAACTTTTAAGGGTATGTTATTTGCATGTTTACTTTACCAAACATGTTTTTTTTTTTCAAATAGATCTATTTGAATCAGATATATTACAAGTCTTACCAAATGGTCTATTTGAAACAGATCTGTGTGAATCAGATCTATTTCAAACAAATTAGACTTGCCAAACAGGCCCTAAGTAATTAGAGTCCTAATTGTAATTGGTTGTAAAAAACAAACTCTGATTTATATGAAATTTTGTTTATTTGACGGGTTATTCAATTACCTATCCAATGGCATCTAGGTAGATCTAAATTGCAATACTTAACTAATAACAAGTGCTTTACTTTCAAATATCAAGTAGTTGCACAACCAAGAAATTGTGTTTTGTGCCTTTGGGTTGTGCTGAAGCTATTATGTACAATGGATGTGCTCCAGGAAGCTTGTCCATCAGTCCATCTGACTCCAGCAATCCACATGACTGCTTTTGAATCTCATCAAGTCTATTGGATGATCTATTCTGCATTTTTGCTATCTACATGTAGCAAGTGTCCCTTATCTGTGGACATAATTGGAAGATAGGAATGTTCTTTAGTTTTGGAGTTTATTGCCTTGTTTTTTCTTATTTTGTTGCTCCAACCCATTTGATGTGCTTGCTATTGTGCTCACCCCACCAAACAAAAAGTCTATTTTGCCTATATTTATGTTTTCTACTCATCACTCCTGTCTATATTCTTCTTTTTCCCAGGAGAACCAATGAAATAAAATCTGATATTGATATCCCTGAGGATGTTGTCCAAAAATTTAAGCAGTTTTGGTCAGACTTCAAGGATGCTCCATTGAAAGGTTTTTTCCTTCCTCCACCCCTCCTCTTCCTCTATATCTTGCATGGTTTTCAACAGGGTGAGTGGTCCACAAGCTACACACCTCCTAGGCTCCTACTGAGGGAGCAGGTCCTTGGTTTAAGTTTATGAGGGCTCATGTACTCCTTTTGCTTTTCCCCTTGAACGGATACTGTGGTAACCAAAAATTGCTGTTGTTGATATGGAACTGTTTTTTAAAGTGTTTTTTTTTTTTGAGCCTGATACTGAATTGTATCAGAGATTTTATAAAAACCATGGTTTGCTTTCTTATGTCATGTCACTTTATTGAATACTTTTAGTTGTTGCACTATATCTCGTTGAGACTGCAACCCATTGCCACTTCAATGGAACTGTTCAGTGACTTCAGTCACATGATGCCATACAGATTTATCCATTTTTGTTACTATACCAAAAATTCAATTACAATTAATATTCATTTTTTTTTCTCTGGGGGTTTGAAAACCATAAACCTTTGAGGGCTAAAAGAAATTACATTATGCAGGCAAAAGTCAATAAGGTACATTCTCTCTAGTTTCTCCATTGGTGACCATTCAATAGGAAGCAAGCTTGGATGGCTGTCGTCAAATTTTAGCATTAAAACATTGTTATTTATTGATGTAAAATATAATAATTGTCCACATGTTACTATTCCAAAATATAAAAAGGTCTAGATGATCAGCTCAGCTCACATCCATTGCTGACGGCCAAGAAGATTGGGTTGTTTTGCTTGCCGAAAACTTCATGGAGCAATATGAGAGCCCCAATGGGTCATGAGGGTTAGATTAAAGTTAGGACGATTTGGATCTAAGTTGGAGCCCATAGGCCAGCAGTTAACTTATACAAAAAAAATCAAGAAATTGACTCAAAGCAGTGGGCCTTTCAAATCAGGCCTCTAATGGGGCCAAACAACCAACTGATCTAACCATTGAGGTTGCCCGGACATGGCCTTGAAACTGGTGGATTCATCAAGTAGAGACCCACTTGGGCCCCTCAGCCTCTCCCATATTAGATGACCGTGCAGGAGCCAGCAACCAATCTTTCTTTAACTTAATTACTTCCAATGTTATTTAATTAATTTATGGCCTATATTTGTCAAGGTTTCCATTAACGTATAGCTAAGTTGAGTGATTTGGAATAAACTTAGGTTTTATGTTACTATAGGCCCCATATAAGAATCTTATAACAGACTTCCAGCAGCAGTTAACTTCAGTTTATTGAATAAATTCTCTCTTTTCTTCTCCTTGGATTGAGTAATCTTATAACAGACTTCCAGCAGCAGTTAACTTCAGTTTATTGAATAAATTTTTTATCTTTTCTTCTCCTTGGATTGAGTAATCTTTATTGGTTTAAAACAGGTTACTAAACTATTTATAAGAATCTTATAACAGACTTCCAGCAACAGTTAACTTCAGTTTATTGAATAAATTTTCTCTCTTTTCTTCTCCTTGGATTGAGTAATCTTTATTGGTTTGAAACAGGATACTAAACTATTTTGGGTGAGTACTCTCTCTTCCTCCTTGGATTCAGCATTTATTTTCGTGTCAATTTGAGGATTGGGGTTGGTTTTGGTTTTCAATCAATTGGATTATGCCTTGGCTGCATCACTAGGTGTAGGATGCTTGTTGTCGATGTCATTTTTACTCTATACCAGTCTCCATTTACTATCCCTTTCTCTTAATTAACCATATTCTTTTTTCATCAAGGTCTAAAAAACATTTTATGAAGACAAATGCAAAGACCATTATAACGGTAGCTGTGCTTTGTAAAATTATAATAATTTTGCTCAATGTTGTAAAAATCGCTAGGCGGACGCTAGGCGGTGGGCATGGACTAGGGATTAATTGACTAGGCGGGGATTAATCAGGGATTAATCGGATTAGGCGTTTTTGATGAAAATCAACTATTTTTCATAGAATTTTAGAACACTAGTCATCACATATATGCAACAATATAAATAGACATCAATGTTTAGTTGATGCATTTTAAAAAACACATCTCTTACTTAGTTGACATGCAGAAGAGCAGAAAAACAGCAACAGCAAAACAACATGCAGAAGAGCAAAGCAGAGCAAAAAAAAAAAAACAGCAGCAGGCCAGCAGCAAAACAACAACAGAGCAAAAAAAAAAAAAAAAAACAGCAGCTGGAAAAAACAGCAGGCCAGCAGCAAAAACAAGAACAGAGCAAAAAAAAAAAAAAAACAGCAGCATGAAAAAACGCAGCAGCAAAACAACATGCAAAAGAGTAGAAGAGCAAAATTAACAAAAGCAGCAGCTAAAAAAAAAAATAGCAGCAGAAGGCAACAGTGCCGGTGTGAAGAAAAAAACGCAGCAGTGCCGGTGTGAAGAAAAAAACGAAAAGAAAGAAAGCAGCAGCACTGCAGCAGCAATGGAAGGGAAAAAATGAAAAGCAGCAGTAGAAGGAAAGAAAGCAGCAGTAGCCAGCAGTGGAACAGCAGTGAAGAAGAAAAGAAAAAGAAAAAAACAGTACCTGCGCAGCGGTGTGAAGAAACAAGATGAACAGCAGAGTTTGGCTTGAGCCACTGGACCGTTTTCCTCCTCCTCCTTCCTCTTCTTCTTCTTCTTCTTCTTCTTCCGCCGTTTCTCCTTTTTTTTTTTTTCTTCGTTTCGTTTCTGACTCAGAGTTAGGGCACGATATATGATAAGTGCTGGGCTGGGCTGGGCTGGACCATTTTCAGCTTTTATGACTTAAGCCCATTAACCTGTTGGGCTGGGCTGGGCTGGACCATTTTCAGCTTTTAAAAATTTTAAGTTATGGGCCGGATTGACCGAAGCCCACTAGGCGGATTAGTCGGATTAATCGGAATTAGGCGGGATTAGTCGGATTAATCAGCACACCCGATTTTTGGCCTCGCCTAGCCCTTAGTCGCGGCGGTGAGGGCCGCCTAGCGCCTAGGCGCCGCCTAGGCCGATTTTTACAACACTGGTTTTGCTATCCGCCCTCTTTTTAGATCTTACCCAGAACCTTTTTTTTTTTACCTTCACTTGTTACGGAATTAAATAATTGTTGTCTTAATTGTTAAACTATTACAATTAAAAGATAAAATAGAATTATGAATTTTCCTTTTTTAGATAAATTGATTTCGGGAACCCTTATAAATTTGTAGTTGCTGCAATTGTTGAGGAACAGTAATCATCCCATCCCTTACACAATACTAATTCTAGGACTGATAAAAGAATTGAATTTGTTTGTGATATTGCAGGCAGAAATGCGATTTTGCGAGGAATTTGTCCACAAATTTTTGGCCTCTTTACAGTGAAGCTTGCAGGTAAACCATTTTGTTTTATTAAAATGAAGAGAAACTCTGTACCAATATTGCTTAGATTGAATTTGAATTGCATCTCTTTGGAATATTGAATTTAAAAATAAGGAATGGATATTTTTCAATCAGAAATTGAATCTTTTATTGTATTATGTTGCATGCATTATCTCTTTTTTTTTTTGGGTGGGTGGGGAGGTCCAAAGATTGGAACGTTATTGGATTTACTTCTCTTTTCAACATTTTCAGTTGCCTTGACATTGATTGGAGGTGTGCAACATGTTGATGCTTCTGGGACAAAGGTTCGAGGAGAGTCCCACCTTCTTTTAGTTGGTGACCCAGGTGTGCTTTTTTTTTTTTTTTTTATTTTATCAAAGTGCATATATTTCCATTTCTATCGTCTCCAACCCAAATTTCAGTTAATGTGTAACTGCATGACAAAATAAGAGTCCATAAAACAGTTGAAGGTGCTCATTTTATAAACCATAAAGTTGTGGGTCAAGGCATAGTACCCATGAAAGCATTGTAACACCTTGCGAATAGGAAAAAACCCATAAACTTTGTTTTCGCAATTGTTACATATTCCCTGCTATTATTTCTCAATAATGAATCTCAAAATATGAAACGTGTTGCAGCGGTACACTGTGAATAAATGACGAGAGATTTAAACATGGAGAGAACTGAGGATCCCAGAAAATTGTCTTTCAATTGAAAGTGTCCCTGCTGCTTTTAGATCTGATAAGAGTTGTGGGCTGTGGATGGCACAGCTGATAGTCAGCAGAGTCAGAGTTGGGCATTGTAGGAAGTCGCAGAAAAATGTCTGATACCAAATTTTCATGTAAAGTTGAGGGACTAGAATTTAGAACTCTGAAAATAAGATAATTACCAGAAGGGACAAGAAATAAAGAGAAGTCTTGGTGGCCAACACGCTCATGGTTGAGTGGTGTTGGCACGTAGTTTCACACTCATGCCCAGGGATCGATCTCTGGGTCTTCAAGATGATATCCGCCAAGCACACACAAATATAAATATATATATATATATATAGAGAGAGAGAGAGTCGAAGCACCTAGTCTTAACATGGTAATCTTCAGGTTCACTTGGTTTAGTGGCACCTCAGCTGGTGGATATCTTCAGATATGGCCTTTTCTAATTGAAAAAAATGTTATCATAATAATCATTACATATTCTAAGGATGGAGAGGTTGACAAGGATGTCGCACATAGGGTAAGAGTTGGATCGTTGAAGTGGAGACTTGCTCCTGAAGTGCTTTGTGATTGTCGCATATCAACAAGATTGAAGGAAAAATATTAGACAAAGCATAGATCAGCTTTGACCTATGCCAATCAGGAAATAACACATTCAAAAAATGAGTCTAGTAGAGATGAGAATGTTGAGATGTATGCATGGTAAAACTGTAAAAATATGGAATACTTAAAAAAAAAAGAGTGCATTCGGGAGCACTTAGAGTTATCATCAACTGGTGATAAATTAAGAGAGACTTGTTTGAGATGGCTTCAAATTGTCCAATGTAGACCAGCATCGGCATAGGTGAGGAAAAGTTTTTCTATGGAGGTTGATGGCCCCTTGAGGAAAAGGGTTAGGCCAAAGAGGACATGGATGGAAGCAGTAAGGATAGATCTAAATAAGTGCAACCTATCTAAGGATTTGGCTTAGAATAGATTGGAATGGAGAAATAAAATTCATGTAGCTAACCCGGCATAGTTGGGACAATGCCTTGATGATGATAATCTTGCATATTCTATTGGAACTTATCTACATTATTGTTCAGTGTGATACACAAATGTGAAGATTAGCGTTAGAACAATGTTTTTCAAGCTAGAGTTTTGGTAATTAATAATGGCTGGTCTTTGAAATCACTTGGTATGAAATCTGGTTAATAATGAGAGATTCAGTAATTGACATTGGCAAAAGCTTGTTTTTGGGGAAGCCATCTTACTAGATCTTAGAATTACATTTTGCATGTGAACATTTCCCTATATAAAGAGATAAAAAGATGGTGAGATTAAATTCGTGGACCCGCCTAGATGAATTTCAATCCATGAGGTGGGTAGGATACATGGGGAAGAATGCGATAGGGAGTGGGTTGAGTTTTAACCACTTGTCTGATCATCCTCGGCCTATATGTTGGGATATGACCCAAAAAGAAGAATAGAAATACTTTTAGAAGCCAAAATTCATGACGACCCCAAAATCTCAACGGGCGAAACTTGATCCACCATATCCACATTATCCCTTACACATCCCACCAACCCTATGAATTGGTAGTGACCCAGGTATGCCCTCACAGTTTTCATTGCACATGCAGCACATCACACATACGTCTTTTTTTTCATTGTACTTGATACCTCATTGTCATAAATCATTTTCTATTCTTTGGATATTCTGAGGTGATATCCATAGTTTACTGGGTTTGTTAGAGATGCTCTTTTTTATGTTTTATTCTGTGGATTTGCAACTAACCAATGTCAGCTTGATTTCTGTGCAAATTCTTCTTTACATTGCTGGTTATTTGTTATTATTGTTGTTTTTTTATTATTTAAACCTGCACATGCTAATTTATTCCCTTTCTTGCCTTTTCATCTGATTTTGGTGATGTATGGATGGTTATTGGGAGATAATGTAATTTATTGTCTATTATTAATTAAACAAATTGCAGGTACTGGGAAGTCCCAGTTTTTGAAATTTGCAGCTAAATTGAGCAACCGTTCTGTGATTACTACTGGCTTGGGGAGCACTAGTGCTGGTTTAACTGTTACTGCAGTCAAGGATGGTGGTAGTTACTCATTTTTTCTCTTTCCTTTTCCTTATTCAATCCATTGAGTTAGAAGTATGATAGCACTACTAAGAAATCTGGTTTCCATGCATTTTTTCAGTAGCTTATTCTTTTCTACTCCTATTTTGGCTGGGCAACCAAGTTATTGTGATCATCATGGTGCAACTCATCTCGCAGCCAATTTAATATGTCTTGAATAAACTGGGTACAATGAGGGTGGATTGTCACTTAGAGAAAAACTCGAGCCTTTTTGTTTTCACAAACAATTAGCTTGCAGATATCCTTACCATGGTTTTAGGGTTATCTTGACTTCATGCTATTATATTAAAGTTATGCATGATTGACATCCATGCATTAACTTGACAGGGGTTGCTGGATGCATGAAAATGTACACATTTGAGAATGTGCATTGTGTAAAACTAACGGATCTAATAATGTCTATTCTCTAGGGTTTTTTTCCTTAAAGATCAAGAAACCCTAAGAATATTAAAAAATAAAATCTAAGAGAAGAGATGGATTTGAACAAAATGAAGGTTATTGGGGTGTTGCCTAGGGTTGGGCATCACTGATATATAATTTTTATATTTTGAATATTTATGAAATTGCCCTCAACTTTTATCTTAGTTACAAAACATCCATAATATCCCTAGAATTAAGAATCAGTTGTCACTGTAACTCTTAACACTTTCCCTCAAGTTGGTGCATTTATATATATATATATATATATACTATGCCCAGCTTAGACAATGCTTATGATAACTTTCCTCCTGAAATGGCCTTAGTAGGAAAATCCACTAATTGCTCGTTTGTGTGCACATACTTCACTTTGATCTCTTTGTTTTTAATATTTTCTTTAATAAAATGGACATCAACTCCAATATGTTTTGTACGTTCATGGAAGACTAGATTTATTGCAATTTCTCGTGCTGAAATGCTATTAGAATGTAACACCATAGTGCCTTTATATACAAAGCCCATTTCACACAGTAAGATCCGCAGCCATAGCAAGTCGCAAGTTCCATGTGCCATAGCTCGATTTTCAGCTTCAGAACTGAGTTTAGACCTTAGATACCATAGGTTCTTTCTTGCTTTTCCACAACACTAGGTTTCCACCACCTGTCGTTTTAAATCTGCCAATTCTGCATCAGAATAGGCCTCCACCAGTAAATGACTGTCTAGAATACAAAATCCCTTATCTTGTTGACTTCTTGAGATACTTCAAAATCTTGTATATAGTATTTAATGTCTTGTTCTTGGAGCATGCATGAACTGACTGACAACACTTATCTGACAAGTTATGGTTTAAGTGAAATAACCCTCCGACTAGTCTTTGATATGATTTGATGACATGGAAGTTACTCTCCATACAACAGTAATACGGTGTGTCTGCTCAATTTGAGTACATGCAAGCTTTGCTCCTAACATTATTTCTTGTTCCAATATATCACGAGTATATTCCGCTGGCATACCACAGCTCCTTTCTTTGATCTTTGCTTATTCAATACCAATAAAATATCACAGTTATGTACCATGGCGGTGGCTGGTGGGTTCAATCCTTGTGCCCCAAAATACTAATCATACTTAAACTTGTAGATCTCGTTGACGTTGTCAGTTACTTTCTAGTTTATGTGCTTCTTGATTTTTTTGAATTGCAAAGATGGAAAGTGTGCATTACTGTCCCTTCTTGTTAGCATATAATGCATGCATTTATATGTGTTGAGCATCTGTGTACCATTTCATTTCATTAATCATTGGGATGACTTGGTTCATATGAAAACGTCCCAGTTCGCCTATTCTAAAATTGCCTATCAATTTTAATGCTTGTGCTGTGGTGTTTTCCTGGCCTTGTATCAATTATTTATCTTTGTCTATAAAAGTACTTGTATACCCATGATTTTGTATTGTGCAATCCTTCTTGTGGGAGTTTAGCACAACATTTGATGTAATGAATGGACCTCTAGGTGAATGGATGCTGGAGGCGGGTGCTCTTGTTTTGGCAGATGGTGGACTTTGTTGCATAGACGAATTTGATAGGTATGCTGATTTAAAATTTTCAATTGTAATGGAAAATTCTTCTGATGCATATAAATGTTTTCAATTGTAAAGGATACATAGGGTTTGGTATTCCTATGGATACCTAGGGTTTGGTGTTGTTATTGGGGTTCTTCAATCTGTTTGTCCAAATCACAAGTGGGCTCAACCTTCAATGTGGATATATGAATTTATACCTTGGGCTACAATGAAGAGAAAATCAAGGAAGATCCTGTGAGGAGATATAGGCAATGCAAATAGAAGCAATGAAATGACCATGTATTAAGAATTGGAATGTTGTAAATACATGTAGCTTAAAAAATGGGGAAACTGAGTGCAAATAGCAAGAATGACAGTGACAGATTCCCACCCCCTAAAATAGAACATCAGCCTAAACATAAATAATTGGTACAAATAGATGGACAGGCTTAAATGATGATGATTATTTTAAAGATTTCCATTATATGTACATTTGTTACTGCTTATATATTGTGTGATGTTGTCGCCACAGTTCATAACATATATACGTATTGTATATATTTGGAATGTAAAATGTCAAAGAGTTAATAAATAATTCCTTTAACTTGGTGGAATTGTTACAAAGAATTATTGACTCATTCGATGGTGGTAAAAAAGCTATGTATTTTTAAAGCTTTGTGTCATTGAAACTCATTCATAGGCCTCTCACTATTTACAGTAATTTATAGATGTACTTGAAATTCATAATGAAGGCTTAGGTTGCTCATGTTTTTGTTTTGTATATTTATTATCAAAACATTAATTCACATGAACTTCATGAACCATTTTAATAATTTTATTTTGGTCAACCCTACACTGAAGCGATGTGGATCTGTTGATGATGGCGATTAAATAATCTGATTTTAACATTTTCCATCAAGAGTCTTTGTAATTTATTGCACCATTGTCCAGTAAATATTATCAATTAAATCTATCTATGAAACCTAAGTTGATATTTTACAGTGTTCTTATGATGTTTTTTTTTTTCTCTTTGGTTGCACTATGATGGTTTAATTCTATATTTCTCCACACACATCTTCCTCATACATGATTTCATATTAATTCAGTCCTTCCCTTTGTTTCATAGCATGCGCGAGCATGACAGGGCAACCATACATGAAGCCATGGAGCAACAAACTATAAGTATCGCCAAGGTATTGGTTTAGGTTACAAACTATGAGTATCACTAGTTGTCAAATCACAGCATTCAAGTATCAGTATGGCATCAGTTGCACTTAATTTTAAGTATCTAATATTCAGTTACAGCAACAATGTGCTACCTATTTCAGATGTCCTGTATCTTACCTTCAAAGATTTGGACTATATGTTCTTCGTCTTGGCTTTTATGTATGTTACAACCGAAACTCAATATGGGTTTTCTGACAGCTAATTACAATTGGAATTGTAAGTTGGGAGATTTTTAGGGTTTTATGACAATAGGTATGAAAAACCCTAAGAGAGAAGAGGATGGAGAATCTGGGAGAAAGAACCAAACCACAGCTATGTATGTATATCATTCCATGTTTTATCAAAAAAAAAAAAAAAACCCTTATTGGGATTTACATACAAGTCCCTACTTTTCCTGAAATCACAAAAGGATCATTTTCTCTAGCTCAGGGTTTTAAAAAGCGCGCCTAGGCGCGCGCCTAGGCTCAAGGCTCGTCAAGGCCCAGCAATTGCGCCTCAAGTGATGGGAGTCGAGGCGAGTTGAAACAGGCCCCAAAAAAGCCCCTGAGACGCGCGCCTCAGGTCCAGGCTCAAGGCGCGCACCTCTTGCGCCTTATTGTCACCCAGGCTTTAAATTAAAAAAGAAAAGGATGTAAGGGGCTAAATGAAAATTTTCTAATATAAATAAAGATGCCGTGCCCTGCCCTAGTTGTTTCCTGTATCATCCAACGAAAAAAAAAATGGAAGAGAACGGAGAAAGGAGAAACACCAGCCAGCGATCCACTCCAGCCAGCAGTCAGCGATCCGCCTGATTAGCAGCCGGTGGGGCCCATGCTGAAATTTTGGGATGACCTGCACTGGATGGTCTGGGGCTTTTTTTTTTTTTTTTTTCAGACGCATCATCAAATCGATGGGGGCAAGAATCATATTTTGCTTATGCCATCACCGACTTAACCATCCTTCAGTGGGGCCCATGCTGAAATTTTGAGATGACCTAGTATGACTGGTTTATGGGCTTTTTTTTTAAAACATCATCAAGTTATCACCAATCTCGTTAGGTCCTCGTTAGGAGCATCTGTGTTGTTCCTTTGACTTTGAAGTTGTATTGGTTTTGATGGATTTTGGTACTTTTGTTGAATGTTTAACATTTATAGTGATGGATGCTTTATGACGTTTAGAATTTTTCTAATATTCCTTGCCAATTATCTGTCAGTCTGTCTAATTTGTTCTACTTTTATTCTATTTTGTGAATTATCTATCTATACCAAAATATATTTTTTTTATATACAATGTGCGCCTCGCTTCAATGAAGCCCGCGCCTCGCCTCGCGCCTTAGCGCCTAGGCTCCAGGAGACCTTAGCGCCTTGATGCGCCTCGCGCTTTTAAAAACACTCTAGCTTGTAACAATTACAAGCTGAACCACTTAATTTCTCTTGATTTATGCAGTGCACAGTGCACACTTGATTCTGCCGTACAATTAGTTGTATGTGATCATCAATTTCTCTTTTTGACATGCCTTTGTTTCCATCCTCAGACATATTCTTACAGTGTACTTTTTTGTTTTTCCTTGCTTGTGTACACTTGTGGGAAACTTGTCTTCCTTTCAGTGGTTGTATGACAGTTGAAATGGTTGTTTCTTTTTATTTAGTTCTTTTAACTGAAGACTCACTCTTCAATACTGTTATATGTTCGTCTTCAGAAGTTTTAAAGTCTCTAAGCTTATAAATTCTCTTTGTGCTTCAAAACTTGAAGATGATTTTGACTCGAGTAATATAGTTGCATTTTTCAGGCTGGTCTTGTGACAACGCTTAGTACCAGGACTATCGTCTTCGGTGCAACCAACCCAAAGGGGCAGTATGATCCCAATCAATGTATACCTTCATCTAAATCTTTTAGCATATTTTATTGTGCGAATGATTTGACTTCATGATTTTCGTCAATCAAGATGGAAGATGCTCTTTTTTTTTTTTAATCTTGAAAATGCTGTCATATTTAGTATCAGTAGTAATGTTCTTTTGTTATACTGTCCTATTTATTTAAGATTACACTTTGATTCTTTATTGACCTTATAATTTTTTTGTACTTCTCTAGCTTTATCTGTCAACACTACGCTCTCCGGACCATTATTGAGTAGATTTGATATAGTATTGGTACTCTTGGATACAAAGAACCCAGAATGGGATGCAATTGTTTCATCTCACATTCTAAAAGAGGTAATCTGGCTTTATCATTTGATTTTGACTTATAAGATTCCTTATTTACACCAAGGGCCTTTTAAGTGCATCTAACACTTCATTTGTCAAATTAACAAGCAAGGGGAGCCTGAAAGGGGTAAGGGTGATGGAGATCTGTCAAATGTCTGGCCACTACCCACTCTGAGGAGGTGAAGTTTCTTAAAAACTGTCCATAATTTTACCTTTGATTGGAATAATAAAGAAACATGGTAAAGGTTAGAAGTACAGAAAAGCTTGATTTGAAGTTCAGATAAGCTTGACTTGCCATACTCCAAAACAACTGTCTAAAGTCTTATCAGAGTAGTAGTTTGGCCATTTTGAACAGAAAGTCATTTTAATTTTCAGGTTCCATTTACTATTATGCGAAGAGAATGCTTGACTTTCAAATCTGATATGACTGCATGCATTTGTGCGCTTCTATATATGATATCTTATTTGTGTCATTCATAACAAAAAATTGCCCCTAGCATCTGCACAGAATTGAAGAATATAATGTTTCTAGAGAGCTAAGCAATCGGAACACTTGTCAAAATTATTTGCCACATAGGCTTGCATCCAGGTTTAATTTCTTATGGCATGAGGGAACATAATATGATGTTGATGTATATATATTCTTCATTATCACCATTGAAGCCTTATCCTATCTATTTGGGTTGGTATGTGAATTCTATCTTTATCAACCCTATTTATAACCATGTTCTGTATAAATTCCACATTGCTCATTACTTCATTCTTTTTTATTTGTTGGTCTCTCCAATATTCCTGCATTCAGGGGCTGTTCCAATCTTCTATGTAGGGCTGCCGAAGGGTCAGACTGGGGGCTGTCCTTACCCTGCCCTCAACATATGCGTGCCGGGCGCAGGGTGGTTCGTAGCCCCCATGCGGCCTGCACTATCTATTCCATCACCCTACCCTCGCTAATCAGGGCCGAGCTAAGGCCAAACCCGAGGCCTAAAGAGAATAAAATCAATTTTCTAATAATTTTTAACATAGCCATCGGGCACCGAGTGTCAACAAGACGTTAACCCACCCTTCTCCTTTATCCCTGATTGGAATGGCAATGCAATGCAATAAGGAACATGGCAATTTTTTTTTTTCCTTTTAGTTTAAGCCGGTTGGCCAGTGGCGGAGTAGAAAATATTTATTAGGTAAAAATGTAAAGCAGTGTAGAAATGTAAATTCAATAAAGTAGCATAAGAATTTGAATAGGGAGGAAGTAATTGATTCTAATGGGCCTTTCTGTTTGCATGGAATTGGAACACATAAGAAGAAATTGATTCACAGAATTGAAATACATAGGAAGTAATTCAGTGAGTCAAATGGGTCTGTTAGCTTGCATGGAAATGGAATGCATAGGAATTCATCATCAAATGGGTTGGTCTGTTCACATGGAATTGGAATACATAGAATCTTTTCGTCAAATGGGCTTGTTTGCTTGCATGGAGTTAAAAATACACTGGAAGTCATTGATTCAAATGGGCATGCATGTTTGCCGACATAGGAATCCATTTTTAAACGGGCCTATTTGTTTGCATGGAACTGAATACATAATAGATGAAAAATATGTATATACAAAAATTAATCTCACACATTTACACACAAGTTAAAACAATAACCACATGTAAGAGGTGTGAAAAATGGTTATATTAGTAATTCTATAATATATATATATATATTAGTATATTAATAAATATGAGAGGGCAGGGCCGGACGTGGTATGTCCTATCCCTGCCCTCAAATTGGTGGGCCTGCAAAAATTGTCTGACCCTCCCTTTGGGCTTTTTAAGAACAAAGGAGTACTTACTTTGCAAGCCAGGCCGGGTAGTGGGTACCCTTGTAGGAGGGCGAGATTGACAGCCCTACTTATATGTATGTACCAAAAACATCTCAATTGACATCCTTTATTTTAATTTATTTTTTCCCTTCTAATGCTGATATTGCAGATTCTGGATGTATTATTAAAGATAGAGTGCATTTTCTAGTTTTACTAGATATAGCTTGTACTGTGAGAAGAAAATTTTCTCCACTATGCTCCTGCAGAGCACCTATACAATGCTGTTCTGTGCTTTCACCGCATTTAATATTTGGTTTTGTTCCTGTGTGCTATACCTCTTATTTAGTCTGTTAAAAGGCTTTATGTAATTCTCCATCCTAAGCAAACTTTTTATAGAATTGTGTATTCTCTATTGAGATAAACAACTTGTATTAACTTCATCCTTCAATTTTTAGTTCTAGTGTTTCTTCTAACATGGAATGATAGCGTTGTTTTTTATACTTCTGCAAGATGAAACATCTGTCCGAGCATCCTTCCTCCCTGGAAGCAGGCTATGGTTGACGAACTTATGGCTCTAGATGAGATGTAAACCTATAACCTATTTATATTCCTCTAATCAAGTATGCTGTTGGCTATAAGTAGGTCTACAGGGTAGTGTAATAGGTCAGTCGAGTTTTAGAAAGCTCAATTGGTTACCAAAGGCTACAAGTAGGAATATGACATCTCTTATGATGAGATCTTTCCTTCTGTTGCAAAAATGGTTAGTGCCCATACTTCAATAATTGTGGCTTCACACCTCAGTGCATTTACATTAGATAGATGACAATTTTGAACGGATAACTCTTAGAGAAAATTCACATGACGCCACCTTGCCTACGTCGTTTCACTTGTGAAGTTAGTAACATTCTCCTTGCTCTTTAGTTTTTAAAACAAGCATCATGGGTAGTTGATATGAAAGGTTGAAGGCTTTTGTTTCCATCAAGGCACTCTGCAGTCATGCTTTGTTTATTCTGAGCTTTAATAGGTTAATTTCTTTACAGAATATCACTCCACCACTAGGTTTCTACTGTTAAGTGACAATCCCTTGATGCTTTCCATCACTGTGCCATGAGTTTGAGTTTTCGTTGGTAGGTTTTGTTAAAGTAATTTTTTCCACCTGTACTACTGCATAACACCATACTGCACACATTACTGTACTATGCTTGTATTGTATTTTAAGATTTCCTTTTGTACCCTTCGATGTGAGTATCTGTGGATTACTTTTGTACAGAATCATGCATTCTTTGCTGAGGAACGTATGCAAGCAACGAGGGGCATGAAATTACTAAGAAAAAAAAATATCATGCAAAACTATTCACTGAAAGTTTGTTCATGGGGATCTCATGCAGAGGCTTCATATTTTCAGCAAAGAATTTGAGAAAATCAGTTTGTACAATTTTATGCTTATTTATTATTGAATGTTTTGTTTTACATTTAAGAGTGCTTTTTTCTTTTCTTTTTATTTCTTTCTTGTTCAGTTGGAGGCCAATTAGGAACAGTAAAAGGGAGAATAATAGAAGGGATTGATTTTGAGATGTCGTAGAGTGACTATATACGTAAAGGGGTGTGAATGAGGGATATTTTACTTTTCAGGAACATTGCATGAATGTGAAACATAATTTTTGTGGTGTGAAGCTATCATCTTTTGGTTGTGAAGCCTAACCATTCATGATGCTGTGAAGACAAATAGATATAAAGTGAAGCATATGAATTTCTTTCAAAGATTGGCCTAACCCATACTTCGTGGGATACACAAACTCCCATTAGATATGGTTTCTCTTCTCATGCACATAGTTCAAAACTTAGATGTCTTGTTCATCTATTAGTTGTCTACTGCTCATCTATTATCCTATAAACTTAAACAATCATACTCTAGGCCTCTTGATCCTTTTTATTAGTGGAAACTGAAATGTGAATCATGTAAATTTTCTAGAGCTAAAGATATTGCGTAGTTGTGATTTTAGTTGAGTTGAAAAATGTGAATGTGGTTTCTGAGGTAGGTTATTGTAGGTATATTCATTATGTAAAAAGGTATTTCAAACCTGTCTTGACAAAGGAGGCGAAAAGAATTATTTCAAGTTATTATCAACTCCAAAGAAGATCAGCAACACAGAATGCAGGTTTATCTCAGGGCAGTTTCTCTGAGTTGTTTTCTTTTTTGAGAAGGTTTGTGAGCCATTAGCTTATTTTGCAGCAAGGACAACTGTTCGCATGCTTGAAAGTTTAATTAGATTAGCCCAAGGTATGTTTCTCTCACCAATCATTTATTTGTTACTGTTTTTTCAAGGTTCCGTTGCTTTTAACAACCGAATTTGTTTCTATTATAGCACATGCAAGACTCATGTTCAGAAATGAGGTCACTCGACTAGATGCAATTGCTGCCATCTTATGCATTGAGGCATCAATGACAACATTCGCTATAGTGGACAGTGTGGGGAATGCTCTACACTCCAATTTCGCTGAAAATCCAGATGAAGAATGTATCCTACAAAGCATTTACTAAATTTGTATTTTGCTGAACCAACGTGCATTATGGGAGAGGTCTAGGGATTGAAGAACATGGAGGCCAGTCTACAGTTTACAGTTACTTCCCAATAGAAAGGAAACAAAAAAGCTTTTATAAATATATAGCTTAACATATAAAGGACAAATTAAAGACCTCTTTTCAACTTTTGGATCCTTGACTGCATCATAGTTGCCAAGCAGGAAAACCTGATCCTTGAAAAGCTGAAATCCATTGATGAGTACTCTGATACAAATGGCTTGGAAGAATTGAGTTATAGATGAGTGTACAGGAAAGTTTCATTTTGGAGGACATGCCATTATGTCATCACAAGTGCCTATTGTAAAAGAGTGTCAAAGAATGCTCAGAAGGGTCATATCACAAGAAAGATACATGACACTGTCATATGCCGAAAGAGTTCCTGTTTTGAGAACATGATAATATCCCTTGTTAAACGGAGGAAGCTGTGTATAGGTGTATGGCAATGGGAAATATTTGATGTATTCCACCTTTCAAGAAAAAATCAAAGCGAAAGATTTTATTCCTTTTGTGAGATCAAGTGGTGGGTTCTTTAGTATTGAAGAGTTTGGGAAAGCTACTTCGGGGAGGCTGTATTCTGAATGTGACACTAGCTGTATGAAGCTCACATTCTTTGAAGCCAGCAGTGCACCTTCATTCTGACCACTTTGCCTTGAGGTAGTTTGCCACCTTTCAGAGTTCCTGATATGATTCCATTTACATGACAGCAATTTCTGTGGATGTATGGTTTACAGGTGCCTTACTATTATGCGGCGGAAGAATGAACGGCAGGTATTCTCCAAGCAGAAACATAAATAGATGACCAAATTCAAAGGTCTAGATTTCACGACATAACAGATTCAACACCATAAGCAAGAGAGCATAATATATTTCATTGAGTAATTATTGGAAACCAGAGTTCATTCATTTATAATGACGACATAATGGAATTGAGCAAATTTATTCATCATCATCATGAAACAACTAATCTTTACAAGGCTACAAAACAGGATTGACTGTCTTCTAAATTTTAGCTACTAGGATTTGAATGAGTCAGAGATTTGTTTCTTTTTAAAGCATAGCTAATATTGAACTCTAAAAAACGGAAAATCTTCTTCACAAGTCAGACCACATACTAAGAGCTTAAGCAGTCAAACTCGTCAAGCCCAATTGGATGCACTTTTATCATTTGGGGCGGGATACACATGCAAAAAATCAACCGCATGAGATTATCATGGCCTTTGATTTAACAGCCTAAAGTTTAATGGTCTTTTCACCGTTTATATTTTTTAGATTCAGTCTTAAGGGTGAGGAAAGTACGGATGAGCATAGAAATGTGCATGGCACCCGATCAAGGGGGATAAGAGTGTGAAGTGCTGCACCAGATTAAGGGGGATAAGTCCAAGTGGGCCACATGGAGCAGTATTGTACTTGTAGTTCACTTGTGGTAGAAAACTCTTACGTCTTGAAATTAATAATACTAGTAGAGAGAATTACTACTAATCTAAGAGTTGAAGATGAGAACAAACTATAGAGAAAGCATTTGATTTACCAACATTCAGGGTAAATCTCTTCTAATTTATTAAGATGAGTCCTTGGTAAATCTCTATGGTAAATATTGATTGATTTATTGTTGATAAGATTTAAGTTACTATCTATCCTTCAACAGGTTGTGCAATGGCCCCTGGGCTAAATCCGGCCCATTATCTGAAAGCCCATAATGGAAGCCGCTCTTGAAGCTGTGCACCAATGGATAGAATACTTAATGGGTTACTATGGGAATTCCTAGTAACAGTTTGAATACTTAAAACTTGTCAAACTCCAGCTTCATCATCATACTTATAAATCACATATAGCACTAATAATTTATCTGATACTGTTTACCACTGCACCAATACTCTCTATAGGCCACCAATGTCCATATTGTTGAGTACTTCAATGACCATTTTTTTCTCTATCTGTTTTCTGGGTTAAAGAACGAATATTATTATACCCCCTACAGAAGCATAATCTCCTTCCTCTTGGTGGGTTATAGGATTTTCACTATTGCATGTATGTGGTCTTCTTTGTGGGGTCTAAATTAAGTAGTAATCTTATTGGAAGCTTGGTTCTGCTTATATAGATGACAATTCAAAACTGTCATCTTCTCAAAAAGATAACTGGGGCCATCAAGAAACTTCTCTGCCTAGTGTGGCTTTTGTATTGTCAATTTTTGGTGGAAAAAAGGGGAAAACGAAAAGGAACATCACAAATAAGTTTTCATTCCAGAACAAAACCATTTTAGCCCTCTCTGAGATTTGTCTGTGAAGATTTGAGGCACTTAAGATTGCACCTTATATCCTTGGGATGCGTAGGATGTATCTAGAATTCTAGATGTTTCAACTACAACCGTGGGGAATAATACTGAAACACCACTATCATGGTATTATTCCTTTCAATGTTAAGATCACACTAAAATAAGCAAAGTGTTATAAAAGAGAGAGACCAAGAGAAAGAAGATTAGAGGGAGAAGAGAGAGCCTTTCTGATATCTCATTAACTGTGTCTAAATACATAGGGAGAGAGCCTATTTATAGGCAAAGTAAACTAAAAAGGAGGAACCCTAATTCTAACCCTATCTTATCACAAGTGGGCATCCACCCAAGATCCATATCTTATAACACTCCCCCTTGGATGACCACCATTTAATGACAGTTGCCTCATTAAAAACCTTGCTAAGGAAAACCCAGTGGGAAAAACCAAAGCGAAGGGAAAAAGAGTACAACATTCTTCAAGATCATTGAAATGGTGTTGGACGTGCATAATGCTGCCTCGTTAAAACCTTAACTAGGAAAACCCAGTGGGATAAAATCTAGGAAAGGAAAAAGAGTACAGCGCACAAATGTCCTGGGAAGCATACTTCAGGATGCTCCCTGATAAACTACTCCCCCTGATGATTGCAACCATTTACATAGTTTGATGATGAACTCTTCGCATGCCAATCTCATATACAAACTTCTGGAATACTGATTTTGGCAAAGATTTGGTAAATAGATCAGCCAGGTTGTTACTCGAACAAACTTGTTTGACTTCAATTTCATTGTTCTTCTGAAGTTCATGAGTGAAGAAGAACTTTGGTGCTATATGCTTAGTCTTGTCTCCTTTAATAAAACCTTCTCGAATTTGTTTTATGCATGCTTCATTATCTTCATAGATAACATTTGGGATACCTGCAATAGAAGGTAATTGACAAGAACTACGAACATGCTGAATCAAGGATCTTAGCCATACACATTCCCTACTGGCTTCATAAAGAGCCAAAATCTCAGCATGGTTAGAGGAGGTAGCTACCAGAGTCTGTTTAGTAGAACGCCAAGAAATGGCGGCATTACCATTTAGAAACACATAACCTGTCTGTGATCGACCCTTATGAGGATCAGAGAGATAACCTGAATCTGCATATCCTGTAAAACTGGAATCTATAGGATTATAAGAATAAAATATTCCTAAATCAGTTGTTCCACGCAAATATCGTAGGATATGTTTAATACCAACCCAGTGCCTTTGAGTTGGTGCGGAGCTATATCTGGCAAGTAGTTTCACAGAAAATGCAATATCCGGTCTAGTGCATTGTGCTAAGTACATCAGGGCTCCAATAGCACTTAAGTATGGTACTTCTTGACCCAAAACTTTTTCATTTTTTTCAATAGGACGGTATGGACCTTTCTATGTATCAAGAGACCGGACGACCATGGGTGTGCTTAATGGGTGTGCTTTGTCCATACCAAATCGTTTTAAAACCTTCTCGGTATAATTAGATTGATGGACCAACATCCCATTATAATTTCTCTCGATTTGCAACCCGAGACAGAATCTTGTTTTTCCAAGGTCTTTCATTTCAAATTCTTTCTTTAAACAATCAGCAGTTTCTTCGAGCTCTTCTGGAGTCCCTACCAAATTGATATCATCCACATAAACTGCTAATATTGCAAATTCCTTCATGAATTTCTTTATAAATAGACACGGGCAAATAGGATCGTTTGCATACCCCTTTTTAGACAAGTATTCACTAAGACGATTGTACCACATTCTTCCGGATTGCTTCAGGCCGTACAATGATCGCCTCAATTGGATTGAGTATGTACTCCTTGGCTTTGCTTCAGGCAAAGGAAATCCTTCCGGGATTTTCATGTGAATTCTAGTGTCTAAGTCCCCATATAAGTAAGCAGTTACAACATCCATGAGTCGCATTTCTAGATTTTGAGAAACTGCTAAACTTATCAGATATCTGAAAGTTGTTGTATCTATGACAGGGGAGTATGTTTCCTCATAATCAATCCCAGGTTTCTGCAGGAAACCTTGTGCCACTAATCGTTCCTTATATCTGGTAATTTCATTCATTTCATTCCGTTTTCTTACAAACACCCACTTGTAACCTACATGGTTAACATCTTTTGGGGTTTGTACTATAGGTCCGAACACACCACGTTTATTGAGAGACTCTAACTCTGCTTTGATGGCACTTTCCCATTTTGGCCAATCATTTCTTTGTCGACATTCATTTATAGAACGTGGTTCTGTGTCCCAATCATCATCATCATTTACCTTTGATATTTGTGTAGCTATCGCATATGCAAATGCGTCATCGATGACAATATCATTTCTATTCCATCTCTCTTTTGAATAATTGTAAAATATAGAGATCTCTTCATTATCCGGTACCGGTGCCTCTTCAGGGGCTTCCAAAGTCTCACCAGGGACTTCCATTATTCTAGAGAGAACGGATTTTGTCATAACCTCTTCAGGAGCGTTACGTGCCTCTTCGGGAGGAACCTCTTCAAGAGTGTTACGTGCCTCTTCGGGAGGACATGATGATGATTGCTCATTTCTCCTTTTCCGCGGATCTGAGTCCTTTGAACCTATAGGTCTGCCACGCTTCTGGCGTATTGCAGATTCTTTTGCGGTTGTATTTTGACTTTGTCCTACAGGGACATTAATCCTGGCAGGTGTATTCATAGCGGGCACATGTGATTTTGTCACCTTTGCTGCATTGTTAAATGCATCAGGTAATCTGTTGGCAATTTCTTGTAATTACATAATTCTCCGTACTTCATTTTTACATTGTGAAGTTCGTGGATCCAGATGAGATAGAGTGGAAGTATTCCATGTTAATTATCGTCGTTCATCAGGAACGAGTCGTTCTACATGAACTATGTTATCTCCCCCTAACGGCGGGAATATTGTCTCATCGAATTGACAATCTGGAAAACGAGCAGTGAAGACATCTCCTGTCATTGGTTCTAGATATCGAATAATTGAGGGAGAGTCATAACCTACATAGATTCCCAATCTACGTTGTGGTCCCATCTTAGTACGCTTAGGAGGTGGGATTGGGACTTGAACTGCACAACCAAACTTGCGCAAGTGAGAGATATTGGGTTGATGTCCGGATGTAAGTTGTGCAGGAGAAAATTGATGATAGGCTGTGGGTCGAAGTCGAATTAACATTGAAGCATGCAACACAGCATGTCCCCATGCACTAACTGACAATTTGGATTGCATCAGCAGAGTCCTAGAAATGAGTTGGATGCGCTTAATCATGGATTCAGCTAAGCCATTCTGGGTGTGGACATGGGGGACAGGATGTTCGACAACAATTCCTATAGATGAACAAAAATCATCAAAAACATGTGATGTAAATTCTCCTGCATTGTCAAGTCTTATAGACTTAATGGGAGAATCAGGGAAATGAGCCCTAAGTTTGATTATTTGAGTTAATAGACGGGCAAATGCTATGTTCCTAGTTGAAAGTAGGCAAACATCAGACCAACGGGTGGAGGCATCAATCAAAACCATAAAATATCTAAAAGGTCCACTAGGGGGATTTATGGGTCCACAAATGTCACCTTGTATCCTTTGCAGAAAGGATGGGGATTCGTATGCAACTTTAGCAAAAGAAGGTCGGGTGATCAATTTTCCTTGTGAACACGGTGTACATAAGTACCCACTAGGTAGGGTCAATTGATGGTTCTCTAAAGAATGCCCAAAGGAGTTATCTACAATTTTTCTCAACATAGTAGCCCCAGGGTGACCTAACCTATCATGCCAGAGCTGTAAAGTCTTCGGATCACTAAGTTTCGGGCTTAGTTTAAGCTTCGGGCTTAACTTTGTTGTTTTGCTCATAACCGAATGTGATTCAACATTTAAGATTGTCATGTAATATAACCCTGAGGAGAGTGCACTTAATTTTTCTAGTATTTGCTTCTGGCTTCCAATACTGGTAACAATGCATAAGAATTCCTTGTTACCTTCACTTACAGTCTCAATGTGGTACCCATTCATTCTGATGTCTTTGAAACTAATCAAGTTTCTTCGGGAACTATTTGAGAACAAAGCATCTTTAATGAATAAGTGGGTACCATTAGGTAACATTATGTGGGCTCTTCCGGAGCCTTCAATTATTTGCACAGGCCCAGCTATGGTTGATACCTTTCGTGGAATAAACATCAATTCTGAGAAAAATTTCTGATTTTTCAGAATGGTGTGTGTTGTGGCACTATCTACCAAACAAAGATTGTCCTCAGTTCCATGATCCATACCTTAAACAAAATAATAAAACAATATAACTATGCAATCATATGATAAAATTGAAATAATTAAACCATTCATTAGGACATGAAATAAATAAATAAAAAGAAGTTTAAGCAACATGCATCTCAAAAAAAAATTAAGTTTGTAAAGTTTATTGGCCTTCTAGACCATGCCAGGGGGTGATCCCAAGTGAGTGTTAAAAGCCTCATTATTCAAAGGTTGGCTATCCTCATCCTCAAAAAAATCTCGAGTCTCCAAGTTTGTAATGTCAATTGGAGGTATCTCTGGTGTCATTGCATTCCAATTCCATCCTTCCAGATCATTTGTCTCTGCTAAATGAACAGAGGCCTTGTATGCTTTGTATTGTTCGGCCACTTCCTTTGGTGCACGGCAAGTGCGTGACCAATGCCCACTTCTTCCACATCTGTGGCACGTGTCATCAGGACGGTGGGTAGGATTAGCTGGTGGATTCTGGTTGCTCTTAGGCTGAGGGGCAGACCACTTCTGGTGATTTTTGAATTTTGTAGGGGGACCTTTAAAACCACCTCGTTTGGAGGAGTTATGTCTTCCTCTCCCCCTTCCTCTGCCTCTGTTTGAGCTAAAACTGGCATTTGCTTCAGGAACTGCCAAAGATCCAGTTGGTCTGGAGTTATGATTTTTTATCAGTACTATGCAATTTTGTTCAGCAACTAGGAGACAGGAAATAAGTTCTGAATATTTGGAGAAACGTCTTTCTCGATACTGCTGCTGCAGGAGCACGTTCAAGGCATGAAAAGTTGATAACGTTTTCTCCAACATCTGCTCTTCTGAAACCTTTTCACCACAAAGTCTTAATCGGGAAACAATATTGAAAAGAGCAGAGTTGTATTCAGATACGATTTTATAATCCTGCAACCTCAGATTTAACCAGTCATTCTGGGCAGCTGGTAGTATGACCATCTTCTGGTGATCATATCTATCCTTCAGGGATTTCCATATGCCTGCTGGGTCTTCTTCAGTAAGGTATTCATGTTTGAGATCTTCATGTATGTGATGACGTAGGAAGATGAGGGCTAATGCCTTTTCCTCTGGGACATCTTGTTACCTTCCTTTATAGTCTCTCCTAGTTTCTTGGATTGCAAGTGGATTTTAGCATCCAATTGCCAAGATAAATAATTGTCCCTATTTATGTTAAGTGCTTTAAAGTCAATTTTAGCCAAATTTGACATCTTGCAAGAACTGTAATATGAAATATATATGAAGTTATCAGTGTGCATATAATGATAAAAAAAATATTAACATCAAAAGTAATTAAGAAAGGAATTTAAACATGTTCTCATATTTGAGAATCAGAACTGCTGGTTCTGTCAAGACTTCAGGCTTGATTTAGAACTTCAGGTTCATAATACATGAAATTAGAACTTCAGGTTCTGTCAAATCTTCAGGTTTGGGGTAGAACGTCTGGTTCTAACAAGTGATCAGAACTTCTAGTTCTATCAAAAACTTCAGGTTTAATTTCATGGCTTTATAATTTATATGGATTGTTGAATCAAAAAACTTCAGGTTTTGATTTATTGATACGAATCTTCAGGTTCATATCATTATTCCAACTTCTACTGGTCCATGAATATGTGAACTTCAGGTTCACTTTTAGAACTTCTGGTTCTCTTTCTTTTTTCTTTTTCTTTTTTTTTTATAATCAATTTATAGCATAAAAAATCGTGCAAGATAATGAATAGTAACCAAACACTATAATGACAGTAAAATAAATATCATAAATTAATTTTATGTATTCTAATATGTTGGATTTGAACTATGGTTTGGATACTACTTACTGTATTTAAAGAAAAATATTACTCTTTTCTGAAATCCACGCTGGGAAGGATTTTGCGATGGAAATCCGCGCTGGGAAGGAATCCGCCCAGGGAATCTGCGATGGAAATCCGCACTGGGAAGGAATCTGGGATGGGAATCCGCGCTAGGAAGGAATCTGCACAGGGAATCCGCGATGAAAATCCGCGCAGGGAAGGAGTTTGCGATGAAAATCCACGCAGGGAATGATTTCTTCTCTTTGGGCAAGAAGACCTAGTTTTCTTCCTTCTCTTAGAGCTTCGTGCTGATAACGTGTTATAAAATAGAGAGACCAAGAGAAAGAAGATTAGAGGGAGAAGAGAGAGCCTTTCTGATATCTCATTAACTGTGTCTAAATACATAGGGAGAGAGTCTATTTATAGGCAAAGTAAACTAAAAAGGAGGAACCCTAATTCTAACCCTATCTTATCACAAGTGGGCATCCACCCAAGATTCATATCTTATAACACAAAGCATAGTTCTCTGCATGCAGAAAGGAAAATTCATACAAGATTTTAATTGTTTGCTAAGTTTAAAGCTTTTCGGTTAATCCTTCAAAAGTTCCTTCTCAAATTGTCTTTATATCAGCTCAAAAGATTTATTAGTTCTTGTTGCTGTCTTGTTTTCACAGGAGCAGACATTGTTGGCTAGAAATTCAATTTAAGTTGGTTTTAATGATTTGCTTTAGGTTCCATTCAAATGGATAGTGTTGCAGTAAATCGAACAGATGGTACACACATCTTAAAATGAAAAGCTGGTAATTAAGTTATATATACCTGTTGAATCAAATGGACATCAAAACTTAAAAGGCCAAAATTCAAATTACTTACTGTTGATCAAATGCCATTTGCTACTAAAAAGAGAGTGCAAAAATTACTGTAGTAGACAGCCAAATATATTACATTAGAATAAGAATACGAGATACCCTTAGATTACCTTACAAGTAAGCTATGTAATAAATAAAACAAGTTAACCAATGGGTCAAATCACATGTGACATAATGCAAACATTAGCGAATCCATTGGATTCTATAAGTATCCCTATGTTTTTGTCTCCTCTTCTCCAAGAACCCTTTTTTTTTTTGTGTGTGTTTGATGTCTTTTTGCAAAAACCAAGAATAATCTATTCAATCTTTTGTCCAAACTGAAAGAGTAAATGGCCATCACTTATAATTAATCTGTTTATTCTTTAGCTAGGGGGTACGGTGTTTTCTTTAATTAATCTGATTGTTGTTAATAAAAACTATTTAAGTCGTCTTTAGTATGCTTTTCCCTGAGGTTGCAATCTCTAGACTGCATCAGGTGTTGTGTGGTTCACTAGGCTACTGGTCTACTTTTCTTGGTGATTGAGATTGATTTCAATACATTTGAGTCTATTTGGTTAATTAGTTCACCAACTTTTATTAGCTCTTACAACTATGCAAGGTAAACGGGTCTGATTATCAAATCAGGTCTAATAAGGTTCTCTATTTTCAGGTGGCAACTTCAGCCAACTGGGTAACCAGGGGGGGTCCTTTGACATCCCTAATTTTGACCTTTAATGTTCTAAGGCCCAATGGCCCCAATCTGACACAACGCAAATCAAAATAGAGGCATGTATCTATTTTGAAAATGGATTATACCTGGCCTAGCCTTTACAACCTATGGTCAGGATGTGGTCTGAATGCAAGACCCAACTTGTAATGGGCTTGGGCTCAGCAAGACAAGCTTCAGTTTGGCAGTTCGACCCATGAACAGCTCTACCATTTTATGGAGTAGGCATCAGTTTCTGTACTGATATTTCTAGGGTTGACATCGGGCTCTACCTATCTGCGCTTGAGTATGGGCCCAATAAAGATTGAAGAATTCAAGTCCTATTCCGAGTCTAGCATGGAACCTAGAACCCAGGTTCAAGCCCACTCAATGAACCCGCTAAATGCCCGATTCCAAATAAAGCCTAAAGCCCAAGAACCTTGAAGCCCAGTGACTAAACTTTTGTTTCTATATAACTTTTAATGTTTTATTTCAATTCTATTATGGTGATATCATGTTTTTATCTCTTCATTTTTTAAAAATTACTGATGTTTTTGTCACTCAAATATTATTGCAATATCATTTCACAAATTAATAAGAAAATATATAATTAATAAAATATTATAATGGAAAATAAAATATTAGAGTATGTCAATTGTAGTCATTCCATTTCAAAATAATTGCCACACTTGACTGTACTTGCTAGCAGCCTCTCTGATTGCAAGCATTTGAGGACTTTTTGTTCAAAGCATTTGAAGAATCCAATTATGTCCTTTTGGGTTTTGATTCTTTCACATAAATATTGACATGAATTTGTGAAGTTGGAAATTCATAAGTATGATGTGATAGCTTATTCTTCTAGCATTTGAAAATGTTATATTTCTTCGTTATAATTTTAAATTTTAGTCACTTGAAAAGTCTCAATTAGTTTTTGGAATTCTCCAAATCCCAACTTCCTTGGCTTTTGCAAATCCTCCACTAAAATAAAAGGATTTATGAATTCCTATCAAATGACATCTTTTGGAGAATTATATAAATTCTCCATATGTGAATTCCTTAAGTTTGTAGAAGTTTTGCATGACAGAAGTGACACTTTGATTGTTAGCTTTGTGAATTTTAATGATTCAAACACAAATTTAGAATTTCACATAGGGCTTATCTCTTTACTAGAGTCTCTGACGAGAGTGTCTTGTGAATTTATATATATTGTGATGACTTTTTTCCTGGTATTTGCAAATCTTATATTTTTTTATTAGAATACCAAAATTCCCGCCATAAAAAAAAAATCTCAAATGCCTATCGAAATTCTTGGGATTCTAACTCTTTTGCTTTTCAATAAAATTTCTAATGCTAAAATACAAAAGAGGATTAAGAAATTCTAAGCAGCTAAGAATTTAAAAACTCTCCATAGACCAACTCTTTGAATCTCAGTTAAGAACCAGGCAAAACAACACTTGCTCCACGTTAAAAAAAAAAAAAAAGAATGCAACCAATCGGCCATGAAAGTTCCCAAGGGTTTGTTACTTTGTTTACATGACGTGAAAGAGTTTCATAAAATTATTTATATATATATATATAAATATTCAATTCATCGCCTACAAGAAACGAGTAACAACTCGCCAAACGGCATTAGATCGCTGGCTCGGCTCGGCTCGGCTCCAAGCCCAAGCCGAAGCCGAGAGAGGGAGAGACCCCAAAGAGAGAAAGAAAGACGGAAAGAAAGAAAGAAAGATCTATTGGCTAGAGAGAGAAACCCAAAGAGAGAGAGAGAGAATGAAAAAAAAAGAAAAAGAGATCTATTGGCTAGAGAGAGAAAGAGGAACACCCACGTCTCAATCAGCAAAGGAAAAGACCGGAATGGAAAATGAAGCCCCGGGCCCCACTCTTCCCTTGGGATTTGCGCCCCCTTACACGTGATTCCAGTCATCGATCAACGCGTGGCGCCGTATCCTTTCAAGTCAAGCCCTGTGACGAGGACATGGACCCACTGACAAATGAGGTCTGCTATTGCAGCTTTTTCCTTCCCTTCCCTTCCCTTCCCTTCACTTCACATAATCACATCTCTCTCTCCTTTTCTCTCTTTCTCTCTCTACACTAAAAAAAAAAAACACAAAACGTCCGTCTCTTTCTTTCTTTCTTTCTTTCTTCTTCTGCTTCCCTCGGGCAGGGGTGGTGATGGGAAAGAAACAAGGAAGTATTTTACATTAAACCTTAATTTCAAAAATGGACTTGAATCTCAAAACTTTTTAAATTCCCATCTATAGTTTTAGTTACGAAATATTTTTTATATTTTAAAATATCTAAATTACCTTTCATTTATAATAATGGGAGATTTTTTTGACAGTTATGATATAAAGCTGATCACCATCAGGATATTGGCTTCTGTTAATTACAGTAACAACCGCTGGTGAGGGAAAAATGATAAGAAGGAGCAATTGAATGAGAATTTTATTTCAATGAAGCGTAATTTAAATATTAAAAAAAAATTATAGAGTTGTGAAACTTGTGTCTTTTTTAAAATTAAGTAAAAACTTAATGCCTCATTTTGAAAAAAAAAAGTCTTTCTAAAAAAGAAAGAGAGAGAGAGAGAGGGACGAGTTTCCGAATATGACGAAGCGATGAGCGATTGGGTCCGTCCAAGGGGCACTTGGTCTAGTTTATGGTATTCAGGATTGTGACAGCTAGTTGGGCCCACTACCCACCAACCTGTCAGCCACGTGGCTCCCACTGACCTTGTCTAAGGCCCTAGGCCCCTTGAAAGCTCAACCTCTCTCTAGGATGGGCCACACCTCACTCACTGTTTACTGTTCTGGTGGGTCCCACTCACTCTCTCTCTCTTTTCTCTGAGCTGGCCTTTCTTTTTTTTTTTCTTTTTTTGTATTGCGGGCTGTGGGCCCACCTTAGATTCCAGTTGTCCTTAACTTGGTCTTGGGGTTTGCAAATTGCAAGTCTGCTACCCACCACACGACGACCAAGTCACCGCTCATAACTAAACCCCTCTTTATCCATTTATTTCCAAAATGCCCCTCCCTCCCTCAGCACACTGGTTTATAAAGCAGACTCATGTATGGATGCAAGTTGGGTTGGGCTCGGATCCTAAATAGTAAAGAGTTGACCTATAGCTGACCTGAATAACACATGGGATCAGCTTCAAAAAATGTAATTCGTTTTTATTTGAATTCGAAATAGGATGTAGAGTGCATTAGTATAATTAGTTAAAAGAGTTTCAGATTAGAATTTTTAATATACATAGGGATATTAAAAGGTTCTTGATTAAGGTTATTTGCAAGGATCCAAATTGGCATTTGTGTTTTTCCTAGATCATACATGCTATATTCAGAGCCGATGTTCGGATAATCGATTACCCATTTTCTACTCTAGACTTAGTTATTTTAATTGCTAAGTTACATATCATTTTTATAGTGAGAATCGTAAGTTTTGGGGGGGTCTGCAGATTATACAAATTATGCAGGATTTTACATTTGGTTGAATATAGCATTTTATTATTTTCTTAAGGGGTTTTTGTTTTGTATTTTGGTTGCTCTAAGTATATGCTCAAACACTCCCACACACTCACTCAAGTCATTTTATGGTTTCCTCTAGTTTTTTTTTCCTTTTATACTCGACACTATTTACTCTTGGTTAATGCAGTGCAAGTATGCATAGAAAATGACATTTTCTCAATTTGGTTTCCTCATTAGCACGAAAAATTTAATCTAACAAACTTTCATCAGATTTTTCATATTCACTAAATAAAAAATACCACGGTGTTACACAAACGAGCACTTTAAAAATAAAGAGAGAAATAAAATCTACATTTCTTACTCTACTGTTTGTTAAATAGCAAGTGTAGGGCCATCAAATCATGGATGACATCAGGTGTGGGGACCACAAGAAAGGACCGTTTCAGGCACCCACCCACGTTGATCTGCTGGATGCACCGGTGGGTCAGCCAGCAGTCCCGTGTTTGCTGAATCTCCTGCAAAATTTAGTGGAGGAATTTTAAGGTACAACGTACGGTCCTGAGCATTTGATCCATTCCCTCTTGTTCAAGCGTGGCACTTGATTTCATCACCTTATACTGACAAAAAGCAAAAAAAAAAAAAAAAAAACAATGGGTCACTCACCTTTGCTTTCATGGGCTTGAAAAGGATCATTGAGATTTCAAAGATCCTGGCCACTAACTTATTTGCCATATTTTCTTTGTTCATGCTCTGATTCAAAAATGGGCAATTATCTTCTTTGGTTGAACTTCAACCCCAGAGGCATGTTCTTCCAAATCTTCTCAAAATTAAGGCAATTTTAAATAAGCACTGTGTTTTGGTAAATCAGAATCCATCCTCCTCAGATAATTCCCCATTTTAATCAACCAGGTATGAAACGTAGCTAACTTGGCTCGCTCTTCAAACCCAAGTATATATAAATTATAAAGAGGTAACATGTTCTTAACAATATCTCTCTCCACCTCTGTTGGTGGGTATTATTTTGGCATTTTTGATATACGAAGATTTAAGATTGTATTTGATTATCATAAGAATCGTGTTTATGAAGATTTGGTGGTTGCCAGAGAAATATTGTAATAAGCATAGTTGTTGGTGATTGTCTCAAAGAACTTGGGATCATGTGCAATAAAATCATTTCTAATTTTTAGCTTTTAGTTGTACAGTTTACAACAGATGAGATAGAGGTGGTTGGGAATTGGGATTCTTATCATGTTTATGTTGGACTATAGGGAGTGTGGTCCACATGACCAAACGTCCTTTGATGGGGCTCACTTGGATGGCAAAACCCATAAAAAGAGTTTCCATATATATTATTTCATACATTAAGGAAAGCATTAATCATAGAGACACTTATTACCAATACTCAATGGGGGTTTTCTAAAACCTATTATGAGAAATTAATATTCTATGATGGAAAAGAGATTGCTAGTGAAAGGAATTTGAGGGGCAATAGCTACTTGCTTCACCAATGCTTGATTGCCTAATTGATATCATGTTGTAAAGAGAAGAAGAGCATTGTTATAATTATTAATCAAAATAAAAGCTATTCGTACAAAAAAGATTCATGCAAATCTAATCTTCATGGATTCAGGTAGGCATTTTATGGTCAATATTATGCTAGTGTTATTCAATTCAATCCTAGAATGTTTAGGTTCAATTTATGTATGTTGATCCTTAGACTATGATTTTAGGTTGGAGATGAGATTAGCCTGAAGTGGGCACATCAATGAGTGATGTATTGTGGTGACTCCGATACCACTTGCTGTGGCGACTCTGATATCACTGGTTGTGTGCGTGTGATTGGAAGTGAGAAAAACTGTGATAGACAATCAACAACGTATAAAAAAATAGAGAAAATCACACACTGAAATTTACGTGGTTCGACAATGATGCTTACGTCTATAGGAAAATTAGAGATTCGACTTTCCTTAATCAGTCCCATGTGATTCGACAATTGCCGATGCTCACATGAGAGAGAGTTCTCACATCTTTTACTCAAAGTCTAGAGTTATAGATTACATCAATATATAATCTCCGCTTTCTTTCTTTACTCTTAAAATCAAGTGGAGTGAAGTGAAATAAAAAGTATGAATAAAATATGTAGTGGGTTATGATGATATTTTATTTTTAGTTATTTTGGATGGAATATTGTTGACTTTTGGTATGAGAAATGAAGTTTTTTTTGTCTTTTAGTGAGTAATTATAGTTGTTTTTTGACTTTTTGTTGGAAAAAATTGATAAAATTATGGTAAAAAATACTTTTAATGTGATATTTTACTTGATTTTACTCCACTTGACTTTATAAATAGGTGAACCAAACTAGCCCAAAAAACCCGCGCCACAATTACCTATCTACTCATGATTCTCAACCCACTTGGTCCTGATCCTTGGCCAACACGATCGATGGCCACATGCGGCGACAACGTAATTATTACATCCCTTCACAAGAGGGGTAACCTGTCAAAGTACCCCCTTGGTAAATACATTTTGGTCAGTTGATCTCCGGAGGCAGCATATCTAACTAATTTTAGAAGTATCTGTTCACGTTATATATTAGTCAATCTCCATGTGTTTTTCTGTACGTGCATGAAAAACAGCATTGCCAGCCCATAAGATTGCATTAATGTTAATACATTAGATGATTCTTGTGGTTTGCAAAACAAAAAAAAGGTCATCTTTGAATAAAGTGTGCATCAAGATAACTCCGCACCAATATGTGCAAAAGAGTTGTACTCTGATATAAGTAGAGGAGAAGGCCACGGTCAACTGCTTTTTGGCACTATAGGAAATAGGATTGGATCCAAAGAAAACACAATATTAGCCACTTTTGGATTGCTTTGTCATTGGAGTTTCTACTAATTGAGATTTAACGATCCTAGTCATACAATCATTTGCCACTTTTCACATATTCGTGCCTTGTTTTATATGGATGTTTTACTACCAATTGTTTTTCATTGTAGAGGATGTTCATGATTAGCTCAATTGACAACTTATGAACAATTTTCTCGGCAATCCTAAGCTATCCATCTAAGCTTCCCTATTTACTCATTTCCTCTTTTGCTTAGCTAACGCTTATAAAAAGTTCTTTTTAATCCTAGCTAACTTTGTCCTCTTAAGCGGACAATCTACATATTGTTTTAAGGGGGCTTCAGCCTAGGGATGGCAACGGGGCGGGGAGGGGCGGGGCGGGTATGCCATCCCTATTCTCGTCCCCGAACCCTTGAGATTCGGGGATCCCCCAACCCGAATCCGACGGGGACGGGGAACACCCCGGCCCCGTCCCCATTTCTGCAACGTAGTCTTGCACACTTTTTTTTAGAGAGAATAGTAGTCTTGCACACTTAATACACATATTGTATTAATATTTATATATGTGCATGTTTAATTATTTATATATAAATATATATTATTTATAAATATATATTACATATATAAGTATCGGGGTGGGTTCGGGGGCGGGGATGGCGATTTTGAAAAATTCACGAATCCGATCCCGAACTCAAAAAGCGCCCCCCGAACCCGCCCCAATCGGGGCGGCACACGCTGGTGAAATTGCCATCCCTACTTCAGCCGGAGGTCCCTCAAAGTATGACTTTGTTGCAAACAGTCCATAAAAAAAAGTTATAGAGCCAAAGGTCTCTCCTACACTTTTTCATACCTGAAATGTCTAATTTACCCTTTCTTTAAATCATAACCCCTGATTGGTAGGATATCCCATTAATAATGGCCAACAAATATTTAATTACCCACGATTAATGGAATCCCCAGATTTTCAAATAAATTCTAAAAACACACAAATAAATTTTAAAAAATAAAATAATTTCAAAAAATACAATAAGTTTTAAAAAAGCAATATTTAATCAAATAATACAAATAAATTTAAAAAGATGCAAATAAGTTTCAAAATATCCAAATAAATTCCAGAAAATATAAATAAATTCCAAAAGACTCAAATAAATCTCAAAAGACCCAAAGAAAATCTCAAAAAATGGAAATAAATTTAAAATACTGAAAATAAATTTTAAAAATGTAATAATTTTAAAAAAATGTAATAAATTTGAAAAGATACAGATAAATTTCAAAAGAAGCAAATAAATTTAAAAAATGCATATAGATTTCAAAAATTGTAAATAAACTTGCTAAAAAACTCAGATAAATTTTACAAAAAAGCTCAGATAAATTTACCAAAAACACAAAGAAATATGACAGAAAACAGATAAATTTGAACAACACTCAGATAAATTTGAACAAAACTCAGATAAATTTTGAAAAAAAACTCAGATAAATTTACAAAAAACACAAAGAAATATGATAGAAAACAGATAAATTTGAACAACACTCAGATAAATTTGACAAAAATTCAGATAAATTTGAAAAGAACTCAGATAAATTTGACAAAAACTCAGATAAATTTGGCAAAAAAATAAACAGAGTCAAAAGCTCAGATAAAATCTCGGAGCACTTCGGATTATTGACCATGGGATTTCAGCCGATGAAATCGAATCCGTGATCGGCGACTCGGAACAGATACTTTTGATCCGGGAAGAGCAGAAAGGGTTGAAAGTCGAGGCCTTTGGCTTATTTCACTACTTTGACGTTGAAGAGTGGAGAATGGAGATAAACGATTCTGAATCCAGGGACTCATCACCACCTTGCAGTCCCATTCCTCGTAAACCTAGTGTCACCGAAGAAGGAGCAACATCAACGGTCGCCACAGGTTCTTCCGGGATTGCCACCGGACTCACATCTTTGCCGGACTTCCTTCCTGTCGTCATTGAGACGACAGAGGAGTCGATTGGTGAATCTGTTGACACCCTCACCGTTGTCGGTTCGTCGCCGCTCTTCGCTGGAGAAGAATCCCAGTCGCCGTCGTGTCGTGGCCGGAGAGGAAGAAGAAGATCGCTTCAGCAGTTGCCTCCATCAATTCTGATTGCAGAACCGGAATAGATCACGAAGAAGAAAGTGGTACAGAACTGATGGAGGCCCATACCACAAAACCTAACTTACTTTTACAAGTGGCGCATGGTGATGATCCTGCACGAATTCCAAATGGGGGCTAGTGTATAGGTACATATGTGGACCATCTAGTTGGATATGTATTCGCCCAACCTATTGATATGGGAAATCAAAAATAAATAAGTGAAGGAGATTGACACAGAGATGTGGACGAGGTCACACTCCGCCGCGTGGGCGGTGCCAGAAATGGCATTTTTTGCCGGAAAACACATTTTTTTGAGATGGCGATCTTCTTTCCCTCTCTCTCGGTCTCTGTAGAGAGTTTCAGATTCAAATCTAGGCCCGTTGCAAAAGAAGAGGGATAATATAAATTTTAAATTTTAAATTTTATGCCTAAAATGGTTGAAAGGGCAATTTAGTCCTAAAAAATAAGATCATGTGGACTCAGGGACTTATGGCTGTAAACAGTTTAGCTGAGTGGACCATACGTCTTAATAAGTTTTTTCTTGGACTGGAGGCTAGATATATTCACTTATAGGGACCTTTCGCTAATTTTGCCTTGTTTTAAAGTACTATTGGACAATAACTCCATGTTCCATATGCATTCTGCACTTGAACTTAGCGATTTTGTTTCCCATCTGTGAACTTTGGCGCCTCTTGCTAGCTAGGGCCTGCTCAAGATAATTTGAGGCTTAAAGCGATAATCCTAAATGATGCTTTTTTTTAACTTTTAATATTATTATAAAAGATTTTATTTAAAATCTATTTTTCTCGCTTTAAGCTTTATTGGAGAAAAATAGTTAAAATATTAATATATTTTTTAAAATTTTCTTGATTAAAGAAGTTGAACACCATAATTAAAATATTAATATTGATAGTATTGAATGGATTGGGGATTAAATATAAAATAAAACATGGGTTGCAAATTAAAGAGAAGTCAATAGTTTCTATTTATATTAAGTATGATTTGTTGGGATTTGAAATTGTGCAGAGAAAAGAATGATGATAGTTATTTTAATGCTTCTTTTTTAGAATGTGAAAACATGATTTTAGTAGGATGTGATACTAATTACTATTATATTATGAAAGATTCTAAAAAACTCACTATTTAAAAAAGGACATTTTTTCCCACTCTTTTAATATCCAAATAAAGTTTGACATGTCATGCCTTTTAATATTCAAAGAAATTTGCACGTTGATTCAATTCTAAGATCTCAATTTAATCTAATTTGCACATTATCTCTTCCTTTTTCAGGCAATATCTTTTGGATTTGAAAATATGCTTTTAATAAGATTGTGATATTTGGGGCCTTATTTTTAGAGGGCCTAAAGCAATGACTTTTCTTGCTTTATGGCAAAGCCTGCACTGTGGCTAGCTAAGCTAATAGTTGGGATAATTCATTTTGGTCCTTAAACTAAATCACAACATACAAGAAACATATATTACTATTTTTAGAGTATATTTAGCCTTTTAGTACGTGAAGATTATTTTTATTAACTTGAGATCATACTTCTATTTAATGGGTGGCTGCCGTAGAGTTATTATAAGAGTTTTTTTATATGCCACCCTAAGGATTTTCTAGATTTTAAAAGTAGGCCCCTTTGGTTTCAATATTTAGTCCATTTCTGCTGTTTCATTTTAATACCTTCTATCAATGTCCTCAAATTAATAAAGGAAAGGAGAATGCACAACATAGTTAGGTTTGTCCTTTCTACCAAAAAAAAAAAGTTATATATGTTTGTTTGTTTTTTTTTTTAATGAAAATTACAGCTTTGCCCTTAATCCATTAATATAAAAATAGCGATGTTGATGGGTCGGGCTGAGTTAAGGCATATCCAGGCGTAGCCCACATTTAAAAACATAGACCTACATCAAACCCAAGCCCGACATGGGTCAGGCGGGCTGAACCATGTTTTTTATGAGTTTACAGGCCTTTTAGCGATTGTTAAATTATTAGCACTCAATATTTATTTGAAAGCACTATTATGTTAAAACTACCGTGCATGTGGAGCATTATTAATGACCAACTTAATGTCAGAATAAACTCAATGTTAATAAAAGAGCAATGAGAACTCAAAGTGAATATAATACACGTCAAGCGATTAGATTGATCATAGATGACCTTGCTTCATGAAAATAAAAATGAGGGCCCATATTATGAAAAAACTTGACACCTAGTAATCAATAGGTGGAAAAAAAGTCAAGATGCCACCCTCCCCAGCAATAGCCTAACTGTGCTGAGTGGATCAACACATAGAGAAGAGAAAGAAACCTGGGATAGAGACTTAAGTGGTCGTTTTCATCTTTAATTAATTTTATGTTTATAATATAATTTAGTTGTTTGGCTTTCTTATGTCATGTCTCTACTTTAAGTATATAAAGATGCATACCCACCTGAAATTGAAAAAGATAATCTGAAATGCGCTTGAAAGGTTTAATAAAAGAAAGTAAAATCACTTTCCATATGTCATTTGGTGAGATATCTAAGATTCCCAAAATGGAAGCAGACTCTTTCCTCACCCTCATGATTCCAAACACACTAACATTTTTCAAATTTTCTTCTGATTCTTTCTTTGGAGGGCTTTAGGAGGATTGGGTGATTGGTGCATGGTGCATAGGGTCTAAGAGGAAAAGCAAGAATTAAAAAAAGCGGTTGATATAATATATCACCCGTATTTGCAGATATTATTCCGATAATATTTATTTATTGCCATTCACAATGAAGGTATGTGTATATAGGTAGCAGCGGAGGTGATATTTTTTTATATGGGGGCAAGCGATGGTTGATTGATAATGTTTTATCTTAATGGTTTATCGCTACTTATTTAAAATAATTAATGATTTTTTTAAATTCTTCAATAATATTTTATGAAAGATCTTAATTTGCAAATGCCCCAACATAGTTAAAATTTCTTTTTTAATATTAACTTTCATTAGATGAAAAAACTTAACATCATAAGAGTGGTATACCGAAAAACCAATAAAAAAAAAAGAAAAAAAACACCACATCAAGAGAAAAGAACATAAAATAAAGCTACACTTAGCCCGTGAAAGGATAAGGATGGACCCCAACATAGTTAATAATTTTGGGGTAGAATGAGCAAACAGAGTTACACATCACACAACTGTTGTGAAAAGTACCATCTTAAGACAAAAGATTCTCTTATGAATTTATGCTGTAATTATGAGTACTATCATAGTACCTATGTCCCAAACTAAAATTACATGTGGGCTTTGAAATCGAGTTCATACTTGACTCTAACCCCAAAAAAAAGTAGCAATCCAAATCTCACTTTTGACCAATGAAGGTCTAGCTAGACTTTGCACCTATCAGGTTGTTGAACCCCCGCTCCACTACTCCCATTCTCTCCAATGTGTTCCACCCAGGATTAAACACCTGTTCATGGTCTTATCACCTTTTCTTCCTTTAACTGAAGAGAAACATTTGGTGAGAGATGGCCATAGTTTTTTGGAATTCTCTTCAAAGTATCCAACTGACGCATGTAAAGTGAAGAATGGGAAATGGATTAAACAAATTCGAGAGAGAGAGAGGGGAGCAGAAGAAGACAGACAGAGCCCATCAACTGTAATGAGAGGAAGGCGACGAAAGAGAGAGAGAGGCCTCAATCGCTTTCATGAATATGTCATCTTCTTTATCTGTATATGAAGAACAGTCAGTTTCAACGGTTGCTGTGACTCCACGCAAGAAGGATCAAATCCCAACCATCCACATGGTTCCATGCTACGGCAGGGCAGTTCGAAGAATCGAATATCACATGTTTCACGGGAGAGGCTAAACAGCGTGTGAAGTGTACTTTCTTACTATGACTTCTAAAAACTCTTGTTTTATATGAAGAGAAAGAAAGACTACTTAAAGTGGAGATTAATATTTATACTAATGAAGGCTTACAAAAAGTAAAATTGCTTTAGGAATAGGCAATTTACAAAGAGTTCAAATAAATGGAATTACAAATTTAGAAAGAGGCATCTTCAATCTCAACTGTTGAATCAAAACCTAATCATCTTCAATCATTATCATATTTGACAATCGTAATACCACCTCGAGATTTTTTAAGCTTATGGGGGTATAGTGGTTTTTTTTTCCTTTGACAATGATAATAGAATTTAGTGGCTATTATTATTTGATAAGCTAGATGCCGCCCCTTCTAATTAATATTTTAAAATTTCATTGTGGCCTCTCTCTCTCTCCTCTTTCAAGAGATATGTTGCACCCTATCCCATTCATGAGAGAAGTATGGAACCCTTTTGTGGCACCAACCACGGAAAATTAGTGTGTTAGAAAGGACTCATTGAGAATTAAGTTTTTGATTAAAACCTGTTCAAACGTGAGATGTCTTATTCCTATCATTAAAAAATTACAAATATGAGAATGTCCCTACATTCTCAAAGAAAATAATTTTCCAATAAAGACCATATTTGTAGCAATGATCCATGTGCACCTCTCTGATTTTCTTATTTCCTTCATTGGTAGAGTAAATGCCAGTTCAGGTATTTTTCACAATTAATTAAGTAAAAGCAATGCACGTAGTATATTCAAAGTAAACAATAATTAATAAGAAACAGATTTGTTGAGTAAATGATAAGCCCCATCCTTTAATCATCAAAATGTAAATTCATTTTATAACATAATTAATAAAACATGAATCCATATATAATGCTTCAACAATATGTAAGCAAATACCTGTAAAACAACTTGGGATCTTCCCGCTCAAACTACTTTCATATTAGTTAAATGTCACATCATTTAAATAAATGTTCACGTATAATCTGTATCTAGTCTACTTCTGAAATGACTTTTGAATCACCAAAATGTTATTTGGTCGACAATCAAATCAAATTTTAATGTGGTTCAACTTTAATAACATAATAATTGAGGGATCACATAAATACTATATGATAGTGGAACCCTTTAAATGATAGTTTGGATGGACATGATATCCCTTAGTTAGATTCAACCAGTTTATTTGCATATGAGACTGTTGATATAAATTCTTGTGTTGTTCACTGATAGATTAATCTTTTGGTGCTATTGGATGGTACAGAGGTAGAACTAGAAGTCATCAGTTTAAAACCCTAGGAAGCATGTTACGTTCATCTGTTTTGTTTGTATGTTGGGACTTTTTGGAAACAAAGGTTGAGAGGGGTAAGTGGGTTCCTTTTAGTGGATCCCACCTATGTAAAAGCAAGATATGCAAGATATTCATCTAGAGTATATGGGTCAATATCTAATCTAGTGAGCCCCATAGATATGATTAAATCAATGGATCCCTTGTATTGGTAGGATATGTATTCCATAGTTCTCACCTAGATGGGTGCATATGGTTGGGAGCAAGCTGAGTCCATAAGGGTGGCTTTCCTTTTTTTAGTGGATTTCACATATATGGTTAGTTAGGTGGATGCGTTAGATGTAGTGGGTATCATACAAGGTAATACAGTAAAATTATTTATTCAGAGGCCCACATATATTCGATGAGAGTCCAAATGTTTCTTGAAACAATTGAGATTGTGAATATAAACTCTAGCTGCTAAATTGCTTATAAGAGAAGAGAGAACTAACCTTCCTTTTTATCTCCATGAGTACAACTTTAAGGCAAAGGATACTCCATAACCAACCTAACCTTATTAGCATCGTATTAACAAATGTTTACACGTTAACCATGCATATAATAATCCCAAGCCCACTACATAAACATAAATAAACCCTCTCGTTCTAAGTCTTACCCAAAGCGACAAATCCATGCAATGCAGCAACTTTACAGCTCAAAACCCGCAACTCTTTGGATACACAAACATGTATATAATTTCGATAGGGGAAATGGCATCATATCTTGTGCTGAAACCTTTGAATAAAATCAATCAATCATGTGAGCTTATTGTCTTATTGTCTAGAATGTTTTGTTCAAGGTAGGAATCAAATGTTTAATTTTTAGGAGGCCCTACTCCAGGCAAATATTGTACGATCTAGCGATGTAAGAAATTTCGTACATGTGGGGTTTTCAGCTTGCAGTCCCCAGTGGGTCCCACCTCAAAGGTGCATGAGAAGATCCGAAATTTTTCTAACGCAGTTGTTTTTTTGGTAATTCAATAAAAAGGGCTGAGACCCAAGTAAGAACCCGCACATATAGGAGAAGACAACCATTCAAGTGGGAAAGAAGTTCACACATGCAAGAAGAAAGTCCACACAAGCGGTACAAGTGGGGAGGAAAACCTGCACACAGAAAGAGGTTCGAACCTTGGATAGTTATGTGAGAAGTGTCACTCGTTACCACTCGGATGAGGAGTCGTTCTCCATGATTTGCGAATGTTGGAACTTATAATGGATCGACAGTGATCTTTACTCTCCATTCGATAAAAGAAAAGAAGTCATGTAGATTCCCTCGGAGATTTATTAAAGTGGTGAGCTTTAGCCGGACACGAATTTTCTTGGATTCGATTTTATTTAGGTGATAGGCGTAATGGCAGATCATTAAAAAACGATGCCCCCAACCACCCCCAACCCCTGAGTTCCACCCTTGGATGGCTGGATAACCATTTCCTACCAAATGAGAGATTATTTTATGACACTATATATGTGGATCCTTATCTTTAATTACTCCTTTAATTTTAGCCTCTTCAATGGGAAAGTGTTGCGTAGGAATTTTTTTTTTCATCACACCCATTTGTTTTATGTATAATAAATCCTTAGGGGATCATAGCAAAGAGGGTTCCATCAAAATGTAGAAGTCATTTTCAGATTAGAACTCTTTATATATACATGAGTGGATTGCACTTCCACTTGTTGATCTAGCTCTTAGGGATCATTTGGGCTCACTTTTGATTAGTGTAACTTTTTTCACACTCTTATTCCTCCATAATCTGACACAATGTCTAGTTTTATGCTCACCAAATCTTTTTTTTTTTTTATAACATGGGAACCCGCCGACCCCCCTTCGGTTAATCATTGGTAAACCCACGGATACATAAAACCATCCACTAGCCCTATGTGCTCACCAAATCTTTACTTACCATAAGATTAATTCAAAAAATATCTATGGTTAAAAAATCAATAAACTGTAAGGCTATTAAATTAAAGTTTATGATGATATGATGGGTGTACTTTGTTGCATGACCCTCGTCGGTAGAAAGCGCTTTCCATCTATCCTAGGAAAGCATCCAAGTGGTCCCACGAGCTGGACCACATAAGCACATACGTTGTCTGCTCAAAGAAGATAATCCTTCATATATATTGTTGAGGTCAACGTCTACTCTCGCTCCTGAGTAGTCATAATTGTGGTCGAGCCTTCGCCCTCACCATAAAATCATTGTTTTCCCATCACCAATTGATTTTGGGATAAGTGGTAGTTTAATGGGGTGTAAGATCCTACATATATACAAGCATAAATTTATTAACAAATATAGATATTTAAGCAAAGTGAAATGGTTGTTATTTTTCGTGGAGACAAAATATTGCAATTTTCTCAAGTGTGATAAGGAGAATTAAAAAGAGGGTTCTCCTCCCTTCTCTTTTATAAGTATATTTTTGCATGTCTTCTTCGATCTCTTCACTCAATAGAAAGTATTTTTGTCTTCTAACTCTTTTCATTTGAGGTTTTCTTTGTGATTATTTTACTCTTCTATATAATACAAACTTGTGGTGATTGTTCCCAGAAAATCAACAAGCAAAACAAATAACAATAAATTTGTTTATTCTAGGTCTTATTGGCATTAGACTTTAATTTGATTATAAACCAAAGATCTTTATTTAATATCTCTTTTACAATTCTTCGATTGGAATGAGAAAACAAATAAGAAGGGAAATACTTACAACAACTTTCAGGGACCTTGGATGAGCTATACATAGTCCTTCATATCTATTAAATTTCATTTACGGTCAGCGCACTTTTGGTGAAATACATATTTTTTCGCGCCGAGTCAATCCTCTTAGGACTCGAACTCACGAACTGGTCTTTGGCCTCTGATATCATATTAAAATTTCTTAATTAACCATTCTCAACAAAACCTCGAGGCGTTAGTAGAGGCCGCAAAATACTTTTTAATATTCCTACTCGGGTGGAGCCCACTCCTCAATAATATCTCTTTTTTCAATCGTTTTTTCCATAGGCACAAAACTTGAATCTAAAAGTTAAGGCTTTGAGTTCTATATCTCCGTGAAGTTTTAGAAGCTTTGGAATGCTCTCTGTTGTTTGGACTATGGAGTGATTTTGGACGGGTTAAAGAACTCTTTTTTCTGAAGTGTTTGGGTGACTTTTCATACAAAAGATAGGTCTGGAAAGGCACTGCACTAGGAAATTGTGGGTTCACACTTCAAACTAGTGCGGCTCTCGTACTGTGCCATCCACTGTGTCTGGCCCACTGTGCAGTGCACAATACACCAGCGCTCTATTCTAGAAGCCATATCTTTTTTATATGTTTCTCTAGCTTTCCATGAATTATATACTTCTTGTTGAAAGTGCCCAGCAAATTGATCATATTGGCTAATCTCTGCCTCGTCAAGATGGTTGGCACCTATTGTTTAGACCATTAGATTATGGGATTTGAGATATGGCACCAGCAAACAAAAAAAATTGATCATATTGGTTAAGGGTCTTCTATCACTTGTAGTCATCACCTAATGGCACAGAATGTAGTGGTCTCTCCCTTACGGGTTTTTTTTGTTTTTTGACCCCTTAAGCTTCCAGAACTACTATATATATTTTATCTTATGTGGAATTTCTTAGTATTATATACTGATGAAAAGTAATCTTCAACAAGAAGAAGGGCAGTTTTTGGTTGAGTTGGAATGGTTGGGATGGGTGAGTGATACTACTACACAGGCTGTCTAGGAGGTTGGAATTTAGTTTCCTAATTTGCAATTTGACCAATTTGCATTCAAGTTGAGGATTTTTAACTGGAAACTTAACTTGATTTGGAAATTTAATGGGCTAGGTCCCTTTAATTCACCTTTTGATTTGTCTAATTCAGAGCTCGAGTTTGATTAACCACAAATCCATCAGTGGAGCCCACTTTTAAAATCAAAGCACTCAAAATAACTAATCTTCCTTATATTAACTATGTGCCAGAATGGAAGTAAAATTCCATGTTTTATGAGTGATCAATTTTAACATCGAGTAAACTCCAAATGGATATGAATTTTGAAGTCAGCGTAAAGAACTTTCTCACGACATTTGGCAACCACAAAATGTTTGTACTAAAATATGCCAAACAGGCTTATAATTACTGAAGCCAAATATCTTAATTTTTAATAATTAATAGCTAAGTGGCGAGGCACCTCCCTTCTATCGATACAACTAAAAATTAATCCTGTAGTGCTGATTGATGCTTGACGGACTTACGTAGTGTGTGAGTACTAGTTGCAAAGAAAAAAACAATAGAGTTCACAATTATAAGGACCTCAGGAATGAACTAGCTAACTGCGGCTTGGATTGGAGGTCCAGCAGCTGATTGGGCTATGGTTGAATGGATGAGGGCCGGCGATGGGGTTGTGAGCTCGAGAGGAAATCTGCTACCGAGTAGAGGTGGACTTGCTTGGCTCAATAGGTACATCACATCACAGTCGCACATACATATAGAAAAAGACTGTTTGTATGTATACACTTGGGTCTATTCCTTCCCGGTGATAACTAAATGCTTTTTCTAGAAGAAGACGACCCAGCACCAGCTTATTTCACTGTTCTTATTTCTAGAGGCATGCACCAATTTCCAATATAAAAGGGTGTGTGGGGTTCGGTCCTTTCCAATACAATAATGATAAGATATGGTGTATATGTACTATTATACCAAGGACTAAAGATGCTGTTGGGTTGCTTTTTGCAAACATATATGTGTAGGATGAAATGGGTCATGTGGAAGACCATGCAACTAAATATGTTGTTAAGTAGGGTAGCCCAAGCATTCCCATGCTCGTGTAGGGCAGCCCAAGCATTCCCATCCACTCTCATGAGCATTATATATACCATTCATCCCAAAGTTTATGCTTCTCTATAAGAGACATGCTTCTCAACTTAGTTACACCACTTCACATGCACCTGATGAAAAAGTAGCCTTGGAAGACTTGCTAGCTAGAAAGGAAACCCAAGGTGGGTGGATTTGGATCTAAATAGAAATTTAAAATATAATTCACATAAGTATAATAGGGGACTTATTGACTGCATGGTGTGGTCCAGATCAAATTAAATCTATAGCGTGGGGTCCACCCTTTTTTTTTATTGGCAACGAGTTAAAATTTATTAAATGGGAAAAAACATGGGAACTCAGCCTACAACTGAGGACATAAACAAGAAAGGTATAAAAGGATTATACCAACGCAAAACAAAAACAACACAATGCTATACGGAAAGACTACTCACACTGCCCAACTTTAGCACATAAATTACTAATCATTTATACCCCTTTCTCTGCTTGGGCCCGTTTGTTAATTTCACCTCTAAAGTTAAGTCAAGTTAAAAATAAAATTCCATCTCAAACAACTAAAAATAAAATACTATCATAACCCACTTATATTTTATTCATTCTTTTTATTTCACTTTTTCACCCATAAAAAATAATGATGTGACATATACATCACCTTCACTACACTATTTAAATTAACAAACGGACCCTAAGTGTCAGTGAAATCATATACTTCCCTACGCATATACTGAAAACTAAAGTTGAATAGATGAAGAAAGTGCTTTGATCGTAGAAGAATTTCGAAGGGCAATCTTTTTATGACTTCATCCCAAGAAACAACATTAATAGATGAGTTGTTCTCAATAATTAAGCTATGATGGCATCTTTAAGATGTCCTTCATGAACTGTTCAATTGTAATTCTACCATGTCTAGCTATAGCAAGATTAGGCTCTTCTCAAAAGAAAGAGATATCAGCCATTGTAAAAAAAAAAAAAAAAAAGAAGATTAAAGCACTAGTTAAGAATGACTTCTTAATAAATCATTTTTTTTACGTACAAGGGGGCCTATCTTTTGACAATCTGGTCTCCATTAAATGAACAAATTTCTCCCCATTAATAATTTAAAATTTCAATCTAATGGAATTATATTTTCTGTTGCATTAGACAGACACAAATTAGGCATATATTTCACATGTGTCCAATCTAATCCCAATTGACCCAAAATTTGGTGCAGATAGCAATTCATGGAAGGTGGGTTCAATTTACAATTTAGATGTATGTTATTAGGGCTTCATTAATGAAAACTTTGATATTATTAAGAAAATAATACATATGTGATCTAATTACTGTTTTTTATTTTTAAATTCTCAAACCAAAATATGGTGCTGCAACGTGCAAATAATGACTGGTGGCCCAAAATTTTGGAAAGCCCACTAATATTGTTATGAAAATTCATTTGTTTTTATTTATTTGACATTGGACAACACCACCCCTTCAAAGAAACCATCCCACCCTCCTAGGGATGGCAATGGATCAGGTATAAATGGAGGTTCGCCCCACCCCGCTCTTGTTAGGGCTGGGTTTGGTGGTGTTTTTCTTAGTGTGGGGGCGGGTTTGGGTTTTGTTGTCCCAACCCGCCCCACTCCGAATATAAATATATATATATATATACCTATACTTATTACTAAAGTGATAGGAAAAACTCATATCGTATAGGTGGTTTTGGGCCTTAACTTGCATTTGGGAAGAGAAATTGGGGTGTTTAGTCTTTACTATACTCATTCTCATGCATTTTTATTTATCTTAAAAGTCTTAAGCTTTAAACTCGACCTGACACAATCAAATGGCGTGGGTTTGGAATCGCATCCTATGACCTGACACGGAATGGTAGGGTTACAGACGGGTATCCAATTCTCTGATTACCCGAAAGTTCCGACCCGAAAAAAACAAGATCTGGAACCTATTTTAGGTTCCGATTGATAAATGGGTCCAGTTTTGGATCCATATATGTCCCAACCTGTGACCCAGCATATGAGTCTTCGATATTACAAACTGTACTTTGAAATAAACTTTTTTCTGGAAATTTTATAAAATGTTGTAGGTAGTAGACTTGATGCACTGTTATAAGTTGGATGATATACTTATTTTAAGAAAAGATGAAAAAATTGAAGAAAGTTAGAACCAATTTGAAACTTCCGCAACCGGATCTGGGTTTTTCTATCAGAATCGGATCTGAAACCAACAAAACCGGTTCAAATCAAAACCGAATCTGGAACCATTATTTAGAAACGGGTTTGGATCCAAATTCAGTATGCTTTCGACCTAGAACCGTTCCATTTGCAACTCTACAGAACGGATTCAATTTGGATGAGATAAATTTGAAACATGACATATTTGAGTTTAGGCCGTCCCATATCAAACCCACCCCTTTTACATCCCTACTGCCTCCTCTTCCAAAGGAAAATGCTACTGGTTATGGATGTGTAGGTATGCAGTTTTTTTTTTTAATAATCCAAATCTTCACAAAGTACAAGGCTACACGTGTGTATTTCATTGATCTCAGTGGACTACAAGATGTGGTCGCCTTTCTATGGGTCGTGACATTTTTATGTTTCGGAATAGGAACAGAATTGATAAGCCCACATCTCACTGCAGAGTCGAACTAATGTTGTGGGGCCCCTTGAAGCCACATATACATGGTGTATTCCCGGATATAAGTGATATGATACTCTTAAGATATGCCCTAAATATCAATTTTATTTGATGATCATAACCAGTGAATCAGGAGTATGCAAAATGAAAGGTTGGACAGATTGTTCTACTTATTTATTTTGGCGATCCATCTTAAGATGATTATGATCTTCAAATCAAAATAAGTAAATATTAAATTTATGCAATGCACGCTGTATCCAACCATCAACTTTGAATATCCCTATATACATATAGGGATATGTTCCTATGAGAGATATATTTCACCTTATATGAGAGATGGGGTGAGGACTCTTACATTCCCTATCTCTCTCTCTCTATATATATATATATATATATATCAAGAGTAGAGCCCACAAGATAAGTTGGACTATGATTCTAGTCCTTTGGCTGGATAATCACTTGTCATTAGTGACTACCAAAACTGGTAAGAGAAAGGCTACTTTTTTTTTTTAATATCTGTACGTGATAATATAGGAAGTTTGGGCTGAAATATACAGTGGAGGTAATTCAAAACAATCTCACCTAGGTAAATTCTAGAAGAATTGAATTTGCTTCTTCTGATGTTTCTTTAAGAAGATTTGAGAGGGTTTCCAAATGTTCCTGTTTTGGATGATTGCTTGCTATTTTTCTGTTTATTTTTCTTCTATTAGCTTAATGGTCCTTGCCATTTCTATGCTCCATTGTTAAATTGTGTGGTGCTTAAAATTCACCATGATTACGGATTATAGGTAAACAGGCCCTAGCTAGGGACAACAAATCTGTGGTGTGATTTGAGATGTGGGTAATTTTTTCAACAATTGAGTCATTTCAATGTCCAAGCTAGCTTTGCAATCTAAGACCATGCATAAAATATACATTTAAAATAGGTGTAAACATCCAACAACCTGAATTGAAACAAACAAAAAAAATTCTCATCAGCCTCTTAAATCCCTGTTGCATATCATATAGAGAAAAAAAAATTTCTCACCCTAGTCCTACTTTAAGAAGCAGCATGGAGATTCCTTGTCCAAAAGCTGTAGCCGATCCAACTCTTTATGATCGTGCTTTGTATTATTTGTTATTTAACGGAATATAATTAAAAATATGAATACACGGAGATTGAAAATCCTGTACCACAAAAATTTTCTATAGAATAAAACCGCATCCTAACAATATGTGGGCACATATACAATGATAACACATGCAGAAAAGAAAGTAGATCTAGTGAAGAGGTATTCTATTAAATTACCAAGGCCAGAAAAAAAAAATAGTATTAAGCATTGTGTAGGCAAAGTGGAACATACCACCTCATGTAGCGGCCACCTCCATTCACCAACAAATATTTTTATGTAACCATTATCTTAATCAAAAGCTGTTAGATACGTTACATTTAAAAACACACAACGTGATACACCAGCAAAGATTAAAAAAGCTTGGGGAATCCACACAATGACACGACCCATTTGAATATCCTCTTTCTTTCTCTCGTACATAGACTCGCATACAATGCTCCAGGAGCTATGATTACGACGATTGATGAGGGATGGGTAATGGGCCCAAGAAAATGTCCACTAAAGTTAAAAGGAAGATAAAGAGGACTTGACTCATCATAAGATCATCCTACGTAGGCATGGCAAGCAGGTCGGATCAGGTTGGGTGGATTGAACTTGGTTGTCTCTAGGTTGAAGGTAAACCCACATTTGACCCATTTTTTATTTAAAGCAGGTCAAGAAACACAGCCTCTCTTGACGCGGGTCAACCCCCAAGTCGACCTGACTCACATAACCCCATTTAACCTGACCCGACCCTACCCGATTTGTAGAAGTTTAGCCCAAGCTTAATCTATTTGAACTATTAAGATTTTATGTGTTTAGTTATGGGGAAAAACCTGTAGTACGTACAACACCATACTGTTTTAATTGGTTTAGATATGTGGATCGATCCAACCCGACCCATTTAAATGGGTTATGTCGGTCAGCCTACACATGACCCGTTTTACTAAAGGTCACACTAATCGACTCTCGAGCGGCCCGTATAAGATGCGGGTCAAGTCTAATGCATGCCAAATATGGGTTGAGTTTGCAGGTCCATTGAGATTTTGCCACCCTTAAATTCTCATGTAAATCAATTTTTTTTCCATGTCTAACTCATCCATGGAAATAGGGGCCTACATGGACAATGATTAGACCCACAACAAAGCATGCATCCAATAGGTAATCAAGGACTTTGACTGATTAGATGGACGCCAACTCCCCTGTTCCAAAAGAAAATGGTGATCAGGAAGAAAATCCATGACAATATGGCCGGGTAAATAACATGCAAACATGCCACGTGCTTTGCAGCTAATTTGTCAAAAGTTTTTGTTTCCTGTAATATGTTCGCGTTAGAATAATGTTTAAGGGATCCAGATCTCCTCCTGCAGCTTTTGCAACAGAAACCTCTCTCTCTTTTTACTACACATGGTAGAATTTGTGAATTTTATCTGTCTCATAAGATACAAAATAGTTTTGAAATCTATCCGTATATATATATATATACATACAAGGTACAGATTTATTAGATATTTTCGCACTTAATTTGTTATCCAAGCCCATCATATAAACAGTAATCAAGTAAATGAAGGGTTTTCTATTTCAACTATTGATTTTGTAGCAGTAGATCAAACATAAATAGCTTTGGGTAGTGTTCCTTAATTACTTGGAAATTAGAGAGTTATAGTTTTTCTAAATATAGTCTCCCAAGTATATATTTCAAATCCTCTCATACAACCAACATCAAGGATGTGAGAATTTTGAAAAAAAAAAGCTACAAGTGACAATTCAAAAACTAAAATATTTTATAACTTTACAAATCAAATAAGAAATTTCAAAAACTACGAGACAACAGCTCCATTGGCATTCTATATATCAAGAATTCTAATGAGAGATGACTAATTCTGAAGGCCTTTTGAATCTAATGGGGGGCAATGAGCTCAAAATGAACATGCCAGGTGTCTTTCTTTTCGTTTAAAAAGAAGAGAAGCCAAATTACATAAATCCTGTGATTAAAGCTGCGGTGGCTCCAGATCCAAAAGTTAAGCCCCCGAAAAAAATGAAAGGAAAAGGGCCCACAAATAACATCTCCAAGGACCACAATTCCATGTAAGAGACGTAAAAGCAAGAAAAAACCAAAGGAATCTCTTTCCCAGCCATACACGCACGTATATATGCACGTCTGTCAAGTGCCCATGTGCTCTCTCATGCCTTTTCTCTCCTTTTCCTCCTTGTAATGTCTTGAGTAGCAAAAACAAAGGCAAGGGAGAGAGATGGAGAGAGAGAGAAATACAGCATTAGCAAGTAAGCACAAGCAAAAGAAAAAGGAGAGAAGAAAAAAGAGGCATGGCTTTTGTTGGGTGTTGTGAAATGGACTAGTTTCAAGCAAGTTTAAACTTTAAAGGTTGTGGGAAAGGGAAGGATGCTTTTTTACGGTGCTTGAAAAGCTGCGATGCGGGGGACATGGGGATCCAATCATACACACGGCTTTTGAGACTGGTGCCTTGGTCTCATTTGTCAAACTTTTTCCCATGAGCTCGGTTTCCCAGGCTCAAAGATAAAAGTGGCTGCCACCTATTAGCTGTAGAGCTGTTGTTGTTGATGCTGCCGCTGCTGGAGCTCTAAAAGGACACCCTTGTTTGTTGTATCTGCACGTATACATATATAGAATTGGATGAGATTGGTTGGATATGCAAGTTGAGGGATCAGGTGTGTGCTGGATTTGGAATGTGATGGGCAAGATGATGCTGAAAAATATGCACCATCCATTTAAACAGTTGTTTTCTGTCGAATTTAACACGAGACCTTTGATTTTTTTGCACCTTTTACTTTGGGGCATATGGCAAGTTGTTTGTGCCTACCAACTGACCGTGATGAATGCCACTGTATCTCTGTCCTTTTTCTTGTGAGTCTGTCTTCACCTGGATGGGAAATGGGATTCCAGGATTTGTAATTAGATGGTGTGGTTTCTGATATATATTCCAACTTTTTTTTTATTTTAATACCTTCTTTTTTTTTTTCAATTCGTTATACTTGTAAGTAGAGTAAAATAATGACCATTATACTTCGATAAATATGGGGCTCATTTCGATAAATCCAAATATATCATAATTATCATCAATGTTTATACTTATAATTGATTATGATTGACCCCATTCATGCATGACCCATCGTTGGATTGACAAAAGTTTAAAAACACATGATTAGGCTTCTTGTGAATCAAAAGTTATTAAGAGAGAGACTCTTAGGACTTAGGTTATAATATTGGTATTTTTGTAAATAATGATATACTCTATTTTTTATGGATGTAACGGCAAAGCAATCATTTTTATAAAGTCTCAACATAAACCTAATGGTGGTTTTGGAACATGAAATGTATTAAAATGGAAAGGTATGGATGTATCACTAAATATTAATTCAAACCACAACTACCTATTTACAAATTCTATAAACTTCAGGGGGTGCATATAAAAACTCAACTTTCTATGCATTCATTGTTCTTTTACGTGTATATATATATATGAGAATTCCTGGGGATACATGAGAATTTCAAACGTTGTTACCAACAACATACATAAATACTTAGACCTTTGAGCATTTTGAAAGCGTATTTTCTTAAAACTTGTAGAATATTTGAGCTACAAATGTTAATCCACGTTTGTGTGTTTTTTAAAACTCACAAGCCAAACAGGAGCTCCAAATACTAGGATACAGCCAATGATCACATGTTGTCAGAAACTTCTACCAACAAGAAATATCCTCAGGAATATTTGCAAACAAATGATCCATTTTAAGTGTTTTCTACTATGGTGTATGACTCTGCTACTGTAGAAATATAAGTTATAGAGGGAGAAGTTATTACTTTAAAACTGCAATGGCCCAGTCACAGTGCGGTTCCAAATACAGCAATTCTAAATCAAAATAGTTGAATTCTTTGTCGAATCACCACAAGTGACTCCACAAAATTTAGAGATTGTAAATTATCCATTATTTGAACCTCAGTTCTATTTAACATTTATGTTAATTTGATCAATGCTTTAAAAGGATTAGATGACTAGCAATGTTCAATGAAATTGTATTATGAAATTCGCCCACCAACATGTTCATTAAAAAAAATGAGGAGCCAAGTGAGTTGGATTTGGTTCGGACCAATCTTTTTTTACCTAGAGCTAGGGCCTCACCTCGATTCTGGTGGGCCCATTGGTCCTAGACTCGGGCCTTGATGAATAGATAATGGACTCATCTTTTTTCAGCTAGGTCATTATCAACAACAATATAGTAAACAATTTGATTTGAACTTTTTTCTCAAAAAAAAAAAATCTATTAAATCCCACATTAATAATAATATCTATCTCACCATAAGACCAAATTTTCTCAATTTCTCTCTGTGGTATGATGTTAGTCCTAAATTGTATTTTTAGAGCTCTATATATGTGTAAACAAACTAGGGCCATATATAACTAAATTTTTACCGCCTATCAAAGTTGAATGGCCGCATGTACATGTTTCATTTGAGTCCGGAACCCATGCTTTCCATAAAATTGGTGGTATGTGTGGAATGCTATCATGGTGCGCATCTATTGATATTTAAGACCGTTCACAATAAATGTCATCCTCTCAAGTGATGTATTGCCAAATTTTACTTTGATAGTAGTTTGTCCTCTTGTGAAATTAAGCACAAGATGAATAATATTTAAGTTTATTATAATCGCACTATCAGTCTTATGCTCAATCTTACGTTGGGATCTATTCCTAGTAAAAGAAAACTCGAGAATACATCACTAACAGGGATGACATCCATTTTAAACCGTCCAAATTGCCAATAGGTGGGCTCTATGATGGAGTTCCACACATCCCACTAGGGAGGGTGGGGGTTTCCACTCAGGCCATCGGACTCATTTCATATGAATTTAATTTAGAGAACATCTCAAGCAACCTGTATGTAATAATAAAATATTTGCCCACCTAGCTAATTGGGACATGCTAAGATAATGATTAGTAATATAATAATATATCATCTATTAAAAATTACTCAAATGGTACGGTGGGCACAGGCAATTGGTCCTAAAAAGGGGGTTATTCCTGAATTAGTTGAGTTGGGTCCTCTAAGTCTAGACAAATGTGTCCATTAACAATCTTAACCATGACCAGGAGAGTAGTACAATATATTGAGCTCCGGATGTGCAGCAAAGTACAACAAAGGAACAAACATGGACAACGACGTCAGCTTTTCCAAAACCCATGTGAAGTGAATCTCTCTCTCTCTCTCTCTCCATCTTTCTTTCTCACTTTTCCCTGTTTGGATGATATTAACTTCTAATTTTATTTTTCACTTGAGTTGAAACTTGAAATAGAGTTTCAGTGTCTGAAAAATAAGGAATTACCTTTCAACTTAGAGCTTTTCTTGTCTAAAGTGGTAAGAGGTAGAACTAGAGTTTCATTTTCTTGTTTTAGCTAATGAAGTCGATTTTTTTACCAAGGTAAACAATAACTGATGAAGCCAACTTATGATCAACCCAATCGCTTCATGAGATAAGAAATAGATTAGATGCATTTCAGCAATTATAATTCTAATTCTCACCAAAATTCTAAAATGATAAAAAAGTGCTTCTCTAATAATATCTAATTTGTATGTTTAGCAAACACAGTACTGTTAAATAAGAGCTCTTTTTAGGATTTTACAAATCAATTTATTTTAAAAGTTGACTATAGCCAAATTGCACCTTGGATTTGATTCAAATAGAGGCCTTTCAATTAGACCGATTTACACTCATCAAAAAATTAGTCCATTTTACAAATAGACTGGTTGGTGAGTCATATGAGCAACCTTGTTTTTTTTAAAGAAGATTTGATTGCTTTAGCCATTTATGTTTGTATAAAAAAGTTATCATTTTGTTTCTTGTTCAAAAAGGCAATTGACTTAGAAAAAAATCCCAAGGTAAATGAGTGAACTTAATAATGAAGCATACCTATTGAAAATCTCACCCTTCCAAAATAAAAGCCTTTTCAGTTTATGGGGTATTTCGTATTTTAGCCCAATAAAAGTTATTAAGTGGTCCAACCATAAAACTAACCATTTAAAAAAAAAAAAAACATGATTCTTATATCGGTGAAAAAAAAGGTTCTTATTTATAGCGACAATTATAGTCTCATGATCAAGGATGTTTGAGATCTTATATGAGTTGTTCTAATACTTCCATGTTGGGATTAATTACTAGTTCTAATTTGATGTAAATTCGTACTTTTTTGGGAATTAACACGAATTCATATTTATTAATAATCATAGGTTTTTGGTTCACACGAATGACTATAACAAATGGTCAAAAAGCATTTGTAACTAATCGTGCATGGGATTTTGGGGTATTATTATTACACGATTAATAAAAGCCATGAGATCATGTAAGTCTCATTTAATTAATCAATTACTTTATCGGCAAGACTAACTCAGATTGGAGTAAGTTTGGGGCTAAAGGACAAAATGATATTTATTTTGAGCCGATTGAGTTTTCAGTAGATATCCCAACCGTGGAGTTTCACTCCTTCAACTAAAGTTTTCTCTAAGTAAAAGCCTTGAAGGATCTGCACTAATTTGTTACTTTATGAAAAATATGCAAAATGTATGAAGACATTCATGTCATGTGAGCCTGAAAAGTGGACTTGCCAAATGACGCCTTAGGGCATGTTTCTTGGGCCTGTTTGGATGCTTCACTAGCAGAGTGAAGTGAGGTAAAGCCTCCATTTTTCAGACAAAAAAATTATATCAAAAGTTCATGTTTTCAAAATTTCATTCTTTTTGACAAAATAAGTAAAAAATCAATCTCTTTTCTCCACTAAATGACAAAAAACACTCACTTTTTACACCAAAGGTCAAAAAGATTCTCTACCAAATAACTAAAGATAAAATGTTATCATAATTCATAACACACTCATATTTTATTCTTTCACCATTACCTCACTTCATTCTAGATGTAAAGTTCCCACACTAGCAAGTAGCAACTCATTTAAAATGAAATGGTTACTTTTGTGGTCTTAAGAAATTCCTCTTGTTGTGGTTAGGAATTTCTTACATTGATATGATTGATATCCCTTTAACAGTTTAAATATCATGTTTTCTATGCTGGAGTCTTAAATCCCAACCCTTCCAATCTACCTGAAAATGAGGGGAAGGAAAAAGAAGAGAGGAAAATGGAGGGAAAGTAAAAATAGAGGGTGTTTGGGAAGAGGAGAGGGAAAGTGGGAGAGGAAAATTTTGGGGTAACATTTTGAAAATTTTACTCCCAAAATTTTCCTTCAAAACTGGGGGGAAAGAGGAGAGAAAGAGGCTTGCAAAGAGAGGATTTTCCTCCCCTCCTCCTTTTTAATTATAAACAAATAAGAGGATGGAAAATTTTCCCCTCCATTTTTCTTCTCCTCAAATTTTCCCCCTCCTCCCTTCCCAAACACGGTGCAAATGTCTCCATCCTTGCCTCTTCAACTTTCCAAACCTTTATTCAATTCTCTTCTTTCTAAACTCTGGAATTCGTTGTAAATTCGGCAAAAAGGTTACATGTTATCCAAAATGCTAGACTCCACAGGAGGAAGAGAGGGCAAAATAACTTTCCTTTCAAATGGTTCCAAGCCACTTGATCATTAAATGCATATGAGCATGTATTGGTTAACAGTCCCTATCCACACGTGCAATGCATCACAGTTTCCATCCACACATGTTCAATGAACAAAAGATACATTTTCTCTTCCGATAGAGTTGTAAATGGGTTGGGTTCAAGAATACATATCCAGATCTAATTGGCTTTTCCAGATGTCAAGGGCCCGTTTCTTTACTAGAATTCATAGAATTCGTTGTTTCATTTATGGCCTGAATTCCTACCTGAGCTCCCGGAATGCCATTGTCCCTCTTCCGGAATTTATGTGCCAAGTGAGATTTCCAAATCCCACTTATTAAAGTGGTTTTTCAAATGCTGGGTTTTTTGGAATTTGAAATGCTTGGAATTTCAAATATTCAGGAATTCTGTGAGAATTCTGGTAATGAAACACAGAATTCCTGACAGGAATTCTGAATTCCCAAACAGCCTGAATTCCTGTCAGTAATTCTAGTAAGTGAAAAAAGTCTATCAAGAATCTAAATTCAATTGACTCCAAACTCCCAACTACAGAGTTAGAGGACCTAGATCAGATGTTCCGGAGGCCTTAATGGCGAGGACTCCAGCCATGATACAAGAAACATGTATCAACCAAGTCCCTTACATAAGTCAAAAATTGCGTCTTGACTCTGGATCCAAGTCCCCAAGTCTTAAAATACTATATTCAAAATAGTTGAAAGTTTATTAAAATCATAATCCTAGATGAATACATATTTGATCTACAACAAAGTCCTTACACAAGTTCCTGAGTATGAACAGAGGAATTACAGATCAGCAAAAAAGCCATACCAATACAAAATTGGGTTTCATATCATTTCTATTTTCCAGATTGGATCAGTTGATTCCTGCATGATTTTGGTATCCAATGACATTAGCACACGGATGATGCTCACAGGCCAGCTTGCCAATATTTGTATTGAACTCATAAAAATTACTAGTAAGTAGGAATTTGATATATATATTTATATATATATATATAAATAAAGCAATCAACAGATGGGGAGTAATGGCTGGCTGATGATTTCCATTTATATAAAGCAATGAACAGGTGAGGAGTAATGGCTTGCTGATGATTTCCATTTCCTAAACAGAAGAAACAGAATTATTTGATGGCTATTTGTAAATAAAACCTATACTTCAAATTTGAACCTTCTACACATAAGGTATTGCCTTAAATTTCAGCTAAAAACTTTTGAGGATTCTATATCTCCTATGAAACAAAGGACTTGTTTGTGCATGAGAAAATTTTATGCTCCCAGAATTTCTACTTCCCTTGACAAAAGAATCATGCATACTTACTTACCCCTCTTAAGGAAAATCCAAATCCTTCCTATATCAAGGAAAACCAGCTCATTTTCTCTTTCAAAATGAAACAGTGCACTGTGAGAAAGATCAAGCAATTCCCCTCTCTCTATTGCAAAATCCTCTCTTCCCACAAACACACCAATCATCCCCCACTCAAAGTAATCAAATTACAAAGGTTTTCATTATTAATTATAAAAAAGCTAATTATATTTCTCTTTGAGGAGGGGATGGGGGACCTTTTTTTAACTTGTTTCTTTTGCACCACCTCTTTATATCTTTCCAGATCAAGTAGCCAGGCACTGAAATTTCCTTTGTACAAAAAACACAAAAAGCTTAGATACATTTGCATTTTACAAAATTCACCATAACCCATTTGGTTTCTTTTGCACATTTCTACTCTCCTGGCCTTCTCTTATTCTAATTTTTTTTTTCTCTCTCCCCCCACACTCTCTCTTTCTCTCTCCTTCCCAAATCCCAACCTTCCTCACTTGAGTTCCCATGGCTCTGAACACCATTGAAGCGTGGGAGCTTGTTCTTCAGAGAAGAAATCACAAGCCTCCTCCCCATTCAGAAAGCTTGGCTCCTCCATTCTCGGGAACTGATGATGATAGGCTTTCTGGGCATTTGCAGAAGCCCTCGAGTCCGAAAACTGCAGACAACCTATTGAAGAAGAGTAAGAAGATGAATAGCTGCATCTGAGAGCCGAAGATGTTGGTGGGTATATCATTATTGAAGGAAGAAAGGCCTCTGAAGAAATCGCCCTGTTGGGGCTGTTGTCATCGTTGAGGATTGCACTCGAGTCACTATCAGAAGACCCATCTTTGAAGTCTGCAAAGAGCCCCCCGCCATTGAAATGGTCTAATTGGTTCTGGTCTGTGGTGTTCTCAGACCCCGCACCCATTGCAGAAATCTTGCTCTGCTCCTCCGAAAGCTTGTTTTCGGATTCAGAAGGGAACGGTTCGATTTCCTCCTTGATGGGGTGGTTGATTTCTGACTTGTCGTCGTTGTTGAGCTTCGATTTCAGCTCTCTCAGCTGCAGAGCAAAACAAAATTACAAACAAACAGAAACCTTAATCAATACTTACACTTTGAATTTCAGTTTTTTGGATTGGGATTTGATCTGAATTGCAGAGGAATGAATGACTGACCTCTGCCAAGAGGGTTTCTTTGTCTCGGTGGAGGGCATCGAAATTGATCTTAAGAGTTTCGTAATTGTTCTTAAGGACGCCGTAGTCTCTCTCCAATTGCTTGGTTTTCCAGCGAGCTCTTCGATTTTGGAACCAGACGGCTACCTGGCGAGGCTGCAAGCCCAGTTCCTGGGCTAGTTTCACCTTTCGCTCTGGTTCGAGCTTGTTCTCGACTTCGAAGTTCTTCTCCAAGGCCTTCACTTGCTCGATGCTCAGTCGCCTTTTCTTCTCTGCAACGTGTCCGGATTCCTCTATGCAGTCTTCTTCATCAAGGCCTTCTAAGATGGCCTGATATCCCTTGTAGACGTTGCTGGTACCCACAGAAGAGCCCTTTTCTTCTGAAACATGCAATAGGATAGAATAGAGCTTTGGGTCACTTTCATCTACTAAAACAAAAGGATCCAGATGGGTAATAGAGATCTGATGCAATGACACAACACCCAGATCAAGAAAACTAATCAAATGAAGAGAGATCACCCAATTTTCCATTAAATCAAGCTGAAATAAAGAAGATGGTGATAATAGGAGAAGAATGAAGAGCAAAGAAATGATCTCAATTGAATCTTTTAAGTTTTAAGAAGAAAGAAGAAAAAACACCCATCAACTAAAAATATGCCTAACGTAATAAAACATCTGAAACAAGAAGAATATTGAAGATAGGTACAGATTTGAGTAAGCATCCAATTCAAGGCTAAAGCAACCAATTCAAGGCTAACCTTTTTCGCACTGCACTTAAAAGAGGAAAGTGTAAAAACAAGGAAAAAGATCTGAAAATTCAATTTTAATCTTTCAGATCCATTTAATATTTACACAAACAAATACTAGCAGACACTACAGATGAAAAGACATGAAATGCACTCAAGAAATTAAGTAAAACTAGAAAATTGAAAGATACTAGATAACCCCACCACACCAAAACCATGAAAGAAAATAATAAACAAGTATTAAATGAGTAAAAATGAGTCTAATGGAAAGGAGTAATGAGAGTCAAAGAATACCTGCAGATGGGCAGATAGAAATCATTGTAGCACCTAAAGAATCCGAGCTACTCAACCTCTTCATGACTTTAGCAATTCCACAACTGAAACCCCCAGATATTGAGAGATATATTAGACCCTTTTTTCCAGCTCAGGACTGAGGAGTCTTGAGAGAAGAAAGAAGGAAAAGCAGGCTCTTTGAACTCTACTCAAGAAAAAGCAATGGAAGAAGAGCCACTCCCACGCCCAAAACAAGCCAAGATCAGCCACATCTGTATAAACACATAGCATCTGAACTGCCAAAGACTTCCCTTTGGTTCTCCATCTTTCTCCTTTTTACCCACTTCCTCTCCTTCAGAACCCATCAAATCAAAGACCCCCCCAGAATCAGAAAACAACCCCAGAACACCAATTTAGCAGAATTTATAGCTTTTTTTTGTTGTTGTTGTTGTAGTTCAATTCCATCATTGCTCAATCAATCGTTGTTAGTGCAATGGAAATTTCCATGCAATTCTTTTGTTGAAGATTATACAAGTAGAGAGAGAGAGAGAGAGAGAGAGAGGAACTGTGGAAGGAAAAGAGATTACAGGGGAATAGAAAACCAGGAAAGTGCCAGCAGAGCTGGAATCATCATGTCATCTCTTTCATCTCACGATCCGCTGGCGATACTCCAGTCTATAAATAAACCTTTGTGGGTTAGATGTAGGGTTGGGAACTGACCAGGGGGTTGGGTTAAAATGAAATGAAATGGAAATTCGACTCAAATGCAAAGTTGACCTGCTATAGCCGGTGCATTTCGACCGTTTTGGGGGGAGAGACGAGATATTTTTTTTGGGATCGGAGATGGCAGAGGAAAGAAAGAGAGAGAGAGAGAGAGTTGGTAGTGGGAAAAATTAAAATAAAGTAAGTTTTATTTTATTTTTATAAAGTAAGCTTTCCTGCCCATTGATTTAAGGAGAGGTATGGTGGTCAATTATATATAATGTTTTGTGCATCATTTTAGTAGTCTGCATAGGCACTAGTTTGGTTTTGCTCCCTCTAAAAGAATAAGAATGTCCAATGAGTGGGGTGCAACTCTGGTTGTGCAAAATTGGGATTGTATAACTTGTGGAGTGACCCAAGAGTGGAATTTGGGGGTAGGACCCAAAATTTAAAAATTGATTGGAAATCTCATCAGATTTGTGTTTTGAGTTTTAAGGAATTCAATTCAAATTAGTATAAATAACAAATGATTTAGGGGGTGTTTGGAAACCATATATTCTTAAAGATTTTGCTATATTATATCATAGTTTAGAATATAATCTACTCACCTAAAAACTAGGTGTTTGGATAACTTAGAAGGTATTCTACAATATCTCATTTTCTTACAAAAACCTTCATGTTATAATATTCAACTATATGCTGTATAAAACTATATTTCATTCAGACAACTAACCAAAACAAGGGTTTGGCCCACTGCAATTTTTTTAAATATTGATTGTTTCTATAGGAATCCTGTAATGAGTCAATATTAGATGAGCCCTTTAGTGTTTATAAATTTTATGTGGGTCCCATAGCCCTGTCATAATTACATAATTTCTTATTGATTACTAATATTAGGTGGGTCCTACAAATATCACATTAGGTAATTTCTACTACGATTACCAACATTATGTGGGTCCCGTACTTCCAACTTTAGATGGGTCTTATACTAATTACCAATATTGGATTGTAGGACTAATTACTAGTTTGCCATCATTAAATGAATCATATTGTTTAATGCCCCCTTGTGATTACTATAATTAGCTTGGTTAATGTGATCATTAACATCAAATGAGTTTTACATTTATTTCTCATAGATGGATTCCTCAATGATGTTCAACACCCATAGGGTTCTCCGTTATAATCACCATTGGATGTATTACATTTATGGTTATTAGCATTTGGTGGACCCACATTGATTAAATAATATTGCTCGTGGTTTTTAACATTTAGTCTAATGGTTTTATAATTAAATGGGCCCTACTGTGGTTACTAATATTAAATCACTGTAGTGTGACTACTAGCTAGTGGGTTCCCACTTGGTCAATCATTCACGTTTTCTATTCATTTATTGTTTCAATGCATCATCTAGTGAAAATGTTATAGATATCCAAACGCTTGAAATATATATTGAAATTTGTAGAATTGCCAAACACCATAAATGATACAATATTATAATATGATACTATTTTATTATGTGATAATAAAATTTTACAATATTCAAATTTGATCATATTATATTCTACCTTTATCCAAACACCCCCTTAGTTAGTTGGCCTAAGACTCTGCACTTAAAAAAGAAGAGAGTTATTTTCGTTGGCCATTTTTCATAATTTTATTCGGTGCATGTGGATAGGAGGGTTTGCATATGCCTAATGATTAGTTCTCGACTATCTATAAACAAGTGTCCCTCAAGCTCAGCGTCTTGGGCTGGACGGGAGACTTCCTTGTGTTATTAAAAAAAAAATAGTTAGTGTAAAGCTTTCTTTACTTCTTTATATATGTAAAATAAAACAAACCAAAATTCAAGAATTTTGGTACTCGACTCAACCCAAGTCAAGGTAGCTCAAACTCAATTGCGCTCGCGTAGAATTGAGTTCAGGTCTGGTATGTTTTGGTTTCCTTCAATCAGATTCATATTTGGATTATCATGCATGCAATTTGGGCGAAGCTTTGGTTGAGCCAACTGCCCAAATTGCACTGCTACCCAAGAATACTTTTTTGGGTAGTGAATATCAGAGAGGACCATGGATCCAAATTTTAAAAATAAAAAATGGAACCTAGTTTTGAATCCAATAGAAGTCCACATTGGGATATGAATATAAGATATGGATTCCAATTATTCTCGGCTCCAAATCTATATTCATACATGTCATGTAGTTGAGTACAGCCAGGGCCGGCTAAACCATAAGGCCAAGAAAGCAATTGCTTTAGGCCCCAAAAAATAAGGCACAAAAAAAGGCCCCATAATAGCAAATGACATCTTTTAAAATTTCAAAATAGAAAACTTGTTAACTGCCATCCCTTTTTTTTCTCCCCAAAATATAAGGCCCATAATAATTTGAGAAGATACACCAAGATTTTCATGGGGCCTTTAAAGTGTCATTTATGCCCATTATATTTCTAAATCTGCACCTTATATTTCTATGGCTAGTAGTCCAATTGATTTTAGCACACCATTATATTTTTAGTAGTCCATGTCTATCAAATCTCAGCCATACATTTAGTAATAAACTTATTTCACAAGCGTTTCTCATTATTTTTGTGCATCCTATTTCAATAGAGGCATGCCTATTCAGATTTGATTCATGATGTGGTTGTAATAAATCTATAGCTTGGGGTTTCAACTCTAATAATAGATCTTAAAATCCCAAAGTGCATATGAGTACTGTGTATCTGGAACATCCAATACGTGGGGCACACCTCTGAAGTCCATCTTGGATGGTCCTGACTCATGTTGGGGGGGGGGGTTGTAGCCAAATAGGTAGTTGAATTTTGTGACCCAAAATTTCCATGTGAGTTTTGGGATGGGCCCAAAATTCTCATGTGGGTTTTGGAGGTGGCTTAAGATAGGTTAGCAAAACTTGAATATAAAAACTTAATTAGTAATTTCGCATAATAAAAAAGTAAGAAAAATAAATTTTTATAATAATATTAAAACATAGAAAAGGCCTAATTTATGATCGTACGTCGCTTTAGGCCTCGAATTGTCTCGAGCCGGCCCTGAGTACAGCCCAGGTATACAAACATCTACAATTGTAACTTCAATTTGGTCAGCAAGGTTTGGGTATTGAGTTATCTCAGTTCTAGCCCGAATTGCGAGTGCAACTAAACTTTCGGATTGCCAAGCCAAAACCTGAGTTTAGAATAAAATAACTTTATTCAAGGCCCAATTCAGGAACTTATGACCCAAACTAAAGCCCAAACAAATCCCGTCCGAATCGCATTTAACGTGACCAAGACTTACACACATTCATTATCCACTCAAGTGATTAAAACTAAAGATCAAAGCTAAATTTTTCAATAATGAGCATCAAATAACCGTTCATTCTAAAAAAGTAGTATAAAAAATATATGAAAAATGAATGCCCAGACATCTTCGCCCTAATTTAATACATAGAAAAGTGAAAGTCCATTTGCATCTCCTCGTCCCTTACTTGTTTAATAATCCTCTGCAGTGTTTGTTACGTGACGAATTCTTATATATTTTAATGTAAATAAGCGAATTTGAAAGTTTTTTTTTACTGGTACTAATATTTGAACTCAAACTCACGATTAAAACAATGAGCACCTTCCAATATGTCATGGGCTCTTGTCCCACTTGGAGAGTTGATTAGACTCTTCAAGTGGCCCTTGAGATCTTATACCAAAAATAAAAAAAAAGTGGCCCTTGACATCTTATTCCAAAAATTTGAAAAAAAAAAAAAAAAGCCCATGTGATATGCTGACATGGTTATTTTACGTAGTCCGTGGACTACCATGCTTTTCTCGTTACGTGGGAGAAACAGAGTCTGCTAGCAACCCTGAGAAGCCGGCTGGAAGCTTGAGCCGACTCGAGCCGATGAGATTCGGCTGGCGTCAGCAGATCGCCAACGTCCATCCTCCACAGCTCCGTGCCAACGGAATGGTCGGTGTCAGTGTCATTCTCGTAATTAGTATCGTCGCAAACGGCATTTCTATATCTTTAAAGAAGAAAGAGAGAAGAAACGTAGTCCGAGGGACTACTGGATTACGTGGTCCATATCTCCGGTTTAGTGCCTCGTCAACCAATCAACATCAGGCAGCTGGAAGTAGGCAAAGATGGGGCCCATCATTTCTCAATGGGAAGTTTGATGGACATATTATTAACGTGGTCCGCAGGATTAAGTAATGGAATGTTGCCAAGTGAATTCGGCATTCATGACCGTTTGGCAAAAGTTAATTCACTTTTTGCGTACTTTTTGCGTCTGGGTCAGTCAATAGTATTTTAATTTAATTTTTTATATTTTTAAAATAAAATTAAAAAAATCTTGATTTTTAATAAAAAAGAAAAAAAACCTCTACTTTCTATATAAAAAATTATTTTTTTCATATAAAATAACTAAAAATAAAATATAATCATAACTCCAATTATATTTTATTATCTCTTAATTAGATGTTTTACTATACTTTATCTTACATATAAAATTACCAAACGGGACATAAGGGAGACCACAGTATTACAGTACACGAACGAGCTAGTACTACACTGACGGAGGACTATAGTGAGAGTAAGATCGTTTAAGTTAGGATAAAATTACCATCAGGACCGGTCCTGACTTTTCAAAGGCCCAGTGCGAATCACTAAAATGGGCCCTTTATTCATTTTTTTAATATATGCACATATATATAACATGTTTTCATAAATTGAGCCCAAAAATAATAATTTCATTAAAAATCAAATAATATCATATGATAAATACATTTAATACATAAATAAAATACATTTAATACATAAATAAATGAATTTCTCATACCATCATCTCGGTAAGAGTACCAGATCGTCGGCCAAATAATTTTTCATACCAGCATCACCATCTACAAGATAAGGTGAAAAACAAAATCACAATTAAAAAAGTATTATTGAAATTATTTTCTTCTTGCATTTTGAGAAGCAAAATCCTAAATTATGCTTTTAAATTCAAGATTTTCTAATCATGAAAAAATTACCTTTAATTGATTTCTACAACGACCAATTTTGCACGGAAAAAAGCCACACTTTCGATTTTGGAATCTCCCCAATCTACCAAGACAACGATGATATGGCTGTTATGAAGATTGAAGAAGATCCATAAGCTATGGGCCCATGTGCCGATATCTACAAATCTGATGCAAGTGGCTTTTTTTGTAAGCTGTTGTTGACTGTTGTTTTGGATTTGGGTCTAACTCAAACTCAGGCGAATTGCAGATGGGTCCACCTAACCTGTATTGACTTGTTGCCAAAAGAAATGACTTGTCAGCGAATGGATCACTGGATCAGGTCCAACCCGACCCAAACTCTACCTGAACTAAGAAGACTGGGTTGCCTTGGTCTTCGTGTTTGAGGAAAAACAAAAGGAAGCAGTGAAGTGTACAGAACAAAGAGATGTGGCGTGGCGGGTGGGTGGACGGTAGAGGTGTGGACAGCAGTAGCAATCAACCAGTGGTGCTGGCCTGCTTGGTGCTTCTTCTTCTTCTTCTTGTTTTTTTTTTTTTTTTTATTTTTGGGCTTGCTGTTTGGTTGAGATGGGGTATTGGGGTTCAAAGGAATTCGATTGATGAAGGGTTGATGGGTTTGACAGTTTGACTGCTGGGAAGCCTGGGTGCTTCGTTCGAAGTGGTGATGGACTGATGGTGCTTGACTGCTACTGTAGCAATCAACCAGTGGTGCTGGCCTGCTGGGTGCTTATTTTCTTTTTTTTCTTTTTCTTTTTTTTTTTTTTTTGGGCTTGCTGTTTGGTTGAGATGGGGTTCAAAGGAGTTTGATTGATGAAGGGTTGACGGGTTTGACTGCTGGGTAGCCTGGGTGCTTCGTCCGAAGTGGTGATGGACTGATGGTGCTTGACTGCTAGGCGCTAGCACGAAGGTGATGGGCCAGCCGGTTCTGGTGATGGCGGTGCAGTCGATTTGGGCCTAACCGGTTATGGCGGTCCAGTTCTCTACTGCTTCTTCTTCTTTTTTTTTTTATTTTTTTTTTGGCTTGCTGTTTGGTTGAGATGGGGTTCAAAGGAGTTCGATTGATGAAGGGTTAAGGGGTCTGAGAAGGAGGTCGGTGGATTTGAAGGAGTGGAAACGTTTTCTTTTTGAGGAGAGGAAATGTTTTTGGGCCCCCTGAAAAATGGGGGCCCGGGGCGGACGCACTTACTGCCCTGCTTCAGGGCCGGACCTGATTACCATTCCTCCCGTGTCCAACTAAAGGGAGCGTTTTGTGTTGCACCGAGGAGGAGGAGGAAACTCTACTTTTCTAAATTCGATCAGCGGATTTTTAAATCCAAACTATATAGGTTGGATTTTCGGATCATCTTTGGGATTGATTTTTTTTTGCTAAAACGTGAGAATTCTATCCCAAAATGTCACTGCACCCAAACATCATCAGTCGAAAGGCACAAGAAATTAACCTACTGTTCCTGTGGAAATGGGTGCTGCACAAACCACTCTAAAATTATTTCTTATATTTCACAAGTGGGTACAAAGTTCAGTGATTCTTACAAATAGTCCAGATAATCAGAGCAAGACCTTTGTGAAAAGCCTTTTACCAATTTTGGTATGGTTGAAGAATTTGAAAGGCCAAAACTAACATTTCAAAAAGACTTGAGTTTTTAGAATTTTTAACAAAGAATGGAAATGCTCCCATAGACATTAGTTGGCATTTCTATAAGAAGTTTTTAAGGCATGAAATTTCTGTCAAAGTTTCTCTAGTCCAATCTCTTCTAATGGCCAATGCATCCGATCCGTCTCACTCTTTTGGACCAAGTCGACCCAATATATAAATTATATGTATTCAATTCCTATGTATTATAGTGAAAACAGTTAGCCCTAAATATATGATTTATATATGTTATATAGTAAATTATATAATCTGTTTAATACATGGGTATTTACATATGGATTTTAGGGAGAATTCCTTTTTTTCGAATTGGACCTTTCATGTAACCGCATAACTCATGAGGTTCATTGACATTCCTTGATAAAACACCATTTCATTTGTTTTCATTACAAATGGCCTAGAAAGAGACCGGGTTGGCTTCTACTTTTTTTTCCAAATAAACTCCTTGTTTTCGTTTCTGGTCCATAAACCCTGTCAGACCTGCAAATTTAGAAAATTAAACTTTTCAATGTTGCTAGCCATTCAACATTAACTATGAAATTGATAGTATTCCATAAAGAGAAATTTTTATTTAACTGTCTAGTTGATGACCTTAGATCATAATCCAAGAACATTTGTAAGTTGTTATTTTTAAGCTATCCCATTCGAAACAACCTTCTTACCCTTTATCTGCAGTGTCGCGCATATTTGTCAAGAGTTTTCCCGGGAGCTCATTTTTGTCATTGCCTAATTAATAAGGGAGTGATACTTCTGACCTAACTATCGAGGACTATATATGTCTGAATTTTTCCATAAAACTAATATGCCTTGCCCCTGATTCATCAGTGGTTCGGTCATCTTGGTTGAGATTGGCATGTTCTGGACCTGATCAATTTGTACCTGCCATTATCAAGGATTTGTATATCGACAATCGATACCAATATTCTATATTGATGTTCGCAAACATTGGTACATATTGACAGATGAGCCTTATGGCCTCATATTTAAGACTGCAATTTTTTTTTCTGTACTTAAGACTATGCTAGTTCCCAACCGTTTTCTTCTAGAGGCCACCCATCCCTTTTCCCAGCATCTCTTAAAGGCTTTTGTTTGCCGGGAGGCCCGGGATGCATCTGTCAAGGCCAACAGTTTCATGTGCACTGGATTCCTTGGAAGGGACTTTTTATGTTAATTTCAAAAAATTCATGGGAAAAGGCTTTCCATCCAAGGGATATTGGGTGATGAGGGGATGGTAATGATTAAGATTTAGAACCTATTTGTACAGCGAGAGGATTATACACTTTTTCTTCGCGAATTTCTGTGTTTACAAGAGAAAAAATCCTACATTCTTTCCCCCCCCCCTATTTGTACAACAAGAGGATTATACTCTTTTTTGCCCCCCCCCCCCCCCCCCCCCCCCCCCTATTTGTACAACGAGAGGATTATACTCTTTTCTTCGCGAATTTCTGTGTTTATACAAGAGAAAAAATCCTACATTCTTTTGCCCCCCCCCCCCCCTCTTTCTTTTTCTTTTTTTTTTTTTTAGGAAAATGTGTTGAACAGTAGCTAAATAAAAAAATAAAAATATTTTTCTTCTCTATCAAGGTATCTTCTCATTGCATAAATGCACCCTTAGATGAGATATCTGTTTTTCTAAGCATTTAAATATCTAGAAAAAATGATTGGTAATCATTTCTAATAAAAGATTACACTTCTTCCCCACCCAATCCCACAAAAAAAATAAAAAAAAATGTAAGAACGAAAAAAAAGGGTAAGTAAACAAAAATCTCCAAATCTTGCAAAGTTCTCTTTTTCTCCAAGCTCATAACTACCCAGATTTCATCTTATAGAAAATGAAAACTAGAGAATTTGATGATCTCTCATAGATATCCACTCCTGAGTCCCACTCTTAACCCCTTTCATGTCATAATTAATGTTTGTTTTTCTTGCATGAGGATTTGTTTTATACTTAGTTTTTTATTGTTTTTTTTTTTTAATTGTGCTTCAGGTATTAGTGCATTAGAGGCCTAGAGAAAAGAAGTATAAACTATGGAATACAGAACAAGAGGTAATTAGATTTAAAGGCAGACCAAGTAGAGGGAATCTAAATTCCACTTATCCCAATGAGCCTTGGTTTAGATTAAAGACTTGTTTGCCTACTTACTAAATTTCTAAATAGTCATAGACAAACAACTGAACAAGTACAAAGAGGGTGAGAGGCAAAGGGTGTAAAAGTGGAGATATAAATAGGATAATCACTTTTTTAAGATTTAATTCATTAAAGTGAAGTGCAACGTATATAATTTTCTATTAAAGAGAGATCATTTCATATCCCTTACCAATTTTCACATCCCTAATTGTACTTGCTAAAAAAAACAATCCCTAATTTTATCATTCGAGGAGTTTATAGGAGAGATCACCTCCATCAAAACCATTTAGACCATATCCCATTGATTTCATCTAAGTTACCAATTCAAGTAGCAATCGCCAAGGCAGACTCAGGAAATTCAACTTGGAGGGCTCTATGTAAATGAAATATTGGGGGAAGTGACAAATGTTAAAAATATATATATATATATATATTAGTTTTCAGAATGTGTAGTGGGGTTTCTTAAAATTTTTGACTTTTTTCTGATATAGGCCTTGGACCTGGTCCTCCATGGTGATCACCACTGTTGAAGTCGCCTTAATTGGTGTTATCTACAATGAAAATGTAAATGTCCATCAATCACCAAAGTTGATAGAATCATGAAACAGACGTAACACTGAGATGTTTTGTTTCTAGATTGAGACATTCTTATATTCCCTCAAAAATAATACCTGATGGAAGTACTATTTCGTGTAAAAACAATGAAATAGGTTCTGGAAAGTAAGACATGTTATAGCCAAACAGGTATTGGTTTAGACTTTAAATGATGTTGCGTATGGTATGGTGTTTTTATATGACCATAGTTGTTCCAACGCCACCACCATGTCCCTTTTTACAACAAAACATGATGAGAAGATAGGCAGCTTCAAATGGATCTTTATAGCACATGATTGCCATCCAAACAGGAACTTATAACATAAGGTTGCCCAAAATAGAAATTTCAACTGTCACGATTATTCAATGTCAGACGTTCTGCTATTGGTGAAAGCTGATCAACCTTGACATTACTAGTACTAGTTAAGATAATTATTCAAACTAATTACATTCTTGCACTTCTTCGCCAATAGGTCGACATGCAAACCACCCAAGGATACGCGAAAATGATTTTTATTGGATTTTAAAATTTCTGTTTGATGACGCTCTTCGCTGTCACTAGCTTTAGCTTGACATGCATGTTTGGACGTGAATTGAAAAAGAACTTTTTTTTTTTTTTTTGTAAACTAAGGATAAGTGAGGTTGAGGTTATCACTGATTCCTTAGATGTAGATTGAAGTAATTTTCAATCCAATTTCTTCTTCTTTTTTTCGGATTTTGAATTGGCTAACGTCCTTTTCATATGAAAAATTCAGGTTAGTTTTAATAGATCAGGTAGTATATAGGTATGGAGTGACTATAGTATGGTGTATTTGATTAATGACTAATTATGTGTCTGGTCATGAATGTTTTGTTTATACCATCAAATTGATAATGATGGTGGGAAAAATGATGAGACGTGAATTGGTATGAGTATGTATCCATTAGTTTAGGAGCATCTAGAAAGTTTGCTGCCCAAGCCTTCCATTTCATGATGTTGGGTTCAACTAATACTAATTCCAGACTGTTTTAATCTAATGCTACTATCATGAAATGAAAGACTCTCAATTTTTGCTTGTTTTTATGTTTGTTGTTGGCTTTTTCATGTACACTAAAACTTAATTTGCTCCTATAATCAAAACTGAAACTGTAAGTTTGAAAGATGGATTCACCATAGATGTGGACTTAAAAGTAAGATTATGATGATGATGGTGACGCCAATGATGGAAAACAAGAGTAAGATCCTTAGAAACTCACTGTAATAGTCCAAGGAGAATCCATTATATAGACCACTTACAATACCACTGTGTTGGGTCGATCATGATCCTGGTGTCTCCCTTCTAATTTGGCGGCCCAACCATCAATACAGGCCTTTTATAATAGCAGCCCAGATGGGCATCTACTTCGTTGAATTGGACTAGGAAACTCTATATTACTTAAGGCTGGTAAATGATGATCCTCCTTAGCAGCATGGGTCTGCATGGTGCAGGCGAGCTCTTGTATAGACCCAGCCTCTAGTGATCAGGCCCAGTATTTGAACCCGGTCTAGCCCATGGGCTACGATATAGGCCCAAGTTGAACTCATTTGCAAATTTTATGTATGGTCCAGATGGGTCTTTAGAAAACAATGGAAATCACTCCCACCTGCTTAATTATTGAACCGAGAACAATCCCATTTTCATCTCATTGGCATAAAAATATAGTCCATTTATGTTTGGGGCCTTGGGCTGGCCCATTTCATCAACACCCCTACCCAAAATTCCTCTTAGCAGAATTATGGGGTGAGCAGACACAACAAGCCCACCAACTTGACAGGTTCCAATGGGTCCTTCCTCAGTGACTAAATAAACCAAACCAAATCATTCCTCTCAGTAGGCAAAGTGAACTACAGATTTGCCGCATGGTCCATAAAAATTGCAAGCAGATTGCAAAGGATGTTTAATTTGTAGAATCCATTTAAAAGTATAGACGAGAAGAAGCTAGAAAGTAGTAGACAGTGGTCATTCAGAATACCATTGTACAGATCTCAGGTGATTATTTTCAGCACAGCCATCCATTTTCAGCAGTTTCAGGAATAAGCTTTTTCTCTACCACTTATGTCTTATATCCCTTTCATTGGAAGCTGACAAGTGCAATGTAGGTGATAAAAAACCGACCCCACCAGCTTGAGGAGGAGTTTTCATGGGGTAGGTATGTGACCCACATCTCTTTCCATCCACTTCCACACGTGTGAGATGGCTTGTCAAAATTTCATCATGCCTCAGGTGGTTCTATGGAGCTGTGGTGTTCTTTTGTTGGTGAACAAATTAATTGTAAAAACAGTGTTAAGAAGCAACTGTAGGTCCAACCCCAAATAGCATTAGGTAAGGTAGTTGTGCAATAAATAAGGTGCAATCGAACTTTCTATGTATGTATCAGGGATGGGTTTGATATGGGTTCATCCCATACTCCTTTTGGTTTAAATAGAACAATATAACATTTTAATAACGAAATTATACATAATAATTCATTGTTAAATAAGTATTTAGATAATCGTTAGGGCAGAGCCAGTCAAGGCGACTGAAACTCGAATCTGATTTGAACCCAAAAAGTCCCCTCCCCCCGATTTAGATACTGAACCCAAATAGTCTTGTAAATCAAACCCCCCCCCGGCAAGTCCTTTTCTTGGCCAACAAGTCTTCAAAGAAATAGCAAGGTGAGTGAGAGATTCTTGGTGCTTTCCAAGTGCAAAAGTGCAATCCCGAGTAGAAATTACAGCACTAACTTCCAGAGGTCATATCATCCTCATTTTAGCTCCGATTGACACAATCTTGGATTCTAAAAATATCTACTCGAAAAGAGCTTTCCAACGGTGTATGAATTGCATCAATCCGACGGTTGGATTAAGAGTTATAACCATTTTAATCTTGCTGCCCCTGAAAAATCCGAGAATACTTGTGCACATATGGAATGCTAGTTGTGCAATGGGGTGTGTGGGCCCCATGTGGACGTCCAAAGGATCTTGGGATCTTTCTTTCCTTGTTTCTTGACTCTCCTTCCATCTTTAGTTTGCTTCTAAGTTTCTTTGATTGACTAGTCAACTCTTCTAGCACACTTTCCTTTCTTAAATTTCTTTCTTGATTTTTGAGTTTTCAAACTTAGTAAGAATCAGATCTTACCAAATCTGAAGTTTCCTTTCTTGATCTTGAGATCACAAATCTAGCTTTCATTGTTGACTTTTCAAACTCTCCAAAAATACCAAGATATGTGGATCCACTATGAAAGATGTCCTACCCTTGATCTCTCTCAAATTTCACCAATGTGGGTCCCATTCTTGATTTCTCCTACACAAATTAAAACAAATGGATTCAAGAATAATTATATGTAAGGAATTTAAATGGACGATGCATGGGACCCTACTTGATGCACCCAAAATAACCGACTTTCCAAAAAATAATTCTCCAAAAATGACAGGTTTCATGAATTTATAAGTGCGATTTTTTAGCAAATTACGCATGAATGCACTGCAATTGACCCTAAATGCATAAAAACATGATTTGACACTAAATAAAGCTCTTTAATATTAATAAACCCTTAAATTGGTCCAAAATGTGTATGAAAATGTGTGCTTTTGAGGACTCATCACATATGTTGGGGTCATGGTCTCCATTTCCTCCCTAGTTCCCCCACTATGCCCATACAACTCGTAAAATATTAAAGGTGGTAAAAATGATTTGATACCACGATCTGTTTTAGTGTCTTGTAACCTTCTCAACAAAATAGGCATGTAATCGTTTAGAAAGTTTCATATGAAAATAGCTTCATCCGCAATTCAGTTTCAGTAATGCTGAAGGAAGCACAAACAAATACATATGTAAATTGGTCCAAACAAACAGACCCCGGAGATTCTTTTTTCTATAGATGTTACTGTGGATGGAGAGAGGGAGAGAGAGAGAAAGACATTCTTTTCAGGAGAAAGGTGCCACATCACCCTCTTAAATGTGACAGAAGTGATCCAACAAAACTGGTTTTAAAGATGATACATGACCACTGATTTGAGAGGCAAGCAAAAAATGTACACATCTCCTTAGAGAGTGCCAGTGGGTCTCTATTGTCACCTCTCGAGCCTAACCTATAGACCAGTTGATCCTTCGTACACATAGGGCCCATGGTTCTGAGATCTTTACTGTAAAAATGGTGGTGCCCAGAGAAAGGGCTCATGGCTGAAAGATCAAATATCATAAACCGATGATCAGCGTTCGATCAACTTAAGATTGCAATGGATCAAGTACAGTAGTTGAATGATAAAACTAGACTTGAGTTGGTAATGATTTTTCAGGGTTCCCGCGNCCCCGAACCCTGAAAAATCATTACCACTCAAGTCTAGTTTTATCATTCAACTACTTACTTGATCCATTGCAATCTTAAGTTGATCGAACCTGATCATCGGTTTATGATATTTGATCTTTCAGCCATGAGCCCTTTCTCTGGGCACCACCATTTTACAGTAAAGATCTCAGAACCATGGGCCCTATGTGTATGAAGGATCAACTGGTCTATAGGGTAGGCTCGAGAGGTGACAATAGAGACCCACTGGCACTCTCTAAGGAGATGTGTACATTTTTTGCTTGCCTCTCAAATCAGTGGTCATGTATCATCTTTAAAACCAATTTTGTTGGATCACTTCTGTCACATTTAAGAGGGTGATGTGGCACCTTTCTCCTGAAGAGAATGTCTTTCTCTCTCTCTCCCTCTCTCCATCCACAGTAACATCTATAGAAAAAAGAATCTCCGGGGTCTGTTTGTTTGGACCAATTTACATATGTATTTGTTTGTGCTTCCTTCGCATTACTGAAACTGAATTGCGGATGAAGCTATTTTCATATGAAACTTTCTAAACGATTACATGCCTATTTTGTTGAGAAGGTTACAAGACACTAAAACAGATCGTGGTATCAAATCATTTTTACCACCTTTAATATTTTACGAGTTGTATGGGCATAGTGGGGGAACTAGGGAGGAAATGGAGACCATGACCCCAACATATGTGATGAGTCCTCAAAAGCACACATTTTCATACACATTTTGGACCAATTTAAGGGTTTATTAATATTAAAGAGCTTTATTTAGTGTCAAATCATGTTTTTATGCATTTAGGGTCAATTGCAGTGCATTCATGCGTAATTTGCTAAAAAATCGCACTTATAAATTCATGAAACCTGTCATTTTTGGAGAATTATTTTTTGGAAAGTCGGTTATTTTGGGTGCATCAAGTAGGGTCCCATGCATCGTCCATTTAAATTCCTTACATATAATTATTCTTGAATCCATTTGTTTTAATTTGTGTAGGAGAAATCAAGAATGGGACCCACATTGGTGAAATTTGAGAGAGATCAAGGGTAGGACATCTTTCATAGTGGATCCACATATCTTGGTATTTTTGGAGAGTTTGAAAAGTCAACAATGAAAGCTAGATTTGTGATCTCAAGATCAAGAAAGGAAACTTCAGATTTGGTAAGATCTGATTCTTACTAAGTTTGAAAACTCAAAAATCAAGAAAGAAATTTAAGAAAGGAAAGTATACTAGAAGAGTTGACTAGTCAATCAAAGAAACTTAGAAGCAAACTAAAGATGGAAGGAGAGTCAAGAAACAAGGAAAGAAAGATCCCAAGATCCTTTGGACGTCCACATGGGGCCCACACACCCCATTGCACAACTAGCATTCCATATGTGCACAAGTATTCTCGGATTTTTCAGGGGCAGCAAGATTAAAATGGTTATAACTCTTAATCCAACCGTCGGATTGATGCAATTCATACACCGTTGGAAAGCTCTTTTCGAGTAGATATTTTTAGAATCCAAGATTGTGTCAATCGGAGCTAAAATGAGGATGATATGACCTCTGGAAGTTAGTGCTGTAATTTCTACTCGGGATTGCACTTTTGCACTTGGAAAGCACCAAGAATCTCTCACTCACCTTGCTATTTCTTTGAAGACTTGTTGGCCAAGAAAAGGACTTGCCATACAAACAAGATTGCATGCTACAAGCTTGGAACAAAGAAGGAAAGAAAGGGAGCAAAAATCTATAAGTTGTAGGCATAAGCATCCATCTCCTCTTATGGGAAGATAGACCAGCTCTCTCTAGAATTACTACTACACTCCATCTTCTTCCTTTCTCTTTCTCTCCATTGAAGTCCTTAAGGAGATTTGGCCCGGAAATCACACTACACCCTTGGGTTTTTCATCTAGAAGAGGCTTCTCATCTTAGTATGTAATTGTCTTGGTTTATTTTTTATCTTATGTAAGACTTTGCATATTAGTAAAAGTGTTACTTTCTCTTTTCAATTTTCTTTCTTGTCCTTGGGTGATTGGTGCTTGTTTTATGTTTCTTTTCTTGTTGGTATTTGGATTGACGACCCAAAGGCCCTAAGAGCATGATTCAAATTATGACCCCGCTTAGAAAAGAATTTTGAAAGAGAAGAATACACTTCCACACATTTAAATTTATGTTCATCCACACATTTAAATTTATGTTAAAACCACACATTTAAATTCTTGTTTTCACCACACATTTAAATTCTTGAACTTTTATTTATAGTCTTTATTTTTATGATCAATTCAATTTTATGTCTATTTTTGCAAAGTTTATGTTTGGAACTAGATAGCATGGCATGCATTGCATTATTAACTTTCTAACTTAGGTTTCTTTTGTTTCTAGTGTAGTTTCTTATTTTTAATTTTGGTATTTTTTATTCTTGACGTTCTAACTTGTTTGTTCTTTTGTAGCAATTTTAGTTTTTAGTTTAGGATTTTTAGATTTAGGAAGTTTTCTTTTCATTGGATTGTAATTAATGTAAATTTTGGAAAGTAAGAATGGTGGTTGTAATTTTTTTTAGTTTTTATGCTAGATTTAGATTTTTAATTTAGGGTAAGTACAAGTTGAGAAGGAACCTTAATTTACATTGCTCCATGTGGATCGACCTGGTCTCACCAGATTATTACTACAATCGCACCCTACACTTGGGGTCCGATCAATATGCCCACCCCAATGGGCAGACCTACAGATCCACTTTCGGGGGTGATCGGCCCTAGCGAACCGCATAAAACCAGCAAGCGTCTTTTAAAAATCCAATCAATATATAATTAGGTTCTAGACAGCCCATGTCCCGTAAAAAATAAGCCCTAGCCCCCCTCATGCAATAAAATAATAAACAAAGCAGCATTATGGTCATGTCCATCCCCCTTAAAAAACAATTCTAGGACCTTGCCCCCACCCCCACCCCCGGTGCGTGAGTTCATATAGTGGCCCCAAGTTTTTAATCCCAACCATTCAAGTTTTTTTCTTGACCCATTATATTCCCAAAAACTTAGTTTTATGTCTTAAACTAAATCTCTCTAGTTTCCTTCCACACCACATCCATCAAATTAAACCCCAAAGCCTAAATCGCGCCTTCTTCTATTATCCCATCCTCCTCCTTCTTAGCTAGTCTTTTAATGAAAATCTATCTCCCAATTGCTTTTAACAAAAACTTATCTCTTAATAACCAATATCTATTATCTAGTTTCCACCCTTCCCCTTCAATCTCTCTCTCCCCTCTACCCTGCAAAAGAAAAGATAAATTTGGGAGAGGACATGAGTTGACCCAACTCGGCTCGATGCAACCCTTGTTGAGTCGAGGGCCGAGTCCAAGTTTTAAGTCATTAGGGAAACCCCTATTCGTAAGAGTCAGCCCCCTTCAAAATGTAACCCAGTAAGATGACCTGCTATGTAAAATATATGGTGACCTACATTGAGCAAGCATCATGCAATTTTCTAGAGAGGGGTGTCATTATAATGTTAAAAATAGATTATAGTATTTGTAAGTTTTTCATGATTGTGAAAGTAGAGAGAAAAGACTTTATACTTAAAACCCCTTAGATGCCCATGAATGAAAAAGGGCCCAATAGTTAACTTTAAATGGTGGTGGTCCCTTAGACATTTTTTTTTCGTTGTTTTGTTGAGTGACGATATCGTCGTTCGTTTCTTGTTCTCTCTCCTTTACCTCAGACAATATAACAATGGAAGGAGTAGTTGTGCTTGAGGTATTCGATGTGGTTGAGGAGGTGTTTTTTTTTTTTTTAATATAATTGATGAGGGTTTCTGAAGGTTTTTTAGGACCCACTAGAATGAATTACTAGTTCTAATTTAACCAATCAATGCAGCGGAAATAAACCAATCAGACAGAACTAGCAAATAAATCTACCAATCACACACCACAAGAAGGCAGACACAAATTTTACCGTGGAAACCATTTCCGGGAGTAAAACCACGAACCAGAAATCAAGAGTTCACGAACAGTTTACAAGATATACTCACAAGCTCCTGTACCTCAGTCTGTACCTCGACCTCAAGATTGTAGTTGTTCTTGCACAGAATCCACTAACACGGCTTCCACCGTGCACCGTTCTCCTTACTTGATCTCCTCGCACCTTGTCCACCAAGATAATCAATATTCTACAAGAGAGTAGAAGCAACAAAACCTTCTAGAGCAGTCCTTCAGAACAATCTCTCAATGGCTCTAGAGAAACAAGAGAATCTCTCTTAGGGTATTCTAATCTCAGATCAAGAGAGATAATTAACTTCTTGTGTATCTTGTGTGTCTTCTTTGGGTTGAGAGAATCACCCAATTTATAGGCCCAAATTCGTGCATAAGTATTCTACTTAGACTCCAATCAGAATAGCACTTAGCATCAAACACTATCATAGAGTCCGGATCAGACTCTTCTTTCCCGTCCAAGCTCGCTCTAGCGAGCTTGTGTCTCGCTACCATTCTACCTTGGGCAGAATTGGCAGTCTGTCAAGTTTTTCTTGACTTTTTAAACCTAACAATCTCCCCCTTTTGGCAATTCTTGGACAAAATCCCCTAGAAAAATACAATTTGATCTACCCAAAATTAAAACCCAAAATACATTGAATTTTAAAAAATTCAGTACTGTAGATCTTGTATTGTCTTTGCTTGCTTGAACTTTCAGATCTTGAATTGCCTTGCCTTGTAAAGCTCCCCCTAGCTCCATTCTTCTCCCCCTATTTTTGTCCATAATTGACAAACAAATAATATCATGCAGCTTCTGTCAACCTGGATGCAGTAGCTCCCCCTCAATATTGACTCCCCCTCAAAAAGATCTTCGAATCAGCACTGGGGTGGGGGCTTGATCTTGCAGATCAGGGGTGATGAAGCTTAGGCACACATACTTGTAAATTTAAATATTTCAGCAAAGTGTGTACCAATACAGAAGAGACGTCTTCTTTCTTGACCCAGACAGCTTTGGTATTATTCTTTGTCAGCTCAGCCTTCTGCGTTTTTCATTGCTTCTTATTCGGTAAACTTCGCAGCTTGTTGCAATGGGGTCGAATGTGTCCTTTAATTCCACAGTGATGACAAGTGGGAGTTCGTTTAGGGCGTAACACATTCTGCTTCTTTGGAGCTTTCTTTGCAACACTAACAACCGGATTAGTAATAACTGAATTTTTAACAAAACAATTTTTACCTTTGGCATTTGAAGTGGATGCTCCATCAGCGTAGCCAAAACCATGTTTATCAGTATTTGCCTTTTGACTGCACAGGATGTCATCTAATTTTCTTGATCCAGTGTTCATCCTATTCAATGAAGCTTTAGAATTGTCTAACTCAGATAAAACCATCTTGAATCTTCCATTCAGATCAGAATTCTCTGCTTTCAAAGTCTTCATATCAGAATCAAGTAAGTCACACTTTTGTGATTCTGCAGTCAATATGTCAGCCAACTTGTTATTTTCATCCTCCAATTTTTGTACTTTTGCAAAAGAATCTGCAAGTTCAGCTTTCAAGGAGGAATTCTGCTCTTCAGACATTTGCCAATTAATAGCAACTTTTTCATTCACTTTAACCATCTTCATGGTTTTCTTGAAAAGTTTTTCATATTCAGCTTTCCAATCTGGTTCTTCCTCTGACTCAGTATCTTGATCAGTCTCAGCTTCAGAAGAAACATGGGAAGCAACAGAACTACAAGTTGCCATAAAAGCAATAAACTTCCCCTTGCCAGTGTCAGACTCGGAATTTTCATTATTCTCATCAGAAGTGTCATCTTCCCAAGTAGTATTCAAGACCTTCTTTTGAGATTTTTTATTTCCGCAATCATTAGCAATGTGTCCATAGCCTTGACACTCATAACATTGAATCCCTTTAAAAGATTTCTTCTTTCCAGAATTTCTAGGGATCTTCACATTGGTTTTTTGACCCTTCATAAAAAGCTTAAATTGCTTCATGAACTGTACAGCAACTTGGGGATCAATTTCCTCTGAATCGGAATCTGAATCACTTGCAGCTTTCTTATATGATTCATTGGACGCTTTCTTGAATGATTCTTTCAATGCTTTCAAAGCAATACCTTGAGATTTTGTCGTCCCATTAGACCTAAGGTTTGCTTCAAAAGTCTGTAGGTTGCCAACCAACTCATCAACTTTGAGTGTATTCAAATTTTTATTTTCCTCTATGGCCATAACCTTTCCATCAAACCTTTCTGGGAGAGACCTCAAAATCTTTTTAACAATTCTGTTTTCAGGAATTGGTTCTCCCAAAGTAAAGGTATCATTCACAATTGCATTCAGCTTTGAATTAAAATCATCAAAAGTTTCATCATCTTCCATCTTTATGGTTTCGAAGGCTGTATACAATTTCTGAAGTTTCGACTGTTTGACAGTATCAGTCCCTTCATGTACAGTCTGTAGAATATCCCAAGCTTCTTTTGCAGTAGTGCATGTAGAAATTCTACGAAACTCAGACATATTAACTCCATTATAAATAGCATTCAAAGCCCTAGAGTTACAAGTGGCAGCCAACTCTTCTTCCTTATTCCACTGATCTTCAGGTTTGGGACCAGTTACCCTATCAGCAGTAATAGTGGGCAAAGAATAGCCATTCTCAATAGATTTCCAAATTTTCAGATCTATGACTCTCAAGAAGGCAATCATCCTGGCTTTCCAATAAGCATAATTGCTACCATCCAATAGATGAAGCTTATTGGTTGAAGTGCCTTCGCGGTAGATATCCATTCTAGCAATTATGGATCAACACAATAAAATAGTGTAACCCGCTCTGATACCACGTGAAGGTTTTTTAGGACCCACTAGAATGAATTACTAGTTCTAATTTAACCAATCAATGCAGCGGAAATAAACCAATCAGACAGAACTAGCAAATAAATCTACCAATCACACACCACAAGAAGGCAGACACAAATTTTACCCTGGAAACCATTTCCGGGAGTAAAACCACGAACCAGAAATCAAGAGTTCACGAACAGTTTACAAGATATACACACAAGCTCCTGTACCTCAGTCTGTACCTCGACCTCAGGACTGTAGTTGTTCTTGCACAGAATCCACTAACACGGCTTCCACCGTGCACCGTTCTCCTTACTTGATCTCCTCGCACCTTGTCCACCAAGATAATCAATCTTCTACAAGAGAGTAGAAGCAACAAAACCTTCTAGAGCAGTCCTTCAGAACAATCTCTCAATGGCTCTAGAGAAACAAGAGAATCTCTCTTAGGGTATTCTAATCTCAGATCAAGAGAGATAATTAACTTCTTGTGTATCTTGTGTGTCTTCTTTGGGTTGAGAGAATCACCCAATTTATAGGCCCAAATTCGTGCATAAGTATTCTACTTAGACTCCAATCAGAATAGCACTTAGCATCAAACACTATCATAGAGTCCGAATCAGACTCTTCTTTCCCGTCCAAGCTCGCTCTAGCGAGCTTGTGTCTCGCTAGAGCGAGACACCATTCTGCCTTGGGCAGAATTGGCAGTCTGTCAAGTTTTTTTGACTTTTTAAACCTAACAGTTTCAAGGGTGTAGAGATTACCTTACTTGGAGTGATAGGTGGTTTTGGCACTGCACGGGAAGGAGTAGTTATTGTTGTTGAAGTGGAACTCGTCATCGACTCCGATGATCTTGTCCAGCTTGCCATGGATCGCGACTTGGGGGGCGGAGAGAGGATCCATATAGAGGAATGAGAGAGATGGAGAAGAGGAGTTTAGGGTTTGAGCTTTGGTTGTTTTAAGATGGAGGAGTTTTTGTGTTGGAGAGGGAGAAAGCTTAAAAAGTCTATATCGATTACTTAGTAGCCGCTCGCCCTCCGTGTTTGAGTCTATGTACTTGTATTCCTCTATTTTTTAAAGTTATTTTTTACAATTCTTCTTCTTCTTATTCGCCATGGATGGAGCTGTGTGCAAAGGAGGAAGAATAACAACAATAAGGAATGGAAGTTGAGTGGAGACATTGCCATTCTTGGTACTACGGAGGAAGAAGACGAAAAGAATAAGAAATAAGTGGCAATACTACCATTCACATGTATACATGAGCAGTGATATCACCGCTCGGTAAAACAAAAAAAAAAAAAAACAAAAAGGGCCCAGGGGACCATTGTCATTTATAGAGAACTATTAGCCCCTTTTCTATTCATGGGGTCATCTAAGGGGTTTTTTTCCGTAAAATTCTTTATTTATTAAATCCTTATTGAGGGCGTCTTGGATATTGTAAGAAAAGAGAGAGGTACCTTTGTAAATGTAAGGGTGCTGTAATTATTCATCAAAGGGCTTTCTACTTGCCTTTGTAATTGTGAGGAAAGAGGGATTTATTTATAAGTACTTTTTCTTTGAGCCATACATTATAAGGAAATTTCTCAAAACAGAGTGTTAAGTTTTCCAGATAATGGTTGAATATCAAATTGGCGAAGTCTTCTCATTTCTTATTTAACAATGGAGATGAAAATAGAGATTAAGAGGTCTTACGGGAGTTGCAGTTTAGGGTAGTTTGTCTTTTACATTAGGGATATGAGAATGGGATTTACATTTATGAGTTTTGCATATGTGAAACATTGGCAATGTTCACCTATGAGCACGGGTCCACACTTTTAATTCAAAAGGTCCCATATTTTCTGGATGGCATGGATTGAAAATCCCACAATGTACATTCACATGTGAGAGTATCGTAGGTGAAATAAGTGTTGTGAAACATATTATCATGTTTGTGTGGAACCACCATTTTTACATGAGCAAATGATATGGGGATGAAAAGATGATGAGAAAGAAATGATCTATACTAATTTTATACAATTTAATAGACTCCAAGACCCAGGGTTAAACTAAGTGAATGGTTTAGATAAAAGATCGAGGCCCATAAAAGTGCAAAAAATTAGCAAGAGAGATTGACTCTTTTTTTTTTTTCACATATTTCTCAAAATCCATGAGGATCTAAGATATGAAGCTTCATGAAATGTGGTTTGTCAAATATATGAGAAAATTAAACAATTTTGATCATGAATTGAGGGCCCACAAAAGTGCAGATAATAAAAATCTGAGACTAAGATGTTTCTGTGTTTTTCACATGAAACTCAAAATTAAATTTGCGAGGAGCGAAATTCACACTTTGAGGTTTAGCATTTATATGAGGATGTTAAATGATTTTGATCATGGATTAGGGTTGTAATAGTGCCAAACATAGGATTCATAAGTCTTTTTTCCACATCTTCTCAAAATCCATAAAGATTTAAGATATGAAATTAAAGGACTCGAGGTTCAATAATTCAATAAAATCTCTTGAACTGTTCAAATTATAGAGATTATTTGATTGAATGCACAATTGATAGTGTTCTCATTATGTGTATTTATGGTACTTGATTGAGATCCTTCATTGTAGGTATGGATAAGATACATCTCTGAAGATTTGATGACTATGCTGTAATGACCTAGACCCTTATCTCTCATGATTCAACCATAGATATAAATAGTGGTGGTGGTTTGGGGGTTCGGGTTATGATTTACAGGACTTTTTGGGTTCAAATCAGATTCCGGGTGGGGGTGGTGGGTTGGGGGTTCGGGGTGGTTTATGATTTACAAGACTTTTTGGGTTCAAATCAGATTTGAGTTTCGGACGCCTTGACCGGCTCTGCCCTAACGATTATCTAAATCGGGGGGAGGGGACTTTTTGGGTTCAAATCAGATTCGAGTTTCAGTCGCCTTGACTGGCTCTGCCCTAACGATTATATAAATACTTATTTAACAATGAATTATTATGTATAATTTCGTTATTAAAATGTTATATTGTTCTATTTAAACCAAAAGGAGTATGGGATGAACCCATATCAAACCCATCCCTGATACATACATAGAAAGTTCGATTGCACCTTATTTATTGCACAACTACCTTACCTAATGCTATTTGGGGTTGGACCTACAGTTGCTTCTTAACACTGTTTTTACAATTAATTTGTTCACCAACAAAAGAACACCACAGCTCCATAGAACCACCTGAGGCATGATGAAATTTTGACAAGCCATCTCACACGTGTGGAAGTGGATGGAAAGAGATGTGGGTCACATACCTACCCCATGAAAACTCCTCCTCAAGCTGGTGGGGTCGGTTTTTTATCACCTACATTGCACTTGTCAGCTTCCAATGAAAGGGATATAAGACATAAGTGGTAGAGAAAAAGCTTATTCCTGAAACTGCTGAAAATGGATGGCTGTGCTGAAAATAATCACCTGAGATCTGTACAATGGTATTCTGAATGACCACTGTCTACTACTTTCTAGCTTCTTCTCGTCTATACTTTTAAATGGATTCTACAAATTAAACATCCTTTGCAATCTGCTTGCAATTTTTATGGACCATGCGGCAAATCTGTAGTTCACTTTGCCTACTGAGAGGAATGATTTGGTTTGGTTTATTTAGTCACTGAGGAAGGACCCATTGGAACCTGTCAAGTTGGTGGGCTTGTTGTGTCTGCTCACCCCATAATTCTGCTAAGAGGAATTTTGGGTAGGGGTGTTGATGAAATGGGCCAGCCCAAGGCCCCAAACATAAATGGACTATATTTTTATGCCAATGAGATGAAAATGGGATTGTTCTCGGTTCAATAATTAAGCAGGTGGGAGTGATTTCCATTGTTTTCTAAAGACCCATCTGGACCATACATAAAATTTGCAAATGAGTTCAACTTGGGCCTATATCGTAGCCCATGGGCTAGACCGGGTTCAAATACTGGGCCTGATCACTAGAGGCTGGGTCTATACAAGAGCTCGCCTGCACCATGCAGATCCATGCTGCTAAGGAGGATCATCATTTACCAGCCTTAAGTAATATAGAGTTTCCTAGTCCAATTCAACGAAGTAGATGCCCATCTGGGCTGCTATTATAAAAGGCCTGTATTGATGGTTGGGCCGCCAAATTAGAAGGGAGACACCAGGATCATGATCGACCCAACACAGTGGTATTGTAAGTGGTCTATATAATGGATTCTCCTTGGACTATTACAGTGAGTTTCTAAGGATCTTACTCTTGTTTTCCATCATTGGCGTCACCATCATCATCATAATCTTACTTTTAAGTCCACATCTATGGTGAATCCATCTTTCAAACTTACAGTTTCAGTTTTGATTATAGGAGCAAATTAAGTTTTAGTGTACATGAAAAAGCCAACAACAAACATAAAAACAAGCAAAAATTGAGAGTCTTTCATTTCATGATAGTAGCATTAGATTAAAACAGTCTGGAATTAGTATTAGTTGAACCCAACATCATGAAATGGAAGGCTTGGGCAGCAAACTTTCTAGATGCTCCTAAACTAATGGATACATACTCATACCAATTCACGTCTCATCATTTTTCCCACCATCATTATCAATTTGATGGTATAAACAAAACATTCATGACCAGACACATAATTAGTCATTAATCAAATACACCATACTATAGTCACTCCATACCTATATACTACCTGATCTATTAAAACTAACCTGAATTTTTCATATAAAAAGGACGTTAGCCAATTCAAAATCCGAAAAAAGAAGAAGAAATTGGATTGAAAATTACTTCAATCTACATCTAAGGAATCAGTGATAACCTCAACCTCACTTATCCTTAGTTTACAAAAAAAAAAAAAAAAGTTCTTTTTCAATTCACGTCCAAACATGCATGTCAAGCTAAAGCTAGTGACAGCGAAGAGCGTCATCAAACAGAAATTTTAAAATCCAATAAAAATCATTTTCGCGTATCCTTGGGTGGTTTGCATGTCGACCTATTGGCGAAGAAGTGCAAGAATGTAATTAGTTTGAATAATTATCTTAACTAGTACTAGTAATGTCAAGGTTGATCAGCTTTCACCAATAGCAGAACGTCTGACATTGAATAATCGTGACAGTTGAAATTTCTATTTTGGGCAACCTTATGTTATAAGTTCCTGTTTGGATGGCAATCATGTGCTATAAAGATCCATTTGAAGCTGCCTATCTTCTCATCATGTTTTGTTGTAAAAAGGGACATGGTGGTGGCGTTGGAACAACTATGGTCATATAAAAACACCATACCATACGCAACATCATTTAAAGTCTAAACCAATACCTGTTTGGCTATAACATGTCTTACTTTCCAGAACCTATTTCATTGTTTTCACACGAAATAGTACTTCCATCAGGTATTATTTTTGAGGGAATATAAGAATGTCTCAATCTAGAAACAAAACATCTCAGTGTTACGTCTGTTTCATGATTCTATCAACTTTGGTGATTGATGGACATTTACATTTTCATTGTAGATAACACCAATTAAGGCGACTTCAACAGTGGTGATCACCATGGAGGACCAGGTCCAAGGCCTATATCAGAAAAAAGTCAAAAATTTTAAGAAACCCCACTACACATTCTGAAAACTAATATATATATATATATATATTTTTAACATTTGTCACTTCCCCCAATATTTCATTTACATAGAGCCCTCCAAGTTGAATTTCCTGAGTCTGCCTTGGCGATTGCTACTTGAATTGGTAACTTAGATGAAATCAATGGGATATGGTCTAAATGGTTTTGATGGAGGTGATCTCTCCTATAAACTCCTCGAATGATAAAATTAGGGATTGTTTTTTTTAGCAAGTACAATTAGGGAGGTGAAAATTGGTAAGGGATATGAAATGATCTCTCTTTAATAGAAAATTATATATGTTGCACTTCATTTTAATGAATTAAATATTAGAAAAGTGATTGTCCTATTTATATCTCCACTTTTACACCCTTTGCCTCTCACCCTCTTTGTACTTGTTTGTCTATGACTACTTAGAAATTTAGTAAGTAGGCAAACAAGTCTTTAATCTAAACCAACGCTCATTGGGATAAGTGGAATTTATATTCCCTGTACTTGGTCTGCCTTTAAATCTAATTACCTCTTGTTCTGTATTCCATAGTTTATACTCCTTTTCTCTAGGCCTCTAATGCACTAATACCTGAAGCACAATTAAAAAAAAAAAACAATAAAAAACTAAGTATAAAACAAATCCTCATGCAAGAAAAACAAACATTAATTATGACATGAAAGGGGTTAAGAGTGGGACTCAGGAGTGGATATCTATGAGAGATCATCAAATTCTCTAGTTTTCATTTTCTATAAGATGAAATCTGGGTAGTTATGAGCTTGGAGAAAAAAAGAACTTTGCAAGATTTGCAGATTTTTGTTTACTTACCCTTTTTTTTTTTTCGTTCTTACATTTTTTTTACTTTTTTTGTGGGGTTGGGTGGGGAAGAAGTGTAATCTTTTATTAGAAATGATTACCAATCATTTTTTCTAGATTTTAAATGCTTAGAAAAATAGATATCTCATCTAAGGGTGCATTGATGCAATGAGAAGATACCTTGATAGAGAAGAAAAACATTTTTATTTTTTTATTTAGCGACTGTTCAACACATTTTCCTAAAAAAAAAAAAGAGAGAGAATGGAGGGGGGGGGGGGGGGGGGGGGGGGGGCGGCAAAGAATGTAGGATTTTTTTTCTTGTAAACACAGAAATTCACGAAAAAAAAGAGTATAATCCTCTCGTTGTACAAAAAAAGTGGGGGGGGGCAAAAAGAATGTAGGATTTTTTCTCTTGTAAACACAGAAATTCGCGAAAAAAAAGAGTATAATCCTCTCGTTGTACAAATAGATTCTAAATCTTAATCATTACCATCCACTCATCACCCAATATCCCTTGGATAGAAAGCCTTTTCCCATGAATTTTTTGAAATTAACATAAAAAGTCCCTTCCAAGGAATCCAGTGCACATGAAACTGTTGGCTTTGACAGATGCATCCCGGCAAACAAAAGCCTTTAAGAGATGCTGGGAAAAGGGATGGGTGGCCTCTAGAAGAAACGGTTGGGAACTAGCATAGTCTTTAAGTACAGAAAAAAAAATTGCAGTCTTAAATATGAGGCCATAAGGCTCATCTGTCAATATGTACCAATGTTTGCGAACATCAATATAGAATATTGGTATCGATTGTCGATATACAAATCCTTGATAATGGCAGGTACAAATTGATAAGGTCCAGAACATGCCAATCTCAACCAAGATGACCGAACCACTGATGAATCAGGGGCAAGGCATATTAGTTTTATGGAAAAATTCAGACATATATAGTCCTCGATAGTTAGGTCGGAAGTATCACTCCCTTATTAATTAGGCAATGACAAAAACGAGCTCCCGAGAAAACTCTTGACAAATATGCGCGACACTGCAGATAAAGGGTAAGAAGGTTGTTTCGAATGGGATAGCTTAAAAATAACAACTTACAAATGTTATTGGATTATGATCTAAGGTCATCAACTAGACAGTTAAATAAAAATTTCTCTTTATGGAATACTATCAATTTCATAGTTAATGTTGAATGGCTAGCAACATTGAAAAGTTTAATTTTCTAAATTTGCAGGTCTGACAGGGTTTATGGACCAGAAACGAAAACAAGGAGTTTATTTGGAAAAAAAAGTAGAAGCCAACCCGGTCTCTTTCTAGGCCATTTGTAATGAAAAACAAATGAAATGGTTTTTATCAAGGGATGTCAATGACCCTCATGAGTTTATGTGGTTACATGAAAGGTCCAATTCGAAAAAAAGGAATTCTCCCTAAAATCCATATGTAAATACCCATGTATTAAACAGATTATATAATTTACTATATAACATGTATAAATCATATATTTAGGGCTAACTGTTTTCACTATAATACATAGGAATTGAATACATATAATTCATGTATTGGGTCGACTTGGTCCAAAAGAGTGAGACGGATCGGATGCATTGGCCATTAGAAGAGATTGGACTAGAGAAACTTTGACAGAAATTTCATGCCTTAAAAACTTCTTATAGAAATGCCAACTAATGTCTATGGGAGCATTTCCATTCTTTGTTAAAAATTCTAAAAACTCAAGTCTTTTTGAAATGTTAGTTTTGGCCTTTCAAATTCTTCAACCATACCAAAATTGGTAAAAGGCTTTTCACAAAGGTCTTGCTCTGATTATCTGGACTATTTGTAAGAATCACTGAACTTTGTACCCACTTGTGAAATATAAGAAATAATTTTAGAGTGGTTTGTGCAGCACCCATTTCCACAGGAACAGTAGGTTAATTTCTTGTGCCTTTCGACTGATGATGTTTGGGTGCAGTGACATTTTGGGATAGAATTCTCACGTTTTAGCAAAAAAAAATCAATCCCAAAGATGATCCGAAAATCCAACCTATATAGTTTGGATTTAAAAATCCGCTGATCGAATTTAGAAAAGTAGAGTTTCCTCCTCCTCCTCGGTGCAACACAAAACGCTCCCTTTAGTTGGACACGGGAGGAATGGTAATCAGGTCCAGCCCTGAAGCAGGGCAGTAAGTGCGCCCGCCCCAGGCCCCCATTTTTCAGGGGGCCCAAAAATATTTCCTCTCCTCAAAAAGAGAACGTTTCCACTCCTTCAAATCCACCGACCTCCTTCTCAGACCCCTTAACCCTTCATCAATCGAACTCCTTTGAACCCCATCTCAACCAAACAGCAAGCCAAAAAAAAAAAAAAAAACAAGAAGAAGCAGCAGAGAACTGGACCGCCATAACCGGTTAGGCCCAAATCGACTGCACCGCCATCGCCAGAACCGGCTGGCCCATCATCTTCGTGCTAGCGCCTAGCAGTCAAGCACCATCAGTCCATCACCACTTCGGACGAAGCACCCAGGCTACCCAGCAGTCAAACCCGTCAACCCTTCATCAATCAAACTCCTTTGAACCCCATCTCAACCAAACAGCAAGCCCAAAAAAAAAAAAAAAGAAAAAGAAAAAAAAGAAAATAAGCACCCAGCAGGCCAGCACCACTGGTTGATTGCTACAGTAGCAGTCAAGCACCATCAGTCCATCACCACTTCGAACGAAGCACCCAGGCTTCCCAGCAGTCAAACTGTCAAACCCATCAACCCTTCATCAATCGAATTCCTTTGAACCCCAATACCCCATCTCAACCAAACAGCAAGCCCAAAAATAAAAATAAAAAAAACAAGAAGAAGCACCAAGCAGGCCAGCACCACTGGTTGATTGCTACTGCTGTCCACACCTCTACCGTCCACCCACCCGCCACGCCACATCTCTTTGTTCTGTACACTTCACTGCTTCCTTTTGTTTTTCCTCAAACACGAAGACCAAGGCAACCCAGTCTTCTTAGTTCAGGTGGAGTTTGGGTCGGGTTGGACCTGATCCAGTGATCCATTCGCTGACAAGTCATTTCTTTTGGCAACAAGTCAATACAGGTTAGGTGGACCCATCTGCAACTCGCCTGAGTTTGAATTAGACCCAAATCCAAAACAACAGTCAACAGCAGCTTACAAAAAAGCCACTTGCATCAGATTTGTAGATATCGGCACATGGGCCCATAGCTTATGGATCTTCTTCAATCTTCATAACAGCCATATCATCGTTGTCTTGGTAGATTGGGGAGATTCCAAAATCGAAAGTGTGGCTTTTTTCCGTGCAAAATTGGTCGTTGTAGAAATCAATTAAATGTAATTTTTTCATGATTAGAAAATCTTGAATTTAAAAGCATAATTGAGGATTTTGCTTCTTAAAATGCAAGAAGAAAATAATTTCAATAATACTTTTTTAATTGTGATTTTGTTTTTCACCTTATCTTGTAGATGGTGATGCTGGTATGAAAAATTATTTGGCCGACGATCTGGTACTCTTACCGAGATGATGGTATGAGAAATTCATTTATTTATGTATTAAATGTATTTTATTTATGTATTAAATGTATTTATCATATGATATTATTTGATTTTTAATGAAATTATTATTTTTGGGCTCAATTTATGAAAACATGTTATATATATGTGCATATATTAAAAAAATGAATAAAGGGCCCATTTTAGTGATTCGCACTGGGCCTTTGAAAAGTCAGGACCGGTCCTGATGGTAATTTTATCCTAACTTAAACGATCTTACTCTCACTATAGTCCTCCGTCAGTGTAGTACTAGCTCGTTCGTGTACTGTAATACTGTGGTCTCCCTTATGTCCCGTTTGGTAATTTTATATGTAAGATAAAGTATAGTAAAACATCTAATTAAGAGATAATAAAATATAATTGGAGTTATGATTATATTTTATTTTTAATTGTTTTACATGAAAAAATTAATTTTTTATATAGGAATTAGAGGTTTTTTTTCTTTTTTATCAAAAAATAAGATTTTTTTAATTTTATTTTAAAAATATAAAAAAATTAAATTAAAATACTATTGACGTAACCCAGATGTAAAAAGTGAATTAACTTTTGCCAAACGGTCATGAATGCCGAATTCACTTGGCAACATTCCATTACTTAATCCTGCGGACCACGTTAATAATATGTCCATCAAACTTCCCATTGAGAAATGATGGGCCCCATCTTTGCCTACTTCCAGCTGCCTGATGTTGATTGGTTGACGAGGCACTAAACCGGAGATATGGACCACGTAATCCAGTAGTCCCTCGGACTACGTTTCTTCTCTCTTTCTTCTTTAAAGATATAGAAATGCCGTTTGCGACGATACTAATTACGAGAATGACACTGACACCGACCATTCCGTTGGCACGGAGCTGTGGAGGATGGACGTTGGCGATCTGCTGACGCCAGCCGAATCTCATCGGCTCGAGTCGGCTCAAGCTTCCAGCCGGCTTCTCAGGGTTGCTAGCAGACTCTGTTTCTCCCACGTAACGAGAAAAGCATGGTAGTCCACGGACTACGTAAAATAACCATGTCAGCATATCACATGGGTTTTTTTTTTTTTTTTTAATTTTTGGAATAAGATGTCAAGCATGGTTTAAAATCTCGGTATCGGTCGCGGTATCGGCCGGGCCGAAAAATAATATCGTCGCGGATATCGGTCCGTCGCGGTCGTCGCGGTGTGAATTTTTTTTTTAATCCAAAAAAATTCACAAAAATATCCAAAAAAATCCAGAATATTAGAAAATGCTGGAAAACTATATTTTTTTTCATTAGTAACAACATTAAATTAAAATCTCGGTCACCTTAAATTATGAGTCATGTCTGTGTCGCTGTTCGCTTTTTTCTCTAGTATTTCATATAATGCAACCATTATTGATGCTCATGATCAATTTATTAGTGTAAAATATAAGAAAATAAAGATAAGTAGATAACAAACATATCAATCATCATTTAATACTAACTGAATCATCAAATTAGTTGTGAAATTCATGACCATGAAGATAACATATTAAAATCTGAAACATGATAGTGAGATAGATAGAGGGGCATATAAAGGTCGTTGGGGATCATGTGGTGGTGGGGGAAGCCTCCCTTGCTCAATTAATATCTGTTCGATAGATATTATCGGTGTTGGTGAAGGGGGTACCCAATTAGGGTAATATGAATAATGCATATGATGTTCATATATGGCACCTTGTTGGCCAACATAACCCCCATGATGACCATGAGTACCTTCCCCCACTCCATGAATCATTAAAAGAACATATTTGTGATGAAATTTAAAAAAAAAGATATATTTTTATTATAATATTAAAAATTTTGAAATTTAAAAAATTTAAAAAAAATATACAAAATCATGTGTATGAGTAGATCTAGCATGAAAGTATCTAGATCTAACTTAGTTCTAAGTGAAGAACACAACACAAGTGACATTCTCATGATTTTAATGCTTCATTTAAAAAAAACACATAAATACATAATAAATCCGAAAATAAAAAATTGAAAAAAAATTCAAAATCATGTGTATGAGTAGTAGATCTAGCATGAAAGTATATAGATCTAACTTAGTTTTAAGTGAACAATACAACACAAATGACATTCTCATGATTTCCATGCTTCATCTAAAAAAAAAGATAAACATATAAATACATAATAAAATGCTATAAGATGATTTTCTCTTACTTAAATAATTTTTTCTTGAAGAAAATATGCAAGAGGGACGTGTGAATGTGTGGCTGCTGCTCTAAGGTATTTGGATATGAGAGGAGAGGGGAAGAAGATGAAAAATATGAAAAAAATTAGGGTTAGTATTTTTTTAAGGGATATCGGCCGATATTTTGAAAATATCGGCCGATATCTCGTTACGGCCGAGACGAAGTCCATCTCGGCCGATATATACCGATATTTTGGGGATTTTTTGGCCGATATTTTCGAAACCGATATCTCAGCCCGATATCGTACCGGTTCCGGCCGATACCGGTTCGTACCGGCCGATACGAACCGGTATCGGCCGATTTTTTAATCCATGATGTCAAGGGCCACTTTTTTTTTTATTTTTGGTATAAGCTCTCATGGGCCACTTGAAGAGTCTAATCAACTCTCCAAGTGGGACAGGAGCCCATGACATATTGGAAGGTGCTCGTTGTTTTAATCGTGAGTTTGAGTTCAAATATCAGTACCAGTAAAAAAACTTTCAAATTTGCTTATTTACGTTAAAATATATAAGAATTCGTCACGTAACAAACATTGCAGAGGATTATTAAACGCGTTAAGGGACGAGGAGATGCAAAACTTTCACTTTTTTATGTATTAAATTAGGGCGAAGATGTCTGGACATTCATTTTTTATATATTTTTTATACTACTTTTTAGAAATGAACAGTTATTTGATGCTCATTATTGAAAAATTTAGCTTTGATCTTTAGTTTTTAATCACTTGAGTGGATAATGAATGTGTATTAAGTCTTGGTCACGTTAAATGCGATTCGGATGGGATTTGTTTGGGCTTTAGTTTGGGTCATTAGTTCCTGAATTGGGCCTTGAATAAAGTTATTTTATTCTAGACTCAGGTTTTGGCTTGGCAATCCGAAAGTTTAGTTGCACTCGCAATTCGGGCTAGAACTGAGATAACTCAATACCCAAACCTTGCTGACCAAATTGAAGTTACAATTGTAGATGTTTGTATACCTGGGCTGTACTCAACTACATGACATGTATGAATATAGATTTGGAGCCGAGAATAATTGGAATCCATATCTTATATTCATATCCCAATGTGGACTTCTATTGGATTCAAAACTAGGTTCCATTTTTTATTTTTAAAATTTGGATCCATGGTCCTCTCTGATATTCACTACCCAAAAAAGTATTCTTGGGTAGCAGTGCAATTTGGGCAGTTGGCTCAACCAAAGCTTCGCCCAAATTGCATGCATGATAATCCAAATATGAATCTGATTGAAGGAAACCAAAACATACCAGACCTGAACTCAATTCTACGCGAGCGCAATTGAGTTTGAGCTACCTTGACTTGGGTTGAGTCGAGTACCAAAATTCTTGAATTTTGGTTTGTTTTATTTTACATATATAAAGAAGTAAAGAAACCTTTACACTAACTATATTTTTTTTTAATAACACAAGGAAGTCTCCCGTCCAGCCCAAGACGCTGAACTTGAGGGACACTTGTTTATAGATAGTCGAGAACTAATCATTAGGCATATGCAAACCCTCCTATCCGCATGCACCGAATAAAATTATGAAAAATGGCCAACGAAAATAACTCTCTTCTTTTTTAAGTGCAGAGTCTTAGGCCAACTAACTAAGGGGGTGTTTGGATAAAGGTAGAATATAATATGATCAAATTTGAATATTGTAAAATTTTATTATCACATAATAAAATAGTATCATATTATAATATTGTATCATTTATGGTGTTTGGCAATTCTACAAATTTCAATATATATTTCAAGCGTTTGGATATCTATAACATTTTCACTAGATGATGCATTGAAACAATAAATGAATAGAAAACGTGAATGATTGACCCAGTGGGAACCCACTAACTAGTAGTCACACTACAGTGATTTAATATTAGTAACCACAGTAGGGCCCATTTAATTATAAAACCATTAGACTAAATGTTAAAAACCACAAGCAATATTATTTAATCAATGTGGGTCCACCAAATGCTAATAACCATAAATGTAATACATCCAATGGTGATTATAACGGAGAACCCTATGGGTGTTGAACATCATTGAGGAATCCATCTATGAGAAATAAATGTAAAACTCATTTGATGTTAATGATCACATTAACCAAGCTAATTATATGGTTTCCAAACACCACCTAAATCATTTGTTATTTATACTAATTTGAATTGAATTCCTTAAAACTCAAAACACAAATCTGATGAGATTTCCAATCAATTTTTAAATTTTGGGTCCTACCCCCAAATTCCACTCTTGGGTCACTCCACAAGTTATACAATCCCAATTTTGCACAACCAGAGTTGCACCCCACTCATTGGACATTCTTATTCTTTTAGAGGGAGCAAAACCAAACTAGTGCCTATGCAGACTACTAAAATGATGCGCAAAACATTATATATAATTGACCACCATACCTCTCCTTAAATCAATGGGCAGGAAAGCTTACTTTATAAAAATAAAATAAAATAAAATTTACTTTATTTTAATTTTTCCCACTACCAACTCTCTCTCTCTCTCTCTCTCTCTCTCTTTCCTCTGCCATCTCCGATCCCAAAAAAAATATCTCGTCTCTCCCCCCAAAACGGTCGAAATGCACCGGCTATAGCAGGTCAACTTTGCATTTGAGTCGAATTTCCATTTCATTTCATTTTAACCCAACCCCCTGGTCAGTTCCCAACCCTACATCTAACCCACAAAGGTTTATTTATAGACTGGAGTATCGCCAGCGGATCGTGAGATGAAAGAGATGACATGATGATTCCAGCTCTGCTGGCACTTTCCTGGTTTTCTTTTCCCCTGTAATCTCTTTTCCTTCCACAGTTCCTCTCTCTCTCTCTCTCTCTCTCTCTCTCTCTCTCTACTTGTATAATCTTCAACAAAGGAACTGCATGGAAATTTCCATTGCACTAACAACGATTGATTGAGCAATGATGGAATTGAACTACAACAACAACAACAAAAAAAAGCTATAAATTCTGCTAAATTGGTGTTCTGGGGTTGTTTTCTGATTCTGGGGGGGTCTTTGATTTGATGGGTTCTGAAGGAGAGGAAGTGGGTAAAAAGGAGAAAGATGGAGAACCAAAGGGAAGTCTTTGGCAGTTCAGATGCTATGTGTTTATACAGATGTGGCTGATCTTGGCTTGTTTTGGGCGTGGGAGTGGCTCTTCTTCCATTGCTTTTTCTTGAGTAGAGTTCAAAGAGCCTGCTTTTCCTTCTTTCTTCTCTCAAGACTCCTCAGTCCTGAGCTGGAAAAAAGGGTCTAATATATCTCTCAATATCTGGGGGTTTCAGTTGTGGAATTGCTAAAGTCATGAAGAGGTTGAGTAGCTCGGATTCTTTAGGTGCTACAATGATTTCTATCTGCCCATCTGCAGGTATTCTTTGACTCTCATTACTCCTTTCCATTAGACTCATTTTTACTCATTTAATACTTGTTTATTATTTTCTTTCATGGTTTTGGTGTGGTGGGGATATCTAGTATCTTTCAATTTTCTAGTTTTACTTAATTTCTTGAGTGCATTTCATGTCTTTTCATCTGTAGTGTCTGCTAGTATTTGTTTGTGTAAATATTAAATGGATCTGAAAGATTAAAATTGAATTTTCAGATCTTTTTCCTTGTTTTTACACTTTCCTCTTTTAAGTGCAGTGCGAAAAAGGTTAGCCTTGAATTGGATGCTTACTCAAATCTGTACCTATCTTCAATATTCTTCTTGTTTCAGATGTTTTATTACGTTAGGCATATTTTTAGTTGATGGGTGTTTTTTCTTCTTTCTTCTTCAAACTTAAAGATTCAATTGAGATCATTTCTTTGCTCTTCATTCTTCTCCTATTATCACCATCTTCTTTATTTCAGCTTGATTTAATGGAAAATTGGGTGATCTCTCTTCATTTGATTAGTTTTCTTGATGTGGGTGTTGTGTCATTGCATCAGATCTCTATTACCCATCTGGATCCTTTTGTTTTAGTAGATGAAAGTGACCCAAAGCTCTATTCTATCCTATTGCATGTTTCAGAAGAAAAGGGCTCTTCTGTGGGTACCAGCAACGTCTACAAGGGATATCAGGCCATCTTAGAAGGCCTTGATGAAGAAGACTGCATAGAGGAATCCGGACACGTTGCAGAGAAGAAAAGGCGACTGAGCATCGAGCAAGTGAAGGCCTTGGAGAAGAACTTCGAAGTCGAGAACAAGCTCGAACCAGAGCGAAAGGTGAAACTAGCCCAGGAACTGGGCTTGCAGCCTCGCCAGGTAGCCGTCTGGTTCCAAAATCGAAGAGCTCGCTGGAAAACCAAGCAATTGGAGAGAGACTACGGCGTCCTTAAGAACAATTACGAAACTCTTAAGATCAATTTCGACGCCCTCCACCGAGACAAAGAAACCCTCTTGGCAGAGGTCAGTCATTCATTCCTCTGCAATTCAGATCAAATCCCAATCCAAAAAACTGAAATTCAAAGTGTAAGTATTGATTAAGGTTTCTGTTTGTTTGTAATTGTGTTTTGCTTTGCAGCTGAGAGAGCTGAAATCGAAGCTCAACAACGACGACAAGTCAGAAATCAACCACCCCATCAAGGAGGAAATCGAACCGTTCCCTTCTGAATCCGAAAACAAGCTTTCGGAGGAGCAGAGCAAGATTTCTGCAATGGGTGCGGGGTCTGAGAACACCACAGACCAGAACCAATTAGACCATTTCAATGGCGGGGGGCTCTTTGCAGACTTCAAAGATGGGTCTTCTGATAGTGACTCGAGTGCAATCCTCAACGATGACAACAGCCCCAACAGGGCGATTTCTTCAGAGGCCTTTCTTCCTTCAATAATGATATACCCACCAACATCTTCGGCTCTCAGATGCAGCTATTCATCTTCTTACTCTTCTTCAATAGGTTGTCTGCAGTTTTCGGACTCGAGGGCTTCTGCAAATGCCCAGAAAGCCTATCATCATCAGTTCCCGAGAATGGAGGAGCCAAGCTTTCTGAATGGGGAGGAGGCTTGTGATTTCTTCTCTGAAGAACAAGCTCCCACGCTTCAATGGTGTTCAGAGCCATGGGAACTCAAGTGAGGAAGGTTGGGATTTGGGAAGGAGAGAGAGAGAGAGAGTGTGGGGGGAGAGAGAAAAAAAAAATTAGAATAAGAGAAGGCCAGGAGAGTAGAAATGTGCAAAAGAAACCAAATGGGTTATGGTGAATTTTGTAAAATGCAAATGTATCTAAGCTTTTTGTGTTTTTTGTACAAAGGAAATTTCAGTGCCTGGCTACTTGATCTGGAAAGATATAAAGAGGTGGTGCAAAAGAAACAAGTTAAAAAAAGGTCCCCCATCCCCTCCTCAAAGAGAAATATAATTAGCTTTTTTTATAATTAATAATGGGAACCTTTGTAATTTGATTACTTTGAGTGGGGGATGATTGGTGTGTTTGTGGGAAGAGAGGACTTCTCAATAGAGAGAGGGTAATTGCTTGATCTTTCTCACAGTGCAATGTTTCATTTTGAAAGAGAAAAAATGAGCTGGTTTTCCTTGATATAGGAAGGATTTGGATTTTCCTTAAGAGGGGTAAGTATGCATGATTCTTTTGTCAAGGGAAGTAGAAATTCTGGGAGCATAAAATTTTCTCATGCACAAACAAGTCCTTTGTTTCATAGGAGATATAGAATCCTCAAAAGTTTTAAGCTGAAATTTAAGGCAATACCTTATGTGTAGAAGGTTCAAATTTTAAGTATAGGTTTTATTTACAAATAGCCATCAAATAATTCTGTTTCTTCTGTTTAGGAAATGGAAATCATCAGCCAGCCATTACTCCTCACCTGTTGATTGCTTTATATTATATATATATATATATCAAATTCCTACTTACTAGTAATTTTTATGAGTTCAATACAAATATTGGCAAGCTGGCCTGTGAGTGTCATCCGTGTGTTAATGTCATTGGATACCAAAATCATGCAGGAATCAACTGATCCAATCTGGAAAATAGAAATGATATGAAACCCAATTTTGTATTGGTATGGCTTTTTTGCTGATCTGTAATTCCTCTGTTCATACTCAGGAACTTGTGTAAGGACTTTGTTGTAGATCAAATATGTATTCATCGAGGATTATGATTTAATAAACTTTCAACTATTTTGAATATAGTATTTTTAGACTTGGGGACTTGGATCAAGAGTCAAGACGCAATTTTTGACTTGTGTAAGGGACTTGGTTGATACATGTTTCTTGTATCATAGCTTGAGTCTGGCCATTTAAGGCCTCCGGAACATCTGATCTAGGTCCTTCTCTAACTCTGTAGTTGGGAGTTTGGAGTCCATTGAATTTAGATTCTTGATAGACTCTTTTTACTTACTAGAATTCCTGACAGGAATTCAAGCTGTCTGGAAATTCAGAATTCCTATCAGGAATTCTATGTTTCATTACCAGAATTCTCACAGAATTCCTGGACATTTGAAATTCCAAGCATTTCAAATTCCAAAAAATCCAGCATTTAAAAAACCACTTTAATAAGTAGGATTTGGAAATCTCACTTGGCACATAAATTCCGGAAGAGGGACAATGGCATTCCGGGAGCTCAGGTAGGAATTCAGGCCATAAATGAAACAACGAATTTGAAATTCCAAAATTTGATAGCATTTCAAATATCAGGATTTGAAATTTCCAGACAACCACCAGACATGAATTCTATGAATTCTAGTAAAGAAACGGGCCCTTGACATCTGGAAAAGCCAATTAGATCTGGATATGTATTCTTGAACCCAACCCATTTACAACTCTATCGGAAGAGAAAATGTATCTTTTGTTCATTGAACATGTGTGGATGGAAACTCTGATGCATTGCACGTGTGGATAGGGACTGTTAACCAATACATGCTCATATGCATTTAATGATCAAGTGGCTTGGAACCATTTGAAAGGAAAGTTATTTTGCCCTCTCTTCCTCCTGTGGAGTCTAGCATTTTGGATAACATGTAACCTTTTTGCCGAATTTACAACGAATTCCAGAGTTTAGAAAGAAGAGAATTGAATAAAGGTTTGGAAAGTTGAAGAGGCAAGGATGGAGACATTTGCACTGTGTTTGGGAAGGGAGGAGGGGAGGAGAGGGAAAATTTGAGGGGAAGAAAAATGGAGGGGAAAATTTTACATCCTCTTATTTGTTTATAGTTAAAAAGGAGGAGGGGGGAGGAAAATCCCCTCTTTGCAAGCCTCTTTCTCTCCTCTTTCCCCCCAGTTTTGAAGGAAAATTTTGGGGGTAAAATTTTCAAAATGTTACCCCAAAATTTTCCTCTCCCACTTTTCCTCTCCTCTTCCCAAACACCCTCTATTTTTACTTTCCCTCCATTTTCCTCTCTTCTTTTTCCTTCCCCTCATTTTCAGGTAGATTGGAAGGGTTGGGATTTAAGACTCCAGCATAGAAAACATGATATTTAAACTGTTAAAGGGATATCAATCATATCAATGTAAGAAATTCCTAACCACAACAAGAGGAATTTCTTAAGACCACAAAAGTAGCCATTTCATTTTAAATGAGTTGCTAATTGCTAGTGTGGGAACTTTACATCTAGAATGAAGTGAGGTAATGGTGAAAGAATAAAATATGAGTGTGTTATGAATTATGATAATATTTTATCTTTAGTTATTTGGTAGAGAATCTTTTGACCTTTGGTGTAAAAAGTGAGTGTTTTTTTGTCATTTAGTGGAGAAAAGAGATTGATTTTTTACTTATTTTGTTAAAAAGAATGAAATTTTGAAAACATGAACTTTTGATATAATTTTTTTGTCTAAAAAATGGAGGCTTTACCTCACTTCACTCTGCTAGTGAAGCATCCAAACAGGCCCAAGAAACATGCCCTAAGGCGTCATTTGGCAAGTCCACTTTTCAGGCTCACATGACATGAATGTCTTCATACATTTTGCATATTTTTCATAAAGTAACAAATTAGTGCAGATCCTTCAAGGCTTTTAATTAGAGAAAACTTTAGTTGAAGGAGTGAAACTCCACGGTTGGGATATCTACTGAAAATTCAATCGGCTCAAAATAAATATCATTTTATCCTTTAGCCCCGAACTTACTCCAATCTGAGTTAGTCTTGCCGATAAAGTAATTGATTAATTAAATGAGACTTACATGATCTCATGGCTTTTATTAATCGTGTAATAATAATACCCCAAAATCCCATGCACGATTAGTTACAAACGCTTTTTGACCATTTGTTATAGTCATTCGTGTGAACCAAAAACCTATAATTATTAATAAATATGAATTCGTGTTAATTCCCAAAAAAGTATGAATTTACATCAAATTAGAACTAGTAATTAATCCCAACATGGAAGTATTAGAACAACTCATATAAGATCTCAAACATCCTTGATCATGAGACTATAATTGTCGCTATAAATAAGAACCTTTTTTTTTACCGATATAAGAATCATGTTTTTTTTTTTTAATGGTTAGTTTTATGGTTGGACCAATTAATAACTTTTATTGGGCTAAAATACGAAATACCCCATAAACTGAAAAGGCTTTTATTTTGGAAGGGTGAGATTTTCAATAGGCATGCTTCATTATTAAGTTCACTCATTTACCTTAGGATTTTTTTCTAAGTCAATTGCCTTTTTGAACAAGAAACAAAATGATAACTTTTTTATACAAACATAAATGGCTAAAGCAATCAAATCTTCGTTAAAAAAAACAAGGTTGCTCATATGACTCACCAACCAGTCTATTTGTAAAATGGACTAATTTTTTGATGAGTGTAAAACGGTCTAATTGAAAGGCCTCTATTTGAATCAAATCCAAGGTGCAATTTGGCTATAGTCAACTTTTAAAATAAATTGATTTGTAAAATCTTAAAAAGAGCTCTTATTTAACAGTACTGTGTTTGCTAAACATACAAATTAGATATTATTAGAGAAGCGCTTTTTTATCATTTTAGAATTTTGGTGAGAATTAGAATTATAATTGCTGCAATGCATCTAATCTATTTCTTATCTCATGAAGCGATTGGGTTGATCATAAGTTGGCTTCATCAGTTATTTTTTACTTTGGTAAAAAAATCGACTTCATTAGCTAAAACAAGAAAATGAAACTCTAGTTCTACCTCTTACCACTTTAGACAAGAAAAGCTCTAAGTTGAAAGGTAATTCCTTATTTTTCAGATACTGAAACTCTATTTCAAGTTTCAACTCAAGTGAAAAATAAAATTAGAAGTTAATATCATCCAAACAGGGAAAAGTGAGAAAGAAAGATGGAGAGAGAGAGAGAGAGAGAGAGAGAGAGAGATTCACTTCACATGGGTTTTGGAAAAGCTGACGTCGTTGTCCATGTTTGTTCCTTTGTTGTACTTTGCTGCACATCCGGAGCTCAATATATTGTACTACTCTCCTGGTCATGGTTAAGATTGTTAATGGACACATTTGTCTAGACTTAGAGGACCCAACTCAACTAATTCAGGAATAACCCCTTTTTAGGACCAATTGCCTGTGCCCACCGTACCATTTGAGTAATTTTTAATAGATGATATATTATTATATTACTAATCATTATCTTAGCATGTCCCAATTAGCTAGGTGGGCAAATATTTTATTATTACATACAGGTTGCTTGAGATGTTCTCTAAATTAAATTCATATGAAATGAGTCCGATGCCCTGAGTGGAAACCCCCACCCTCCCTAGTGGGATGTGTGGAACTCCATCATAGAGCCCACCTATTGGCAATTTGGATGGTTTAAAATAGATGTCATCCCTATTAGTGATGTATTCTCGAGTTTTCTTTTACTAGAAATAGATCCCAATGTAAGATTGAGCATAAGACTGATAGTGCAATTATAATAAACTTAGGTATTATTCATCATGTGCTTAATTTCACAAGAGGACAAACTACTATCAAAGTAAAATTTGGCAATACATCACTTGAGAGGATCACATTTATTGTGAACGGTCTTAAATATCAATAGATGCGCACCATGGTAGCATTCCACACATACCACCAATTTTATGGAAAGCATGGGTTCCGGACTCAAATGAAACATGTACATGCGGCCATTCAACTTTGATAGGCGGTAAAAATTTAGTTATATATGGCCCTAGTTTGTTTACACATATATAGAGCTCTAAAAATATAATTTAGGACTAACACCAAACCACAGAGAGAAATTGAGGAAATTTGGTTTTATGGTGAGATATTATTATTAATGTGGGATTTAATAGATTTTTTTTTGAGAAAAAAGTTCAAATCAATTGTTTACTATATTGTTGTTGATAATGACCTAGGTGAAAAAGATGAGTCCATTATCTATTCATCAATATAGATCATTAGCAAGTGAAAACACCCCCACACACCCCCCCCCCCCCCCCGAGTTGGCCAGAGTCTAGGTCCAATGGGCCCACCAGAATCGAGTGAGGCCTTATGTATCGGATTCATGTCGAGCCTAGCTCTAGGTAAAAAAAGATTGGTCCGAACCAAATCCAACTTACTTGGCTCCTCATTTTTTTTTAATGAACATGTTGGTGGGAGAATTTCATAATACCTACAATTTCATTGAACATTGCTAGTCATCTAATCCTTTTAAAGCATTGATCAAATTAACATAAATGTTAAATAGAACTGAGGTTCAAATAATGGATAATTTACAATCTCTCTAAATTTTTTGGAGTCACTTGTGGTGATTCGACAAAGAATTCAACTATTTTGATTTAGATTTGCTGTATTTGGAACCGCACTGTGACTGGGCCATTGCAGTTTTAAAGTAATAACTTCTCCCTCTATAACTTATATTTCTACAGTAGCAGAGTCATACACCATAGTAGAAAACACTTAAAATGGATCATTTGTTTGCAAATATTCCTGATGATATTTCTTCTTGTTAGAAGTTTCTGACAACATGTGATCATTGGCTGTATCCTAGTATTTGGAACTCCTGTTTGGCTTGTGAGTTTTAAAAAACACACAAACCTGATTAACATTTGTAACTCAAATTTTTTACAAGTTCTAAGATAGTATGCTTTCAAAATGCTCAAAAGTCCAAGTATCTATGTATGTTGTTGGTAAGAACGTTTGAAATTCTCATGTATCCCAAGGAATCCTCATATATATACACGTAAAAGAACCATGAATGCATAGAAAGTTGAGTTTTTATATACACCCCCTGAAGTTTATAGAATTTGTAAATAGGTAGTTGTGGTTTGAATTAATATTTAGTGATACATCCATACCTTTCCATTTTAATACATTTCATGTTCCAAAACCACCATCAGGTTTATGTTGAGACTTTATAAAAATGATTGCTTTGCCGTTACATCCATAAAAAAATAGAGTATATCATTATTTACAAAAATACCATTATTATAACCTAAGTACTAAGAGTCTCTCTCTTAATAACTTTTGATTCACAAGAAGCCTAATCATGTGTTTTTAAACTTTTATCAATCCAACGATGGGTCACGCATGAATGGGGTCAATCATAACCAATTATAAGTATAAATATTGATGATAATCATGATATATTTGGATTTATCCAAATGAGCCCCATATTTATCGAAGTATAATGGCCATTATTTTACTCTACTTACAAGTATAACGAATTGAAAAAAAAAAAGAAGGTATTAAAATAAAAAAAAAAAGTTGGAATATATATCAGAAACCACACCATCTAATTACAAATCCTGGAATCCCATTTCCCATCCAGGTGAAGACAGACTCACAAGAAAAAGGACAGAGATACAGTGGCATTCATCACGGTCAGTTGGTAGGCACAAACAACTTGCCATATGCCCCAAAGTAAAAGGTGCAAAAAAATCAAAGGTCTCGTGTTAAATTCGACAGAAAACAACTGTTTAAATGGATGGTGCATATTTTTCAGCATCTTCTTGCCCATCACATTCCAAATCCAGCACACACCTGATCCCTCAACTTGCATATCCAACCAATCTCATCCAATTCTATATATGTATACGTGCAGATACAACAAACAAGGGTGTCCTTTTAGAGCTCCAGCAGCGGCAGCATCAACAACAACAGCTCTACAGCTAATAGGTGGCAGCCACTTTTATCTTTGAGCCTGGGAAACCGAGCTCATGGGAAAAAGTTTGACAAATGAGACCAAGGCACCAGTCTCAAAAGCCGTGTGTATGATTGGATCCCCATGTCCCCCGCATCGCAGCTTTTCAAGCACCGTAAAAAAGCATCCTTCCCTTTCCCACAACCTTTAAACTTGCTTGAAACTAGTCCATTTCACAACACCCAACAAAAGCCATGCCTCTTTTTTCTTCTCTCCTTTTTCTTTTGCTTGTGCTTACTTGCTAATGCTGTATTTCTCTCTCTCTCCATCTCTCTCCCTTGCCTTTGTTTTTGCTACTCAAGACATTACAAGGAGGAAAAGGAGAGAAAAGGCATGAGAGAGCACATGGGCACTTGACAGACGTGCATATATACGTGCGTGTATGGCTGGGAAAGAGATTCCTTTGGTTTTTTCTTGCTTTTACGTCTCTTACATGGAATTGTGGTCCTTGGAGATGTTATTTGTGGGCCCTTTTCCTTTCATTTTTTTCGGGGGCTTAACTTTGGATCTGGAGCCACCGCAGCTTTAATCACAGGATTATGTAATTTGGCTTCTCTTCTTTTTAAACGAAAAGAAAGACACCTGGCATGTTCATTTTGAGCTCATTGCCCCCCATTAGATTCAAAAGGCCTTCAGAATTAGTCATCTCTCATTAGAATTCTTGTTATATAGAATGCCAATGGAGCTGTTGTCTTGTAGTTTTTGAAATTTCTTATTTAATTTGTAGAGTTATAAAATATTTTAGCATTTGAATTGTCACTTGTAGCTTTTTTTTTTTTTTTTTTTTAATTCTCACATCCTTGATGTTGGTTGTATGAGAGGATTTGAAATATATATGTGACGCCCCGGAGTCCCACATCGACTATAGAGAGGAAAGTGATTGGGATTATATGTAGAGCTTACACCCTTACCTAGCATGAGGCCTTTTGATGGGTTGAGGCCCATCAGAAATAAAACCGTGAGGCCAGTGGGTCAAAGCGGACAATATCATGCATGGGTAAGGGGTGGGGCATTACAAATGGTATCAGAGCCGACTCTCGACTAGTTCGAGTGTGCAGGCTACTGCACAGGGACGTGCAGCCTTAAGAGGGGTGGAATGTGATGCCCCGGAGTCCCACATCTCCTATAGAGAGGAAAGTGATTGGGATTATATGTAGAGCTTACACCTTACCTAGCATGAGGCCTTTTGATGGGCTGAGGCCCATCAGAAACAAAACTGTGAGGCCAGTGGGCCAAAGCGGACAATATCATGCATGGGTAAGGGGTGGGGCGTTACAATATACTTGGGAGACTATATTTAGAAAAACTATAACTCTCTAATTTCCAAGTAATTAAGGAACACTACCCAAAGCTATTTATGTTTGATCTACTGTACAAAATCAATAGTTGAAATAGAAAACCCTTCATTTACTTGGTTACTGTCTATACGATGGGCTTGGATAACAAATTAAGTGTGAAAAGATCTAATAAATCTGAACCTTGTATATATATATATATGGATAGATTTCAAAGTTATTTTATATCTTATGAGGCAGATGAAATCCACAAATTCTATCATGCGTAGTAAAAAGTATATGAATAGATTTCAAAACTATTTTGTATCTTATAAGGCTGATGAAATTCATAAATTCTACTTGTGTAGTAGAAAGAGAGAGATGTTTCTGTTGCAAAAGCTGCAGGAGGAGATCTGGATCCCTTAAACATTATTCTAACGTGAACATATTACAGGAAACAAAAACTTTTGACAAATTAGCTGCAAAGCACGTGGCATGTTTGCAAGTTATTTACCCGGCCATATTGTCATGGATTTTCTTCCTGATCACCATTTTCTTTTGGAACAGGGGAGTTGGCGTCCATCTAATCAGTCAAAGTCCTTGATTACCTATTGGATTCATGCTTTGTTGAGGGTCTAATCATTGTCCATGTAGGCCCCTATTTCCATGGATGAGTTAGACATGGAAAAAAAATTGATTTACATGAGAATTTAAGGGTGGCAAAATCTCAATGGACCTGCAAACTCAACCCATATTTGGCCTGCATTAGACTTGACCCGCATCTTATACGGGCCGGTCGAGAGTCGATTAGTGTGACCTTTAGTAAAACGGGTCATGTGTAGGCTGACCGACATAACCCATTTAAATGGGTCGGGTTGGATCGATCCACATATCTAAACCAATTAAAACAGTATGGTGTTGTACGTACTACAGGTTTGGGCACACAAAAGATAGTAGAAAAAGAAAACTTTAGGTACCTTGGATTTATGGTGCAACAGGATGGAGGGATTGATGCTGATTTAAGTCACAGGATTCAAGCCGGGTGAACCAAATGGAGGAGTGCTTCGGGGGTCTTGTGTGATCGGAAAGTCCCCCTCAAGGTTAAAGAAAAGTATTATAAGGTGGCGGTACGGCCAGCGTTATTATATGGATCAGAGTGTTGGGCAGTAAAGCATAATCATGTCAAGAAGATGGAAGTTGCGGAGATGAGAATGCTAAGATGGATGTGCGGGATCACAAGGAGAGATAGGATTAGGATTGAGGAAATTAGGGGCATAGTAGGAATAGTACCGATTGGAGATAAAATGAGAGAAAATCGACTGAGATGGTTCGGCCATGTTAGAAGGCGTCCAACATAGGCGCCTGTTAAAAGGTGTGAAAAGCATGGAGTTTGCCAAGAGTAGGAGAGGGAGAGGGAGACCCAAGAGAAGTTGGAAAGAAACTATTAAACATGATCTTGCCTACATGGATCTAACGGAGGACATGGCTCTAAACAGATTTGATTGGCGTCGTCAAATCCATATAGCCGACCCCACCTAGTGGGAAAAGGCTTGGTTTGGTTTGGTTTGGTTTGGTGTTGTACGTACTACAGGTTTTTCCCCATAACTAAACACATAAAATCTTAATAGTTCAAATAGATTAAGCTTGGGCTAAACTTCTACAAATCGGGTAGGGTCGGGTCAGGTTAAATGGGGTTATGTGAGTCAGGTCGACTTGGGGGTTGACCCGCGTCAAGAGAGGCTGTGTTTCTTGACCTGCTTTAAATAAAAAATGGGTCAAATGTGGGTTTACCTTCAACCTAGAGACAACCAAGTTCAATCCACCCAACCTGATCCGACCTGCTTGCCATGCCTACGTAGGATGATCTTATGATGAGTCAAGTCCTCTTTATCTTCCTTTTAACTTAGTGGACATTTTCTTGGGCCCATTACCCATCCCTCATCAATCGTCGTAATCATAGCTCCTGGAGCATTGTATGCGAGTCTATGTACGAGAGAAAGAAAGAGGATATTCAAATGGGTCGTGTCATTGTGTGGATTCCCCAAGCTTTTTTAATCTTTGCTGGTGTATCACGTTGTGTGTTTTTAAATGTAACGTATCTAACAGCTTTTGATTAAGATAATGGTTACATAAAAATATATGTTGGGGAATGGAGGTGGCCGCTACATGAGGTGGTATGTTCCACTTTGCCTACACAATGCTTAATACTATTTTTTTTCTGGCCTTGGTAATTTAATAGAATACCTCTTCACTAGATCTACTTTCTTTTCTGCATGTGTTATCATTGCACATGTGTCGACATATTGTTATGATGCGGTTTTATTCTATAGAAAATTTTTGTGGTATAGGATTTTCAATCTCCGTGTATTCATATTTTTAATTGTATTCCGTTAAATAACAAATAATGCAAAGCACGATCATAAAGAGTTGGATCGGCTACAGCTTTTGGACAAGGAATCTCCATGCTGCTTCTTAAAGTAGGACTAGGGTGAGAATTTTTTTTTTCTCTATATGATATGCAACAGGGATTTAAGAGGCTGATGAGAACTATTTTTTTTTTCAATTCAGGTTATTGGATGTTTACACCTATTTTAAATGTATATTTGATGAATGGTCTTAGATTGCAAAGCTAGCTTGGACATTGAAATGACTCAATTGTTGAAAAAATTACCCACATCTCAAATCACACCACAGATTTGTTGTCCCTAGCTAGGGCCTGTTTACCTATAATCCGTAATCATGGTGAATTTTAAGCACCACACAATTTAACAATGGAGCATAGAAATGGCAAGGACCATTAAGCTAATAGAAGAAAAATAAACAGAAAAAATAGCAAGCAATCATCCAAAACAGGAACATTTGGAAACCCTCTCAAATCTTCTTAAAGAAACATCAGAAGAAGCAAATTCAATTCTTCTAGAATTTACCTAGGTGAGATTGTTTTGAATTACCTCCACTGTATATTTCAGCCCCAAACTTCCTATATTATCACGTACAGATATTAAAAAAAAAAGTAGCCTTTCTCTTACCAGTTTTGGTAGTCACTAATGACAAGTGATTATCCAGCCAAAGGACTAGAATCATAGTCCAACTTATCTTGTGGGCTCTACTCTTGATATATATATATAGAGAGAGAGAGATAGGGAATGTAAGAGTCCTTACCCCATCTCTCATATAAGGTGAAATATATCTCTCATAGGAACATATCCCTATATATATATAGAGATATTCAAAATTGATGGTTGGATACAGTGTGCATTGCATAAATTTAATATTTACTTATTTTGATTTGAAGATCATAATCATCTTAAGATGGATCGCCAAAATAAATAAGTAGAACAATCTGTCCAACCTTTCATTTTGCATACTCCTGATTCACTGGTTATGATCATCAAATAAAAATTGATATTTAGGGCATATCTTAAGAGTATCATATCACTTATATCCGGGAATACACCATGTATATGTGGCTTCAAGGGGCCCCACAACATTAGTTCGACTCTGCAGTGAGATGTGGGCTTATCAATTCTGTTCCTATTCCGAAACATAAAAATGTCACGACCCATAGAAAGGCGACCACATCTTGTAGTCCACTGAGATCAATGAAATACGCACATGTGTAGCCTAGTACTTTGTGAAGATTTGGATTATTAAAAAAAAAAACTGCACACCTACACATCCATAACCAGTAGCATTTTCCTTTGGAAGAGGAGGCAGTAGGGATGTAAAAGGGGTGGGTTTGATATGGGACGGCCTAAACTTAAATATGTCATGTTTCAAATTTATCTTATCCAAATTTAATCCGTTCGAGTTGCAAATGGAACGGTTTTAGGTCGAAAGCATACTGAATTTGGATCCGAACCCGTTTCTAAATAACGGTTCCAGATCCGGTTTTGACTTGAAACCTGTTTTGTTGGTTTCAGATCCGATTCTGATAGAAAAACCCAGATCCGGTTGCGGAAGTTTCAAAATTGGTTCTAACTCTTCTTCAATTTTTTCATCTTTTCTTAAAATAAGTATATCATCCAACTTATAACAGTGCATCAAGTCTACTACCTACAATATTTTATAAAAATATCCAGAAAAAAGTTTATTTCAAAGTACAGTTTGTAATATCGAAGACTCATATGCTGGGTCCACGGGTTGGGACCTATATGGATCCAAAACTGGACCCATTTATCAATCGGAACCTAAAATAGGTTCCAGATCTTGTTTTTTTCAGGTCGGAACTTTTGGGTAATCAGAGAATTGGATACCCGTCTGTAACCCTACCATTCCGTGTCAGGTCATAGGATGCGATTCCAAACCCACGCCATTTGATTGTGTCAGGTCGAGTTTAAAGCTTAAGACTTTTAAGATAAATAAAAATGCATGAGAATGAGTATAGTAAAGACTAAACACCCCAATTTCTCTTCCCAAATGCAAGTTAAGGCCCAAAACCACCTATACGATATGAGTTTTTCCTATCACTTTAGTAATAAGTATAGGTATATATATATTTATATTCGGAGTGGGGCGGGTTGGGACAACAAAACCCAAACCCGCCCCCACACTAAGAAAAACACCACCAAACCCAGCCCTAACAAGAGCGGGGTGGGGCGAACCTCCATTTATACCTGATCCATTGCCATCCCTAGGAGGGTGGGATGGTTTCTTTGAAGGGGTGGTGTTGTCCAATGTCAAATAAATAAAAACAAATGAATTTTCATAACAATATTAGTGGGCTTTCCAAAATTTTGGGCCACCAGTCATTATTTGCACGTTGCAGCACCATATTTTGGTTTGAGAATTTAAAAATAAAAAACAGTAATTAGATCACATATGTATTATTTTCTTAATAATATCAAGTTTTCATTAATGAAGCCCTAATAACATACATCTAAATTGTAAATTGAACCCACCTTCCATGAATTGCTATCTGCACCAAATTTTGGGTCAATTGGGATTAGATTGGACACGTGAAATATATGCCTAATTTGTGTCTGTCTAATGCAACAGAAAATATAATTCCATTAGATTGAAATTTTAAATTATTAATGGGGAGAAATTTGTTCATTTAATGGAGACCAGATTGTCAAAAGATAGGCCCCCTTGTACGTAAAAAAATGAATTATTAAGAAGTCATTCTTAACTAGTGCTTTAATCTCTTTTTTTTTTTTTTTTTTTTTACAATGGCTGATATCTCTTTCTTTTGAGAAGAGCCTAATCTTGCTATAGCTAGACATGGTAGAATTACAATTGAACAGTTCATGAAGGGCATCTTAAAGATGCCATCATAGCTTAATTATTGAGAACAACTCATCTATTAATGTTGTTTCTTGGGATGAAGTCATAAAAAGATTGCCCTTGGAAATTCTTCTACGATCAAAGCACTTTCTTCATCTATTCAACTTTAGTTTTCAGTATATGCGTAGGGAAGTATATGATTTCACTGACACTTAAGCAGAGAAAGGGGTATAAATGATTAGTAATTTATGTGCTAAAGTTGGGCAGTGTGAGTAGTCTTTCCGTATAGCATTGTGTTGTTTTTGTTTTGCGTTGGTATAATCCTTTTATACCTTTCTTTGTTTATGTCCTCGGTTGTAGGCTGAGTTCCCATGTTTTTTCCCATTTAATAAATTTTAACTCGTTGCCAATAAAAAAAAAAGGGTGGACCCCACGCTATAGATTTAATTTGATCTGGACCACACCATGCAGTCAATATGTCTTAAAGTCCCCTATTATACTTATGTGAATTATATTTTAAATTTCTATTTAGATCCAAATCCACCCACCTTGGGTTTCCTTTCTAGCTAGCAAGTTTTCCAAGGCTACTTTTTCATCAGGTGCATGTGAAGTGGGTAACTAAGTTGAGAAGCATGTCTCTTATAGAGAAGCATAAACTTTGGGATGAATGGTATATATAATGCTCATGAGAGTGGATGGGGAATGCTTGGGCTGCCCTACACGAGCATGGGAATGCTTGGGCTACCCTACTTAACAACATATTTAGTTGCATGGTCTTCCACATGACCCATTTCATCCTACACATATATGTTTGCAAAAAGCAACCCAACAGCATCTTAAGTCCTTAGTATAATAGTACATATACACCATATCTTATCATTATTGTATTGGAAAGGACCAAACCCCACACACCCTTTTATATTGGAAATTGGTGCATGCCTCTAGAAATAAGAACAGTGAAATAAGCTGGTGCTGGGTCGTCTTCTTCTAGAAAAAGCATTTAGTTATCACCAGGAAGGAATAGACCCAAGTGTATACATACAAACAGTCTTTTTCTATATGTATGTGCGACTGTGATGTGATGTACCTATTGAGCCAAGCAAGTCCACCTCTACTCGGTAGCAGATTTCCTCTCAAGCTCACAACCCCATTGCCGGCCCTCATCCATTCAACCATAGCCCAATCAGCTGCTCGACCTCCAATCCAAGCCGCAGTTAGCTAGTTCATTCATGAGGTCCTTATAATTGTGAACTCTATTGTTTTTTTCTTTGCAACTAGTACTCACACACTACCTAAGTCCCTCAAGCATCAATCAGCACTACATGATTAATTTTTAGTTGTATCGATAGAAGGGAGGTGCCTCGCCACTTAGCTATTAATGAATTAAAAATTAAGATATTTGCTTCAGTAATTATAAGCCTGTTTGGCATATTTTAGTACAAACATTTTGTGGTTGCCAACTGTCGTGAGAAAGTTCTTTAAGCTGACTTCAAAATTCATATCCATTTGGAGTTTACTCGATGTTAAAATTGATCACTCATAAAACATGGAATTTTACTTCCATTCTGGCACATAGTTAATATAAGGAAGATTAGTTATTTTGAGTGCTTTGATTTTAAAAGTGGGCTCCACTGATGGATTTGTGGTTAATCAAACTCGAGCTCTGAATTAGACAAATCAAAAGGTGAATTAAAGGGACCTAGCCCATTAAATTTCCAAATCAAGTTAAGTTTCCAGTTAAAAATCCTCAACTTGAATGCAAATTGGTCAAATTGCAAATTAGGAAACTAAAGTCCAACCTCCAAGACAGCCTGTGTAGTAGTATCACTCACCCATCCCAACCATTCCAACTCAACCAAAAACTGCCCTTCTTCTTGTTGAAGATTACTTTTCATCAGTATATAATACTAAGAAATTCCACATAAGATAAAATATATATAGTAGTTCTGGAAGCTTAAGGGGTCAAAAAACAAAAAAACCCGTAAGGGAGAGACCACTACATTCTGTGCCATTAGGTGATGACTACAAGTGATAGAAGACCCTTAACCAATATGATCAATTTTTTTTGTTTGCTGGTGCCATATCTCAAATCCCATAATCTAATGGTCTAAACAATAGGTGCCAACCATCTTGACGAGGCAGAGATTAGCCAATATGATCAATTTGCTGGGCACTTTCAACAAGAAGTATATAATTCATGGAAAGCTAGAGAAACATATAAAAAAGATATGGCTTCTAGAATAGAGCGCTGGTGTATTGTGCACTGCACAGTGGGCCAGACACAGTGGATGGCACAGTACGAGAGCCGCACTAGTTTGAAGTGTGAACCCACAATTTCCTAGTGCAGTGCCTTTCCAGACCTATCTTTTGTATGAAAAGTCACCCAAACACTTCAGAAAAAAGAGTTCTTTAACCCGTTCAAAATCACTCCATAGTCCAAACAACAGAGAGCATTCCAAAGCTTCTAAAACTTCACGGAGATATAGAACTCAAAGCATTAACTTTTAGATTCAAGTTTTGTGCCTATGGAAAAAAACGATTGAAAAAAGAGATATTATTGAGGAGTGGGCTCCACCCGAGTAGAAATATTGAAAAGTATTTTGTGGCCTCTATTAACACCTCGAGGTTTTGTTGAGAATGGTTAATTAAGAAATTTTAATATGATATCAGAGGCCAAAGACCAGTTCGTGAGTTCGAGTCCTAAGAGGATTGACTCGGCGCGAAAAAATATGTATTTCACCAAAAGTGCGCTGACCGTAAATGAAATTTAATAGATATGAAGGACTATGTATAGCTCATCCAAGGTCCCTGAAAGTTGTTGTAAGTATTTCCCTTCTTATTTGTTTTCTCATTCCAATCGAAGAATTGTAAAAGAGATATTAAATAAAGATCTTTGGTTTATAATCAAATTAAAGTCTAATGCCAATAAGACCTAGAATAAACAAATTTATTGTTATTTGTTTTGCTTGTTGATTTTCTGGGAACAATCACCACAAGTTTGTATTATATAGAAGAGTAAAATAATCACAAAGAAACCTCAAATGAAAAGAGTTAGAAGACAAAAATACTTTCTATTGAGTGAAGAGATCGAAGAAGACATGCAAAAATATACTTATAAAAGAGAAGGGAGGAGAACCCTCTTTTTAATTCTCCTTATCACACTTGAGAAAATTGCAATATTTTGTCTCCACGAAAAATAACAACCATTTCACTTTGCTTAAATATCTATATTTGTTAATAAATTTATACTTGTATATATGTAGGATCTTACACCCCATTAAACTACCACTTATCCCAAAATCAATTGGTGATGGGAAATGACACAACAATGATTTTATGGTGAGGGCGAGGGCTCGACCACAATTATGACTACTCAGGAGCGAGGGTAGACGTTGACCTCAACAATATATATGAAGGATTATCTTCTTTGAGCAGACAACATATGTGCTTATGTGGTCCAGCTCGTGGGACCACTTGGATGCTTTCCTAGGATAGATGGAAAGCGCTTTCTACCGACGAGGGTCATGCAACAAAGTACACCCATCATATCATCATAAACTTTAATTTAATAGTCTTACAGTTTATTGATTTTTTAACCATAGATATTTTTTGAATTAATCTTATGGTAAGTAAAGATTTGGTGAGCACATAGGGCTAGTGGATGGTTTTATGTATCCGTGGGTTTACCAATAATCAACCGAAGGGGGTCAGCGTGTTCCCATGTTATCAAAAAAAAAAAAAAAAGATTTGGTGAGCATAAAACTAGGCATTGTGTCAGATTATGGAGGAATAAGAGTGTAAAAAAAGTTACACTAATCAAAAGTGAGCCCAAATGATCCATAAGAGCTAGATCAACAAGTGGAAGTGCAATCCACTCATGTATATATAAAGAGTTCTAATCTGAAAATGACTTCTACATTTTGATGGAACCCTCTTTGCTATGAACCCCTAAGGATTTATTATACATAAAACAAATGGGTATGATGAAAAAAAAAATCCTACGCAACACTTTCCCATTGAAGAGGCTAAAATTAAAGGAGTAATTAAAGATAAGGATCCACATATATAGTGTCATAAAATAATCTCTCATTTGGTAGGAAATGGTTATCCAGCCATCCAAGGGTGGAACTTAGGGGTTGGGGGTGGTTGGGGGCATCGTTTTTTAATGATCTGCCATTACGCCTATCACCTAAATAAAATCGAATCCAAGAAAATTCGTGTCCGGCTAAAGCTCACCACTTTAATAAATCTCCGAGGGAATCTACATGACTTCTTTTCTTTTATCGAATGGAGAGTAAAGATCACTGTCGATCCATTATAAGTTCCAACATTCGCAAATCATGGAGAACGACTCCTCATCCGAGTGGTAACGAGTGACACTTCTCACATAACTATCCAAGGTTCGAACCTCTTTCTGTGTGCAGGTTTTCCTCCCCACTTGTACCGCTTGTGTGGACTTTCTTCTTGCGTGTACGAGCTTCTTTCCCACTTGAGTGGTTGTCTTCTCCTATATGTGCGGGTTCTCACTTGGGTCTCAGCCCTTTTTATTGGATTACCAAAAAAACAACTGCGTTAGAAAAATTTCGGATCTTCTCATGCACCTTTGAGGTGGGACCCACTGGGGACTGCAAGCTGAAAACCCCACATGTACGAAATTTCTTACATCGCTAGATCGTACAATATTTGCCTGGAGTAGGGCCTCCTAAAAATTAAACATTTGATTCCTACCTTGAACAAAACATTCTAGACAATAAGACAATAAGCTCACATGATTGATTGATTTTATTCAAAGGTTTCAGCACAAGATATGATGCCATTTCCCCTATCGAAATTATATTACATGTTTGTGTATCCAAAGAGTTGCGGGTTTTGAGCTGTAAAGTTGCTGCATTGCATGGATTTGTCGCTTTGGGTAAGACTTAGAACGAGAGGGTTTATTTATGTTTATGTAGTGGGCTTGGGATTATTATATGCATGGTTAACGTGTAAACATTTGTTAATACGATGCTAATAAGGTTAGGTTGGTTATGGAGTATCCTTTGCCTTAAAGTTGTACTCATGGAGATAAAAAGGAAGGTTAGTTCTCTCTTCTCTTATAAGCAAGTTAGCAGCTAGAGTTTATAATCACAATCTCAATTGTTTCAAGAAACATTTGGACTCTCATCGAATATATGTGGGCCTCTGAATAAATAATTTTACCGTCTTACCTTATATGATACCCACTGCATCTAACGCATCCACCTAACTAACCACATATGTGAAATCCACTCAAAAAAGGAAAGCCACCCTTACGGACTTCGCTTGCTCCCAATCATGCACCCATCTAGGTGAGAACTATGGAATACATATCCTACCAATACAAGGGATCCATTGATTTAATCATATCTATGGGGCTCACTAGATTAGATATTGACCCATATACGTACTCTAGATGAATATCTTGCATATCTTGCTTTTACATAGGTGGGATCCACTAAAAGGAACCCACTTACCCCTCTCAACCTTTGTTTTCAAAAGGTCCCAATGTACAAACAAATCAGATGAACGTAACATGCTTCCCAGGAGTTTTAAACTGATGACTTTTAGTTCTACCTCTATACCATCCAATAGCACCAAAAGATTAATCTATTAGTGAACAACACAAGAATTTATATCAACAGTCTCATATGCAAATAAACTGGTTGAATCTAACTAAGGGATATCATGTCCATCCAAACTATGATCATTTAAAGGGTTCCACTATCATATAGTATTTATGTGATCCCTCAATTATTATGTTATTAAAGTTGAACCACATTAAGATTTGATTTGATTGTCGACCAAATAACATTTTGGTGATTCAAAAGTCATTTCAGAAGTAGACTAGATACAGATTATACGTGAACATTTATTTAAATGATGTGACATTTAACTAATATGAAAGTAGTTTGAGCGGGAAGATCCCAAGTTGTTTTACAGGTATTTGTTACATACTGTTGAAGCATTATATATGGATTTATTTTTTTATTAATTATGTTATAAAATGAATTTACATTTTGATGATTAAAGGATGGGGCTTATCATTTACTCAACAAATCCGTTTCTTATTAATTATTGTTTACTTTGAATATACTAAGTGCATTGCTTTTACTTAATTAATTGTGAAAAATACCTGAACTGGCATTTACTCCACCAATGAAGGAAATAAAAAAATCAGAGAGGTGCACATGGATCATTGCTACAAATATGGTCTTTATTGGAAAATTATTTTCTTTGAGAATGTAGGGACATTCTCATACTTGTAATTTTTTAATGATAGGAATAAGACATCTCACATTTCGATAGGTTTTAATCGAAAACTTAATTCTCAATGAGTCTTTTCTAACACACTAATTTTCCGCAGTTGGTGCCACAAAAGGGTTCCATACTTCTCTCATGAATGGGATAGGGTGCAACATATCTCTTGAAAGAGGAGAGAGAGAGGCCACAATGAAATTTTAAAATATTAATTAGAAGGGGCGGCATCTAGCTTATCAAATAATAATAGCCACTAAATTCTATTATCATTGTCAAAGGAAAAAAAAACCACTATACCCCCATAAGCTTAAAAAATCTCGAGGTGGTATTACGATTGTCAAATATGATAATGATTGAAGATGATTAGGTTTTGATTCAACAGTTGAGATTGAAGATGCCTCTTTCTAAATTTGTAAATCCATTTATATGAAGTCTTTGTAAATTGCCTATTCCTAAAGCAATTTTACTTTTTGTAAGCCCTCATTAGTATAAATATTAATCTCCACTTTAAGTAGTCTTTCTTTCTCTTCATATAAAACAAGAGTTTTTAGAAGTCATAGTAAGAAAGTACACTCCACACGCTGTTTAGCCTCTCCCGTGAAACATGTGATATTCGATTCTTCGAACTGCCCGGCCGTAGCATGGAACCATGTGGATGGTTGGGATTTGATCCTTCTTGCGTGGAGTCACAGCAACCGTTGAAACTGACTGTTCTTCATATACAGATAAAGAAGATGACATATTCATGAAAGCGATTGAGGCCTCTCTCTCTCTTTCGTCGCCTTCCTCTCATTACAGTTGATGGGCTCTATCTGTCTTCTTCTGCTCCCCTCCCTCTCTCTCTCGAATTTGTTTAATCCATTTCCCATTCTTCACTTTACATGCGTCAGTTGGATACTTTGAAGAGAATTCCAAAAAACTATGGCCATCTCTCACCAAATGTTTCTCTTCAGTTAAAGGAAGAAAAGGTGATAAGACCATGAACAGGTGTTTAATCCTGGGTGGAACACATTGGAGAGAATGGGAGTAGTGGAGCGGGTGTTCAACAACCTGATAGGTGCCAAAGTCTAGCTAGACCTTCATTGGTCAAAAGTGAGATTTGGAATGCTACTTTTTTTTGGGGTTAGAGTCAAGTATGAACTCGATTTCAAAGCCCACATGTAATTTTAGTTTGGGACATAGGTACTATGATAGTACTCATAATTACAGCATAAATTCATAAGGGAATCTTTTGTCTTAAGATGGTACTTTTCACAACAGTTGTGTGATGTGTAACTCTGTTTGCTCATTCTACCCCAAAATTATTAACTATGTTGGGGTCCATCCTTATCCTTTCACGGGATAAATGTAGCTTTATTTTATGTTCTTTTCTCTTGATGTGGTGTTTTTTTTTCTTTTTTTTTTATTGGTTTTTCGGTATACCACTCTTATGATGTTAAGTTTTTTCATCTAATGAAAGTTAATATTAAAAAAGAAATTTTAACTATGTTGGGGCATGCAAATTAAGATCTTTCATAAAATATTATTGAAGAATTTAAAAAAATCATTAATTATTTTAAATAAGTAGCGATAAACCATTAAGATAAAACATTATCAATCAACCATCGCTTGCCCCCATATAAAAAAATATCACCTCCGCTGCTACCTATATACACATACCTTCATTGTGAATGGCAATAAATAAATCTTATCGGAATAATATCTGCAAATATGGGTGATATATTATATCAACCGCTTTTTTTAATTCTTGCTTTTCCTCTTAGACCCTAGGCACCATGCACCAATCACCCAATCCTCCTAAAGCCCTCCAAAGAAAGAATCAGAAGAAAATTTGAAAAATGTTAGTGTGTTTGGAATCTATGAGGGTGAGGAAAGAGTCTGCTTCCATTTTGGGAATCTTAGATATCTCACCAAATGACATATGGAAAGTGATTTTACTTTCTTTTATTAAACCTTTCAAGCGCATTTCAGATTATCTTTTTCAATTTCAGGTGGGTATGCATCTTTATATACTTAAAGTAGAGACATGACATAAGAAAGCCAAACAACTAAATTATATTATAAACATAAAATTAATTAAAGATGAAAACGACCACTTAAGTCTCTATCCCAGGTTTCTTTCTCTTCTCTATGTGTTGATCCACTCAGCACAGTTAGGCTATTGCTGGGGAGGGTGGCATCTTGACTTTTTTTCCACCTATTGATTACTAGGTGTCAAGTTTTTTCATAATATGGGCCCTCATTTTTATTTTCATGAAGCAAGGTCATCTATGATCAATCTAATCGCTTGACGTGTATTATATTCACTTTGAGTTCTCATTGCTCTTTTATTAACATTGAGTTTATTTTGACATTAAGTTGGTCATTAATAATGCTCCATGCACGGTAGTTTTAACATAATAATGCTTGCAAATAAATATTGAGTGCTAATAATTTAATGATAATTTATCCAAACAATCGCTAAAAGGCCTGTAAACTCATAAAAAACATGGTTCAGCCCGCCTCGACCCATGTCGGGCTTGGGTTTGATGTAAGTCTATGTTTTTAAAGTTGGGCTACACCTGGATATGCCTTAACTCAGCCCGACCCATCAACATCGCTATTTTTATATTAATGGATTAAGGGCAAAGCTGTAATTTTCATTAAAAAAAAAACAAACAAACATATATAACTTTTTTTTTTTGGTAGAAAGGACAAACCTAACTATGTTGTGCATTCTCCTTTCCTTTATTAATTTGAGGACATTGATAGAAGGTATTAAAATGAAACAGCAGAAATGGACTAAATATTGAAACCAAAGGGGCCTACTTTTAAAATCTAGAAAATCCTTAGGGTGGCATATAAAAAAACTCTTATAATAACTCTACGGCAGCCACCCATTAAATAGAAGTATGATCTCAAGTTAATAAAAATAATCTTCACGTACTAAAAGGCTAAATATACTCTAAAAATAGTAATATATGTTTCTTGTATGTTGTGATTTAGTTTAAGGACACAAAATGAATTATCCCAACTATTAGCTTAGCTAGCCACAGTGCAGGCTTTACCATAAAGCAAGAAAAGTCATTGCTTTAGGCCCTCTAAAAATAAGGCCCCAAATATCACAATCTTATTAAAAGCATATTTTCAAATCCAAAAGATATTGCCTGAAAAAGGAAGAGATAATGTGCAAATTAAATTAAATTGAGATCTTAGAATTGAATCAACGTGCAAATTTCTTTGAATATTAAAAGGCATGACATGTCAAACTTTATTTGGATATTAAAAGAGTGGGAAAAAACTTCCTTTTTTAAATGGTGAGTTTTTTAGAATCTTTCATAATATAATATAATAGTAATTAGTATCACATCCTACTAAAATCATGTTTTCACATTCTAAAAAAGAAGCATTAAAATAACTATCATCCTTCTTTTTCTCTGCACAATTTCAAATCCCAACAAATCATACTTAATATAAATAGAAACTATTGACTTCTCTTTAATTTGCAACCCATGTTTTATTTTATATTTAATCCCCAATCCATTCAATACTATCAATATTAATATTTTAATTATGGTGTTCAACTTCTTTAATCAAGAAAATTTTAAAAAATATATTAATATTTTAACTATTTTTCTCCAATAAAGCTTAAAGCGAGAAAAATAGATTTTAAATAAATATTTTATAATAATATTAAAAGATAAAAAAAGCATCATTTAGGATTATCGCTTTAAGCCTCAAATTATCTTGAGCAGGCCCTAGCTAGCAAGAGGCGCCAAAGTTCACAGATGGGAAACAAAATCGCTAAGTTCAAGTGCAGAACGCATATGGAACATGGAGTTATTGTTCAATAGCGCTTTAAAACAAGGCAAAATTAGCGAAAGGTCCCTATAAGTGAATATATCTAGCCTCCAGTCCAAGAAAAAACTTATTAAGGCGTATGGTCCACTCAGCTAGACTGTTTACAGCCATAAGTCCCTGAGTCCACATGATCTTATTTTTTAGGACTAAATTGCCCTTTCAACCATTTTAGGCATAAAATTTAAAATTTAAAATTTAAAATTTATATTATCCCTCTTCTTTTGCAACGGGCCTAGATTTGAATCTGAAACTCTCTACAGAGACCAAGAGAGAGGGAAAGAAGATCGTCATCTCCAAAAAATGAGTTTTCCGGCGAAAAATGCCATTTCCGGCACCGCCCACCCGGCGGAGTGTGACCTCGTCCACATCTCTGTGTCAATCTCCTTCACTTATTTATTTTCTGATTTCCCATATCAATGGGTTGGGCGAATACAGATCCAACTAGATGGTCCACATATGTCCCTATACACTAGCCCTCATTTGGAATTCGTGCAGGATCATCACCATGTGCCACTTGTAAAAGTAAGTTAGGTTTTGTGGTCTGGGCCTCCATCGGTTCTGTACCACTTTCTTCTTCGTGATCTATTCCGGTTCTGCAATCAGAATTGATGGAAGCAACTGCTGAAGCGATCTTCTTCTTCCTCTCCGGCCACGACACGACAGCGACTGGGATTCTTCTCCAGCGAAGAGCGGCGGCGAACCGACAACGGTGAGGGTGTCAACAGATTCACCGATCGACTCCTCTGTCGTCTCAATGACGACAGGAAGGAAGTCCGGCAAAGATGTGAGTCCGGTGGCAATCCCAGAAGAACCTGTGGCGACCGTTGATGGTGCTCCTTCTTCGGTGACACTAGGTTTACGAGGAATGCGAATGCAAGGTGGTGATGAGTCCCTGGATTCAAAATCATTTATCTCCATTCTCCACTCTTCAACGTCAAAGTAGTGAAAGAAGCCAAAGGCCTCGACTTTCAACCCTTTCTGCTCTTCCCGAATCAAAGTATCTGTTCCGAGTCGCCGATCACGGATTCGATTTCATCGGCTGAAATCCCGTGGTCAATAATCTGAAGTGCTCCGAGATTTTATCTGAGCTTTTGACTCTGTTTATTTTTTTGCCAAATTTATCTGAGTTTTTGTCAAATTTATCTGAATTTTTGTCAAATTTATCTGAGTGTTGTTCAAATTTATCTATTTTCTATTATATTTCTTTGTGTTTTTGGTAAATTTATCTGAGTTTTTTTTTAAAATTTATCTGAGTTTTGTTCAAATTTATCTGAGTGTTGTTCATATTTATCTGTTTTCTGTCATATTTCTTTCTATTTTTGGTAAATTTATCTGAGCTTTTTTGTAAAATTTATCTGAGTTTTTTAGCAAGTTTATTTACATATTTTTGAAATCTATATGCATTTTTTAAATTTATTTGTTTCTTTTGAAATTTATCTGTATCTTTTCAAATTTATTGCATTTTTTTAAAATTATTACATTTTTAAAATTTATTTTCATTATTTTAAATTTATTTCCATTTTTTGAGATTTTCTTTGGATCTTTTGAGATTTATTTGAGTCTTTTGGAATTTATTTATATTTTCTAAAATTTATTTGGATATTTTGAAACTTATTTGCATCTTTTTAAATTTATTTGTATTATTTGATTATATATTACTTTTTTAAAACTTATTGTATTTTTTAAAATTATTTTATTTTTTAAAATTTATTTGTGTGTTTTTAGAATTTATTTGAAAATCTGGGGATTCCATTAATCGTGGGCAATTAAATATTTGTTGGCCATTATTAATGGGATATCCTACCAATCATGGGTTATGATTTAAAGAAATGGTAAATTAGACATTTCAGGTATGAAAAAGTGTAGGAGAGACCTTTGACTCTATAACTTTTTTTTATGGACTGTTTGCAACGAAGTCATACTTTGAGGGACCTCCGGCTAAAGTAGGGATGGCAATTTCACCAGCGGGTGCCGCCCCGATCGGGGCGGGTTCGGGGGGCGCTTTTTGTGTTCGGGATCGGATTCGTGGATTTTTCAAAATCGCCATCCCCGCCCCCGAACCCACCCCGATACTTATATATGTAATATATATTTATAAATAATATATATTTATATATAAACAATTAAACATGCAAATATATAAATATTAATACAATATGTGTATTAAGTGTGCAAGACTACTATTCTCTCTAAAAAAAAAGTGTGCAAGACTACGTTGCAGGAATGGGGGCGGGGCCGGGGTGTTCCCCGTCCCCGTCGGATTCGGGTTCGGGGATCCCCGAATCTGATGGGTTCGGGGACGAGAATAGGGATGGCATACCCGCCCCGCCCCGCCCCGCCCCGCCCCGTTGCCATCCCTAGGCTGAAGCCCCCTTAAAACAATATGTAGATTGTTAGCTTAGGAGGACAAAGTTAGCTAGGATTAAAAAGAACTTTTTATAAGCGTTAGCTAAGCAAAAGAGGAAATGAGTAAATAGGGAAGCTTGGATGGATAGCATAGGATTGCCGAGAAAATTGTTCATAAGTTGTCAATTGAGCTAATCATGAACATCCTCTACAATGAAAAACAATTGGTAGTAAAACATCCATATAAAACAAGGCACGAATATGTGAAAAGTGGCAAATGATTGTATGACTAGGATCGTTAAATCCCAATTAGTAGAAATTCCAATGACAAAGCAATCCAAAAGTGGCTAATATTGTGTTTTCTTTGGATCTAATCCTGTTTCCTATAGTGCCAAAAAGCAATTGACCGTGGCCTTCTCCTCTACTTATATCAGAGTACAACTCTTTTGCACATATTGGTGTGGAGTTATCTTGATGCACACTTTATTCAAAGATGACCTTTTTTTTGTTTTGCAAACCACAAGAATCATCTAATGTATTAACATTAATGCAATCTTATGGGCTGGCAATGCTGTTTTTCATGCACGTACAGAAAAACACATGGAGATTGACTAATATATAACGTGAACAGATACTTCTAAAGTTAGTTAGATATGCTGCCTCCCGAGATCAACTGACCAAATGTATTTACCAAGGGTATTTTGACAGGTTACCCCTCTTGTGAAGGGATGTAATAATTACGATCGTGTTGGCCAAGGATCCAGACCAAGTGGGTTGAGAATCATGAGTATATAGGTAATTGTGGCGCGGGTTTTTTTGGGCTAGTTTGGTTCACCTACTTATAAAGTTAAGTGGAGTGAAGTCAAGTAAAATATCATATTAAAAGCACTTTTTATCATAATTTTCTCAATCTTTTCCAACAAAAAGTCAAAAAACAACTATAATTACTCACTAAAAGACAAAAAAAAAAAAAAAACTTCATTTCCTATACCAAAAGTCAACAATATTTCATCCAAAATAACTAAAAATAAAATATCATCATTACCCACTACATATTTTATTCATACTTTTTATTTCACTTCACTCCACTTGATTTTAAGGGTCTGTTTGGATAAATGAGGAGTGGAGTGAAATGAAATGGATTTTATATGTGGAGTGAAGTGAAGAGAAGTAGGTTGAAGTTAAAATATAATAATTCACTTGACTCCATTTGGATGCTTATTTTGAAGTTAAAGTTTGAAGTAGAATCTACTTTTACTCAAGGAAATGAAAGTAGTTAGAGTTGAAGTGAAATGGAGTACATATGGCTCACAATATTACTTCATCTATTAGGCAAGACTCATCCAAACAGGGTAGAGTTAAAATTTTAGATAGTTAGGGCCCATTTAACTTCACTCTATTCTATTTTTTGCCTATCCAAACAGGCCCAAGAGTAAAGAAAGAAAGCGGAGATTATATATTGATGTAATCTATAACTCTAGACTTTGAGTAAAAGAGGTGAGAACTCTCTCTCATGTGAGCATCGGCAATTGTCGAATCACATGGGACTGATTAATAAAAGTCGAATCTCTAATTTTCCTATAGACGTAGGCATCATTGTCGAACCACGTAAATTTCAGTGTGTGATTTTCTCTATTTTTTTATACGTTGTTGATTGTCTATCACAGTTTTTCACACTTCCAATCACACGCACACAATCAGTGATATCAAAGTCGCCACAACAAGTGGTATCAGAGTCACCACAATACATAACTCATTGATGTACCCACTTCAGGCTAATCTCATCTCCAACCTAAAATCATAGTCTAAGGATCAACATACATAAATTGAACCTAAACATTCTAGGATTGAATTGAATAACACTAGCATAATATTGACAATAAAATGCCTACCTGAATCCATGAAGATTAGATTTGCATGAATCTTTTTTGTACGAATAGCTTTTCTTTTGATTGATAATTATAACAATGCTCTTCTTCTCTTTACAACATGATATCAATTAGGCAATCAAGCATTGGTGAAGCAAGTAGCTATTGCCCCTCAAAATCCTTTCACTAGCAATCTCTTTTCCATCATAGAACATTAATTTCTCATAATAGGTTTTAGAAAACCCCCATTGAGTGTTGGTAATAAGTGTCTCTATGATTAATGCTTTCCTTAATATATGAAATAATATATATGGAAACTCTTTTTTATGGGTTTTGCCATCCAAGTGAGCCCCATCAAAGGACGTTTGGTCATGTGGACCACACTCCCTATAGTCCAACATAAACATGATAAGAATCCCAATTCCCAACCACCTCTATCTCATCTGTTGTAAACTGTACAACTAAAAGCTAAAAATTAGAAATGATTTTATTGCACATGATCCCAAGTTCTTTGAGACAATCACCAACAACTATGCTTATTACAATATTTCTCTGGCAACCACCAAATCTTTATAAACACGATTCTTATGATAATCAAATACAATCTTAAATCTTCGTATATCAAAAATACCAAAATAATACCCACCAACAGAGGTGGAGAGAGATATTGTTAAGAACATGTTACCTCTTTATAATTTATATATACTTGGGTTTGAAGAGCGAGCCTAGCTACGTTTCATACCTGGTTGATTAAAATGGGGAATTATCTGAGGAGGATGGATTCTGATTTACCAAAACACAGTGCTTATTTAAAATTGCCTTAATTTTGAGAAGATTTGGAAGAACATGCCTCTGGGGTTGAAGTTCAACCAAAGAAGATAATTGCCCATTTTTGAATCAGAGCATGAACAAAGAAAATATGGCAAATAAGTTAGTGGCCAGGATCTTTCAAATCTCACTGATCCTTTTCAAGCCCATGAAAGCAAAGGTGAGTGACCCATTGTTTTTTTTTTTTTTTTTTGCTTTTTGTCAGTATAAGGTGATGAAATCAAGTGCCACGCTTGAACAAGAGGGAATGGATCAAATGCTCAGGACCGTACGTTGTACCTTAAAATTCCTCCACTAAATTTTGCAGGAGATTCAGCAAACACGGGACTGCTGGCTGACCCACCGGTGCATCCAGCAGATCAACGTGGGTGGGTGCCTGAAACGGTCCTTTCTTGTGGTCCCCACACCTGATGTCATCCATGATTTGATGGCCCTACACTTGCTATTTAACAAACAGTAGAGCAAGAAATGTAGATTTTATTTCTCTCTTTATTTTTAAAGTGCTCGTTTGTGTAACACCGTGGTATTTTTTATTTAGTGAATATGAAAAATCTGATGAAAGTTGGTTAGATTAGATTTTTCGTGCTAATGAGGAAACCAAATTGAGAAAATGTCATTTTCTATGCATACTTGCACTGCATTAACCAAGAGTAAATAGTGTCGAGTATAAAAGGAAAAAAAAACTAGAGGAAACCATAAAATGACTTGAGTGAGTGTGTGGAAGTGTTTGAGCATATACTTAGAGCAACCAAAATACAAAATAAAAACCCCTTAAAAAAACAATAAAATGCTATATTCAACCAAATTTAAAATCCTGCATAATTTGTATAATCTGCAGACCCCCCAAAACTTACGATTCTCACTATAAAAAAGATATGTAACTTAGCAATTAAAATAACTAAGTCTAGAGTAGAAAATGGGTAATCGATTATCCGAACATCGGCTCTGAATATAGCATGTATGATCTAGGAAAAACACAAATGCCAATTTGGATCCTTGCAAATAACCTTAATCAAGAACCTTTTAATATCCCTATGTATATTAAAAATTCTAATCTGAAACTCTTTTAACTAATTATACTAATGCACTCTACATCCTATTTCGAATTCAAATAAAAACGAATTACATTTTTTGAAGCTGATCCCATGTGTTATTCAGGTCAGCTATAGGTCAACTCTTTACTATTTAGGATCCGAGCCCAACCCAACTTGCATCCATACATGAGTCTGCTTTATAAACCAGTGTGCTGAGGGAGGGAGGGGCATTTTGGAAATAAATGGATAAAGAGGGGTTTAGTTATGAGCGGTGACTTGGTCGTCGTGTGGTGGGTAGCAGACTTGCAATTTGCAAACCCCAAGACCAAGTTAAGGACAACTGGAATCTAAGGTGGGCCCACAGCCCGCAATACAAAAAAAGAAAAAAAAAAAGAAAGGCCAGCTCAGAGAAAAGAGAGAGAGAGTGAGTGGGACCCACCAGAACAGTAAACAGTGAGTGAGGTGTGGCCCATCCTAGAGAGAGGTTGAGCTTTCAAGGGGCCTAGGGCCTTAGACAAGGTCAGTGGGAGCCACGTGGCTGACAGGTTGGTGGGTAGTGGGCCCAACTAGCTGTCACAATCCTGAATACCATAAACTAGACCAAGTGCCCCTTGGACGGACCCAATCGCTCATCGCTTCGTCATATTCGGAAACTCGTCCTTCTCTCTCTCTTTCTTTTTTAGAAAGACTTTTTTTTTCAAAATGAGGCATTAAGTTTTTACTTAATTTTAAAAAAGGATACAAATTTCACAGCTTTATAATTATTTTAAATATTTAAATTACGCTTCATTGAAATAAAATCCTCATTCAATTGCTCCTTATTATCCTTTTTTCCTCACCAGCGGTTGTTACTGTAATTAACAGAAGCCAATATCCTGATGGTGATCAGCTATATATGATAACTGTCAAAAAAATCTCCCGTTATTATAAATGAAGGGTAATTTAGATATTTTAAAATATAAAAAATATATTATAAAAAATATTTCGTAACTAAAACTATAGATGGGAATTTAAAAAGTTTTGAGATTAAGTCCATTTTTGAAATTAAGGTTTAATGTAAAATACTTCCTTGTTTCTTTCCCATCACCACCCCTGCCCGAGGGAAGCAGAAAGAAAGAAAGAAAGAGATGGACGTTTTGTGTTTTTTTTTTTATTTTTTATTGTAGAGAGAGAAGGAAAGAGAGATGTGATTATGTGAAGGGAAGGGAAGGGAAGGGAAGGAAAAAGCTGCAATAGCAGACCTCATTTGTCAGTGGGTCCATGTCCTCGTCACAGGGCTTGACTTGAAAGGATACGGCGCCACGCGTTGATCGATGACTGGAATCACGTGTAAGGGGGCGCAAATCCCAAGGGAAGAGTGGGGCCCGGGGCTTCATTTTCCATTCCGGTCTTTTCCTTTGCTGATTGAGACGTGGGTGTTCCTCTTTCTCTCTCTAGCCAATAGATCTCTTTTTTTTTTTTTTTTTCATTCTCTCTCTCTCTCTTTGGGTTTCTCTCTCTAGCCAATAGATCTCTTTCTTTCTTTCCGTCTTTCTTTCTCTCTTTGGGGTCTCTCCCTCTCTCGGCTTCGGCTTGGGCTTGGAGCGGAGCCGAGCCGAGCCAGCGATCTAATGCCGTTTGGCGAGTTGTTACTCGTTTCTTGTAGGCGATGAATTGAATATTTATATATATAAATAATTTTATGAAACTCTTTCACGTCATGTAAACAAAGTAACAAACCCTTGGGAACTTTCATGGCCGATTGGTTGCATTCTTTTTTTTTTTTTTTTTAACGTGGAGCAAGTGTTGTTTTGCCTGGTTCTTAACTGAGATTCAAAGAGTTGGTCTATGGAGAGTTTTTAAATTCTTAGCTGCTTAGAATTCCTAAATCCTCTTTTGTATTTCAGCATTAGGAATTTCACCGAAAAGCAAAAGAGTTAGAATCCCAAGAATTTCGATAGGCATTTGAGATTTTATTTTTGTGGCGGGAATTTTGGTATTCTAATAAAAAAAATATGGGATTTGCAAATACCAGGAAAAAAGTCATCACAATATATATATATTCACAAGACACTCTCGTCAGAGATTCTAGTAAAGAGATAAGCCCTATGTGAAATTCTAAATTTGTGTTTGCTTCATTAAAATTCACAAAGCTAACAATCAAAATGTCACTTCTGTCATGCGAAACTTCTACAAACTTAAGGAATTCACATATGGAGAATTTATATAATTCTCCAAAAGATGTCATTTGATAGGAATTCATAAATCATTTTATTTTAGTGGAGGATTTGCAAAAGCCAAGGAAGCTGGGATTCGGAGAATTCCAAAAACTATTTGAGACTTTTCAAGTGACTAAAATTTGAAATTCTAACGAAGAAACATAACATTTTCAAATGCTAGAAGAATAAGCTATCACATCATGCTTATGAATCTCCAACCTCACAAATTCATGTCAATATTTATGTGAAAGAATCAAAACCCAAAAGGACATAATTGGATTCTTCAAATGCTTTGAACAAAAAGTCCTCAAATGCTTGCAATCAGAGAGGCTGCTAGCAAGTACAGTCAAGTGTGGCAATTATTTTGAAATGGAATGACTACAATTGACATACTCTAATATTTTATTTTCCATTATAATATTTTATTAATTATATATTTTCTTATTAATTTGTGAAATGATATTGCAATTATATTTGAGTGACAAAAACATCAGTAATTTTTAAAAAATGAAGAGATAAAAACATGATATCACCACAATAAAATTGAAATAAAACATTAAAAGTTATATAGAAACAAAAGTTTAGTCACAGGGCTTCAAGGTTCTTGGGCTTTATTTGGAATCGGGCATTTAGCGGGTTCCTTGAGTGGGCTGGAACCTGGGTTCTAGGGTCCATGCTAGACTCGGAATAGGACTTGAATTCTTCAATCTTTATTGGGCCCATACTCAAGCGCAGATAGGTAGAGCCCGATGTCAACCCTAGAAATAACAGTACAGAAACTGATGCCTACTCCATAAAATGGTAGAGCTGTTCATGGGTCGAACGGCCAAACTGAAGCTTGTCTTGCTGAGCCCAAGCCCATTACAAGTTGGGCCTTGCATTCAGACCACATCCTGACCATAGGTTGTAAAGGCTAGACCAGGTATAATCCATTTTCAAAATAGATACATGCCTCTATTTTGATTTGTGTCGCGTCAGATTGGGGCCATTGGGCCTTAGGACATTAAAGTTGTAATCAGACCGTTTACCTTGCATAGTTGTAAGAGCTAATAAAAGTTGGGGAACTAATTAACCAAATAGACTGAAATGTATTGAAATCAATCTCAATCACCAAGAAAAGTAGACCAGTAGCCTAGTGAAGCACACAACACCTGATGCAGTCTAAAGATTGCAACCTCAGGGAACAGCATACTAAAGATGACTTAAATAGTTTTTATTAACAACAATCAGATTAATTAAAGAAAACACCGTACCCCCTAGCTAAAGAATAAACAGATTAATTATAAGTGATGGCCATTTACTCTTTCAGTTTGGACAAAAGATTGAATAGATTATTCTTGGTTTTTGCAAAAAGACATCAAACACACACAAAAAAAAGGGGGTTCTTGGAGAAGAGGAGACAAAAACATAGGGATACTTATAGAATCCAATGGATTCGCTAATGTTTGCATTATGTCACATGTGATTGGACCCATTGGTTAACTTGTTTTATTTATTACATAGCTTACTTGTAAGGTAATCTAAGGGTATCTCGTATTCTTATTCTAATGTCATATATTTGGCTGTCTACTATAGTAATTTTTGCACTCTCTTTTTAGTAGCAAATGGCATTTGATCAACAGTAAGTAATTTGAATTTTGGCCTTTTAAGTTTTGATGTCCATTTGATTCAACAGTTATATATAACTTAATTACCAGCTTTTCATTTTAAGATGTGTGTACCATCTGTTCGATTTACTGCAACACTATCCATTTGAATGGAACCTAAAGCAAATCATTAAAACCAACTTAAATTGAATTTCTAGCCAACAATGTCTGCTCCTGTGAAAACAAGACAGCAACAAGAACTAATAAATCTTTTGAGCTGATATAAAGACAATTTGAGAAGGAACTTTTGAAGGATTAACCGAAAAGCTTTAAACTTAGCAAACAATTAAAATCTTGTATGAATTTTCCTTTCTGCATGCAGAGAACTATGCTTTGCTTATTTTAGTGTGATCTTAACATTGAAAGGAATAATACCATGATAGTGGTGTTTCAGTATTATTCCCCACGGTTGTAGTTGAAACATCTAGAATTCTAGATACATCCCAAGGATATAAGGTGCAATCTTAAGTGCCTCAAATCTTCACAGACAAATCTCAGAGAGGGCTAAAATGGTTTTGTTCTGGAATGAAAACTTATTTGTGATGTTCCTTTTCGTTTTCCCCTTTTTTCCACCAAAAATTGACAATACAAAAGCCACACTAGGCAGAGAAGTTTCTTGATGGCCCCAGTTATCTTTTTGAGAAGATGACAGTTTTGAATCGTCATCTATATAAGCAGAACCAAGCTTCCAATAAGATTACTACTTAATTTAGACCCCACAAAGAAGACCACATACATGCAATAGTGAAAATCCTATAACCCACCAAGAGGAAGGAGATTATGCTTCTGTACGGGGTATAATAATATTCGTTCTTTAACCCAGAAAACAGATAGAGAAAAAAATGGCCATTGAAGTACTCAACAATATGGACATTGGTGGCCTATAGAGAGTATTGGTGCAGTGGTAAACAGTATCAGATAAATTATTAGTGCTATATGTGATTTATAAGTATGATGATGAAGCTGGAGTTTGACAAGTTTTAAGTATTCAAACTGTTAGTAGGAATTCCCATAGTAACCCATTAAGTATTCTATCCATTGGTGCACAGCTTCAAGAGCGGCTTCCATAATGGGCTTTCAGATAATGGGCCGGATTTAGCCCAGGGGCCATTGCACAACCTGTTGAAGGATAGATAGTACCTTAAATCTTATCAACAATAAATCAATCAATATTTACCATAGAGATTTACCAAGGACTCATCTTAATAAATTAGAAGAGATTTACCCTGAATGTTGGTAAATCAAATGGTTTCTCTATAGTTTGTTCTTATCTTCAATTCTTAGATTAGTAGTAATTCTCTCTACTAGTATATTATTAATTTCAAGACGTAAGAGTTTTCTACCACAAGTGAACTACAAGTACAATACTGCTCCATGTGGCCCACTTGGACTTATCCCCCTTAATCTGGTGCAGCACTTCACACTCTTATCCCCCTTGATCGGGTGCCATGCACATTTCTATGCTTATCCGTACTTTCCTCACCCTTAAGACTGAATCTAAAAAATATAAACGGTGAAAAGACCATTAAACTTTAGGCTGTTAAATCAAAGGCCATGATAATCTCATGCGGTTGATTTTTTGCATGTGTATCCCGCCCCAAATGATAAAAGTGCATCCAATTGGGCTCGACGAGTTTGACTGCTTAAGCTCTTAGTATGTGGTCTGACTTGTGAAGAAGATTTTCCGTTTTTTAGAGTTCAATATTAGCTATGCTTTAAAAAGAAACAAATCTCTGACTTATTCAAATCCTAGTAGCTAAAATTTAGAAGACAGTCAATCCTGTTTTGTAGCCTTGTAAAGATTAGTTGTTTCATGATGATGATGAAGAAATTTGCTCAATTCCATTATGTCGTCATTATAAATGAATGAACTCTGGTTTCCAATAATTACTCAATGAAATACATTATGCTCTCTTGCTTATGGTGTTGAATCTGTTATGTCGTGAAATCTAGACCATTGAATTTGGTCTATCTATTTATGTTTCTGCTTGGAGAATACCTGTCGTTCATTCTTCCGCCGCATAATAGTAAGGCACCTGTAAACCATACATCCACAGAAATTGCTGAGTCATGTAAATGGAATCATATCAGGAACTCTGAAAGGTGGCAAACTACCTCAAGGCAAAGTGGTCAGAATGAAGGTGCACTGCTGGCTTCAAAGAATGTGAGCTTCATACAGCTAGTGTCACATTCAGAATACAGCCTCCCCGAAGTAGCTTTCCCAAACTCTTCAATACTAAAGAACCCACCACTTGATCTCACAAAAGGAATAAAATCTTTCGCTTTGTTTTTTTCTTGAAAGGTGGAATACATCAAATATTTCCCATTGCCATACACCTATACACAGCTTCCTCCGTTTAACAAGGGATATTATCATGTTCTCAAAACAGGAACTCTTTCGGCATATGACAGTGTCATGTATCTTTCTTGTGATATGACCCTTCTGAGCATTCTTTGACACTCTTTTACAATAGGCACTTGTGATGACATAATGGCATGTCCTCCAAAATGAAACTTTCCTGTACACTCTCATCTATAACTCAATTCTTCCAAGCCATTTGTATCAGAGTACTCATCAATGGATTTCAGCTTTTCAAGGATCAGGTTTTCCTGCTTGGCAACTATGATGCAGTCAAGGATCCAAAAGTTTAAAAGAGGTCTTTAATTTGTCCTTTATATATTAATCTATATATTTATAAAAGCTTTTTTGTTTCCTTTCTATTGGCAAGTAACTGTAAACTGTAGACTGGCCTCCATGTTCTTCAATCCCTAGACCTCTCCCATACTGCACGTTGGTTCAGCAAAATACAAATTTAGTAAATGCTTTGTAGGATACATTCTTCATCTGGATTTTCAGCAAAATTGGAGTGTAGAGCATTCCCCACACTGTCCACTATAGCGAATGTTGTCATTGATGCCTCAATGCATAAGATGGCAGCAATTGCATCTAGTCGAGTGACCTCATTTCTGAACATGAGTCTTGCATGTGCTATAATAGAAACAAATTCGGTTGTTAAAAGCAAGGGAACCTTGAAAAAACAGTAACAAATAAATGATTGGTGAGAGAAACATACCTTGGGCTAATCTAATTAAACTTTCAAGCATGCGAACAGTTGTCCTTGCTGCAAAATAAGCTAATGGCTCACAAACCTTCTCAAAAAAGAAAACAACTCAGAGAAACTGCCCTGAGATAAACCTGCATTCTGTGTTGCTGATCTTCTTTGGAGTTGATAATAACTTGAAATAATTCTTTTCGCCTCCTTTGTCAAGACAGGTTTGAAATACCTTTTTACATAATGAATATACCTACAATAACCTACCTCAGAAACCACATTCACATTTTTCAACTCAACTAAAATCACAACTACGCAATATCTTTAGCTCTAGAAAATTTACATGATTCACATTTCAGTTTCCACTAATAAAAAGGATCAAGAGGCCTAGAGTATGATTGTTTAAGTTTATAGGATAATAGATGAGCAGTAGACAACTAATAGATGAACAAGACATCTAAGTTTTGAACTATGTGCATGAGAAGAGAAACCATATCTAATGGGAGTTTGTGTATCCCACGAAGTATGGGTTAGGCCAATCTTTGAAAGAAATTCATATGCTTCACTTTATATCTATTTGTCTTCACATCATCATGAATGGTTAGGCTTCACAACCAAAAGATGATAGCTTCACACCACAAAAATTATGTTTCACATTCATGCAATGTTCCTGAAAAGTAAAATATCCCTCATTCACACCCCTTTACGTATATAGTCACTCTACGACATCTCAAAATCAATCCCTTCTATTATTCTCCCTTTTACTGTTCCTAATTGGCCTCCAACTGAACAAGAAAGAAATAAAAAGAAAAGAAAAAAGCACTCTTAAATGTAAAACAAAACATTCAATAATAAATAAGCATAAAATTGTACAAACTGATTTTCTCAAATTCTTTGCTGAAAATATGAAGCCTCTGCATGAGATCCCCATGAACAAACTTTCAGTGAATAGTTTTGCATGATATTTTTTTTCTTAGTAATTTCATGCCCCTCGTTGCTTGCATACGTTCCTCAGCAAAGAATGCATGATTCTGTACAAAAGTAATCCACAGATACTCACATCGAAGGGTACAAAAGGAAATCTTAAAATACAATACAAGCATAGTACAGTAATGTGTGCAGTATGGTGTTATGCAGTAGTACAGGTGGGAAAAATTACTTTAACAAAACCTACCAACGAAAACTCAAACTCATGGCACAGTGATGGAAAGCATCAAGGGATTGTCACTTAACAGTAGAAACCTAGTGGTGGAGTGATATTCTGTAAAGAAATTAACCTATTAAAGCTCAGAATAAACAAAGCATGACTGCAGAGTGCCTTGATGGAAACAAAAGCCTTCAACCTTTCATATCAACTACCCATGATGCTTGTTTTAAAAACTAAAGAGCAAGGAGAATGTTACTAACTTCACAAGTGAAACGACGTAGGCAAGGTGGCGTCATGTGAATTTTTTCTAAGAGTTATCCGTTCAAAATTGTCATCTATCTAATGTAAATGCACTGAGGTGTGAAGCCACAATTATTGAAGTATGGGCACTAACCATTTTTGCAACAGAAGGAAAGATCTCATCATAAGAGATGTCATATTCCTACTTGTAGCCTTTGGTAACCAATTGAGCTTTCTAAAACTCGACTGACCTATTACACTACCCTGTAGACCTACTTATAGCCAACAGCATACTTGATTAGAGGAATATAAATAGGTTATAGGTTTACATCTCATCTAGAGCCATAAGTTCGTCAACCATAGCCTGCTTCCAGGGAGGAAGGATGCTCGGACAGATGTTTCATCTTGCAGAAGTATAAAAAACAACGCTATCATTCCATGTTAGAAGAAACACTAGAACTAAAAATTGAAGGATGAAGTTAATACAAGTTGTTTTTCTCAATAGAGAACACACAATTCTATAAAAAGTTTGCTTAGGATGGAGAATTACATAAAGCCTTTTAACAGACTAAATAAGAGGTATAGCACACAGGAACGAAACCAAATATTAAACGCGGTGAAAGCACAGAACAGCATTGTATAGGTGCTCTGCAGGAGCATAGTGGAGAAAATTTTCTTCTCACAGTACAAGCTATATCTAGTAAAACTAGAAAATGCACTCTATCTTTAATAATACATCCAGAATCTGCAATATCAGCATTAGAAGGGAAAAAATAAATTAAAATAAAGGATGTCAATTGAGATGTTTTTGGTACATACATATAAGTAGGGCTGTCAATCTCGCCCTCCTACAAGGGTACCCACTACCCGGCCTGGCTTGCAAAGTAAGTACTCCTTTGTTCTTAAAAAGCCCAAAGGGAGGGTCAGACAATTTTTGCAGGCCCACCAATTTGAGGGCGGGGATAGGACATACCACGTCCGGCCCTGCCCTCTCATATTTATTAATATACTAATATATATATATATTATAGAATTACTAATATAACCATTTTTCACACCTCTTACATGTGGTTATTGTTTTAACTTGTGTGTAAATGTGTGAGATTAATTTTTGTATATACATATTTTTCATCTATTATGTATTCAGTTCCATGCAAACAAATAGGCCCGTTTAAAAATGGATTCCTATGTCAGCAAACATGCATGCCCATTTGAATCAATGACTTCCAGTGTATTTTTAACTCCATGCAAGCAAACAAGCCCATTTGACGAAAAGATTCTATGTATTCCAATTCCATGTGAACAGACCAACCCATTTGATGATGAATTCCTATGCATTCCATTTCCATGCAAGCTAACAGACCCATTTGACTCACTGGATTACTTCCTATGTATTTCAATTCTGTGAATCAATTTCTTCTTATGTGTTCCAATTCCATGCAAACAGAAAGGCCCATTAGAATCAATTACTTCCTCCCTATTCAAATTCTTATGCTACTTTATTGAATTTACATTTCTACACTGCTTTACATTTTTACCTAATAAATATTTTCTACTCCGCCACTGGCCAACCGGCTTAAACTAAAAGGAAAAAAAAAAAATTTTGCCATGTTCCTTATTGCATTGCATTGCCATTCCAATCAGGGATAAAGGAGAAGGGTGGGTTAACGTCTTGTTGACACTCGGTGCCCGATGGCTATGTTAAAAATTATTAGAAAATTGATTTTATTCTCTTTAGGCCTCGGGTTTGGCCTTAGCTCGGCCCTGATTAGCGAGGGTAGGGTGATGGAATAGATAGTGCAGGCCGCATGGGGGCTACGAACCACCCTGCGCCCGGCACGCATATGTTGAGGGCAGGGTAAGGACAGCCCCCGGTCTGACCCTTCGGCAGCCCTACATAGAAGATTGGAACAGCCCCTGAATGCAGGAATATTGGAGAGACCAACAAATAAAAAAGAATGAAGTAATGAGCAATGTGGAATTTATACAGAACATGGTTATAAATAGGGTTGATAAAGATAGAATTCACATACCAACCCAAATAGATAGGATAAGGCTTCAATGGTGATAATGAAGAATATATCTACATCAACATCATATTATGTTCCCTCATGCCATAAGAAATTAAACCTGGATGCAAGCCTATGTGGCAAATAATTTTGACAAGTGTTCCGATTGCTTAGCTCTCTAGAAACATTATATTCTTCAATTCTGTGCAGATGCTAGGGGCAATTTTTTGTTATGAATGACACAAATAAGATATCATATATAGAAGCGCACAAATGCATGCGGTCATATCAGATTTGAAAGTCAAGCATTCTCTTCGCATAATAGTAAATGGAACCTGAAAATTAAAATGACTTTCTGTTCAAAATGGCCAAACTACTACTCTGATAAGACTTTAGACAGTTGTTTTGGAGTATGGCAAGTCAAGCTTATCTGAACTTCAAATCAAGCTTTTCTGTACTTCTAACCTTTACCATGTTTCTTTATTATTCCAATCAAAGGTAAAATTATGGACAGTTTTTAAGAAACTTCACCTCCTCAGAGTGGGTAGTGGCCAGACATTTGACAGATCTCCATCACCCTTACCCCTTTCAGGCTCCCCTTGCTTGTTAATTTGACAAATGAAGTGTTAGATGCACTTAAAAGGCCCTTGGTGTAAATAAGGAATCTTATAAGTCAAAATCAAATGATAAAGCCAGATTACCTCTTTTAGAATGTGAGATGAAACAATTGCATCCCATTCTGGGTTCTTTGTATCCAAGAGTACCAATACTATATCAAATCTACTCAATAATGGTCCGGAGAGCGTAGTGTTGACAGATAAAGCTAGAGAAGTACAAAAAAATTATAAGGTCAATAAAGAATCAAAGTGTAATCTTAAATAAATAGGACAGTATAACAAAAGAACATTACTACTGATACTAAATATGACAGCATTTTCAAGATTAAAAAAAAAAAGAGCATCTTCCATCTTGATTGACGAAAATCATGAAGTCAAATCATTCGCACAATAAAATATGCTAAAAGATTTAGATGAAGGTATACATTGATTGGGATCATACTGCCCCTTTGGGTTGGTTGCACCGAAGACGATAGTCCTGGTACTAAGCGTTGTCACAAGACCAGCCTGAAAAATGCAACTATATTACTCGAGCCAAAATCATCTTCAAGTTTTGAAGCACAAAGAGAGTTTATAAGCTTAGAGACTTTAAAACTTCTGAAGACGAACATATAACAGTATTGAAGAGTGAGTCTTTAGTTAAAAGAACTAAATAAAAAGAAACAACCATTTCAACTGTCATACAACCACTGAAAGGAAGACAAGTTTCCCACAAGTGTACACAAGCAAGGAAAAACAAAAAAGTACACTGTAAGAATATGTCTGAGGATGGAAACAAAGGCATGTCAAAAAGAGAAATTGATGATCACATACAACTAATTGTACGGCAGAATCAAGTGTGCACTGTGCACTGCATAAATCAAGAGAAATTAAGTGGTTCAGCTTGTAATTGTTACAAGCTAGAGAAAATGATCCTTTTGTGATTTCAGGAAAAGTAGGGACTTGTATGTAAATCCCAATAAGGGGTTTTTTTTTTTTTTTGATAAAACATGGAATGATATACATACATAGCTGTGGTTTGGTTCTTTCTCCCAGATTCTCTATCCTCTTCTCTCTTAGGGTTTTTCATACCTATTGTCATAAAACCCTAAAAATCTCCCAACTTACAATTCCAATTGTAATTAGCTGTCAGAAAACCCATATTGAGTTTCGGTTGTAACATACATAAAAGCCAAGACGAAGAACATATAGTCCAAATCTTTGAAGGTAAGATACAGGACATCTGAAATAGGTAGCACATTGTTGCTGTAACTGAATATTAGATACTTAAAATTAAGTGCAACTGATGCCATACTGATACTTGAATGCTGTGATTTGACAACTAGTGATACTCATAGTTTGTAACCTAAACCAATACCTTGGCGATACTTATAGTTTGTTGCTCCATGGCTTCATGTATGGTTGCCCTGTCATGCTCGCGCATGCTATGAAACAAAGGGAAGGACTGAATTAATATGAAATCATGTATGAGGAAGATGTGTGTGGAGAAATATAGAATTAAACCATCATAGTGCAACCAAAGAGAAAAAAAAAAAAAAAAAAAAACATCATAAGAACACTGTAAAATATCAACTTAGGTTTCATAGATAGATTTAATTGATAATATTTACTGGAAAATGGTGCAATAAATTACAAAGACTCTTGATGGAAAATGTTAAAATCAGATTATTTAATCGCCATCATCAACAGATCCACATCGCTTCAGTGTAGGGTTGACCAAAATAAAATTATTAAAATGGTTCATGAAGTTCATGTGAATTAATGTTTTGATAATAAATATACAAAACAAAAACATGAGCAACCTAAGCCTTCATTATGAATTTCAAGTACATCTATAAATTACTGTAAATAGTGAGAGGCCTATGAATGAGTTTCAATGACACAAAGCTTTAAAAATACATAGCTTTTTTACCACCATCGAATGAGTCAATAATTCTTTGTAACAATTCCACCAAGTTAAAGGAATTATTTATTAACTCTTTGACATTTTACATTCCAAATATATACAATACGTATATATGTTATGAATTGTGGCGACAACATCACACAATATATAAGCAGTAACAAATGTACATATAATGGAAATCTTTAAAATAATCATCATCATTTAAGCCTGTCCATCTATTTGTACCAATTATTTATGTTTAGGCTGATGTTCTATTTTAGGGGGTGGGAATCTGTCACTGTCATTCTTGCTATTTGCACTCAGTTTCCCCATTTTTTAAGCTACATGTATTTACAACATTCCAATTCTTAATACATGGTCATTTCATTGCTTCTATTTGCATTGCCTATATCTCCTCACAGGATCTTCCTTGATTTTCTCTTCATTGTAGCCCAAGGTATAAATTCATATATCCACATTGAAGGTTGAGCCCACTTGTGATTTGGACAAACAGACCAATAACAACACCAAACCCTAGGTATCCATAGGAATACCAAACCCTATGTATCCTTTACAATTGAAAACATTTATATGCATCAGAAGAATTTTCCATTACAATTGAAAATTTTAAATCAGCATACCTATCAAATTCGTCTATGCAACAAAGTCCACCATCTGCCAAAACAAGAGCACCCGCCTCCAGCATCCATTCACCTAGAGGTCCATTCATTACATCAAATGTTGTGCTAAACTCCCACAAGAAGGATTGCACAATACAAAATCATGGGTATACAAGTACTTTTATAGACAAAGATAAATAATTGATACAAGGCCAGGAAAACACCACAGCACAAGCATTAAAATTGATAGGCAATTTTAGAATAGGCGAACTGGGACGTTTTCATATGAACCAAGTCATCCCAATGATTAATGAAATGAAATGGTACACAGATGCTCAACACATATAAATGCATGCATTATATGCTAACAAGAAGGGACAGTAATGCACACTTTCCATCTTTGCAATTCAAAAAAATCAAGAAGCACATAAACTAGAAAGTAACTGACAACGTCAACGAGATCTACAAGTTTAAGTATGATTAGTATTTTGGGGCACAAGGATTGAACCCACCAGCCACCGCCATGGTACATAACTGTGATATTTTATTGGTATTGAATAAGCAAAGATCAAAGAAAGGAGCTGTGGTATGCCAGCGGAATATACTCATGATATATTGGAACAAGAAATAATGTTAGGAGCAAAGCTTGCATGTACTCAAATTGAGCAGACACACCGTATTACTGTTGTATGGAGAGTAACTTCCATGTCATCAAATCATATCAAAGACTAGTCGGAGGGTTATTTCACTTAAACCATAACTTGTCAGATAAGTGTTGTCAGTCAGTTCATGCATGCTCCAAGAACAAGACATTAAATACTATATACAAGATTTTGAAGTATCTCAAGAAGTCAACAAGATAAGGGATTTTGTATTCTAGACAGTCATTTACTGGTGGAGGCCTATTCTGATGCAGAATTGGCAGATTTAAAACGACAGGTGGTGGAAACCTAGTGCTGTGGAAAAGCAAGAAAGAACCTATGGTATCTAAGGTCTAAACTCAGTTCTGAAGCCGAAAATCGAGCTATGGCACATGGAACTTGCGGCTTGCTATGGCTGCGGATCTTACTGTGTGAAATGGGCTTTGTATATAAAGGCACTATGGTGTTACATTCTAATAGCATTTCAGCACGAGAAATTGCAATAAATCTAGTCTTCCATGAACGTACAAAACATATTGGAGTTGATGTCCATTTTATTAAAGAAAATATTAAAAACAAAGAGATCAAAGTGAAGTATGTGCACACAAACGAGCAATTAGTGGATTTTCCTACTAAGGCGATTTCAGGAGGAAAGTTATCATAAGCATTGTCTAAGCTGGGCATAGTATATATATATATATATAAATGCACCAACTTGAGGGAAAGTGTTAAGAGTTACAGTGACAACTGATTCTTAATTCTAGGGATATTATGGATGTTTTGTAACTAAGATAAAAGTTGAGGGCAATTTCATAAATATTCAAAATATAAAAATTATATATCGGTGATGCCCAACCCTAGGCAACACCCCAATAACCTTCATTTTGTTCAAATCCATCTCTTCTCTTAGATTTTATTTTTTAATATTCTTAGGGTTTCTTGATCTTTAAGGAAAAAAACCCTAGAGAATAGACATTATTAGATCCGTTAGTTTTACACAATGCACATTCTCAAATGTGTACATTTTCATGCATCCAGCAACCCCTGTCAAGTTAATGCATGGATGTCAATCATGCATAACTTTAATATAATAGCATGAAGTCAAGATAACCCTAAAACCATGGTAAGGATATCTGCAAGCTAATTGTTTGTGAAAACAAAAAGGCTCGAGTTTTTCTCTAAGTGACAATCCACCCTCATTGTACCCAGTTTATTCAAGACATATTAAATTGGCTGCGAGATGAGTTGCACCATGATGATCACAATAACTTGGTTGCCCAGCCAAAATAGGAGTAGAAAAGAATAAGCTACTGAAAAAATGCATGGAAACCAGATTTCTTAGTAGTGCTATCATACTTCTAACTCAATGGATTGAATAAGGAAAAGGAAAGAGAAAAAATGAGTAACTACCACCATCCTTGACTGCAGTAACAGTTAAACCAGCACTAGTGCTCCCCAAGCCAGTAGTAATCACAGAACGGTTGCTCAATTTAGCTGCAAATTTCAAAAACTGGGACTTCCCAGTACCTGCAATTTGTTTAATTAATAATAGACAATAAATTACATTATCTCCCAATAACCATCCATACATCACCAAAATCAGATGAAAAGGCAAGAAAGGGAATAAATTAGCATGTGCAGGTTTAAATAATAAAAAAACAACAATAATAACAAATAACCAGCAATGTAAAGAAGAATTTGCACAGAAATCAAGCTGACATTGGTTAGTTGCAAATCCACAGAATAAAACATAAAAAAGAGCATCTCTAACAAACCCAGTAAACTATGGATATCACCTCAGAATATCCAAAGAATAGAAAATGATTTATGACAATGAGGTATCAAGTACAATGAAAAAAAAGACGTATGTGTGATGTGCTGCATGTGCAATGAAAACTGTGAGGGCATACCTGGGTCACTACCAATTCATAGGGTTGGTGGGATGTGTAAGGGATAATGTGGATATGGTGGATCAAGTTTCGCCCGTTGAGATTTTGGGGTCGTCATGAATTTTGGCTTCTAAAAGTATTTCTATTCTTCTTTTTGGGTCATATCCCAACATATAGGCCGAGGATGATCAGACAAGTGGTTAAAACTCAACCCACTCCCTATCGCATTCTTCCCCATGTATCCTACCCACCTCATGGATTGAAATTCATCTAGGCGGGTCCACAAATTTAATCTCACCATCTTTTTATCTCTTTATATAGGGAAATGTTCACATGCAAAATGTAATTCTAAGATCTAGTAAGATGGCTTCCCCAAAAACAAGCTTTTGCCAATGTCAATTACTGAATCTCTCATTATTAACCAGATTTCATACCAAGTGATTTCAAAGACCAGCCATTATTAATTACCAAAACTCTAGCTTGAAAAACATTGTTCTAACGCTAATCTTCACATTTGTGTTCATCACACTGAACAATAATGTAGATAAGTTCCAATAGAATATGCAAGATTATCATCATCAAGGCATTGTCCCAACTATGCCGGGTTAGCTACATGAATTTTATTTCTCCATTCCAATCTATTCTAAGCCAAATCCTTAGATAGGTTGCACTTATTTAGATCTATCCTTACTGCTTCCATCCATGTCCTCTTTGGCCTAACCCTTTTCCTCAAGGGGCCATCAACCTCCATAGAAAAACTTTTCCTCACCTATGCCGATGCTGGTCTACATTGGACAATTTGAAGCCATCTCAAACAAGTCTCTCTTAATTTATCACCAGTTCATGATAACTCTAAGTGCTCCCGAATGCACTCTTTTTTTTTTTTAGTATTCCATATTTTTACAGTTTTACCATACATACATCTCAACATTCTCATCTCTACTAGACTCATTTTTTGAATGTGTTATTTCCTGATTGGCATAGGTCAAAGCTGATCTATGCTTTGTCTAATATTTTTCCTTCAATCTTGTTGATATGCGACAATCACAAAGCACTTCAGGAGCAAGTCTCCACTTCAACGATCCAACTCTTACCCTATGTGCGACATCCTTGTCAACCTCTCCATCCTTAGAATATGTAATGATTATTATGATAACATTTTTTTCAATTAGAAAAGGCCATATCTGAAGATATCCACCAGCTGAGGTGCCACTAAACCAAGTGAACCTGAAGATTACCATGTTAAGACTAGGTGCTTCGACTCTCTCTCTCTCTCTCTCTCTATATATATATATATATATATATTTATATTTGTGTGTGTGTTTGGCGGATATCATCTTGAAGACCCAGAGATCGATCCCTGGGCATGAGTGTGAAACTACATGCCAACACCACTCAACCATGAGCGTGTTGGCCACCAAGACTTCTCTTTATTTCTTGTCCCTTCTGGTAATTATCTTATTTTGAGAGTTCTAAATTCTAGTCCCTCAACTTTACATGAAAATTTGGTATCAGACATTTTTCTGCGACTTCCTACAATGCCCAACTCTGACTCTGCTGACTATCAGCTGTGCCATCCACAGCCCACAACTCTTATCAGATCTAAAAGCAGCAGGGACACTTTCAATTGAAAGACAATTTTCTGGGATACTCAGTTCTTTCCATGTTTAAATCTCTCGTCATTTATTCACAGTGTACCGCTGCAACAAGTTTCATATTTTGAGATTCATTATTGAGAAATAATAGCAGGGAATATGTAACAATTGCGAAAACAAAGTTTATGGGTTTTTTCCTATTCGCAAGGTGTTACAATGCTTTCATGGGTACTATGCCTTGACCCACAACTTTATGGTTTATAAAATGAGCACCTTCAACTGTTTTATGGACTCTTATTTTGTCATGCAGTTACACATTAACTGAAATTTGGGTTGGAGACGATAGAAATGGAAATATATGCACTTTGATAAAAAAAAAAAAAAAAAAAAAAAAAAAAGCACACCTGGGTCACCAACTAAAAGAAGGTGGGACTCTCCTCGAACCTTTGTCCCAGAAGCATCAACATGTTGCACACCTCCAATCAATGTCAAGGCAACTGAAAATGTTGAAAAGAGAAGTAAATCCAATAACGTTCCAATCTTTGGACCTCCCCACCCACCCAAAAAAAAAAAAAAAAAAAGAGATAATGCATGCAACATAATACAATAAAAGATTCAATTTCTGATTGAAAAATATCCATTCCTTATTTTTAAATTCAATATTCCAAAGAGATGCAATTCAAATTCAATCTAAGCAATATTGGTACAGAGTTTCTCTTCATTTTAATAAAACAAAATGGTTTACCTGCAAGCTTCACTGTAAAGAGGCCAAAAATTTGTGGACAAATTCCTCGCAAAATCGCATTTCTGCCTGCAATATCACAAACACATTCAATTCTTTTATCAGTCCTAGAATTAGTATTGTGTAAGGGATGGGATGATTACTGTTCCTCAACGATTGCAGCAACTACAAATTTATAAGGGTTCCCTAAATCAATTTATGTAAAAAAGGAAAATTCATAATTCTATTTTATCTTTTAATTGTAATAGTTTAACAATTAACACAACAATTATTTAATTCCGTAACAAGTGAAGGTAAAAAAAAAAAAGGTTCTGGGTAAGATCTAAAAAGAGGGCGGATAGCAAAATTATTATAATTTTACAAAGCACAGCTACCGTTATAATGGTCTTTGCATTTGTCTTCATAAAATGTTTTTTAGACCTTGATGAAAAAAGAATATGGTTAATTAAGAGAAAGGGATAGTATATGGAGACTGGTATAGAGTAAAAATGACATCGACAACAAGCATCCTACACCTAGTGATGCAGCCAAGGCATAATCCAATTGATTGAAAACCAAAACCAACCCCAATCCTCAAATTGACACGAAAATAAATGCTGAATCCAAGGAGGAAGAGAGAGTACTCACCCAAAATAGTTTAGTATCCTGTTTCAAACCAATAAAGATTACTCAATCCAAGGAGAAGAAAAGAGAGAAAATTTATTCAATAAACTGAAGTTAACTGTTGCTGGAAGTCTGTTATAAGATTCTTATAAATAGTTTAGTAACCTGTTTTAAACCAATAAAGATTACTCAATCCAAGGAGAAGAAAAGATAAAAAATTTATTCAATAAACTGAAGTTAACTGCTGCTGGAAGTCTGTTATAAGATTACTCAATCCAAGGAGAAGAAAAGAGAGAATTTATTCAATAAACTGAAGTTAACTGCTGCTGGAAGTCTGTTATAAGATTCTTATATGGGGCCTATAGTAACATAAAACCTAAGTTTATTCCAAATCACTCAACTTAGCTATACGTTAATGGAAACCTTGACAAATATAGGCCATAAATTAATTAAATAACATTGGAAGTAATTAAGTTAAAGAAAGATTGGTTGCTGGCTCCTGCACGGTCATCTAATATGGGAGAGGCTGAGGGGCCCAAGTGGGTCTCTACTTGATGAATCCACCAGTTTCAAGGCCATGTCCGGGCAACCTCAATGGTTAGATCAGTTGGTTGTTTGGCCCCATTAGAGGCCTGATTTGAAAGGCCCACTGCTTTGAGTCAATTTCTTGATTTTTTTGTATAAGTTAACTGCTGGCCTATGGGCTCCAACTTAGATCCAAATCGTCCTAACTTTAATCTAACCCTCATGACCCATTGGGGCTCTCATATTGCTCCATGAAGTTTTCGGCAAGCAAAACAACCCAATCTTCTTGGCCGTCAGCAATGGATGTGAGCTGAGCTGATCATCTAGACCTTTTTATATTTTGGAATAGTAACATGTGGACAATTATTATATTTCACATCAATAAATAACAATGTTTTAATGCTAAAATTTGACGACAGCCATCCAAGCTTGCTTCCTATTGAATGGTCACCAATGGAGAAACTAGAGAGAATGTACCTTATTGACTTTTGCCTGCATAATGTAATTTCTTTTAGCCCTCAAAGGTTTATGGTTTTCAAACCCCCAGAGAAAAAAAAATGAATATTAATTGTAATTGAATTTTTGGTATAGTAACAAAAATGGATAAATCTGTATGGCATCATGTGACTGAAGTCACTGAACAGTTCCATTGAAGTGGCAATGGGTTGCAGTCTCAACGAGATATAGTGCAACAACTAAAAGTATTCAATAAAGTGACATGACATAAGAAAGCAAACCATGGTTTTTATAAAATCTCTGATACAATTCAGTATCAGGCTCAAAAAAAAAAAAAAAAAAACACTTTAAAAAACAGTTCCATATCAACAACAGCAATTTTTGGTTACCACAGTATCCGTTCAAGGGGAAAAGCAAAAGGAGTACATGAGCCCTCATAAACTTAAACCAAGGACCTGCTCCCTCAGTAGGAGCCTAGGAGGTGTGTAGCTTGTGGACCACTCACCCTGTTGAAAACCATGCAAGATATAGAGGAAGAGGAGGGGTGGAGGAAGGAAAAAACCTTTCAATGGAGCATCCTTGAAGTCTGACCAAAACTGCTTAAATTTTTGGACAACATCCTCAGGGATATCAATATCAGATTTTATTTCATTGGTTCTCCTGGGAAAAAGAAGAATATAGACAGGAGTGATAAGTAGAAAACATAAATATAGGCAAAATAGACTTTTTGTTTGGTGGGGTGAGCACAATAGCAAGCACATTAAATGGGTTGGAGCAACAAAATAAGAAAAAACAAGGCAATAAACTCCAAAACTAAAGAACATTCCCATCTTCCAATTATGTCCACAGATAAGGGACACTTGCTACATGTAGATAGCAAAAATGCAGAATAGATCATCCAATAGACTTGATGAGATTCAAAAGCAGTCATGTGGATTGCTGGAGTCAGATGGACTGATGGACAAGCTTCCTGGAGCACATCCATTGTACATAATAGCTTCAGCACAACCCAAAGGCACAAAACACAATTTCTTGGTTGTGCAACTACTTGATATTTGAAAGTAAAGCACTTGTTATTAGTTAAGTATTGCAATTTAGATCTACCTAGATGCCATTGGATAGGTAATTGAATAACCCGTCAAATAAACAAAATTTCATATAAATCAGAGTTTGTTTTTTACAACCAATTACAATTAGGACTCTAATTACTTAGGGCCTGTTTGGCAAGTCTAATTTGTTTGAAATAGATCTGATTCACACAGATCTGTTTCAAATAGACCATTTGGTAAGACTTGTAATATATCTGATTCAAATAGATCTATTTGAAAAAAAAAACATGTTTGGTAAAGTAAACATGCAAATAACATACCCTTAAAAGTTTCCAGTCCGTTCTAGTCATTCTGATTCATTCCGGTTGTTCCGGGTTTCAATTCCGGACCAATTCCGCTCCATTCCGGTGAAGGTTTCATACTTCCATTCATATGTAGTGAAAACTAGAAAATGGTCAATTGTAGAGTGTAGTTTAATTTAAGTGATGTAAGTATGCATTTTTAGTATTATTTTAGCATTGTTTTTTTCAATTTTAGGTATTCTTTTTTTATTATTTCATTGTTCAATCATGTCTTTTCCAGAACAAAATACCGGAATTAAGCGGAATGCCAAAACGTTCCAATACAAGGTCAAACTGGAACGACGATCGGAACGGAATTGACAACTATGGTCTATGGTTAATGTTGTGTAATGAATGTGGAGATTATGTATCGAGTTGAATTCAGATTTCTCTATTTGAGAAAAAAAAAAAAAAAAACTATGATCATGTCAATGAAAGTGATGATAATGTAATAAACATATGATGTGAGGATCTCTTAGAATAGGATTGAACAAGATCCATCAAGTATGATCACATAAACATGATTGCACCAATAAATAGGTGCTAACAGGGCTGATTGAATCTCTGTTGGAATATTAGGGTGACCCTTACACTACTATATTGTGTTGTGACCTCATGCACAACTCATAATATGAAATGCTGAATACTTGTTATAGCCTGCCAAATAATCAATTCATGGTAATAATGATGATTGATAGATTTTCAGATCTGAACTATAAAACTGATTAGGTCTGGATAATGCACACCACATGTTTGATGAAATTCCGTCGTGGTTACATGAAATGATTTTGTGATGGGTGAGATTGGTTATTAATGTTTATTCAAATAATGTTAGGATGGCCTTGCATGATGTTGGACTAATAGGGTTTATGAACCTTGATAAGGGTTACAGTATTGTGATTAATCCCATACCATGGAACATGAAACTTTAGATGCGAAGCGGGGCAATTAAATCCAAGTATGAGTACGGGACTGATTACATATCTAGACCTAAGTGTGGAGTCCTATGTGAATTGTGTTAAAAGTATGTACAATCATGAGGTATGAAGAGTCGGTCAAACGAAAGTGAGATGAGTTAAAAGAAGCCATGATACTCTGATCCACTAGCATGGTGCAAGGTAACGATCTCGTACTCAGGGTCTTGCTGTGGATATGAGATTGTGGACTTTTGGTGTCAGGTTGTCATATGTACATGATGTGGATGAGCTATGGATATGGACCTGGGATGGTCCCTAAGTTGATGAGTCCTTGTTGGACATATGGGATTGTATTGTGTGCCTAGATGGCAACATTATGTATAAGTCACACCATTGTTGTAAGGTTATGTGGACTGGCACTAGGATGTAGTTCAGAGGTGCATCATAGGAAGAAGTATAATTAATCTCTTAAACCTCAGTAATTGGAATGGAAATTCTATGACCTTATTGTTCATCCTTTATGATTAATTTTGTGCTCTATATATCATCGGTTGTTGTGTGATTGCTAGACTAGGAAATTCATTCACCAGTAATGCACTAAAGTTTGGTTGCCCCCTTCAGGTAATCGGGAGATGTGTGAACAGGAGTATGGCGACGATCAGCCCCTAGACTTTGGCATGCGTGGATGAAGAGAGCGATTCTAGACTCACTACTTTCAAGGGAACAGCCCTATAGTTAGATGTTTTATTTTAGAAAACTTTGAATTGATGATTATGTATAGGACTTTCTTATTACTATTTGGATCAATGTTATTATTTTTGTTTGGTTTGGGATCTTTAAATGAAAAACTGGATTTAAATAGGTAAATGCCTAACTCCTTATGTGATTTTTACTTGTTTTATGCATTGTAAGTAATGTCCATGAGTCACAATCCAGAATGCGACAGGGCCCCGGAATTCGGGTCGTGACAAATATGGACTGTGTTAATGGCCTGAATGTGCTCACTAAGGCTTTCAAACCATCAGATCATATGACTCTATAGATCTAACTGTCAAATTTGGAATGAAGTACGATCCATCACCCAATCTCCCTCTTGCAAACATCTACCGTCATCACTAAATACAAAGTCAATGCAAGGCATCTCAACAGTTGTATATGTTGTCCGGTTCATAATCAGAAATGGTCTATCATCTGATGTCTCTATAAGCACTTTTCAGACAACCTGAACCATCAAAATTGTCAGACTTAGGTATGAAGCCTAAGATTTGGCCAAATTTTGGTCCCGGATTGAAGAGCATGCTGTGAGGAGAAACTAGGGATTTGTAGTTGGGTATGGGTTGAGGGCTCGAGGTTAATTTAGGACCATTTTGAAAAGTTTTTGATGGGTTGAGTGGGCTGGCATTAGGGATTTACAAAAATTAGAGGATTTGATTTGGACGGTAGAAATCAACAGAAAATGCAGAAAATTCAAGAAACAATACAACAGTTGCAGGCATTTAGTGGAAGTAGATAAGAATTGAAGAAATTTAACTCTAAATGATGAATTCGATGAAAAACAGATAACTAAATGAAGAACCTTATCATTATTTAATGATATAAATAAAAACAAGGGAAATTTTCAAATAAGGCCTTAAGTTTTTGCCTTATTTCCAAAAAAGGGCACAAGTTTCAAAACTTTTCAAATTAGTCCCAAAGTTTTCCAATAAGTTTTCGATTAAGGACATTAGGCCATCTAATGGTATTTTTTTATAATTTTTTCCCTCAATTTTTTTAAAATACCCAAAGTACCCTTCATTTAAAGCCAAGACATAGTTCCAGTAGCCACTACATTCAGCCGATCGCCATGGAGATGCTAGTTGTCCTCGATCACTGTGAGGATGCCGGTGAAGAAAAGGAAGAGAATATAGAGGAAGTGATAATTTTATTTCAATGAAGGGTACTTTGGGTAATTTAAGAATTTTGAGGGAAAAAGTTTCCGAAAAACAGCTTTAAATGGATGAATGTCCTTAATTGAAAACTTTTTGGAAAACTTAGCGACTAATTTGAAACGTTTTAAAACTTGTGTCCTTTTTTCAAATAAGGGAAAAACTTAAGGCCTTTTTCAAAATTTTCCCTAAAAACAAAGACAGGATGAATGATCTAAGATGCAATTGAACAAATCAAAAAGGAAAATGATGCAAATCTAATGTACATCTAACAAATGAACAAAGAGGATTAAAAACAAAATAAATCAACTTTGCTTGTGTGTTGACCCAAAGCGAAACCACCTTTGGATTTGGCTGATGCCAATCTGACCCAGCAGTAGATGAGAGGATCAGCCAGCTCAAGGCACCTCCAAGCCTTAACCTAGCACAACCACCAAATCTATAGCTTCTCTAAGGACCAAGTACATCAACCACAAAGGAAGAGAGAAATATCATTAATTGAGTCAATGAATGAATGTTAAAAAGGGAAAGATACATTTATTTATAGACTCAACTTTGGGGATGCACTGTGGACAAGTTGTACTCCAAGTCTCCCAACTCTATGACAAAATCTAACTAAATTCATAATTAGACTTCACTTTGTTAAAAAAACAAGTCATAACTACTTCGAATCATGTCAAACTTTCACAATCGCGGGCTCAATGGATAGTAACTAAGTAACCCATCAGAAAAACTCAATTTCATGTCAATCGAAATCTGTTTAATGCCTAAATCTTTGAAAATGAAAAGATTGACTTCAATTATTCTATTTGCAGCCAATTACAGGACTCTTATGACTTGGATTCTTCACAACATAAAAGGCAAATAAATCAACTTCTTACATAACAAGACTTCAACAAAAATAGTATAATCAAGTTACATCTACATATAAATCTGATAAAGCATCTGCAAGTGCTCAAAAATACCAATAATCAACTTACTCACAACATAAATAATAACAATAAAAAAAAAAACCTTAGTTTACCTCACGTGATTAGCAATTAAAATGGGATCAAGGTCACAGCGAACATCCTTTAAATCTGGGGACCATTTTGCTGATAGAACCCCTGTAACGATTACATCATCTGGAAAAACCACACATTATTGAGAGCTGCTATGCAAACAACACCAAATAGCATACACACAAAAAGTAGGAAATTTTATACTCAGCATAGCAGAAAAGCTGAACTACAAAACCAAAACCATTCCCTAAGTTACCCATGTACAGCATTGGATACGTGTCAGGTTCGGTATTTGCATGTAAACCTGAAGCGCAATCACAAGTCTTATTCAATGAAATTAGTCTTAGAAATACAGGGTGGGCCCTGTATTTATAGTAATGTGTACATGTAAATACAGGACTCCTAGAGGGTGATCCCTGTATTTATATTAATGTGTACGAAGTATAGTTACATGAATACCCCTTAGAAAGGGTAAGGAAGTACAACTACAAATACAAGGATATTCTAGGAACAATTAATGTACAAGTAGTTATCTAGATGAGCTCAGATTGGTAGAGTTATCGATGTCAAATTGGTACTCTCCACAACTAATATACAAGTAGTTATCTAGATGAGCTCAGAGTGTTCACAAATGAAATGATGATCAACTTCGATATGTTTTGTTGATTTGTAAAATTCTGGATATGCTGCAAGTCTTATAGCACTTTTTTTGTCCACATAGGGAGGAGTAGGAGCTAAGACGGACATGGATTGAAATTTGGATTCTTTAAGTGACTTGGAAGTCGGACCTTTCGTGCTTCTTACATTTCCAGAAAATTAAGGAATATCTAGAAAGACACACCAACTAGTCCTCAATCTATGAGCCCAATCAACATCAGCATAGACAGTAAGTTGTAAAGAAGAATCCTTTGGAAACAACAGCCCGCATCTAGAGGTGCCATGTAGATAACGAATTATGCGAAGAACAACACTCCAATGCAGATGTTGTGGGTCAGACATAAACTGGCTGCAATTTAAACCATATATATAGGAAATATCCGATCGAGTCATAGTAAAATAAAAGAAGACAACCAACCAACCTCCTATAGAGAATTAAGATCAGAAACAGTTTCCCCATTGTTCTTGCTGTATTTGACATTCAACTCAATAGGAGTATCAAAAGTCTTTGCATATATCACTCGAACCATGATAATGAAATCCCCAGTGTATTTATATTTATATTAGGATAGAAAGATAGCCGTAACAGTGGGAGTCACTTCCAAACCAAGGATGTACATAAGATGCCCCAAATCTTTCATGAAAACAATTATCCACATTCCATATTCAAATCTATTTATTGCAGGATTATTCTTGCACATGTTGGCCCAAATATAACCTTTCCTATTTAATTACTGCTATCTCCTTGATTCTTAGAAGAGATAATCTACACGTCCATGACTCACATAGGTCTTTACAAACTTATAATTACTGTAAAATTGCCGTACCCGCCTACAGGGTGAGCCATGTGTTTATATTAACATGTATAAGGTATAATTACATAATACCCTTTAGAAAGGGTTTAAAGGGAGTACAAGTACAAGGATATCAAGGGAAGAACTAATTTACAAGTAATTATCCAGAGGGACTCAAATTCGTAGAGTTATCATGCTCCGCCAGTGTACCAGAACTGGTACTCTCTTCACGAGTCTATCCATTAGTTTTTTAGCGACAAGCATTCAGAAAAATCCATATTAGAAACAGAATGCATTAGAAAGAATTTATGTAGTTGTTAATCAAAGTTGTTAAACAAATCATCAATAAAATCAGTGCAATAAATGTCAACAATTAAGTACATACACTCCCGGAAAAGTGAGAGACACAATTAAAATTTTGGTTCCCTGGAGAGAAGAAAATTTGGCAGAAAAGCAAAAGAACAAACTCAAAGATGTAGTACCTCCAGCTTTAACTATGTCAACCAGATCATCCTTTAGAATAATAGGAATTGATCGTGGTATGGAACCAACACCCAGAACTTGGGTGCTCTCTTGGATTTTGATCTCCTGATAATCATGGCAAATGATACTGCCTTCTACAAACTGGAAATTCAAGCCTTCACATGGTTTAGATCTCTGCACAGAAAACCATTTCTGTTTCATCAATTACATGAAAATAGCAAGGCCTCTTCTAATTAGTTCTAAAACACCAAAGTACCCTGATATATAGAATAGCTATCCAGCAAATTTACAGGGAAAAGGCCCCTCAATATGTAAAGGTGCCAAGCTAGGTCAATCATGTTAAGCTATGCTTGCAAAGCACCAACACCTCATCTCAGTTACTCCGAAGGATAAAAACTGTTTGTTAAATATAGACTACTTGGTATAAGAAAGAAAAAAAAAAGGAGTTGCAATGCTTTTTTTACAAATTTAGGGGGTGTTTGGAAATCAAATATTTCTAAAGACTTTGCTATAATATCTCCTACTTATGCGGGAAAAAAAAAAAGAACTAAAAGGACAGTGTCTAAACTATCATACAAAACCAAGGCAATGTTTATTTGATGTGCTCCAAACTCTCCATAACCAAAAGATTGAGCTCCTGATAAATAAAACGCAAGATATATAAAGGGTAGGAACAAAGAATAAACCTTTGAAGGGCAAGATGTTGGAAGTCTTATTGAATTTCCTGTTTCCAACTCTGGGTAAACTTTAAATCTGATTATAAACATTATCAGCCAAATAGATGCACATCAATGCAAATTCCAAATCAAATTTATACAGAGAGAGAAACAGAAAGAGAGAGAGATTGTTCCATCAAAATAAAAATTAGAAAACATAAAGAGATGCCTACTTCATTCCAACAGTATAAATTCAACAATAGAGATGAAAGTAAAGAGCGAATGTCTGTCGCTGGAACAAAGCGCTTACACGTGTTTGCATTTCCTGCATTCGTATTCTCGTTCCCCTTCAATCATCTTAACAGTTCCAGACCTTATGACAGTCCCCTTGAGGGTGAGAAGAATCCCACGGTGCTTCACCCTCACTCGCCCAATTCGCGGAAAGGTCTCTACAAAAAGTTGCCATTTCCAACCTTCCATAAACGCAAAAAAAAAAAAGACCAAAGAAGAAGAAGCAACAATGACAACAACGACAGCGAAAGGTGGGACAATCTGACCTGGGAATTCCAAAGGAGAGCCGCAGATGTTGATGCGGACGTGCACGAACTCCTTAAACAGCACGCTCTCGCGATCCTTGAACTTCTCTTGGAAGATGCCCTAGGTGTTTGTGGAAATGACAAAGAGAGTTTCTTTTTAAGGCTTTGTTTTGGAAATGGTGAGAGATTGGAGAGGATGAGGGGGGAAGTACCTGAGCGAGTAGCGCGGCATTGTCGAGAAGAGGGAGGAATTCTGTGGGTTGGGAGAAGACGAGGGAGGCGAGGGCGGGGTCGGCTTCGATTAGCTCTGCAAAGCTGAGAAGAAGAAGGAGGGAAGTGAGAAAGAAAAAGGTGGATTGGAGAGTAGTAGTAAAATAGTAATTGACTTTTACTTGATGAGGAGAGGGTAGTGGAGCATGGGGTCTGAGGAGAGGAGGATGGAGCGGAGCTGCTGCGAGTAGTTGTGGAGGAGAAAGCGACACAAGGCGTGGATGTGATTGGAATCGGATGCCATTTGATGGGACGATTGGAGAAGAGAGCAGATCAATGGAATCGTGGTTTTAATAAGAGAGACTGTGAGAGATGAGAGAAGGGGGCACTGGCCAGGGCCCGGGGGGATACGGTATTTGGCGGGAAAATAAGTAGAGGTGTTCATGGGCCGGACCTTAGTGCCCGGAACCTTCTCTCAGCTCTTTTAATTCCGAGCGCGGTTCGATTGAATATAGAGCAAATCATGTAAAATTTTAGTTTTTTATGCATTTTTTACTATAAAGCTTGATATTTATCTTTTGAATGAATAAAAAAATTTTGACTTATTAATTATTATCTATTTTATATGATCAAATTGCAAAGTTAATTTTTTTTTCTATATTATTTATACTTGAATATATGGATAAGATATCTTTGTGCTCATTAGTTAAGTGCTCCGGAGGCTCTTCGGATATATAATTATTTTAAAATTTAGCGTTTCGCCGCTCCCACTCCGTGCTCTAGGCACTTAGGGCCGGACTACCTGCTAACACCTTGGACCAAATGGACCTCTATATTAGCAAGTTCATACTCATAATTTATATAAACAAATTTTTTTTTTTTTTTGGTTCACCACCACCTGTAGCCAAAATCATAAACCAGAACCACTCACTTAATCAAAGCCCGGTCCAATAGCACCCCTAAAAATAAGCTTGCACATGGCAATATTGGGATCCGAATGGTGCCTCAACTATGGGCCGTGCTGGGTTCAACTGGGGGATAGCCCAGCACGACCCAAGGCAGATCTTTTTAAAATAAAATTTAAGAAATACAAGTTATAGTCCTGTAGAGAATTCAACTGAAATAAATGCACAAACATTTCAATGAAAAGGGACATCAAATAGTTTGTATTTCTTTAAAAGGAAGTAATAATTTTTTTTTAAAACTGATGAAATTCAAAATTTATGAGAAATAAAAAAATAATAAGAATTACAACTTTGAACTCTATCATACATTCTGGAGAAAAAATTATCATATTGTAATATCTCTAACGCCGAAAGCTCGTCTTCTATTTCATTTTCCTCCATCAAGTGATGTGTTATACTCTCTAGTTTTAACTAGTCTCGCAGGCACATGCAAGTATTCACCGTTTCTTCTGATACCATCTTTTACCTGTTCTCAATAATGCGTCCACCTGCACTAAAAGCTTGCTCCGATGCAACTATAGATAATGAAACTATTAGTAAATCACGGGCCATGACGAAAAATACAAGAAATCAACTTTCACATGCTTTCCACCAGGCTAAAAGGACAAAATCGTTCTCATCATTTAGGACTTCGATCGGACCGATATGTAGGTACATCGTTTATTCATTAACGACGTACCTGGATCCCCCGGGAAGAAGAGGAGTCGCTTCCTAGAGTGCTCCCAAGCGGCCTTCTTTTTCCCTGCTTTTTTTGTTTGGGGAGAGCCCATAGGGGCAGTGGGTATCTTGAATCTACTCATTTGGGTAGAATATTTCAAATAAAGTTGTCCTAAATAAGATTTAATCATAGAATCATCATTTACATTAATTTGATTTATTTTGCTATTTATTGCATTAACTAAAATTTCTACACGTTCTAATTTCAACCTAAAGTCTAATGCAACAGCATTCAAAATGTTAATGGAGCATTTTTCCAATACTTCATTACTTCACACACTCTTGGAAATTGGTACATCTATCTTTCAAACCTAAAGTCTAATGCAACAGCATTCAAAATGTTAATGGAGCATTTTTCCAATACTTCATTACTTCACACACTCTTGGAAATTGGTACATCTATCTTTCAAAAGTAAGCCTAATGTCATAAAAATGGTTAATTTAAAGCTTGGGTTGATATGGTTTAAGGCTTGGGTTGATATGAGGTAATATACCCTAGAAAAAAAAAAGGTTGCATCATGAAAAACTTCTAAAAAACCTTTTATTATTTTAAGAAGTTGCCAATTTTCTTTACGTATAAAAATTTATTGATGTGGTAACTATAAAGCATAATATTGATTGACTGCATGCTTATAACCAGAGGCTTCTTTTAACATTCTACAAGTAAAATTCCACCTATGCTTTACATCTGGTTGTGTTTTTCTTTCTTTTTTTTCTGAATTTATTCAGACTCTCACAAATATTCGCCCATTGTTGCTTTCTTGAGGAAGATGAAAAGCTGTAACCTACAATGAATCTAAGTAATTTTTAAGGTAGGCTTAATAAGTTTTAAACCTTATTGTACAATAAGATTTAAGAATTGACAAGCACATCTATTGTGAAAGATAACTCCATTTAAATTAAGTTAAAATGCAAATCTTAGTATATCTACTGCGACATTGTTGGAGCTTGCATCATCTAAAGTTATAGAAATCACTTTATTGTTAATATTATACTTTCTAATTTTTTCAATGATAGTGGACCCTATACTAGCCCCAGTGTGTGGGAATACAAGTAAAGAGAATGAAATCATTTTCTTCTCCTTAATCAAATCATTATCAGTATGATGTGATGTGACCGAAATGTACCCCACATTTTATTTGGAGATCCATAAATATGAAGTAAATGATACTTTGTCAGGTATGTTTTGAAAATTGGTTTATAATTCTTTTTTTTTCTTTTCTAAATATTTTTATTGCAGTATTTTTAGAAATCTTTTGCCATCTAGGGGCAAACGATTGCTTCAAAAATTCTTAAAATTATTGATTTTCAGTAAGAACAAATGACAATTGATTAATTATAATCCATTTTACAAGTTGGTATCTAAGCACTATCAGGGTTATAATTAAAAACTACTAAACTGCTAGTTGAAGAACTTTGAGAAAGTTAGGTTTGGACGCCACCGCCCCCCAGCCCTCGGATTTGCATCTCCTTTGGTATATTTGAACATACAATTTCACGTGTCTAATAAGCTAGCTAGTGCCACCTGATGATTTGCATCTGAAAGTTCTTGCAAAAGATACACTGTGCCTTTTTTTACAATTCCACCAATGTAATTAGGGTTCTCAAGAGTTGTAAAATATTACTGGACTGCAAAAGTCGTTTTTCTTTTCTTTTTGGTTGAAGAACCTATGCCACATAACTTTCTACATCTACCCCGTGATCCTGGGGCAAGTTTTCAGGATCTTCCTCATTTATAGAGAGAAATCAATGTTAAACGATCGTGATGGTCTATCCATTTAAAAAAAACTAAATTTACTAAATAAATAATTATATATAACGTATTTGTTGAGATAATTTATATAAGAAATGAGAGAAGATGAGACTTATTATATAATATTACTAAATAAAACTCAAAATTTAAATAAATAAATACCTTTAAGAGAGAGAAAAATGGCTAATAGAGAAGCTCGATTGAGAGAGTGAGAGAGAGCTCATTCAATAGTGAGAGAAACTTCTTAGCCTTGAAAGGTTGGAAAGAGATCTTAGTGCCTTACAAAACTTAGGGAGAGCATGAAAGATTAGAGAGAGTGTATGAATTTAGAGAGTAATGAGCGTTGAGAAATGAGAGGCTGAAAAAGGTTGAAACTCACGCAAGCAACGGCGACGGTAAGAAAAATTAAAGCTTAACTAAGCAGGTTGATGGCCTCATGGCCCGCCATAGGAAAAAGATAGGCCGAAGAGGATGTTAATAGAGGTAGTAAAAATAGATTTGAATAAGTACAACATATATGAAGATTTGACTCAAGATAAATGCGAAATAAAATGCATGTGACCGACCCTAACATAGTTGAGACAATGCTTTGATGATGATGATGAATGGAAAATGTTGAAAATAAACTATTTTCTAGTGAAGTATGCAATTATAAGTTTATTTACTACCTTTAATCTTAAGAATTCTTTATGCAACCTTTTCCACTAATATTTTGAGAATATCCTCAAAAATATCTTGAAACAATGATCTTCCCCCATTCACACAACATACTTTTCATATGCACTTCAGCTCATGGGGCCCACTTAGATGCGTAATTATTAATGAAATAGAGTACATGGAATGGTCTTTCTACTAGTAAGGGTCAAAATAAAGCCCTCTATGATCATCATTCCCATTAATTTAATGGCAATAAAACTTAATAGTCTTTTAACCTACGCTTTTTTTTTTTTTAAGTTCAATCCACCGGTGGATAAAAGTTTGATAAGATCGACATTGGGCCAGTTGTCAGATCATAAAGGGAAATGAGAGTGTGAAATGAATGTCCTATAAGGGGGTCCAAATGGAGCCCATTGACCTCGACTGTATATCCCGTTGATCGTGGGGAGTAAAATTTCTCCCCCAAACGGTGCTGTAATAAAGCCAGCGATGGTGAAAGAAAGAAAAATGCAAAACGGCAAAGGACACGGTCCACTTTATCAATCCGACGGAACAAAGCACGTGCGCAATTTGCATCCCTCGTACATTCTAGAATTTATTCCCACAAGGTGGGCATGGCCGGATAAGAAAATGAAAGATCCGCGTCCAATCTTTTCGGATGCTATTGTGAATAAATTCAAATCATTTACAACCACTATATAATTTTTTTGATAAAAAAATTTAAAATTTCAGCACAAAATGCAAAGGAGCAAAGTCCGAAGTTGCAAATAGATAAGCAAATGTAAGCGACCCCAAGGGCCTGTTTGGATAAATGAGGAGTGGAGTGAAATGAAGTAGATTTTACATGTGGAGTGGAGTGAAGAGAAATAGGTTGAAGTTAAAATATAATACTTTATTTCACTCCATTTGGATGCTTATTTTGAAGTTAAAGTTTGAAGTAGAATCTACTTTTATTCAAGGAAATAGAAGTAGTTAGAGTTGAAGTGAAATGGAGTACATATGGCTCACAACATTACTTCATCTATTAGGCCAGACTCATCCAAACGGGGTAGAGTTGAAATTTTAGACAGTTAGAACTCATTTAACTTCACTCTACTCTATTTTTTGCCTATCCAAACAGGCCCCAAGGGAGTGTTTACTTATAAGATTACTTGATTAAATTCAAATCATTTGCAATCACCGTTCAATTGAGAACAACTGTGGAATTAATTGCACCCAGTAAAATTTAAAGGGGTAAAGTAGCAAAACTCATGGCGGTGGAAATAATTCTTTATCAGTCCCTTCATTTGAACCAGAGCAATATTGTGATTGTGATTATTTTCAGCTGTCCTCTCTAAATGCACCAACAGGCATCTCTCAAGTGTCATTTGCCGACACGAGCTGAATAGAGAGCCCGAGGCCATGCATAAAAAAAAAAAAAAGGTGGCATGGATTTTAAGTGTCGACATGGGTCTTTTAAGTCGGTGGAGATGGGGACAAGTTGGCCTTGTCCATGCAGGTTGGTGTCACTTGTGTTCAGCGGTCAAGATGTTATAAATTTTGGAAAACCATAATAAATTTATACGAGCAGAGCCGGCTCTCCATATAGGCAGGTGAGCAAGTGGTGGGGGCCTCACTATGAGGGGGCCTCATAATTTTGTAGGCCTGGGTGACTGAGTTCGGTTTTCTTTCCACTTTCAAAGTTAGAATCCTAATTCCCAAACTCTAAAACCAGAGAAGATAAACAAAACAGAAGCACGGTAAAAGTTACTATTCTAAAATAAGTCCATTTTTAAAGGTATCAAATCTCACTGGGAATCATCTGAAATGAATTCAAATGAACCCGAGCTAGAAGAAAAAATCGATCACAATTTGACCTGTTTTCTAATGAAACCGAAATCATCGAAAAATTCCATCATTGAAAAATTTTCATAGAATCAGAATTACAAATAAGTCCTTTTTTTAATAGAAAATACTCTTTTTTTTTCATAAAATGACATTTTAAATTAATATGGCTCCAAAATAAGAAATGTCCAACACAATTCCAGAAATTCATTGATACCAATAATTCCATATTACCTTATCATATAATTAATCTAATGCATTAATCAACACTAATTACTAATCATGCTTAATTTGTAACTAAACATAATTAATTAAATAAAAACACATTCCCAAAAATCATAATCTGATGTCTAAAGGCCTACTGGATTGGTAACATTAACATGATAACAGAGCTCTTTCCAAAAAAAGAAAAAAAAAAAGAAAACAGGGCATGTTTGCCAACGAAAACCACATATGCTGATATGCGTAATAAAAAAAATGAAAAAAAAGAAAGATGGGTTTCAAACCCATGCATTGTTGTGACGGAACGTCACTTGTTCCGCACCGTCCGCCCTTTGATGTGGTTTTGTTTCATGTGCAAATCACATGCGATTCATTCTACCACCCCCTCACATGTGAAAATTAAACCTGAGTACGAAAATAATACCTTTTTACACATCATTTACACATCAAAATTTCACATGTGATGCGTAAATGACCTCAACCAAACATGAAGATGTGTAAATGATTCACATGAGTTATTTACGTACGTAAATGCTCTCAACCAAACAACCCCTAAAAGAATTGTATATGGATAACTCTTAACCTCTCATTGTTAACCATTACTCTGATAATTCAGTAGTTTTTGTCATCACCATTAATGATTTTATGCTCTTTTCGGTTATTTCATTTAGCAGAAGGATTTAAATCGAGGGTTGCATTTTCTGCTTGGATTGGATATTTGGACTGCGCGTGCTCTTTTGGGATGAGGGTTTTCTCATGTCACACATAAAAGCTAGGGGCCTCGTTTATACTTTCGCCTTGGGCCACATATTGTCTTGAGACGGCCCTGTATATGAGTTAAGCTATTTAAATAGTAACCTATCCTACCTCATTTATAACAATATTTTATATTGTTGAGTGTTGACTTAATGATAGTGTCGGCTTGAGACAATTGGAGGCTTAAAGTGATTATATTTATAGAGGCTTAAAGTGATTATATTTATACCAAATATATATATATATTTTGAATTTGTCACTGGTGGGGCTCAAAGCATTTTCACCTGCACACGGTGGGCATACGCACCATGAGTCAGGACCATCCAAGATGGACTTTAGAGTTGTGCCCCATGTATTGGATGTTCCAGATGCACGGTGCTCATATGCACGATGCACGGTGCTCATATGCACGATGCACGGTGAGCAAGTGAATAAATTCCGGCAAGGGGGGCATTGTTTATCTTCAATTTTAAGATCTATTATTAGGGCTGAAATCCCAAGCTATGGATCTATTACGTACAACCACATCATGAATCAAATCTGAATGAGCCCCTCTTGAAATATGATACACAAAAATAATGAGAAAGGATTGTAAAATAAATTCATAACTAAAAATATGGTTGAGATTTGATACACATGGACTGCTAGAAATATAATGGTGTGCTAAAATCAATTGAACTCCTAGCAATAGTAATATAAGGGGTATATTTGAAAATATAATAGGCCATAAATGACACTTTAAGGCCCCATAAAAATCTTGGTCTTATCTTCTTGAGAGAAAGTTATTATTTCAAAAGATGCCAGCTGCTATTATGGGGCATTTTTTTATCTTAATTTTTGGAGCCTAAAGCAAAGGCTTTATTGGCCTTATGGTAGAGCCGACCCTGCTTGATGATCAATAATATGAAAACATAATTTAATTTTAAAACTCTTATTTCATTGTCAATAATGCAAAGATGTTGGAACTTGAAAGTAAGAGATTAAAATGTTGATTTTCAGGCTTTATTGGTTGATAGATTTAAGCCCTAAAAGCCATTAGAGAAAGAAGAAAGAGGTTTCAAGAGATAAAATTTAAAAAATTCAAGTACGAGACATAAGAAGCCAAGAGATGAGGTAAAAGGATTTGAAGTTTGAAAGAAAAAAGTGGAGATTTGAGAGTTTTATGAGAGAAATATATGAGGATCTAGTAGAGTAGAGAAGAATTACTTGGATAGTAGTTGGTCATACTATAAGATTGGTTATTTGATTAAAGGGGCATTCGGCCGGGGGTCCCTCAAAGTATGACTTTGGTGCAAACAGTCCAAAAAAAAAAAGTCATAGAGCCAAATGTCCCTCCCACACTTTTTCATGCCTGAAATGTCTAATTTACCCTTTCTTTAAATCATAACCCATGATTGGTGGGATATCCCATTAATAATGGTCAACTAACATTTAATTGCCCACGATTAATGGAATCCCCAGATTTTCAAATAAATTCTAAAAACGCACAAATAAATTTCAAAATAAATAAATTTTAAAAATGAAATAATTTCAAAAAATGCAATAAGTTAAAAAAATAATATATAATCAAATAACGCAAATAAATTTAAAAAGATGCAAATAAGTTTTAAAATATCCAAATAAATTTCAGAAAATATAAATAAATTTCAAAAGACTCAAATAAATTTCAAAAGATCCAAAGAGAATTTCAAAAAATGCAAAGAAATTTAAAATAACGAAAATAAATTTTAAAAAATGCAATAATTTCAAAAAAAGAAATAAATTTGAAAAGATACAAATAAATTTCAATAGACGCAAATAAATTTAAAAAACGAATATAGATTTCAAAAAACGTAAATAAATTTGCTAAAAAACTCAGATAAATTTACCAGAAACACAAAGAAATGTGACGGAAAACAAATAAATTTGAACAACACTCAGATAAATTTGACAAAAACTCGGATAAATTTGAACAAAACTCAAATAAATTTACCAAAAACTCAGATAAATTTACCAAAAACACAAATAAATATGACTGAAAACAGATAAATTTGATAAAAATTTGAATAAATTTGACAAAATAGATAAACAGAGAAAACTTTCTTTCCTCCCTAAGCCATCTTCTCCATAGAAACCTTCCAGCTACTACCAACGCTCCACTGATCGGAATTCGCTGCCGACGATACCCCACTGCCACACTTGGCGACGGTTCTCACACTCTCAATCAGCGCCTCCGTCCTCGACTCCTGCGAGAAAGTCTCCGTCAACTGTTCTGGGCTGATCACCAACTTCACCTTTCACACCCGAGCACTATTAGACTTAGGAACCGGCCACCTCAGTATGCGTGCTTCTGCAATTGCCATGGTTATCAAAAGTCATGCGATAAGGAGCGTAAAGCGATGAGAAGGCACTCTTTCGATAGTGGTTGTCTCGCATAATCCCTCCTCTATGGGGTCTAATTGGGAGAAGATGGTATGATTTGCCTGCGATGAGCTCTTCACTGTGGAGTAAGGGCTGGGAGAAGAGATCAAGGGTGCGGAAGATGGCGTGGCCGGGGAATTCATTGGTGATGCATTCAGCTGTGATGGGGGGTAGAGTTCCATGACCCCTCCATTGGAGGTGATTACTTTGATCACCCCTTCTACTTTAAAGGCTCTGAAAATGCAGTTCCCCATTTTGATTTGGGTGTTGCACTGGTTGTGGAGAAGCTTTGGGATGAGTAGTATTTGTGGTGTTTCAAGTACTTGTAAGCACAGAGGAAGGCAGAGCGGAGACGAGCAGGGCAGATCATATCAAAGGTGGGGCCACCGTTGCCCGCTCCAGATCAAGATCATATCAACGGTGGGGCCACCGTTGCCTCCTCCAGATCAAGAGAAAAGAAGGGTGCTGCCGCCATCACCGAGAAACAGAAGAAACTGAGCCTTCTTCCTCTTCGCTTATGTTGCAGAGAACAGACGAAGAGAAACTCACAGAGAGCCATGCTCAGATCCCGTTGATCTGTAGCCTTATCACGAGATCTAAACCGTCAAATGCATAAAGACAGGTTCAGAAGAAGAGGGATAATATAAGATTTGAAATTTAAAATTTCAAAATATTATGCCTAAAATGGTTGAAAGGGCAAATTAGTCTTGAAAAATGTGATCATGTGGATGCAGGGACCTATGGCTGCAAACAGTCTAGCTGCGTGGACCATAGATCTTAATAAGTTTTTCCTTGGATTGGAGGCTGGATACATTCACTTGTAGGGATCTTTCGCTAATTTTGCCTTGATTTAAATATTATAATTTTTCGAATTAGGTTGGGTCCCCAGTAGATACCTTTTATATTCCATTTTTATTCCACACCTGCCACACCAGGGCTATCTGGCTATTTCCTAGAAATGTAGATTTCATTTTCGATGGTTCATATATTATGCTTCCCTAAAATCAGACGCCTTATCTTAAAAAGTCCAATTAGGTCCAATTGATAGAAAACAATGGGTATTGTATTTTTTGAAGAAAAATCAGCTATGATCGGCCTTCGCTTTTGCCGATGGCTGAAACTCCACTATGGGGCTCATATAATTAATGATAATTCAAACAGTCCAAGATTAATGTCATTCTCCTTCAATGTACACTGTCAAATTAACCACATGATCACTAAAACATGGTTAATATATACCACATCAATGTGAGTCACATTTTCAGTGTTCAATCATATGGTGGGATCTATTCATATTGAACTGAAATTTATCGATAATTTACTCGAAGAGATGACATTCATTTAGTGCCGTATTATCAACATGTGGGCCCCATGGTGAACTTTCAACCTAAACTTGCACAGAAAACCTATCATAGCTGCGATAGAAGATCCGGACTCTACGATAACAGCCCACCAGATTATCGGTCCAGATATTCTGAAAAAAGTGGGCCAGTGGCCAATAGCTGTGTGCTATATATGTACTCTCTTTGTATTGTGTAGATCCAGATGCACCACCCCACGTGCATAGTTCGGACTGTGAGGGCGACATATCCCAAACCCCGCGTAGGCGGTGAGAAACGCAACAACACGTGCCTAGTTTCAGCTGGCTGACCATTAAATAATTGGTCCCATAACACCAACTTCCGTGCACCTTCACTCTGCAGTTTCCTCTTGACTTTGGCAACCATGCAAAAAGCAAAATCCAATCCCAAACAAACAAAATCCAACACATTCGTCAATGAAACTGTACAACCTAGTAATATAATAGAAATCTCAATCTCTCTCTCTCTCTCTCTTCTATTATATATATATAACATAAGAATATGATCAATCTATAACACTCAAATGGGGTGGTCTGAAATGGAGGGTAGGTGCAAGAAGCACCCAAAGCACAGGCAATCTCCTGGTGTATGCTCCTTTTGCTTAGGAGAGAGGCTCTCTCAGCTCTCTTCTTCATCTGCTTCCTCCTCAAACACCAAGTTCTCTGTTTCTTGTTCTTCATCTCATTCGTCTCTTTCATCTCTCTCTGGTTCGGGGTCGTCTTCTCCTCCCTACTTCTCTTCAGTTCTTGCAAGTGCTACTAAAGGGCTGTTTGGGAGGAGCAGATCGTTGGCAGTCTTCGCTCGGCATGGAGAAGGTGTTGTGGTTGAGGACAAGAAGAAGAAAGGTCGGTTCTGGTCGAAGCTGCTTCGACCCGGGGATAGGAGGAAGGAAGATGATTTTTTACACTCAAAGACCATGAAGGAAGTGCCTACATATTGGACTATGTTAAAGTGAAAAAAGCTCGATCCCTTGTGGTTTTGTTATGTGATTTTTTTTCTTTCCATGGGTTCTTTCGAGATATCAATCGATTGTTGGTTGTATGAGAAAGAAATAAGAGAGAGGACAAGAAGCTCCATCTCTTGATGTACAGATTTTGTTGTGATCGTACGTCATCAAGAAATTCGAATAGTGGAGTTGATTGATTTATATTACATTAGTATATGATCATGAGATTATTTTATGTTTAATTCATGTCTTCATTTTGGATGATCTAAACTGGGTGCTGAATAAATGAATGTCTGGTCAAATGGATCTTTAAGATTGGAAGAGGAAAAGATGGGAAGGGAGGACACTTTCCCTCTAATTGAATTTAATTGAATTACTTGGGGAATTCAACAAATACTGAGGGTTATACAATCCAATCCCACAATCATAACTAGTTTTATGACAATAAAGAGAGCAAAGCGTAGGAAAGTCACAAACTGATTTACATGGAAAACCATATATATATAATCTGAGAGAGAAAAGTATTGTTGGTTTTGGGTATTTCTCACAAGAATTACAAGTGTTTTAAATTTATTTACACTCGTGTTAAAACATGTCTATAGAGCATTTGAAATTTTCCGTTTTCGTTTGAATGTTAGAATTCTGAAAACTAAACTCAAAGTCATTTTAGGCCTTTAAAAGCTTAGAATTTCAGCATCTGAATATCGAACTGTACTTAGCATGAACCATTTTTGATATAGCATTTGCAGACTCCATAATTCTCTCCAAGAAAGACTTCTTAGAAATCTTCCAAGGACTTATTTATACAACTCAATTACCATAGAAATCAAGTGGAAAAAGCATGGGCCTTTCATACTTTGGATCATCTTTGTGTATGATGCGGAAATACTTTCATAAAAAAAAAAGTGCCTACTTTCCAAAATAACATATTACAATCAATTTCAACTTTGGAGGTTGGATTCCTATTTTCGCAGAAAAGGAAATACGCTTCACAACGTCTGCACAAACCTTGAAGAAAGAGACCCTGAAGCTAGTTTATGGTTTGTTTTTATTTTCTTTCCCATAAACTAGCTTCAGGGTCTCTTTCTTCAAATTAATACCACGAGATGCATTTCCACTCTCTTGATGGAAGATAAAATAAAAACAAAAATATCTCATTTTCTCTCTCACAAATGAAAAAGAGTACCTTATTATATTTTATGACTTTCTCCACCTTTCTCCCTATAATTTTCTTGTGGCTTGATTAGCCTAGTTAGAGGAAAGTGGAGAATGAGACATTATTGTTGGGCCTAGTGGGTCCAAACCAAGTGAGTTCATGATCATGAGTATTTTGATAATTGTACCCGGACTTATTTATTGACTAAGATAGGGTTTCTTGGGGAAAGAGAACATTATATATATGATGTAATGTGTAACCCATGAGATAGACGGACAGAAGAGTGAACCTAACTTAAATGAGAGTCGAGTTTCTTTCCCGTGGACGTAGGCAAGATTGCCGAACCACGTAATTCTCTTATGTGTGATTGATTGTTCTTGTGTGGTTGTTTGTTCGTTCGATCGCGGATTCGCGTTTCCGCATACACGCGCACAACAAGTGGTAAACATTATAACCTATCTTTACACCCACATGAGTCACGGATGTACATTTACATGCACTGATCATGTTGGCCTAACAAGAGATTTGCTGTATAGTACTAGAACTAAAGCTCTATAATTCTAACACTCCATGATGATGGGTCTAAAAAAGGGTTGTCGCGGAGTGTTAAAAGAATATCCTGAAATGAAGAGTTTCTATTTGACTCGCAACCTGGAGAGGATCATCATCATCCTAAAGTCTTATCCATAGCTACAAAGGTTGGCCTATATGTATCTGTTTTTCTCTGGCTGGCCAATACATGAAAATAATGTCATACATATACTGGCTATAAAGGATGGCTTATTTGATCAGCCCATAAAGGTTGGCTTATTTGTCAGCTGATAGCCTATTTTGAGACCGGATAACATGAGCTTGAAAAATGTTTAATCAACTCTTGGGTATTATGACAGAGAATCTGCATTGTGTAAGTGAAAAAAAAAATGTAACTCACAAGGTTAGGGGGTGCCTGATAGGACTTATCCAAAGGGACTGATGGAGATTTGCTGCTAAGATCCTAAAAGGAGAGAAACGAACAGTCAGAGGACCCTAGCTTTGGCAGCGCAGGGCTCTCCGATGCCTAAGTTAGTATAAGAACTGAACAGTAGGATGAAGATTTTTGGGGAAGAAGATGGCGTACCGACATGTGGTGTATTCGTTGGCCCCTCTTGCTCTGGAGCCATGGCTGAGCTTATATAGAAGAAAAGAGGGGGCAAGGAGGTGGTTGAGTATCTTATCATAGCACACCTTGTCAGGTACTAGGGAGGCGCAGTCCCATCGTGGCCTACTTTGACATCAACGACAGTCTCGTCGTAGCCCACTTATCTCATCAGGCCATACCATGGCGCTTTGGGAGCCGTGGAAGCCGCTTCTGTCATAGATATGGGCGGTGGAGCAATAAATGTCCTTGTCTTTATTACACGTTTCTATGACGTGTTTTTACTGAGGCTGTCGGTATTCATGCTTTTTACTGAGGCCGAGACCGCTTCCAAGGTCTGCCGAAATAGAGTATGCCGAGGCCGAAGCGGGGACCCTGTTCTGCCGAGACGGGGCTCTGATGGCAAATTGAAACATGTCACCGCTGCCGAACTGCCGAGTGGAAAAAGATATCGGGACAAGGGACAAATGACATGGTGAAGTCGCACGAGTTACTGCCGCCGAACCGACAAGGAACACGCTATTTCGAATATAATAAAGCAATGGTTGTCAGCGTCAGTGTATAAACAATTCATTTTTGCTTTTTTTAATCATATTTGTAACAAAGGTCCTCTCCTATTCGGACTCATGATTTATGTGAGGCCAAAGTGCCAAGACGAGACTCGTTACTGGCGCACGGCTGAGATCAATGTGCCAAAATGGGAACCATGTGCCGAGACGGGACTCGTGTGCCGAGACAAGAGTTATATGTACCGAGGTCGTGCTCCGGTTATACCCCACACAATATGAATTCATTAAACTTTAAGGAATTAATATCAAGGGCTAGTATCAAGATATTGAGATCACTCTTAATCCTCATTCTATCCTATTCATCTCTCAATTTCTTTGATTGTCATACATCCAAGTAGGCCTCACAAGAAATAACAAAGTCATTCGCCACATTGTTGGAGTTGTGCGTCTAAGATCCATCTTCAATATTAGTTCATCACATCAAACACCATCAATTCACAAGTGACATAGTATTTCTAAAAATTTAACATTTATTCTAAGATTTTAAGCCTAATTTGCAATCCAAAAGAGTAATAAATAACATAGAGATTTTTACCAAAAAAGATTATCAAGAATCTCAGTAATTAGCAATCAATGATAAGATTTCTTATGCCTGTGCATGCTCCATTGCAGTCTTAGACGAAATGGCCACAACACATTACTCTTGAAAAAACTTTCATTGCAACCAAAAACAGAAAATGAAACATAAGCAAATGAAGTCTTGGGTTTCTATTTTATTAGAATTTTCAATTTTTCTTATTTTCAGCTAGTTTTATTATTATTATATTTGAACCATTTTTAAAATCAAACATGATGTGATACAGGCAACTTTTCGAAAAACTGATCAATCTAGATCTAGTCAGGTAGAGACCAGTTTGTTTCATGTAATTGAATTCTTAAAACTCTAATATACTAAAATGAAAAATAAACATGAATATAAAAAAGTTCATCAAATAATCTCCCGTTTGAATACCCAGTCATCACCCCAGTAATTCAAATTACATGAAAGTCAAAGAACCCATCTACATACCAGTTTGGAAAGCCCACTTCATCTACTGACCAGAGGACCTCACTATTTATGTGTACACTCAAAACACGAGAAAAAGAAAAAATGTTCAATGTATACTATGTGAACATAGCAGGCCAAACATCCTCCTCTTTATTCATTGACATGACATAATTTTGAACTTGGAAGTATGTCTTCCTCTTTGTTTATCCTATGATGAATCTATCCATTTCTTTTTAGTACACTCTTAACTTATTTTCAAAAAGATATAAATACTTGATTCATCAAGGCTGGTTTAATTTCTGATAAATTATAGCTAAAAACACCATCATAGATGCATCAATTGCTTCCTCTCATCAATTAATGTAGAAGTAACACCACACTTCCCACCAGCATTTTATTTCAAACCCAAATTCTGGACATCAAGGAAACCCATGATGCCTGGACTTGCCAAATGACCTTGCTAGCCAGAGACACACATGCTAACAGAGCATCAAGCAGAATCAAAGGAAACTCGTTCAAATGGAAGCGTGTATCGGTATATGTATCTCTATCTAGCCAAAGACTTGAGCCCTGTTTGGGTTCCAAGGAAACCCAGCGCAAGGAAAGGCATTGGTCAACATCAAGGGAAAAAAAAGGAAGCAACAAAAGAAACAAAATTAAGACATTGATTGTTCAGGTAGCCTCAAACTAATGAAAAGAAGACAGTAGTTAAAACATTAGAAGCTGCTTCATTGCTTCAACTGGATATTCAATAATTGATAGTTTTCATCATGGTTTAATTATTTAGCTTTACGCCACGACGACCATATTCCTTCAAAGTGGACCTACATTTCATTCCCAGTAGCTGTAATCTTGACTTTTAAACTACATGTCAATTGAGGTAGGATCAATGTGATAGTTTCTTTCTAAGAGATCATAGTATGCTCAGGTATCTGGTTCGTACTAATGGGGCCCTCCTCCGTCAGGTTATCTAAACCCTTAACATCTTCAGTGTCACCTTGAAAAGCCAATCTGAAATATCTTCTACATGAAAATCCTGACCATTCAATTAGTGCCCTGCAAATACAGTTCAGAAAATATCGACTCAGTCAAAATAAACACATGGTGAATGAAATATGTTGGGTCCACATTCAACAGAAATAAGGCAAAAGAAAAGGAAAAGAAGTCTGGAACATACCAACTGGGATATTTTTCGCACCTAGGCCATCCATGCTCAATGATGGGGGCTAGTCATACATGGGCTAGGGTCGCTGAACCATGAGCTTCAATTTTACAATTGAAAATCTGAACAGAATATGGATACTCTACAGCTGAGCTACATATAGGTCCTTTATAGGAAATGTGAAGCCAAAAGAAAGGAATAAGCCCACCACTCAGGAAATTGTAAGCTCTATGGGATTGACAAGTCCAAAACAATTGCCAACCATACACCTAAATGAGACAACTGGACCCATGTAACTTGAAAGAATTGTTCTGATTTCGTTTCCTTCCCTGCTCTTATCTTTTCCACCCTGAATGTCTGACATCCGAGTTGTCATCATCATCACAGTAATCCCCATTTCGGTCACTTGATGTCTTTTGTTGTAAGTTTTGAAATATTTCATCCAAAGACTCAGAGTCAAGTGGCTCAAAATTTGCTTCCTGAACCTGCTGCTGAGGAAGGGATTTCTTGGCTCCAACACTGGCCTTGAAGCTTTGGAAACTCGTCTTCATTGATGCCCATGTTTTGGATAATCCAGAGGATGGAACGCCCATAATTCTGTTAGAATTATACTGGTCCGAAGAGTTATCTGCATTAAGCAAAGCAACTCTAGCTGATGATAAATTAGTATCTGATGCTGTTGATGCAGTGGATAAATATCTTCCCCTCTGTTCTCTCATAATAGAGGAATACTTGTTTCCAATTGCTTCGCTGATGTTTCCATATCTTCGATTCTCCTCCCTGGAAGGTTTAGATCGGCTTACCTTTCCACCCTCATCAGCTAAACTGGTTGTTGCTTTCATTTCCAGAACACCCTTATCCTGGATATAGTTTTCAAATTTAGCATTACTTTAGAGAAAACAGACCAAGTTATCAGGTCACAAAAAGCTACTTCTGTAAAAAGAAATGAACCGCCAACTTCAAAACAGGAGGTAATGTGAAAGGCAAACGGAGACCCTTCACTCAAAGGGTGAGTGTGTGATCGACTCGGATTGGTATTAGGTGGGCCCCATTAGGAGGTGTGAAGCATATGATCCGTGCGCGAGGAGTGCACTAGATCATTTGTACAGTGTGTAATGCAAACTGAGCCTCATGATTTTTGCGCCATTTTTGTTGTTATGGATGATATTTTGATGATATTTTTGTGAATTGAACTACCAAAATATTGGGTCAGTCATGACCGATACACATTGCCTATTGGCTGATATCTTAAACCATGGATCCATCTTTTGATGAATTAGCATTAAAATGCTATTGTTAATCTTTGATGCATTCATTCATAATTGTGAAAGTGACATTGTTTCAAGAAACAAAAAACACATTTCAGAAGACTGAAAAAGAAGGTATCTTCCAAGAGATTGGCAAGCATCTTCTTTTTTTCTTTTTTCTTTTTTTTGGGCTTTTTAAGAGATCGACAAGCATTACAAGTAGAAGTAGACTTACCAGGGTTGTTATCCCAGGCTCAACATCGATACTTGAACTATTTAAGTTTCTCACCAATGGGATGACATGCTCGCCAACTTTACGTCCTTGTTCAAGCAATGATCGCTCTGGGAAAATTAAATCAGTAAATCAAACATTTTGCACTTCTCAAGTATGACTTAAGCTAACAAATATAGGTCCATGGGTAAAGCCTCTTAGACCTAGATCCAACAGCAAGGGGCATGGTACCTCCTGATCAAGGATTAGATCTGTTGGTTTAGAACCACCAGCCAACCCACTCATTAGAAAATAAAACAGTTCTAAAGAAAGAGAGAAAAGGAAATGACATTTCATAGGTATCACACTAGAAATAAATAGGGATTCATAATAAATTAGCAGGTGCAAGTTAAAGAAGTACACGGGGTCATGTGTTGTGAGAGATGCAGGGGAGTTATTTGTCTTTACAAAAAAAAAAAAAAAAGAAGAATAAGAAGAAGAAAAGAAAAGAAAACCCTAATTTTTCTCTCACCCTTTAAGCATAATAAAAAAAAGAAAATGACTAAAATACCATAAATTTGTCACTATTATATGTAGAAAGGTAATATTGTTATTAGTATAAGGGGGTATTTTGTAATTATGGTAAATAGATAGGACTATCAGTAATTACTTAAATTTTATTAATTTTAGTCGAAAGGAGTTTTCCTTCTTCCTAATACTCCATTTCTCTTCTTTCTCCTCCTTTATCTCTTTGTTTCAAAACCTTATTTAAATATTCCCACATCTTAATCATAAAATGGACAGTGACTTTATCAACACTCGTTGAAATCGCAAAAATTGGGTTCATTGGAAAGCTAGTTCAAAAGCCCAACAATTGGATCCATCTTCTCAAGTATGACTTAAGCTAACAAATATAGGTCCATGAGTAAAGCCTCTTAGACCTAGATCCAACAGCAAGGGGCATGGTACCTCCTGATCAAGGATTAGATCTGTTGGTTTAGAACCACCAGCCAACCCACTCATTAGAAAATAAAACAGTTCTAAAGAAAGAGAGAAAAGGAAATGACATTTCATAGGTATCACACTAGAAATAAATAGGGATTCATAATAAATTAGCAGGTGCAAGTTAAAGAAGTACACGGGGTCATGTGTTGTGAGAGATGCAGGGGGAGTTATTTGTCTTTACAAAAAAAAAAAAAAAAAAGAAGAATAAGAAGAAAAGAAAAGAAAACCCTAATTTTTCTCTCACCCAAGCATAATAAAAAAAAGAAAGAAAATGACTAAAATACCATAAATTTGTCACTATTATATGTAGAAAGGTAATATTGTTATTAGTATAAGGGGGTATTTTGTAATTATGGTAAATAGATAGGACTATCAGTAATTACTTAAATTTTATTATTTTTAATGGAGAGGAGTTTTCCTTCTTCCTAATACTCCATTTCTCTTCTTTCTCCTCCTTTATCTCTTTCTTTCAAAACCTTATTTAAATATTCCCACATCTTAATCATAAAATGGACAGTGACTTTATCAACACTCGTTGAAATTGCAAAAATTGGGTTCATTGGAAAGCTAGTTCAAAAGCCCAACAATTGGATCCAATTTTACGCCATTTGGACATCGCTTAGTGCATCAAGTCTGGCCATATATTAAAAACAAAAAATAAATTATTGGTGCTGAGTGAGAAAGGCAATGTACAAAAAGAGAGCGAATGTCTATTTCTATGCTTGGATCAATTGATGAGGCAGGTAATCCTTCAATTTATTCTTATTTCCTATGGCTCCTCCAGCATCTCATTTTGATTCTTCATTTGTTGCTCTACATGAAGGTAAGCTTAAGTGTAATGAACATCCAATTGAAATTTTTGTGTCATATTAAGTTGTATCTCCCCCATTATTGTTTTTGAATGCCTCATCTGCAATAAAACTTCCTTTTGGTGTGGTTGAGGCTCTTTTAAGTGTAATGTGTCTTATTTGTGATATATCAATGAAGATTAGGGTTGGTCGTCTCTCTCTCTCTCTCTGTATGTGACACAGACGCTCTTCACCTTCTCTTTTCTTTCTATATGAAACCTATACGAAAGAACTTGAGCAACAGGTACAAATGCCGGCATATGTGCATGAAAACTGCAAGCCCTCATCTGACGGGCCCACCTTGAATGAGCCTTGGCCCGAAATCAGGGCAGACCAGTCATAAGGTGGTGTACACATGTAGGGTTGGTACATGCTCTTCTAACTGTCACAATATTTTAATATTATACATGTGATGTGGCCCATAGGATGAGCATACTGACTTGGGCCAATGCTCATTCACAGTGGAGCCATATTGATTAACAGCCTGAATCTTGGACTGGCAAGTTCGGACAGGACTTGCACCTTCAGAGTTGTGTTACCATGCACCATAGCAGAAAAAGTAAAATCAAGCCATAACCAATATAGATTTTGCACTCACCTTTTTGCATGATAATGACTCCTGCTGAATCAAACCCATCAATATCATCTACCTCATTTTGGTACCTGAACCTTCTCCAACTTCCCAAAAAGTCAAGCACTCGATCAAAGAAATTGCTTGCAACCAACAAGGTGTAAACAACCATAATAAGTGGATAGATTTTGTTAAAACCTTTCCCAAAAAATGGGACAGCATCATCTATGTTCCCCATTCTCTGCATTTCACATCAGAAAGTAGTCACTCAAGTCAGAGATACAAAAAGAAGGGTAGAAATATTGTATCATCAAGCTTCAAAATTTTAAAAGGCTGACATGTTTGCTGACGTTAGATAATCTCGAACCTCTATGCAGAAAAAGTATAAAACTAAACGAAATTCGAATACTTTCTGATGGCAAAGCTAAACAAAGGGAAGATTCAAACATATACTACCATCACTAGTGGACTTGTAAATTGGGAAGGTGGTTCAACATAAAAACATGATCACGATCCATCTTCAACAAATAAAGCATGAAATACTTGCCACATGTCAGACAAAAATGAAGTCATGAAAACTAGGCAGCACATGATTGGAGTTCAAGCATAGTCGATCTAAGCATAGGGAGGATCATATAGTCAAAATTGATTCCTATTTCCATTTTGACAAGGTAGAGTGGACCCCATGGAAAGTGAACTGAAAAAGTTCTTACTAGGAAATTTATCTATGCAGTGTTACTGTGCAATGGTAGAATGGATTTTGTGGGCCCATTTCGATGAGTACTAATTCATTTGGGGGTGGGGGTTGTGGATGTGATTGGGATGAAAGCTGTAAATGTCGTTAGGATAAGTTAAAAGAACAGAATAAGTTGTTAGTTTTGCAGTTTGAAGATTAGCCTCGTGCGTGTGTGCGCGTGCGTGTGTGCGTGTGCGTGTGTGTGTGTGTGTGTGTGTATGAAGACTGTAAATGTCATTAGGATAAGTTAAAAGAACATAATAAGTTGTTAGTTTTGCAGTTTGAAGATTAGCCTCATAGTTTCTATGTTCATCTAGGATTTGAAGATTAGCCTCATAGTTTCTATGTTAATCTAGGATTGGCTTTTATGTTTATCTCTTGAATTCTATATAATTGTGCACTACCTTTACGTTTTTTTTAAGGTACATTGGAGACGAACACGCACACTCACTCAAACATCCACATCCCTAACCACCAGAGCTACAGCTAGGTACGTAACATAGTTATGATTATTAGCTAATATGCTTATCAAAATTAATTTACATGGTAACAGAGCTGCTGGTCTCAACGGTCTATCAAAGTTGAGTCATTCGTGAGATGATCTCAGACCCTTCATCTCTTCTTGATTGAGGGGACATCTTGCCCATCAGCATCTCATCAATCCATTTCTGCTGGTACAGCAAATTGCAAGCCTGGTTCTCTCTTATATCACACTCATCATTCCACCTGCAATGTACTTTGATGTTTACTTCATTTGCAACTTGGAGTGAGCGGCAGTTCTAATCATAGTTTACAATATAGGCCAAGTCGAGTTGAATTGGACTCAGCACCTGCTGAGTCAAGTAGGCTCCATGAGCCACCCTCCGAATCTCCGATTCCCTTGACAAAGGGCAAATTGGAATTTTTTTTTTTTACATTTTAATATTGTGAGAAGATGTGGGAAGTTATGGGGTCCTTTTGCACTTATTTTGGAAGATTAGAATCATATTTTTTTGGAAGTATGTAGCATTCTACTCGGTAAAAAAAAAAATGGCCGCTTATAAATAACCACTTAAATTCATTCTTAATGATGAAAACACCTTGGTTCTGATTCACATCTACCCATTTGATGAGAAAGATTCCATCACTTGGTTGCACTTCTTGAGTCCTGCTGTACATCCAATGATCTCCACCAACAGAATCTTGTCAGCCACAAACAACCAGGCACGAGCCCACCGAGCATCTGGTGGCACCTTGTCTAGCGCCATCTCCAAAAGCAACCTAAAAGTTTGTCTCCTAGATCTGACATTACAATACTGTTTACTCGCAGTCTCTGCCCATCCAGGCCAAGCACACTATTCCCACGTCACCTTATTCTATTTCTGCTAGTCATTCCTTGTCCGACTTCCATCTCCTTGACAGATTTGCAGCCTATTGATCACAACACATCACATGCTGTTCAGTTTGCATCTTTAGGCAGCCTCGTATCATAAATTCCCATTGAACTTCCTCTCCTAGACCTCAAGGACTATTGTTTCCTTCGTTTCTTTTGCTTTGTCATCAATGGCATTGCCACTCTATCTTATGTTGTCTGCTTGCTCTTCAATCTAGTCAACTTACATCAGCGACGCTTGTTTGTTCCTAGATCAAATGTTCTTACATGGATTAATCCAATAGATGCAGCCCATATACACCCCATTCTCAAATTTGGTATTAGAGCGAGCCCCTTAAACTTTGAAGGGCTCAGTAGCATCAGGAGCCCTTCCAACTTTAGAGGGCTTGCATCACCAGCATGCCTTTGGTTTAGACCATATTCGAATATCTTCTGTCTTTCTATTTGGATGATGTCTAAATGATGGATCATAGGTTGCAAGGCATCCGAATTTGTCTTTGAATTCAATCATATGCTGGATGGATTCAATGTCATTAAATTGAATCATCAATTTGATAGATTTTCCAGCATCTCTGATAATTCGCATCTGGATCAGAACCCTGAGTCTGATTGTCTATTCTATATTGGATCTCCAAGCACAGTCATTTGTTTATCTTTCCATCTGATCATTTGTCTGGATTCATTTGCATCTTTCTTTACATTCCATTTGATCTACACTGCATCGTCGTTTTACCAGTCATGTTCAAGCGCTCTGTCAATCACCTGCTCCATCTACACCATCAATATCATCAGCTAGAAGCAGCATCTAAACTGTTGGATTCACCAGATTATTGCAATGCAGACTCAAGATTCAGTTATCTCAAGTTTGAGAGGAAAAGGATGAGATAGATCACCATAAGTTGTTAGTTTGTCATTACAAAGCTTCATAGTTCCCACGTTTATCTATAATTGCTTTTAAGTTCATCTCTTGTATTCTATATGATGATGTATGTAGTTAAGATTATTGGTTAACAAGGTTAACACATTAAGTTACATTTTTTTACTGGCAAATTAATTTAGAAATTCCACCCCCATCCAATCACATTTGCAGATTTGCCTCTTCATTTAAGCCATTGAAAATTTACATCTTTACAGCAGCTCAGATGATGATGGCCCATGTTCGCATGACGATCGACCACTCATGATTTTCCATGTGAGCCAATCGTGGATGGGGGTTTGATGTGTGTGTTAAAATTTTCTTCCAGACTGTATCATGATTAATTTGTTCACTGTCCAATCAACTAAATTTATGGAAATGATTGCTCATCAATGACTCCAAAACCTTGATGATTTTATACAAAATATGAGTTTTTTTTCATGTGATCAAATTCATAAGAAATATAAAGTACGAAAAAAAAAGAAAAATATAAATCGATATGATTGAATAACATGAAAGAAGTCCCACCTTTTCAAAAATAGTTTTGGCATTCCCATCGAGGCGAATGAGGTTGAGGAAGTTGTAAGAAATTGGTGGTGCATACCGTGCAACCATCCTAACAACAATGTTATTGATTATCAACTGCCAACTTCCATAAGTATAGACAGAATGCAATCAATGAGGTCCTCAGAGACAGAATGAAAAACTTACGAACATATCATTAGCAAGCTAACTGAGCATGTTTGTCTTGGAGTTAATGAATAGAACATCAGCATTCCAACCTTGAACAAGGAGTAATATGTGCCAATGCACATGTACATCAGTGGAACAAATGCAGCTATCTGCAAGCATATGAAATAATTGAATATATGGCAACAAATGAAAAGATTCAAAGCAAAACAAATATCGAGAGTCGCACATTAGCTTTCACAAGAATACATTGCTAAAAAATAATAATAACAATAACAAGAAAAACCACAAAACCAGAAAGCTTTGGCAAAAATGTGTGCAAATTCAAATAGATTAATTTTAACTCATGGATTACACCAGAAAATTCACATTAAAATTCAAATATGCAAAATATGAAAGTGAGTTAAAGCAATGTAAAGTAAAGACAAAACAAGTTTGCCTAGCCCACTCCAATAGGCTCTCATAAGAGTTCTCAAGGTTGAAACTATATATATATATATTTTATAACTTTAGAAGGTATTTGCTTCTTAAAGAACTGAAAAGAGATCCATATAAAAAAAAGAGAGCTTTGCAGAAAAATAAAGCACATATATGTATAACCTTTTCTAAAACTTACCTGTACAAGAACTTCTTCCTTTCCACCAGCATTAATTAGAAGTGAGAAAAGAGATAAATGAACTCCGCTAGGCAATAGAGTAGCCTCTGCTAAAAGAATAGCAGCTGACATACATCCAAGAATAATGGCCAAGAGTTTCACAAGATGTTTCTTAAGTATACAACTCCAAATCAACTCTGCACAGGACCAAACAATATTTTCAAGGAGTAGCCTCAATTATTAATTATCAGTTCCTATCAACAATAAAACTCAAGCAACAAGAACTGAAAATAAAACTCAAGCAACAAAACTTGTTATAATTCAACCATTCAATATCACTCATCATGAAAATAAGTCTTTTTTTTCAGATGAACTAAAAGTCAATAATCATTGTTATCTTCTTATGCTCCCATTGACTTTTGTCACCTTTTGTGTATGAAATGGATGGGAGACGGGCCCTTTCAGGAACATTTTGAATAGTTTAATTGATGGGCCTCCTGCTCTGTAAGAGAAGTCTTAGTTCTAATGGGTTGCATATATTGACCTTAATTCTTGTTTTTTTTTTCCATTGAAATGGCTTATTCTTGTGCTACCCCACAAAAATGGACACATTATTGTACATGAAATAGTAAAAACTGTTTCTAGTTCAAAAATTACCTGTTGTATCAAGGAAGGGTCCTAATTTGCCAGTTCGACTAACTCTGAAACTTGAAACATATTTCCTGCAAGAATAAGATTTGAGGAATTTGTATTTAGCAGAAATAGATCCAGATTGAAAATGAACATATTGTACTGCTCCTGACCATGGGAAACTAGTAAACATTGTAGGAAAAATGAAACTACTAGCACAGGGTTTTCTTGGGTGAAACGAACTAATTCTACACTACTGCGTTCTATATGATGAATGGTAACTATCCTTGAAAATAGAAAGCTAAACTGTTAAGCTTAGATCTTTTAAAACTGCAATCAGACAAGAATATCTGTAACTTCTACAACAAACCTGATAACCTCTCCCAGGAGAGCACAAAACAAGCTTTGGCAGAAGCAACAAGGGAACACAGAGGACCCTGATCTTAGGATCCTCTATTGTTATTGAAATCATGGTTTTAAAAATGGCCCTTTGGTACAAAATTCTTCTCTGCCACTTCGCAATCTAAAACGACAATTGAGAGCTGCATTTAAGGTCTTATAGTTTACTCTTCTCCCACATCTCCCAGTTCCCTGTATTTGCTACAATTTAATCTACGACTCCATAATTTAACATGTCACTTTGCGTGCTGCATTTTAGTCTGCGTTCATCTGCCCTCATTCAAGCTCCTAGAACTAACACCACTTGAACTCATTGCACAAGTGCTGCTTCTGATCTTCTGTCTAATGTGCCCAAATCATCTGATGGTATCCATTGATTTTTGTTTACCTCTCTTCTATTGGAGCCACCAGTAGATTCTTGTATGTAGTCATCCCGATTCTATTCTTTCTTGTTACTTCATCTTATCATATGCATCTCAGAGATGTACTTTATTTCTTGTCATTTCTTACCTAACATTCTGCACCAAATAGAATCGCAGATGTAATTACCACCTCACAAAAGTCCCCACTGATCAAAGTGGCACTCTTTTGACTCTTTTGAAAGCACAAAAGGTTTATAGGGGCTGGAATTTCACTTTTTCAAAATTTGCACAGTCCACATGAAACTCAGAGTTCCATCTAATAGTTCTTCATAAAATGCAAATTTTGAATTTGCCTGAAGTCCAATACTGATAAAATTTCATATTCCTAAACATGTTTCAGAAATTCCACATGCATGAGACGTGTGCATTGTCGGTCCCATCCACAAAGATATGTGAATGCCAGGCCCATTTATGAAGACATCAACATGGTGAGAGTGAGACCCAAAGAATGAGCACCATATGGAAATGTGTATGGCGGGGCCCAGCGACAATGATGTGCATGTGGTGGGACCTAAATAGCGGCCTCACTCACCCATGGATATGCGCATATGGTGGAAACTAAATACAGGGCCTGCCTATCCATGGAGATGTATGGAGGGGACCACATAAAATTCTAGTCAAACTCCCAAATTCTAGAAATCAAGTAGGAGGGAAATCCAAAACTTTCCCAAATTCGGGAATTATGGATTTGCCACCAAATGGCCTCTAAGTGATATTCCATTTCAAGTAATACATCTTCCCCAAAGCACTAAACTTGTATTCCATTTACTTTGCTTTCGCTATGCTAATTCCCAAACTACTTGATTCAAAAGCGCTTTATCCAGAAATCCAGCTTATAGTTACTTTTATTCTTGCCTGACTAATTAGCATAACATCATATACAAACAACATACACCAAGAAACTTTTATGCAGATGCTTGGAGTAAAATAGTGCTAATTGAGAACTCTATCACAACTCCACAACCACTTCTTACACTCTTTGCTTGCCCTTCGAAGTTCATTATCGTTCAAGACATTGCTCGTGAAAAGGGTTTTCCTTTTCACCTATCTTCTCATGCCATCGAGTTTATGTGCTTCAATGTTACACTGATTCTCACCCAACTTCCGCAACAGACCATTGTTGCTCAAGTTCGGCTGATTATTGAGGTTGGCTCTTGTGCTGCATCAGAACAGGCTTGTGTGGTTGGAAATCGACAGTTTGCAAAGAGCCATAATGATACAGGACTGAAAGATCCAAAATTCATGGATCCTGTGTTCGATCTGGATCGAGCCTTGATTTACTTGGATCGATTTGATCAGTCCAATGGGCTTTTAATCCATTTAAATCGGAGCCCAATCAAACATAAGGGCTCGAATCTGAATTTTAATAGGCCTAAATTGGGTTTAAAATCTCTAAACTCAATGTCAGCCCAAAGAAAAATATAGTTCCAACCATGAAGGATTGACCCAAAGGTGCACCGATCCACATGACAATACAAGCTCTACAGGTGGGGCCCAGGAAACTTGTGCTCAACATAGTGGGACCAAGACCACCTTGGAGAGGACGTCCAAGCAGTGCTGACTGCTGAAGGGAGGGAGGTGAATAGGCGGGTTTGTGTGTGTGTGGTAGTGGTGGGTTTTTTTTTTTTTTTTTTGGTGGTGGGGGGGGCGGTTTCTTTAGGATAGAAATGGCTTTTTAACAATTTTCATAGGTATTTTTGTCATATAGGTATAATACTCCTCAAATTTGGTCAAAAGCATGGAATTGTGAGAAAGTTGGGGCAATAACGTGACTTCCTCTCTTCAAAAGAAAGCCATCTCAAATGATGTTTCAATTCCCCCTATTTCATGACAACTTCTGCAAGATCCCCATTTCACAATGCATGAAGAATCTTGTCGAGATATTGGGGGGGGGGGGGGGGGGGGATAATACTCCTCAAATTTGGTCAAAAGCATGGAATTGTGAGAAAGTGGGGGCAATAACGTGACTTCCTCTCTTCAAAAGAAAGCCATCTCAAATGATGTTTCAATTCCCCCTATTTCATGACAACTTCTACAAGATCCTAGCCCATTTCACAATGCATGAAGAATCTTGTCGAGGTATGTATTGTTAAGTAGTTGTTTGTGCAGTTTCCTATCAGCAATTGGTTTTGGGATTATTGGCTAGCAACTTTGACATGGTATCAGAGCAAGAGGCCTCGAGTTCGAAACCACGCAGGGCAGAAATGCCCCATGCCGCGTTGTGTGTTTGTGCGGGCGCAAAATGCGCAGGGCAAAAAGGCCCATGCCGCGTTATAGTCTTGTGCAGGCGTGTGCTTCGGATCCGGGCGGTGTCCCGCCCGAGGGGGGTTGTTAAGTAGTTGTTTGTGCAGTTTCCTATCACCAAATGGTTTTGGGATTACTGGCTAGCAACTTTGACATGTATTGTCATCTAAGAACCTAAAAAGGGACATATTATGAGTGTTTTATCAACAATCAATTGAGGCCTGCCAGAATAGGTGGGTAGGTTATTGGCAACATGACGTCCATCTGGGCCCCTTCTATACAACCACCATCAAATATCGAAGGTTGGGTCCACTGTCTATCTCAAAGGTCATAGGAACACTACTCGCAACTTACCCACACTTAATTTACTATGTTCCAAAGGAGCCCTTTAAGCCATTGGAATGTCTCAAATTGATAGTGTAGAAACTATACAATTTCTAGTTTCTGGCGTTTGACACTCAAAAGTCAAAACATTTTTTTAAGGACTACAGACTAAAAAGTCCCATTTTATATTGATGTGAAGAATGTGAGCAACAAAGCTTGAATGGGTGACCGGTGAAGGCCAGACATGGTTTGACACAACCCGACCAACTGTGTTTAAACTTGGACCCAGACCTGGTATTTATCTAGTTGGATCTAGACAGGCTTTAGGTACAATTCGGCCCACTTGCAACTCTAATTCCATTTAGAGTTTCCATAAGCCAACTTTAACAAATTGGACTAATTAAACGATCTTCATGTATCCAATTCTAGCATATTTCTGTCAATCAATTTGTTTAGAAATATATTGGACAATAAATTTTAAGATGAATAATGAGTTATTCTCAATAAAACCCAAATTTGTTTTAATGAGCTGGTTTATATACACCAGCGGAATCAAACCAAACCCCCACCGGAAAAAAAGAGACAAAAGGAAGAACTTATGGTCCACGGCCACCCCTGTTTATATATGGATAGTTTCTTTGTTATGATTTGTGAGTTTATTTTAATGGATGTTTTCTCTTAGTAATGTCAATCCAGCCTTGCTTGGAACTTGTATTATTCAGTTAGCTATAATTTAGGATCTTGTATCATTAAGTTATCTATAATTTAGGAAATTGTATCTTTATGTTAGCTATAATTTAGGAACTTGAATTGTATTAGGATATTAATAATAGGGTATTCAATCCCTATATAATGAGAAGGATGCAACCCTAAGGGGTACACGATTTTCTCCAAACACTTTATTCTTCCCATGCGTCTATTACTGTCATTTGTCAAGTAAGGGTTTTTTACTACTCCTTTTAGATGAAATCGAGCTAATACCTTACTCATTAAAAATTAATAGATTTTTTTTTTGGTGATTGTTAATTAGAAAAAGAAGTTCGTTAAAGTAATTACTGACATTACGTTACTTGACCATCTTTGCCCACCAGAAAAATTTCTTGGCCCGCCATTGCATCCGATCACTATTAAATTCCTTAGAAGTTGCAATTTATGAAACTAAAGTGAAGACACACAAAGACGTTAGGAATCCTTAAAGCAAGGAGCTTTTCAAGGGGGTAAGGATTCCAAGTATAGCAAGAAGAGAGGGATCCTCCATGAAGGGTCATCCAGGAGGGTTTCCACACCTTAGAAAACTTCCTAAATTTAGTTTATTTCCTTTAGGGCACGTTTGGTGATGGGAGAGGGATCTCCAAATTGGAAGATTTCTTGGTTCCAGCGGAACCAAGCTATCCTCAATGAGGGTTTTTAAGGGGAGGAATCGCCGCATTCCGTGTTTGACTAGCATAGTGAAATCACACCGTTTACACTATACTATATCCAACGGTTCACCATTTTTCACAATTTTCTCAAGATCCATGGTGAATCAAGGCCCCAAATTTAACCAGTCAGCCGCTTTCAGTAAATGGTTGGGATCTTGATTTAGGGACCCCCAGAAGTCCAGAAAAGCAGGTCTGGTGGTCTGGAATTTTTTGCAATTTTCTCAAAATCCATGATGAATCAATGGCTGAAATGTGACCACCAAACCGTTTTGTTGCCTTCTGAAGGGGATGAATGATTGAGGAGAGATGTTAGGATCAACGACTAAGGAAATATGGGAGTTGGAGATGATGATTTGCTTATGATTATCTTGAGTCCTTGACCAAATTAATTACAAATTTTTTTTCATGGAAAGGATCGAACAAAGTCTTACTTGACGAGTAAGAACTAAATAACGCCTTATTCCTGTGTCTTATTCGAGCCTTACTATTACCTTTTCATTTTCACAATGTAACAAACTCGAATACTATAAAAAATTAAATCAATATCTCTTTTCTGAAATGTTGACATTTATTCAGCAAAAAAGAAGACAATAATAAAACTGGTTAAAACTCTATAACTTCCAAATAAAAAGTCAAATATAAGAGAATTTAAATAGTGGAAAATGATGATGTTGGTAATGATGGAAAAACTCTATGCATATGAACAAATCATCTGGTTCAATAGTGGTTTTCATACTATAGAGGATATTGCATAAGAACAAATCATCTGGTCCAATAGTGGTTTTCCGAATTATTGAGGATGATGCCATCCAGATGGATGTGATAACTTAATATTAAAAAAAAAACAAAAAAAAAAAAAAAAAAAAAGAAAAAGAAAGACAGAAAGAAAACAAGGACAAAGAAAGAAAGAAAGAAAAGATTTTTCTTTTATAACAAGAAAGAAAGAAAAGATTGATGGGATAAGACTTCGAAAATGATGATGACATTAAAACAATGAAACATAGATAAGAACAAACCATCCAGTTAGATAGCGGCATTCATAACTTTTTATGGTGTCCTCCAGCTCCAGTGCCTCCATCACGTAGGACTTATATTCACTGCAAAAGGCAAAGAAAACATAAATTGTTTCTCCATACAAATATGATGACGAGTAGAGAAGGTTGACATCCATTTAGTCATTCGATTTAAAGATGCATGCTCTACACCAATAACTGTTTGAAGCTTAAAATATATTAATAATTGAGAGGCGTCGGCTACCAAACACTAGTCTCCAAAATTTAATGGAAACAACAAAGCTTTGACACATGACACAAAGCAAATGAATAAACCAAAAGATTTCCTCCTGGCAGTAATAAGATTCAATAGATAAAAATAAAGAGCATGATGAAGAGCCAAAGCCTGTATCAAGATTGTCGCACCACCATCACAAGCAGGTTGCCGATGTACACATGGAAAACTAAGAGCAATCACAGCATTCGATTGACCAACCAGCATTCAAAAAATTGTTTAGAATATATGACGAAATGACGACTACTTTTCCAAGTCTTTGTTATCATCATGGTTATAAAAATTGGCAGAATCTGAGTCAACTAGGCCAGTAGGAAGTCCTGTGACTCCTGTCAGACTTCAATTTGCCTACATGGCTGAGTCCTTATATATGGGTTTTTTCCTCTTCATTTTTTTTTTTCGTTTTTTGTTTGGAGAGGGTGCAAGAGGTCTTTAAAAGGGCCTTCGGTGAGTATTGAAGATCTAAACTGACTTTTTGCAAGATCCAATGATACAAAGATCAAGATTACTATTCATCCAAGCAAAACAATAAACCACAAAATCAAATGCTTTAAATTCATTAAAAACAATTAAAATATAATGGGAGTCCTTGATGTAGGCCAGACCATGGTCTACCAACTCATTGGGCATCCACAAGCCCAATAGGTCATTCATTTAGTTAGAGTTATAATTTCTTAAGAGTCTTATTTAGAGAGTTGTGATTCATTTAGAAGTCATTAAAATTAGGAGTTTTATTTTATTTGGGTTGTAACCAAGTTTAGTTTCCTTTATGGTTTAGGAAAAATAGAGTCCTACTTGGAAAGGGGATGTCCAACCCTTCCTATAAATATGTAATCCCTCCATTGGGAGAGTAGTTCATGATTATTCAATAATAAAGATTGGTTGGTTTGCTTGATTTTCTCTTTCTCTTCAATGGAAGAGTGCTATTAAGGTCCGAGAGGAATTCGGTCAATTCCCATCTGTGGAGTTGGTCCTCACTTGAATCCGTCCCGGATTCGTCAAACTCTCTCGCAGGGTTTGTCTACGCCCGTTCCATCACAGCTTGCGGATCCAGGCTGCGTCAGTCCTTAAATTCTATAACTATAGAAAATTATTTTTCCTTATTTTTAGATTTTCAAATGTATTTTTCATATCTTAAGCAGCTTTATGGTGCTGCTATCGACTTGGCTGAGTCAACCCAACTTGAGGTGACCGAGTTGCACCCCAAATTCAAGTTTGAGAACCTTGATTAACATAGTCCATAAAACAAAAAACCTGAGAGTCAATGTACTAAAGGTAAAAAGATTAAGAAAACCTACCAAAACGTCAATTACACTGAAATATAAGCTATTGATTATGCAAAATGAATGAACATAGATCTAGGCAAACCAAGGTAAAAAAAAAAATCCAAATCTGTAATTCTCTTCTGAATTATCAGTTAATAATTAAAAGAAAACAGATCCATGTTTCAAATAAAAAAAAATGGAATTTGTTACAACACAACTTGTGTGGAAAAAGCATCACCAAATTGTAATGAAAAAAAATCACAAATAAGTGAAATCACTTGACATTAGCTGATCATTTTTTATAAATAAAAACAACCTAAATGATTAGTTGTTGCATACCTTTTGTATCGGCAGTACTCCTCTCGAGCTATCCTAAGCTGACGTCTAAGTGTAGCCATTGATTTCTCATCTGTATCGTAGTCCATATCATTGTCACCCAACCTGCCTCCTGACGGTTTGAAGGATGGGTCTTCTTTGAACTAGAAGAAAGAAACTGAAATGTGAAGTCATATAAAAATAAATATATATCTATATTTCACTTAGAAAGTTTTTGAGTCATTGTCCCGAATTTGCCTACAAGAAGACAATTACCATCCTAATTAACATGCTGTCAATAACATCCATGCAGGGTCTTAAGGGATCACGCCTGGACATCTGATTTGAAGTTGCTTGAGCAACCTGATGACAAATACCAATATAAAATGTATCAGAGATGAAGATGTATGCAACAGATGCAGGAAATGTTCACCCATATTCAATATCTATATTGAGCAGATAAACAAACAATAGAATTATAGAAAAAAAAACTTGACAATTCATAATGTAATTCCAAGAAACACATCATGATATTATTTCAAATTATTAAAATAAAAAAGGAACCACATTTCATGATGGAAAACATTAAACCGCATAACAGCCAAGCATTTAAGAATACAAGTAGTCATCATATAAAGAGGAGAGATGGGGCTCATCAGTCTATGCATAAGTTTACTATGCCCATGTTGTTTAAGTACAATTTGGTCATCCAAACTGTTGATCTATTGAGAATGATATTATTTAGATTTGATGCCTTGATCTGATGGCTGCACCATGAATGGAATCCCAAAATCCTCAAAAAGAAGAGAACTGGACGATTAGATGTTCCCATCAAAATGAGTTTTAGACATCCTCAATTTCAGGTGCGGCACACATCCATTACTCTGGATGACCGAACCATGGGTCTCACACATACAGAACAGGGAGGCACCACCAACTGTACATTACAGAGAGCAAGATTTGATAAATACTCTCATGTAATTATGTGCACACACTCGTGAGTCGATGAAATACATGCATCATGGTTTGAAAGATTGGCCAATCTTTATCCCAATATCGGCCACAATGTCCGATACCATCGTTCACTGTGGCTGTGACATTGCTGGATTGATTTTTTTTAATAAAAAAATTAAGGCCTTTTTTTTATTTTATAGGTATTAAATTCTTAGAATTTCTAAACAGTGCCATTATATCAAAGGGGCTAATGCAAAGGATTAAAGGTGAAGATCCACAAGAGGCCATCAAATGATCTCACATTTGATATGAATTGATTACCTATCCATCACATTTGTAATTATATCCATGAAAAGTGATGGTCTCATCTAGAATCTACACCTTAGACTCTTCACTTGTCAACTCTTTAATACTCCTTTTATAGAATCCCCTTTGCCACGACTTTTCTAGGAATTCAAATATTCAATACCATGTAGGCAAGCGTACTCTTAATGGAATATAGTACCAATTACAACGTGGTTCTTTTTGTGAGCTTTAGTTTGTGGGGTCGACTTAAGACTGTTGCCAATAATAGTACAGCATGGAAGAGCAAATGTAGACAACGTATCAAGGATCAAAACAACTACCCAAAAAGCTCATGCATATATGGATCGATTCATATAAAAAGAGCCAAGCTGAGAATGAGACTAAATTCCTTGGAATACATTTGATTCAATCATTAAATCTTAACAGTTTCAACGATCTAAGATAAAATAATGATGCAAGACCCAGGCTACATACCCTTGTACTGTGACCTAATGGGAAAAAATAGATCTCAGCATTTTCAGATATTCTGCATTGTTTAGAAATGTTTTAAGGGTCAATTTACAATTTTAGTAGTAATGGACCGTGACAGCCATGGCTTGCTTCATATCGCTGCAACATATCACTTTCCCACCAACTCCCTTCTCGACCATGATTATAAACCATGAGGAGCATATTTGGACAACAAGAGCCAGCAACATAGTTTTAAGGTGCTCATTTAGCAATCACGAGGTTGCACTTTTGAGTCACTACTATCAAAACTAAGATGAGCATATATAAATGATTTGCACAACATAAAACATATCTAAAGTTGGTTTTGAAGTTTAACACTCTGAATATAAACTCATGCATATGCCATTATGTATCTTTCGTGGAAATCTATTGAAGATTATAGATCACGTTACAAATTTATATGTCATTGTTCCATTAAATATCTTCTTCTACCTACTGACAAAAACACCACTATCAGTAGACATCAACAGGAACTTGGGGAATGTTGCCATTTTTAGAAAAGACATCCTTCTTTGAACTTAATGCAATCGTCTCGAGGCTATAGCTGTACACATCAAAAGGGACTTGGGGAATGTTGCCATTTTTATAGAAGGCATCCTTCTTTGAACTCACACAATCGACTCGAGCCTATTTGAAAAAAAAAAGTCCACTTTCTTGAAACAAGAGCTCTAATAACACAATCCACAGGGATTGGGCGCAATCAAGACCCTAGGCCATCTATGACAAAATGGCTCTTTTGTATGGAAATAAGAGCTCTAAAAACTAATAACACAATTCTCTGGGTCACAAATTGGAGTGCGTGCGTGCGTGCAAATTATCTCATTAAAATTAGTTCCAAGTGTTTTTGAATTTTGAGGTCTAGAGTTACAAAAGTCGCCTCCAACCAAATACAGAGAAAAATGAACTAGCATTCCAGGGTTATCATGGAAATGGAGACATTTCATACATATACGCACAACATCACAAATAATAATGTATTACATATATTAAGAATTATGGCCAAGAACAATCCATTTTCAATAATAGATAAATTTTATCCATAAAAAATTATGAAAAATATACTTACTACAATTGCATTTGAAAGTTCTTGATGAGCATTATCAAGTCTCACAGCCATTTTAGCAATTCTGTGTGAAAGAACCTTTTGGCGATTGCTCCAATCTGAATTTCTCCATATGCCTTTTGGAATTTCACTCAAACCAAAGCCGAGAAGAAATGCACCAGTAACGAGTCCAAAAGTATTTGAGCAGGCCATGGCTAACCCCACAATTCCTTCACTCCTGGGAAGATAGAGAAATCATGCTCAAAAGATTGAACATATGTATGCTGCATAAGATTGAATGGAGTGGGAAAAGCAAGCGGGGTTTGAAGCATGGCTTCTTCACAATTGGGATGAAAAGCTGTCATGGCGGGGGTCGACACCTGATAGCATTTCTAGAGAAATAGACAAAGGAATGAGGAAGATTTCGATGGGATTTGATCTATCACAATTAATCTCCATCTTTCATTTGAATCCATGACATCCAATTGGCATCTTGATCAACTTTGCACCACTGGCCAGAGAACAGGTAGATTAACTTTGCCATACATATCAGGCAATGTCTTCAACCATACCTAATCAACTTGCCAAGTTGACTCAGAAACTCGGCCAATTAACATTGTTCACTCAACTGTGTACAGATTTGTGCCGAGTGGCCCGAGTATCAGTGGACTCATTTAGCCAGGTAATTGCTAGGCTATGACTTGTCCGATCGCAAAGGTGCTTTACAATTTTAAATTGTCATGAATTTTGACCCCTGATTGCTTCGGCAACCCAAATCGAGTTGAGAACCCCACCTTTGCCTAGGAAAGTCATTTTTTCCCCTCTGATGTAAACTCTCTCACACACACACACCCCACTACTAGAGTCCCTCACCAACAGCACTAAAACCAGCGTTTGATCCTTGGTTGTTTCCATTGAAGGGAGGTGTCCCAAGCAGGTCAAGCTGGACAAATTGCCTCTATTATACATTTATCAAGAAAAGTAAATCAATTTATGCATAATAGATCTATTAAATGCGTGATAAGCCCCCCATAGCGTTAGGACTTGAAATAGCATTCTACTTAATAAGCAATCAATTAATGGCTGAAATTCTAGATAGTTTATTTATTAAAAATGTTAACCTTGTTAGGGCAAGGGTAAAAAGTAAAGGGGGAAAATGGAACACAAACTATTAATAATATTTGAGATATAAAAAATCAATATTCAAATAAGTAACATTTGATCCCATATGGGCAGACAAATGATTTAATATGAATAACTTTTGGGCTTCGGTAATTGGTGACCAAAACTGATAATTATGTTTTTATGTTTATCTCAATTTTTAAAATGTTGTTTCCGACTTTTGTAATATTTATAATTTTAATGACTCAGTCACCCTTCTCTCAAGTTGACTTGGCTTGGTCGGACCAAGTCACACCCTAGACTCAATAACATTTGAAAAATATGAAAACATAGCAAGAATTAATCTAAAAAAAGGGAAAAATATAGTTCTATGAGTCTAGAATGTCAAGTTTGTTGTGTTTCATTTATTAATAATGAATTCAAGCTGTCATAGGTATGCAAGTTTATTTCATTCAGTCAAATGAATAGCACCATTGACCTTCATGCTTGGACCATAATCATCATCATTAAAGCCTCCAACTATGTTGGAGAGAAAAAAAGTGGTTTTGATCTTATAGAATCAGTGTGAATTGTCCGTAAGAGCCTCCACAACTTTTTTCTAATTGGAAAAATAAGGAATAAAGTGCATTTAGGGCCCAACATAGGACTCGGGCAGGTAGGTGACTCAACTCAGCACCAAACATGTCAAAGTCGACAAGGCTGAGTCTAGTAGGACTAGGCCAAATTTTAAAACCATAGACTCCAGTCCTTGGCCTACCAAGTCAAGGCTGAGTCATGAGTTGGAAAGCTTGCTACAACCTGGTTACATCTTCTATGCTAAAACTCGGTTACATTTTGTTTTGTTGCAAGTTAATTATATTTTTTGATTACCCTAAAAAAAAGGTTGAATCTTTTACTTGGTCAAAGAAAATGTTTGAATTCACCAAGAAGATTGTCATAGATTCCGTGTAGCAACAACCACTATCTTCTACTTTCTACTTCTGTGCCTCTGTTTTTTGGTTATTACTAAAATATTCTTGTTACTGCATTTAAAGAAGGGGAAAAGTAACAAGATGCAAAAGGCATTGTAGAAGATAGCTTCCTATGTAGATAGGCCAATTTAACATTTATTGAGCCTGATCACTAATATCTTTAGATGTTTCTTGATAGCTGAAATAAAATGGACATAGTATGAAATAAGACCCTGTTAGCTGGGAATTTATGAGTCTATAGAGGTGGGCGGTGGGCCAGGTGGCACTCACCAATAATGAGGGACTAAAAGTTATTAGTAGTCATTTAAAAGAGGAAGAAACATATCCTGTGGAAAAGCTAAGGATCTCTACAGAATGTAAAGTACTTAGAGAGGCTCTTTTCGACCCAAATCTCTCCAACTGAAGACAAAGATTTCAAGCAAGGAAGGTGGCTGCTCTAGTCAATAGCCTGGAAGCAACCATCTATACTGAAGCAAGTGAAGACTCCATGCACTGGACAAAAACTGCTGCGAGTAGGAGTAATGTGACTCCAATCGCCACTTGATTTCCTGGCCTGGGATGAGGGTCTTTTGGTTTTTCTTGGTCTCTTATCTTCCTTGCATGGTCTACTTTATAAACTTTTTTTCCTTGCACCAAGTTTTGGCCATGTTTTTTGTGATTTGGTCCAGCCTAGCTGCCCGCCAATTCACGTAGATATCTTGGTTGGAGCTCTCAAGGATATATTAAACTGATAAGAACAGATACTACACTTGATCTGAGCCAAAAGCCCGACAAAGGTATACTCTCCAGCATATATACTTGTACATTGTACATCTTCTTTTGGAATATAAACACTTACCTTCCAAAAAAAAAAAAGTTCCAGTAGCTCTGCTAATAGCAATGAAAATGAAAATGGGTCCCCATATACCTGAAGGATTCAAATTGAAAAAACCAGGTATTGGTCCAATGTTTAGACTCATTTTTAGTTTGTTCTGGATTTGATTCCACTGCACAGACCCCAAATAAAATTCAAATCCAGGTTCGGGTCCCCATGGACTTCATACCGAAGAACCAGAGTACCCAATGACACAGCTACATATTGTATACATATAGATACAGATGCCTATGACCCCTGATTACCCACTTACCCAAAGGACCCGACCCAAAAAATCCAGGCACGAACTGCAAATCCTACCTGACTGATAATTGAGTTTAGGTTCAGGTGGCAGGTCCACATTCCAGGTCTGATTGAGAATCAGATCCAGCCCATACTAGTCTGAGACCAAGGATACAAATACCAAAGTGGGTAACATGTTTAGTGTATATCAATATATATATACATTACAGGGAGATGCTCCTATGATAGTTACTCTCACGGTACTATGAGAGGAAGGGTGGGGGCCCTCACATCCATATCCAATGCCAACCGCCAAAATATGAGGGCCCCCACCTCTTACTCTCATAGTACCGTGAGATTAACTCTCACAAGAGCATCTCCCTACATTATAGATCACTATATATTATATGGAATATAAATAGCTATATATTTATAATATATTAAATTGATATTGTTGTATATTATATAATAAGTTATAAAATATAGAATAACAGTGTAATTTGGCTTGGAGTTGGGGTTCAGTCCAATGGGTCCATTAGCATTGAGTTTGTGTCCTAAATACTAGACCTAGTCCAGTTCAGGTCCAAGTTTGGTTTGATCCGAACCCAAACTGTTGACATCCCTACATATGGATATATTTAAGTATATTTTTATTGGTTGAAGAGGAGACTCACTTCTAGAAGATAAGGACATACCACCAAAGGAATTTTTTTACAAGAATACAATTAGACCAGTTATAACCTATGGAGCAGAATGTTGGCCGATCAGGAAACACATGTAAAAATGTGTGTAGCAGATATGAGAATATTGAGATTGATGTTTGGTAAAACAAGGAAAGATAAAATCAGAAAAATGAGCGCATTCAGGAGCATTTAGGGGTAGCATCAGTACGTGATAAATTAAGAGAGACTCGTTTGAGATGGTTCCAACATGTCCAACATAGGCTACCAACGACACCTGTGAGGAAAGGTTTTTCAATACAAGTTGATGGCCCCTCGAGAGAAAAGGATAAGGCTAAATAGGACATGGATAAAAGTAGTACAGATAGATGGCCCAAGGTAGACTAGAGTGGAGAAGTAGAATTCCTGTACCCGACCCCAACATGGTTTGGACAAGGCTTTGATGAGATTATTATTATTATTATTAATTATTATGTGTTAGTATAAATAAACTGGTCTCAACTTGGGACCATAGCCAAGCACTTTGTTAAAGTTTGGGCCTAGGTTTAGGTCTCAAATAAATCTAGGTACGGGTATGGGTCTTGTAACTTGGACCTAGTTTGGTTTCTGGTTTCAAGTACAGATCCCAACTAGTAATTGGCTCTAAGTATATGGACACAACCTGAACCTGACCCTTTTTCATCCCTATTTACCAATGTTTCATAGAAAATACCAATGGGAGTATGTAGTGATATATTTGAGTCACCTACTCGAAGTAGGTGACCAAAAACATGCAGATTTGATTGTGGTCCAAGAAGCTTTAAGGCTGTTCCAATCGCCAGAATCATTCTAGTATGACCTTAGAGGCGGGTTCAAAGAGTACATTGTCTTGGGTTTGGGAAACGTGTTATGATCCACCACCATTGAGATAAAGACTAAGGTTTGGAAGTCAAAAGCATAAGTTAACCTAAGCCTTTAGAAGGCTAATGGCCCCATAACTTCAGGCTGGCGTCACAGTGGAAGGTGTTAAGTTACTCATGTGATGACCTGTCCTAAGGGTGGTTTGTTTGTTCTTCCATCTACATGATAGAAGGTGTTTGCATTTTCATATATGATAAGTTGCCACAATAAGTATTGCTTTCTTGATTACAGTTGTTACATTAGAAAAATGTGGGTCCATGCAAAATGAAATCAATTTAATTTAAACAGGGGTCAATGGATAGAAAGCAAACCGAATTCTGTGCATAATTATGAGGAGAACAAGTCCAAAAGTCCAATTGACCCCACACTTAAATAGAAGATTAAGTTCGCATGTATGCTAGTCTTCAGTCGTTCAGTCACTGTGAAATCCCCTGCATCTTCATAACCTTGAATAGCAGGCACCACTACCCTGCATAGAGAAATATCATAATAAAAATAATGATGATGTAGTTGTAAGCATCAATAAGTTACAAAAATACTAGAGCATTTCTTGTCTAAAAAACAAAAGACAAAAATGATTTATAGAGATAACAGCAATCAGAACTCAGAAGTTAAATAGAAAAGTGTGCGGCTGTTGAATAACTTTTTAAGTGAAATCAGAGTATCAGACTATGATTGTAATATTAGAATCGGCTGTTTTTCTCATATTATATTTATCAGGAACATGCAACACACAAGGAGTTACTACTTCTTTTTGGATTAATAATAGAATTTAAAGTGAGATAGCGTGTCTGAGGGTATGAATCAATCACTGTTGGTTGGACAGCTAAGCACTGGCGGAACCAGAGGGGGCTGGCCTGCCCAAATTTCAAAAAATCCCTTTACTTTTTCAAAAAAATTATAAGTTTTTACATATGGCCCCCCAAAAATTTCAGAAAAGCCCCTATATGTATTGAAAACTACATTCGTTTTTTATATGTGGCCCTCCCAAAAATCTTTTCTACATAGTGGCCCCCCAAGGAAGAATTCCCAGGTCCGCCCCTGTAGCTAAGAAAAAGACTGTTCAGTCTAAGTAAATATGAATCTCGCTTAGATATAAAGATGTAGTTAGCATTAAGGCTCAAAGCATGAGTAAGTTACACACCAAGCCCTGTTGAAGCTTGAGGCACGAGGCACTTGCCTTGGCACGAGACAAATTTTGCTCACGCACATTTAGCCGAAAGAAATTGGAAATAAACATATGTATATTTATTACTTAGCTTCAATCAATTTTTTATTGGTAATATGACTTGAACCCACAACCTCAAGGTTGCAATCTCTTCCACTGTTCAAGGAGCTGTTGTCTAGACTGTCCATCATTATTATGCCAAACCATTATTAACTAAATAAGACATTTGGCTCAAATTGAATTCTAGAACATCCATGTATAAGCTTATTCAGAATAGAAATATAGAGTGTAACAAAAGAGAATAGGAAAGGAACTATAGTACCAACTGCCTTACTGATAATTCATAAATTCAAACAATGTATCAAACAAACTATCGTAGTCATAACTATTAACTCATAGGTCAAAAATCAAAAAATTTCACAAAAGTAAAACTTTCAAAAGTTTATTAACAAGTTTCAATGTCTTAAGTGTTAACAAGTTTCCAAGTCACGTGACAACATCCTCTGATTTCAATCAATAAATTTCACATATTTTCTCCTTTCGTGTTATCATCTTCAGAGCTATCACCTTCCTAGACATATTAATTCTTTTCATCAATTTCTTCTTCACCGACTAGCTTAAAAATTGGCTTGTTTTCCCTCTTTTGAAATATCACACAGTTGATTAATAATTAAAAATAAAAGCACAAGAAATTAAGATGAGGACGAGGAGGAGATAATGCTAATAAAAAGAGGAAGAAGAAGATGAAGATCGTGACGATGGTGATGATTAGAATAAAAGGAGAAGGAAGAATACAGAAGAAACCAAAAAAAGACTGTTACAGATGATAACCATCGACTACTATATTTAACTTAACAGGAGAAGAGGCAAAAGAGGATAAAATGGAGAAGAAGAAGGGAATCTCTTTTTTTTTTTTTTTGCGGGGTTGGGGGGGGGAGGAAAAAAAAAATTGGCTGACTGTAACAAGCAACTGGTTGCTGCAGTTGACTGTTACACTTCATAGCGGCTGATTGCTGCAATTGCTCGACCAATACGGAAAGTACAAAGGCGGAGGAGGAGGAGGATGCAAGAGTGTATGGCGTAGATCCAATGGATCATGTGATTGATCAAGCCCTCGATTATATGGATCGATTTGATTGATTACAATGATTTTTGGTCCATCCTAATCAGAGCTCAAACCAACTTCTAGAAGGCCAAGATGGGTGCAAAATGGATTCCAAATTAAAGCCAAAAAATTCCTGAAAATATTTGAGGATCCAAATCAACAAATTAATGGATCAATTGAGTCCATGAATCCATCCATCCCAATTTGACTCAAAAGCGCCCAATGGTACTGAATTTGTTGGACAGCATAGATGGATTGGATCCGGCAGAATATAAACCAAACCAAGCCCAATTCACTTGCTACCCAATCAATACCGGCTGCCCAACCCATGTCATCCAAAACAATCATGGGGCTGGTTTCATTGATACAACATGTAAGACCCACAATCTTGTTAAGTAGTTGTTTATGCAGTTTCCTATCACCAATTGGTTTTGGGATTACTGCCTAGCAACTATGTCACGGTATCAGAGCTAAAGGTCTCGAATTCGAAACCACGCCGGGCAAAAATGACCCATGCCGTGTTGTATGTTTGTGTAGGCAAAAGTGCGGAGGGCAAGAAGCCAAGAAGGCCTCATGCCGCGTTGTAGTCTTATGTACTTTAGATCCAGTGTCCCGCCCGAGGGGGGTGTTAAGTAGTTATTTGTGAAGTTTCCTATCACCGATTGGTTTTGGGATTACTAGCTAGCAACTCTGTCATGTCAAGCCTACATGGAGCACCAAATGAATTCCATTTACAGTCAAAGTTCAGACCTTGGAAACTTTTAGAGAGAGAGAGAGAGAGAGAGAGAGAGCAAATCAAATCCATATCAACCAAGGAACTAAATCAAATCATTGCTAAGGTTTTCACTATCACTGCAACTCGCGCAAGTAAAAAACTGATACTCTACTTGTTCAAACAAGTCCCAATGACTTTATGCATAGTTTCTCAAGAGATGTAAACAAACCAATCATAGCTCCAAGTTCATAAGTAGCATACCATGTAAGCACAAAAGTGCTCCAATACGACCAGCTCCAAAGAAAAGAAATCCCTCCTTTCTCATGATCAATTATTGTCTGAACAAAAAAAAAAGAAAAAAAGAAGTAAACAATTAAACTCATAAACAGGAACAGCATATTCAACAAATAAGACCATTTCTCACTAGCTTAGAATTCCCCCCTTTAAAAAAAAATCCCATTTCTGGGATCAAAGCCTTAAATGCATGCAAAGCATTTCTAAGTTCATCACAGTGGAACAAAACAATATTCCAGATTTTGAATGTATAAACTGAAGACTGTGTCTAAAGGTTGTCAATCTACAACACAATACATATCTTCTATAGAACTCTTGTCAAACTTTTGCTGCTTTTCTGCTTTCCCATAACTAATTAAAGGTAAACTAATTGCATGCAAGCCAAATGTCAAATCTCAACTTATTTCTCATTCACCCAAAGTTTCTTTCAACATCCAAACGTGGGCTAGGGTTTGTCTCCTTGATTGATGATCATAAAAAGACAGGAATTCCCATCTGCATGAAGTGAATTTGTGAAGTGTAGAATTGCAAAAGAGGAGTAAGTTTATGGTTATGAGGGGGTGATGATTAATGATTAATGATTGGGGAAGATGATCTTACGGTCCAGATGTCAGCCGGGACGAGGATGATGATGGAGAGGGAGCAGAACCAGGTGTATCCGACGGTCAAGAGGACGTAGCGAGGAACATCGGGTCCTGCGAAATACCTGAGAGTCACTGCGACCATGCCCAGCGTCAAGGGAAGCGAAATCAAGTAGAATAACCACATGATCTCTCTCTTTCCCCCTCCCTCTCTCTCTCTCTCTCTGCTGGAACCTGGAAGCCTGGAATGAGGTGTTATGGGTAGGTAGACCTGTGAACTGTTGGACGGGGGATTTTATATAGAGGTAGCGGTGATCCGCGGGAGAGGTTAATGCTTAATGAGCCCACTTTTGATGGGCCTTGAAGCTCTTGTCTAGGGTTGGAAATGCGTATCTGAATTTTTTTATTATTTCGAGGTTTTTATCCATAAAAACTGGGTTTGGAACTATATTTTAGATTAAGATTTATAAATGGGACTGAGTCCGGAACTGAATTTAAGTTTCGATTTATCAATAGATTCGGTTCAAGGTTTTAATTTGTAAATACGAGTTTTTAATGTTACAAGTTGTAGTTCAAATTCAACTTTTATTTGATATTTTTGTTTTTAATCTTAAAGGTGGTAAATCTGACGCACCGTTATAAAGTTGAATGATACCCTTATGTTAAGTAAAATAAAAAAGAAAATTAAAAATTAAATAAAGTCAGAACCAGTTTTGGACTAGGCCGAGTCCTCTAGTTCATCTGGTTCGAGAACTGGATCTAAGTCCTCTTATTGAAATCGGGTCTAGAATCATAAAAAAAGGCTCCAAGTCAGATCTGGAACTGTTATTTAAAATTGGGTCCAAGTCTGGGTCCAGCATGATCTGACCCAAAACCGTCCCATTTGAATCCCCAGTCTTGTTCACACCAGAAAATTAAGGATTTGGCCTATTCCACAGGCCTAATGAGCCAAGCTTGGACCAAGGTTTGATGTCTGGATTTTTTTTTTGGTTATATATGGGCCTTGGGTTCTAGGCCCACTAAACCAAACCAAGTCTTTTCTCACTAGGTGAGGCCTTAGGTTCTAGGCCCACTGGACTCTGATAAGTGATTTGATTTCAATATACACTTGTTGGCCTATTTGTTTGGTGGTATTACTCTAAATGTTGTCCTTTACCTGGTTTCCCAAATGCTGATATACATTGTAGCATTTTGAAAAAATGGGGTTCGGAGAGAAATTAACGAGTCAAAAGTAGGGGTGTAACGGTTCGGTTAACCGTTTATTTTGGGAAAATCATTAACTGAATCAAATTCTAAGGTTTTCAATTTCTAAAAACCGCAATCGTACCCTAAGAAACCATTAAAAATCGAACCGCGGTTAACCGTATTAGATGGTTCGGTTACGGTTAATTCCAATACGAGCTAAAAAGGAAAAAAACATATATTCTAAGATAAAAGCAATATCTATATATATATATATATCAAAGAAAACATAAACAAAAAATATTAAAAAACAAATAATAAAAAGATTTATAGAGGAAGCAAATGAGGAAAGGGGGCTTAACTTAAGTCATTTTACTTCATTTAGGCCCTTTAGTTTTTTTTATTAGTGTAATGGTTCGGTTAACCATTTTTTCACGGTTTGGTTAACCGTGTGTATTTGGGAAAATGGTTAACCGAACCGTATTTTACAGTTCGATTCGGTTAATAACTGTGAGTCGAGACTGAAAATCGTAATCGAACCGTGAAGCACGGTTTTCAGATTTTAATAACTGTAACCGAACCGTGAAACATGATTATTAACCGTCGGTTAGATGGTTTTCCGGATTTTTTTTTTACACCCCTAGTCAAAAGTGAGGAATTGATTTTATAAATTCTTATCATTCAAGCAGGGTATTCAAAATTTTCGAGGGATGAGAGCGTTCATTTCTTTTTAAAAATACCTTCAAACAAATAGATCTTATGACCAAGAGATGTCTCTCATATGCACATCTTTGTTAGACCTACTTTTGGCATCTTGCATCCCCAACCTCTCAGATGGAAGATTTTCCCTTATACAATCAAAATGACACATTTTGAGCCTCGTGTGAACTGGTGGTCTGGGCCCATGGATATCATATAAATCCATATTCCAATGATATTTCATTTGTATGGATTGGTGGGATGCTTACATGTCATGTCCATATCGGATATATTAGCAGTTTGTTAAATAAAATGGAATAGCAGTTTGGATTGGTGGGTGCAGGTTAGGATCCTAGTCCCTTACGGAGCCAGAGCAAGGTCTTCATTCCAGACCATGACACTCAAAAACAGTAAAGGCTTGGGTCTCCTATACCTCTTAACAGGTGGTTTAACATGTAGGGCCAGATATTCTGTTGGATCCAGACTTCGATTGAGACCTACAGTCTTTATTGGGCCAAGCCTTGACCCAGTAGGTCCAATAAACATCCTGGCAATTAGCAACTCTAGTTCGCAAAGACTGGAAGTGGTCAAATTGTTTCCCAGGGCCGTTGACCCTCAGGCCTCCTATTTTAATGGTTGTGTCAAGTCCAGGCCATGTAAGGACACTGGCTGGTCATTCTGACTGAAATTTGGCCACCCAGACCCAGGCCCAGCACACATACTATTAGAGGTGATCATAGGGCCGGGCTAGACTAAGACGTACCTAGGCCCGCCCCACCTCAATCAAGTCAGGCCTGAACCACTCATTGAGTCAATTGGGTTTGGCTGAGCCAGGTTCTTTTGTCACTTAATTTGGTAAATGTTACTAAACTAAAAACAACACTTATTTTGGAAAATAAGTTTCAACCACTTAATCCAAGACCAGCCCAAATATTAAAGTGCCCCAAATCTATATCCAGGCCCAGCCTGTATACTAAACTCAAGGCCCGACCCAGCCCAAATTGGCTGGTCCCTCTTCGGGCCCGGGCCGCCCTGATTCATGAGCACCCCTACATACTATGGCTTTATAAGTAAACCAAGCTTGGTGGGCATGAGAATTACAGTGAATTAAAATATTGGATCAGAGCTTGAGGTTTGTGGTTCATGCGTCACAATCAGACTTGCAGTTAACACCATGTCATGATCTAAGTTCGCATTTGTTCTTCTTATCTTGCTATGGTAAGCCCAAGTACAGATGCAATCCATCATTGATCTAAATTTAGAGCTTTAATTATTGTCTGACAATCCAAGAGGATGGAGATGCTAACCCATCAAGGAATCGGATCACAATTTAGATTGGTGAATCATTTGACATTCTATCAACTTGGGTTTTGAATCCCTGGATTGCAGATGTGGACTGATAAGGGAGGGAAATGTGTAGTGATTTAGGGTACCCGGATTAAAACCACAGATGAATTTAAGGGTCCCTTTTGTTTCATGTAATTGAAGAAATTATAAGAGTTTTAGTTCTAGGTGTGCTTAAAAAAAGGTGATTGTCAAAAAATAACTATCAAAATAATCCATTTTTTAATTGAGATTGAATCAAGGGAGGAAGACACACTGTACCCGGTCATCACCTTAGTAGTTCAGATCCAAGGACAGTCACTACCTTATCTCATTCACCACTCACCTCGTATCCTTCACTCCTTTAATATCTAATAATATTTAGATAGAGCTCATTTGACCATCAATCGCTAAATATTCATTCCTTCTGTATTTTACCCAAACAATGAGGTGAACCCCTTTCGTTTTATCCACTCGCATGCCAATGCCAATGCCAATGAGCCATGGTGCATTGGCTCCACTCAATGTACCTACTAACTGCTGTATGTGACTTTTTGACCATTTGCGATCTGACCCAAACTTCAAAACTTCCTTTGTTTCATGATTGATACTTGTGGCTGCAAGAGTCATCAACTTTTAAATTCTTGTCGCTCCCTCTCTTTTTGACTTGTAAATAGAAGGTGTGACTTTAGAAGATTCCCATGGAGCTATGGAAACCTTTATTTCATGGATGGCCATGGTTTCTTTTGTTTCTTTTTCAAAGATGTTAAACTTACTTTTACATCTTTATTAAGGCTTACAAGAATCTCAAAGACCAAGAAAACTTCCACCTTTAGTAGCGTCGGTTTGTTTTCTGCTTTTCTCTTCTTTTTTTTCTTCTTTCATGGAAGGTCATTTCAAAGTAAGAACCATGGATTAGGTAGCTAGTCAAATTCGAGGTGAAGGTGAGCCTGAGATCAGCTCAGCCTAGTTCATTGACATTTGACAGCCCAAATACATGACAGGATAAAGCAAACCACAGGGATCAACAAAGTGGCAGAGGAGTTTCCTACACACAAATATAGGCAGAGGATCATTCTCAAGTTATAAACAAGATGATCATAATACTCTCATCAGTCGCTACTATCGGACATTAAGCCGCGGCCCATCATGCCACATGTGGGGCTCGCTCATGATCTTCTTGATAGAGTTCAGCTAAAATCCAACTTAAGAAGTTTAAGAGAAATCCCCATGATCATAGTCATTTGGATTGTAAACCGTCGTTGATTTACATCCACGGAAAATCCATCCACACAATCAACTATTTCAACTCTTCTTCACCAAACCATTATTCTCATTTAACTGCCTAGTGTTTGATCATTGAATCGTGTTTGTGTGTTTACAGGAGGTCTTTTTCCCACATATGTTGGGCTTTAGTCCCATGTCAGCTGGGTTTCTCAAGGGCCCAACCACCTCGGTTGGTATTCAGGAAACAAACTTCATAAGCGTGTGTGGTGGGTTTCAAGTCTCAACTTAAATTTGCTTTGAGGTAGTGCAGCCAGAAGGGTTGGGCAGGACATTTGAGCTGGTCACAACTCAATTGGGTACCACTGATTCCCATAACCCCTCAAATCTAATATGGCCTATCAACCCCTCAAATCTAATATGGCCTATCTATGAAAGTGTAACATTCAATGCTTTCATCTGTTATTTTGCCAAATACAACCCTATTTAGTTGTCCATACCTTGTCCAACAATTACATCATTCATTCCCAACAAAATACTCACTTTACAGCATGGCAAATCAGCTACCCTGTTTGTTCTTGTATTTAATTCTCAAACCAACCCAGCCTGTACTAATTCCCAATTTGCAATCCATTTTACCATTTATTCTCAAAATGCCCCACACATTCAACCACATTCACACCATTCCTATCTCTTTCATAGCTCTCTCATAAATAATCCTGTAAGACATTTTCAGACTCATATGTTGTGATTAAAATTAATCCGTTGGCTGATATGATAGTCCAAATCAAAATAAGTAGCTGTTTCACTATGTTTTTCTTAAAGAATAAAATATGATAATTTTCATGTTTAATGGTTTTTAAGGTGTCTTAGATGATTATAATATGATGGTAAGGGCTCCATAGAGTTTAGGGCTTAAGCAAGCACAGAAAAATCATATTAATAAATCCATTACATGTCCTTGTTTCTTGAAACCTGCTTACAAAACTTTGATGGAGTTGTCCCTAAGATCAAAAACATCTTGTACCCCACAATTAAAATTGAAGATTGCCTTGTCATAGTCATAAAAAATAAGTTGAAAACGAAGTGATGCACAAAAGCAAACGCTAAAGCAAAAGACAAACAGAAGGAATAGGAGAAAGAAAGGCTTTTTTACCTAATAAAGCAAGGAAAAGGACTTTACTTTGAAAAATACAAAAGAGAAGGTGAGCTACAGAGAAACCTGGTGTAGTTTTTGTTAATATAAACGAAAATGTAACCACTCCATTATCTTGTCTATACTTTTTACTTGCATGCTTTTTTTATTTAATTTGAACACTTCAACTACATCTTTTATCTTATATTTGAAAAATAATGCCTCATGTACAATTGAGCTAAAACAATCTTATTTACTTGATATGACAAATGATCCAACATTTTTTATTTTTATTTTACGACACTCATGGCCCATGTGACACTAGTTTTGAGGTAACCCCATAACCTATTGGAATATTTTGTTTCTAATCTCCGTGGCTTTCTATTATTAGTTGTCAATATTGTTTCGAACCCCATTTTAGTCTAGTCTCCAAAATAAAAAGTTTTGGCCAACTCGGAATTTTGGCAAAAATTTTTGGAAATACATTTTGGGGATATATAAAATAATATATTTATATATAAAAAAGTAGAAAATAAAATAAAAAACATAGATTTAATCCATTCTAGTAAAATATTTTGGAATTACATTTTGGCCAAATATAAGAAATACAAAGAATATATATATATGTGTAGAAAAATTAAAAAAACTAAAAGAAATTAATTCTGTAAAATATCATTTCGACCGAAATGTGATTTTTCAGCCGAAATCCGAACTTCCGGCCGAAATGGACTGAAATTTAAAACGAAAGATTTTATACGAAATCTCGTTTCAGCCACTTAACCGAAACAAAAAAATTTAGCCGAAACGGAATGAAATTAATTACTATGCTTTCTATCCCGACAAGACTAATCCACTGGGCACACGTACAACCCCGCATCATATGTTTAGTACATGAATGGGGGTGTTGAATATATAACATGGGGGAGCAAACCCACACCTTATACTAACAAACCAACACTGTGGCAAGTACTAACCCATTGGATTGCCAACATGGAAGTGTTTTAATGTTAATAGCCAATAATTCCCAAAATGCCACCATTTACCATGCACACTTGATTTCTATTAAGCATGTTTGGTAACAGACACGGAATTCATAGATCTGATTATTCCTCACTACCACTAGAACAAGGATTTATCGCTGGAGATTTGTATAACTAAAAATTTCACATTGATATTGGTGTGTATCGATACATATAGCTAATAAAAATATGGTTTTATGTGTAAATCCACTTAAGTGACGATTTTCAAATCTTATGGAGGGTGGTCGAATTTGAAAATCCTAAATGAAGATTTCCATTCGTCCAAATACTCAGTAAAAATGCAATCGCCAAACATAAATTTACTACAACTTTAGGAAAATCGAAAATCTTTCCCTTAAAAATTTAGTCATCAAAATTGACCTCTAGTATCGTTGAGGAACCTGCCACTCTTCACTTCAAATATTTTAATATGTACTGGAATCACTTGAATGCACATTATTAATGTATTAGGGCCTATTATAAAATATTTAAAGCATTTATAAGCAAGGTGGAGCAGAGGGAGGCAGCCAACCCGATCGTAATATTCACTCCTAACCCGACTAACTCACAAACTATATATCCATACCCTTAACCAGTATATACAATCTAGAATAGGAGCAAAAAAAAAATGTATGATATTAGAGAATTAAAAAAAAAAAAGTAACGGGGGTCGAGCTGGGTATATGTAAGGGCTCTAAGCCAATCCCTCTATATGTTTCGAAGAATGATTCTAGAATCCGGTTCAATAGAAGATACGAATGGTTTACGTTATGAAAGAAACAATGTATATGTGATATTAGATATTCACTAGTTATATATGGGCTATCCATATATATTATTTTCCCATCAGACTAAATTGAACTTGATCCATTTTCATCATTAGTTAAATATGACAATAACACACCCCACTACCCATCCAAAAACTGGTGGAGCCCCTTGGCATCTTGAAATTCTTTACATTTTTATTTTTTAACATATTGCCCCCAAATTTTAAACAACCCCTAAGTATTTTAAAAACTCCATATATTGTTTTATATATGGTCCTCCAAGAATTTCGTTTTACATAGTGCCGCCCCCCCCCCCCCCCCCCCCCCGGGAAGTTTTCCTAGGTATGCCCCTTGATTGTTTAACTATATTTGAAACATTCTAAAAGAATTTAATAGTAAAGATTCAATGATATTTCTATCTTCTAAATACTCTAAAAATGCTTCCATTTAATAATAGGACCCAAAAAAATTAAAATATCAATCACTAGGTGGGCAACCCCCACCACCGCTTTGGAAAACACCCCTCAAGTAGGTGGAAATGGAAATTTAAGAGCCCCTAGGCAATTTTTTTGGGTGTCATCCCCGCCTTGCCCCAATCCCATCGTTTGGGGCCTATTTTTTTATTATAATTTCTTATAAGAATTTACCATGTTATAGTTTTTTTTTTTGGACATTATTTGACATCTTATCCTTTGGCATTTGCAAATGCCATAGTTCTCAATGAGATCTCCAAAACTTCAGCCACTTAAAATGTTTCAAATGACCTTTTAAATTACTGAAATTCTTAAAATTCCAGTCCATTTGCTTTTTTGTAGAATTTCTAAATGCTCAAATATAGGAGAACATTTAGGCATTCCACCGTGCTAGAGAATTTCAAAATTCTCTATACAGGAATTTCTTGAATTTCAGTAAAAAAAAGTCTTTTAAAATTTAGAAAGATAAATAATCATACCATTCATCCACCCCTAATTTATAGCAGCATTGACAAATGCATTTACTTGGCAAACACATCAATCTTGTCACCCAACAATATTGACCCCACCCCCTCAGCCGATGTTTACTCCCGTCACCGGTGGACTCCCTCGCCAAAGGACTAGGGCCCGAGGCTCCTACGGTGAGATATAAAAAAAATCCTATGACCCCACCACCACCATTAATAATAATAATAATAATAATAGGATTCCACCATAGTGACTAGATCGCTATAATAGTGGTAATTGGTCATTTCATGATAGTTATATGCAAATGCTCTTGTAGCCCTTTCCCATGAAAATAACATGCAATCTCCATGGTCCCATGGACATTGACCTTTGACCCTTTGGTGACCTTTTGCATCTTCCACTACCATGTGGTAGGTTCTGGTCGTCATTTTCACCTAAACTTTTTCCTGATTTCAGCTCTTCATCCTTAGCAAAGTCAACTCTTAGTATAATACATAAGTACAAGAATACAATCTAAATCTATGTATACATCACAAATAAATAAATATATAGAAAAATAATCCATACGTTGGTAGGTTGCCATGACACTAAGAGAAGGAAACAAACACTAGAGTAAACATAGATTTATGTGGTTTTTGTCATGTTGTATGACCATATCTTGCTTATACGACAAAAGGATTTTCTACCAAACATAGATAAATATAAGGGGTTTTGAAATATTGGTTCTTCTTAAACTCCATTTGTTCAATTTCATGATCCAAATTTAGATAATGTCAACTGACTCATTTGACTCTGGTCAATATTATTTCTTAACTTTTATGCACCATATCACATGATATCATTGGACTATCCCATGATATCATGGGATTTATTAATTTATGTATCATAAATTCTTTGCAACTAGTAAACCAACTCAATTTTTATTGAACACGAAAACTGATATTTTGTCAAAAATAAATACACATCTGAACACTATTTCTCAAGCTTTTTATCATTTAGAAAATTTTTTTTCTAAGATGCTGCATAAAAGCCATAATATCATGGAATTTATCAATTTTTGTGACATACATTGTTCCCATGATATCATGGGATCCGGTGCAAAAAAGTATTAAAAAAATTATTCACTAGAGTCAAGCGACTTCGATGACATTATCTGAGTTGTGCCATAAAATTGAAACATCTGAATTTAAGAGGGACTAATATATCAAAATCCCTAAATACAAACTCCCATCTATAGTCATCCACTTCATTGAGACATCTCCCTTCCATTAAAAACAACAGGGATCAATTACCCCGTAGTGCTGATTACGAGAGACTTATGTGAGTCTATGCGTGTGAGTACTTACCTTAAAAGAATGTTAAAAGAGAAAATGATTTACTAAAGTAGTTTCAAGTACTTTAAGATATTACCAGTAGATTTGTTTAATACTAGTGGCTTTTACTTTACCTGCGAAAAAAGACATGTCTTGAGAAGAAGATGATGGTAATGATGGGATTGAAAGTTGAAACCCCCCCAATCTCCACCGCCCCATTAGGAATTCAGAGTGAGAAAGACATAGAACCATTCATTGGATATTTCTGCAGTCAGCAATTCTTCTTGCACGCTTGACAGCAACACAACGTTGGGGAATTATTGGGTTCTCTGCATCCAAGCAGGCCTGTATAGTATTCTGATGCATCAATTCCAATAGGTGGGCCATATGTGTATGGGACTGGCCCAAAATATATTCCCATAGCTTAGAGCTAAAGAAGCATATGGACAAAGAGTCAATGTTTGGGTGGTTAAGATCTGTCAATTAGTAAGGCCCATCAACTCATGATCTTGATTATTAGAGATGGGCCCCACTAGGAAATGGCCCTGCACCATGGTCTGAATGAAGGCAGCAGGAAATCTACAGATCATATGAAAATCAGGATTCAGGACCTGGGGGGGGGGGGGGGGGGGGGGGATTGTCGTCCTTAATGTTAAAAGATTAAATGTACATGGTTTGGTGGCCTCCTGGAAAATGAAATTGCAACAGTACGAACACTGGATCCCCTAAAAGCTTCTTCGGGTGCTGCAGCAGAAACCCGTGCTACATTTTGAAATAGCAGCAGTTTGTCAGGCCCACTGTAGAGGGCTGTAAATTATAGTTTGCCAAACATGAGGCTTGGACTCGTGATGAATTTATTAGGTAGCGTTTGGTTCGCTGGAATGGTTGTAGACGGGAATGGAATGGAGACCGGAATGAGTCAGGAATGGAATGAGGCAGGAATAAGCATTTCCATTCCAGCGTTTGGTACGCTAAGGAATCAACCCAGTTGATTCATGTTCCTGCGTTTGGTACACTGAAATGAGTCCTGGAATGGAATAAAATTTACATAAGACTGACCAAAATACCCTTATTAGCTTTTTATCTTTAGCTCAGTCAATGTATGATTATATTATTATTATATAGGTGGAGCCCACACAAGCTCTTCTATTTTATAATCTTATAATAATAATAAATAATAATAATAATAATATGAATTATATTATTATTATATAGGTGGGGCCCACACAAGCTCTTCTATTTTATAATATAATAATAATAATGTATAGATTATATTATTATTATATAGGTGGGGCCTACACAAGCTCTTCTATTTTATAATCTTATGATAATAATAATATATAGATTATATTATTATTATATAGGTGGGGCCCACACAAGCTCTTCTATTTTATAATATTATAATAATAATGTATAGATTATATTATTATTATATAGGTGGGGCCTACACAAGCTCTTCTATTTTATAATCTTATGATAATAACAATATATAGATTAATTATTATATAGGTGGGGCCCACACAGCTCTTCTATTTTATAATTTTATAATAATAATAATAATATATAGATTATATTATTATTATATAGGTAGGGCCCACATAAGTTTTTCTCTTTTATTATCTTATAATAATAATAATAATATATTATATTATTATTGTATAGGTGGGCCCATAAAAGTTCTTCTATTTTATAATCTTATAATAATAATAATAATAATGTATATATTATATTATTATTATATAGGTGGGGCCCACACAAGTTCTTCTATTTTATAATCTTATAATAATAATAATAATAATAATGTAGATTATATTATTATTATTATTATATAGGTGGGGCCAACACAAGTTCTTTTATTTTATAATTCTTATAATAATAATAATAATAATCATAATAATAATTTATATATTATATTATTATTATATAGGTGGGGCCCACACAAGTTCTTCTATTTATAAATCTTATTGTTATAATAATAATGTATAATTATATTATTATTATATAAGTGGGGCCCATACAAGTTCTTCTCTTTTATAATCTTATTATAATAATAATAATAATAATAATGTATAGATTATATTATTATTATTTAGGTGTGGCCCACACAAGTTCTTCTCTTTTATATTCTTATAATAATATAATTATAATTAATAATGTATATATTATATTATTATTTTATAGGTGGGGCCCACATAAGTTCTTCTCTTTTATAATCTTATTATTATAATAATAATGTATAGATATGAAAAAGGGTATTGTGGTCTACAAAAAAAGTAGAAAGGAATGGAATGGCCATTCCTTCCCATCCCGGATGGAATGGCCATTCCTCTACATAAGGGAATGGGATTCCGGAGGTAATGGTTTTTTGCGAACGTTTACTGGAATGACCATTCCGTTGGAATGACCATTCCGTTGGAATGACCATTCCATTTCGACCTTCATTACAGCGAACCAACGCTACCTTAGTTTCTCAGTGGAGCTTGCTTATATGAAAATGTTTAAATGGTTAAAAATAATTGTCACTTTATAATATAGGCTTTATCCAAATTTCAGTTCAATAATAAAATTGAGCTCACAGATAGAAATGTTCTCCTAGCTAGCAGCAGTATATGCAATCTGCCATTTGATACTCTTTCAAACTCTCATCCCCCCATGAACCGGCATCCGGCCGAATCTCACTCTCATCAAATCGTCATCTACCATTGAATTGAATTTAAAAAAAATATGGTTAAAAGATCACGAAACTTTATTTTTATTCAATCAAGGGCTAGGATGATCTGATATTGCTGATTTTCTTGCTGAACCTTATCTATAAGGAGACCTTTTCATGTACCCCAACCCCACTCATATATAGGCATCTAAGTGGGCCTCATGAGCTGGACTGTATATCTGCATATGAGAAATATGCAGTCTGCTCGTAGGAGAACAGTCCCCTTGTAGATTCATCACTTAGATATTAAATCATAAATAAGACATTATGAAAAAAATTAATATGTATATAGTGATTCATCTAAAGGTGGCCCTAACTCTTATTGGAATAATATCTGATGAATGTCATGCAATAAAGGAGACATTTATCTTGAGGGGTTTAAATTTTTAATAAGTGCCACTTAAAAGCCCTAAAAACTACTTGTGAGTTTATGTTTATAAGGGCCTATTTGTCTGCATTATATTACATAGGAATTGAGTACATAAGAATTTATGCTCTTATGAGCTTTACTAAAGGATTATTAAAGAGGTGAGATGTGAATCATATAGGCGAGAGTTGAAGGATACAAGCTAGTGATGTAGATAGCACCATGTCAACCTTTCTAGGATTTCAATTACTAGGGCAATAATTGAGTATTCATTTTTCATTTTCCTCTGAATCAATTTTCATTGAAGCGGAGGTTATTTCATGGTTATTTCTGTAAACCCACCTTTGGTCTTCATTTTTAACCACATATGACATGAAATCTTATGTATTATATGTAGACAAGCAGACCCTAATAAAAGAGGCTTAGACTTCCTAAATTAGGTTCACTGATGTAAACATTTGTATGATGTAGTCATTTACCAAAAAAAAATGAGGAAACAGAGATCGGTGTCATATAAAGCCACAAATGGATGGCAACCTAAATTTTTATTATTAATTAGTATACATTTTACAACCATAAATAACTACAAACATTCGTTTTTAGCATTAAATCTCGAGTCACTATTGCATTTTTTTTTATCAAAATAGCCGTTAGTTGAGGTAGCATAAATATATTTCAATTCTCCTCTTAATATTTTTCAATACTCCTCTTTCAGTGGAGCCACTCCTCAACAATTAGGCCAATAAACTACCCAATCCCTGCTTAATGTCCTATTTAAGTAGTAGTAGGGCTCAATTGGGAAAGTAGAAGAACATTAGACTTAATCAAGTCCCTCATCATCTCTCTAACGTGCACAGATAATGACAACCACCAATCACATGGACAGATAATCACCCACATTCTCAACATCTCATTTTATGCTGGTGATTACATACTTTATAGATTCATTTGTTAATTCCATCATTAGACTAATTATATCAAGGGCAGAGCTCAACATGTACTGCAACAGATTCTTCACATAATTGTTATTTATTCATTATCAACATTAAGTTAATGTTTGATACTAAAGAGAAAAATGTAGATTAGAAGGTGTTAACATTAAAAAAAAGAAAAAGCAAATACACATTTACACGTTATTGAAATGGCAACGACCAGCCTTTTGCCTGCTGCTTTGGCTAAATCTTGATGAAGATAATGAATTCATTTCTTTAAATCACAAAATTTTTCTAATAGTGTTGATATTGATGAAGCTTCATAAGTCTACCATCTTGTGTCCATCCTAATTTGGATTGACAGTTTTCTTCTTAATTGGATTAAGTTTGATTGCTTGGATTTCAGTTGAAATAACCTGAAAAATATGCATCCTGAGTATGTTACCTCATTTTTATATTACCTAAAAATAATGTATATTCTTACGAAAATGAAAGTAACTAAATACCACCTTTTATGCCATGCTTGTGTGGCAGCAGTTTCATTTTCGTGATTCCATAGAAAAGTGATTCCAACTCTCTTATATTAGAAATGGTTTTCTACGGATTGAGAAAAGTCAATTCAAACCACAAGGAAATGATTTTTCAGAGTCGAGTAGAATCAGTTAAAAACTTTCTTCCATTGTACGCAACAAATCATAAAAAGTTGCTCGGAGAGCCGAATAAAAAAGTCTCAATGTTAAACAAATATGCCTTTAAAAGTGGATTAAACGCAGAGATGATTGGCCATTCACTGTAGAAAAAATATCTAGCTACGGTCAAAATTTGTACAATCGACGACAATTTTTTCCACCTAAATTTTCTCCACTTTTGCCCCTGTTCCAAGCATATCCCTTCGTTCTCTTCGATGGTTAAAAAGAGAAAAAGATTGATTTTGACTAAAATGCATTAGTCAAAGCACATATAATTTTCTGCTACTGTGGATCACCAGGATCAAAGTTCAAGCCTATGGACCGTATGGGTTCTTTGAATATTGCACATCCACATCCTTTAAATAAAAGAGAATGGACAAAATTACAGCTTGCCCAAGATAAAAGTACACAAATTTTAAAGGCCAATTCCATTCCCCTAAACTGCTAGCTGCAATCCATTTCCAAGAAAATTCATCCTAACTCATTTTTTGCTTCATACTTCCATATGGATATCGATTATGAGGTTATATAAAGTCCCACTAGAGTTTCCCATCCCTATAAATCATCATTGATGTGTATCTCTAGAGTCCAAATCAACAAAAACCATTGTCATGCATCAGATTTCATTTTTATTCAAAATTTTGTCATGGCCAAATTGATCGTCATCAAAACTTTATTTCAATTATATATGTTGGAGTTAGCTTCATAAATTAATTTTATTTTATTTAATAAATTTATTATCCATTCTAAATCCGAACAAAAGGAGGATGATTGTATCAGGTCAATAGTCAAAGTAAACCTTTTGTCACACTGAACCTTGTGTTTTTTAGGTCAAGTTGATCATATATAAAATAGGTGACTAAAATATATATAAAAATAGTCAATCACAAGTTATACATGTGACAAATCTACCCTTCACCATAAATCCAAGCGGAATGAAATACCACCTAGATGTCGTAGGTGATCCAACCATGATTTGAGGTGGGCACCCCACTAAAGGATTTATATCCAAAGCTTGGAGGATGTAGGTTCACCTTTTTTTAATTTGGTAACCCAGCTGAACCTACTTTTTTTTTTTTTTTTAATTGAGGAATTTACCAAAAAAGTACTTATACGACTTCATCTCCGCCCTCGCCTCCTCTCACTTTCCTTGGGTCTACAGGTCATTGGCCCTTATCCCCTCCTTCCCTCACTATCTGCAAGCACAACCCTCTTCCTCATCTCCGCCTACAACCTCGCCTTCGTCTCCCCTCCTCCTCCTCCCCTCCCTCCATGACAATCCTCCCTCATCCTTCGACGGAGATGACCCCATGTTCGCCAGCCACTCCTTTGTATCCTCCCTCTCCTGGCTCCCATCCATCGCTCTGGAACAATACCAGTAATTAAAAGATAAAAACCCAAATTCTATTTGGTTTTGCAAATCGATAATAACCACCGCAGAATGGTCGATATCGACCATATCACTAAATGATAAAAAAAAATAAAAAATAAAAGAATCACATGGGGGCCCCTCTTGTGTCCAATATAATACGGAAACATGATAAAATGTACACACTTTTTCCGTAAATTCCTCTTCTAGTTTATTTTATTTTTTTTTGGGTAAAACCCAGGTGAACCTACTTGCCACCTCCAAATTCAACTCATACATGCAGTAAACTGATGGTTGACGTCCATCTAGTGGAATCCAGATTCTAAATGGCCTAAGAGTAAGTGCCCAACCATGAATGACTTTACATGGTGGCACTATTTTAAATGGTGTCAGCCTGAAGGTGGCATAGTCTCACCATTCAGGCAATCTCGACAACTGAGCCATGCAACCGCACGTTCGTCCAGACTCCAGAAGTGATGGTTCAGGACTTAGGCCATGCCATCTTCATTCTTCCCCACAAGTTCCATGGAATAACCAGACAGACTGAATACTTCAAATCTTTTTATATGATGTCAGACAAATAAGAGAGGTCCTACAAAGAAAATCTTGTCTACTGCGGAAATTAAGGGGCCTGCCAAGTGAATGATTGAGATCAGACTGTGTAGAGGACCCATCTCAACGGCTTCAACACACCAAGCATAGCATGACAGAGTATGAAAAAAGCCCATACAAGGCTAGATTGCCCACAATAGTAATATATATATATACTGATACATGGGAAATGATGGATTTCAAAGGATATATAGTACTGTGAGTCTGTTACAATTATTATCAATTGATGCCTCCAATCACACCTCCTTTTGTGCTCATGTTGGGGTTCGACCCTTGGCTCTAACTTATACACAAGTGGGTTAGATTTCTTTTTCTTACTTTGTCAAACCTTCGCATTCATGAGAGAAGTTTTTTATCATTACTTGCAAGTGGTGGCGAAATTTTTTTTTTAGGGGCAGTATTTTTTTTTTTTTACTGGGGCGAAGTTTTTGATCTTCCAATTAAAATGCCTCTTACCCTTATTTAGGGGGGGGGGGGGGGGTTGGGTTTTTTTTGTTTCACATCTTAGAAAGCTGGGGGGGGGGGGTTAGGTTTTTTTTGTTTCACATCTTAGAAAGCTATTCTTATGCACATTTGAAGGCTTATCTGATTGATGGTAAGAAGTGGATAGTAGACTCATAGCACGTACGTGGTGGATCCACATGGCACCAAGTTTGGAGTGAGTGCTAGGTGCTGCTTCTGGTCCCCTCTAGCCCTCTGATGGTAATGGCACTAAATGCTAAATTAGCCGATGCCCTGATTATCACATATGGAAGGTGCGCTGAGCTGGACAACAAATGGATGTATGTACTATGCCTTATTTATTGGGTAGCATTCATTCTGAGGTTCCGTATATAATCATTATCTTCAGACATTTCACCCACAGGACGCATATAAGAGAAGGACAAGAGATTGGGAATCATGAAAAAGAAAACAATTTTTTTTTCGCATTTGTAGCATTTCTACAATTTGGTGCAATCCATATTTCCAAATATTTAATATTTAATAATTAATTTATTGTAATATAATGATTTTTTTGTACGGCATATTTGAAGATCACTTTTCTCCAATGGAGGAAAAAGATACGTTTAAAGGTCTCATGGCACGAAGTGTTTGTTTGTATGAATTTATATGTATAAATGATTCACATGTATTTATGCATGTCATATTTGTTTGCATAACTTTATGCATGAGGATGTGGTGCATAATGAAGCGAGAGATCACATCTTGAAACTTGTAAAATGAATCACACTCCTTCACTGCAAGAGTCGTCGGAATAGGTGAAAATGCTGTTATTTTTCTCTCATGGAGGGGCCATCAAAGGCATTTACTTTTTTCATTCTTATGAGCCCCATGTTTGTGGCCAAACTAATCAATTTGCTTGCTGAACTATTTAACTCAAGACTTGAAGTAGCTTTAATTTTGAGTAATTTATGAAATAGTCCAAACCTATTTATCTAATTTTGTAGACTTTTGTGAGCACTCAATTTGTGAGTATGGTAAACATCAAGTTGTGAAGTCTCATATTTTATTTTTTCTTAGATTTTGAGAGATTTGTGAAAACATTAAAAAAAAAATCCAAATATATTTAGAACCATTGTAAATACTTATTAACTCATGTAGAGAATTATGATTTTGGTGGATATGGTAATCAATTTTGCATGTGGATCCACTGCATATATAACATTTACATATATATAATATTTTGCATATGTAAAAGGCAAATAACTTTTTTTTTTAATTCTTTCTAGAGACAAGGTAGTTTTAGTGGGTTTTCATCTTGTTGGTATAAAACAATAAATGTCCTTTTCCTATATACCCATTATATTATATGTAGTGAAGTCCGGCATTTGTGGTGGGTTTCTTCAAATGTTTGAACACCATATTTTGTGTATTATGACCCCTAATCACTTGAGCCATCATTCCACATGACACATGAGCATTGGATCCTCTACCCTTGTTACAATAGTGGTTTTTCCATATTCAACCACCAAGGGACCACTTCTCTTGAAGATGGTCCATTTATCACACCTAGCATAACTTATAAAATTTATTGACATACAGGTACAACTCTAATTTAAAGGGGTTCTTCAAACGAGCTAGGATGAATAGATTAAATTAAGACGAATAAAGTAGGGAACGTGTCTACCAAATGCAAGTGAACTTTATGAATGAGGAATTTACAAGATGTATGATGATCAATTTGGCTTTTTCAGCTGTTAGATGTAATGTGATGGTTATTATAAGCTATTCACTAGTTCTCATTTGAAGCTTTCATTTGCTTTGGATAGAGGAGTGACAATTAGGAGTATGTTTGTGTAGGACTTCCACTTTTACACGAAAAAATCTTTTTTTCTAATATTCCCTTCCAACGTTAGCCCTAAAAAACATTGGGAATAAATTTCCCCCAAATTATAGAGAATGACATTGCTTTTGACACTTTTTTTCTAGCAGAAAAGTATTCACACAAAATGACGGAGATGAAGTTTTTCATGGAAAAATGTCTTACTTTTTCGTGTTGTTTCTATAGAAAACATGGTTAGGAATTCTTGAGTAATTGAGATAACTTTGTGATGGAAAGTTGATCAATCCATCGGGAACCCTCTTGTACTTGCAAATCCCATTATACTCCCCATTCATCGATGGAAAGTAACAAATCAACTCTTTTAATTCTAGAAAAATTTCAGAGTAACATCATTCATCTAGCTAAAAACTTTAAAAACCAAACAATGGGATGTTTGATTTAACTTGAGTCAATTGTGATGTAAAAGATAATTAATTAACAAATAAAAAAATAATTAACAATGGGCCAATCGTTGTAACCCACTTATTTTACCAATTTTGGTTAATACCCCAATCCTAACCTAGTGACCATTCTCTTCTAATTATCCCCAATTCAATCAACTAATCATTTCCTATTTAGAACCGCAACATAAATAGTGTAGTTGCAGTAATCTTATTATATAATAATTATAATATATTAAGCTGTAAAGTTTTGAATCAAATTTTGACAAAAAAAGTAATTTTTGAAATCTACAACTACTAGCAAGTTATTTTTTGTTTTTACAGCTACATACTCTCACTCCACTTTCTACTAATATACTTGCCGTACTTGTGGACTCTCATCTTTCCCCTTTATACGTTTATAGAATCCTATCTCCATGAATACCTGCAATTAACATGGATCTTTATGCTAGTAACTTAATTATTTCTAACTATCTACTTAAAAAAGAACAATTAAATATACATAAAATCTTAAGATAGACACATCAAAATGATCAATCCCTCAAAAATGCATAAGGCACGAGGACCCCTTGACGACGATGATGATAATGATAATGATAATGATAATGATAATAATAATAATAATAATAGTAATAATAATAATAATTATTATTATTTTGATGTGAGGGACCATTTACCATATTGTGTCCCTACATTAATACATATAAAGCCATGGCACCGAATTTCAACACCTCTATGTTTTTTTCCAAGTCAGATCACCAAAAATTGGCCTCTCTCTACCTCGTTCCTCCTCAAATTCCGGGCCACAACCGCAACTACTCCCGGCGCGCATGACCCACTCCCAAGCATCTCCATACTAACGTGCGCCATGGGCGACGCCGACACTGTCGCCGTCGTCTCCAACACCTTCCGGTCCCTCGTCGACTCCGCCGACCGGAAGTTCGCCCGCGTCCGCGACCTCCCCTCCTACGGCGGCGGCGGCCACCAACACCACTACCTCCACAAGGTCTTCAAGGCATACACCAAGCTCTGGAAGTTCCAGCAGGAGAATCGCCAAGAACTCGTGGAATCGGGCCTCAAGCGCTGGGAAATCGGCGAAATCGCCTCCCGAATCGGCCAGCTCTACTACGGACAGTACCTGAGGACGAGCGAAGCGAGGTTTCTGCTCGAGTCGTACGTCTTCTACGAGGCGATTCTCAACCGTGGCTACTTTCAGTGTCCCGCGGGAGCACCCAAGGATCTGGTTCTGCGGTTCAAGGAGCTGCGGTTCTATGCTCGGTTTCTGGTGGTTTCGATGGTCTTGAACCGGACTGAGATGGTGCGGATCCTTGTGGACCGGTTCAAGGCTTTGGTTGATGACAGCAAGGTCGCCTTTCCGGTAATTTTGATTACAGGAGCTGCTTCTAGCTCTCAAAATTTGTTTTTTTTTTTTTTAGTTTTCCTTGAATTCTTGATTTTTTATGGTTAGTAGATGTAGAAGGATTCGGCCTTTTCTGGGTCTGCTTTAATTTGATCATGGAAGTTGCTTCTAGAGTTCAGGCTGTGGAAATTCTGTTTTTTGTTCTTAATTTTTTTTTCTTTTGATTGTGTGTGTGGTAGAGTTAGAAAGACTCTTTTTTTTTCTTTGTTTCTGGTTGATTTCTGAAATGATTGATTTGTTCATTTCAATAGAGAGAGAGAGAGAGAGGGTGATTCTTTTTTCTTGTTTGATTCTTCGACTTTTTTTTTTTGTTCTTTTTATTAGTAACAGGTAATTGTGTTGAGATAGGAGAGATGAGAGTACAAGATCCATAGCAGATGAAAATGAAGCACAGCAATGAAACAAAAACTGGGGTATGAGAGAAATATACCATCCGAAAAAAAAAAAATCACAAAGATATTTCCCTTTTCACCCATTGCGTAATTCCATTAACAGGGTCCTCGAGTGATTGAACTGCACTCGCACAATGGGGTTAGAACATGAATTTCCTCGAGAAGAAAATGAAGCTTCCAAGGACCCATAGGCCATATCTGAGTTTAATTCTTCAAATATTACGTGCAGGATTGGTGAATAATTGCAAGCGGTGTTTTCAATCATGCGTATGTTTGTTGAGTATTCCTGTACAAAAAGGGGTCCGAGTGCATTAATCTCATCATTGGACTAAAATATTCATTCACTGATATCAACTTCTTTAAAGAATTATGAACATTTTTTTATGCTTTGGCAGAGCAGATGCCATTCTATGCTTTCTAAACATATGGGCAAACAGAGAAAATAAAAACCTATTAGGTGGGGTGTCCTTTCTCTAACCATTCTGCCTGTTGTAGACTTTGAAAGACAAATTGAAGTTGGTATCGGTGGAGAAGTACCCTGCTAGCTCAGCTTTTACAGAGACATTCAAACAGGCCCTAGTAGATGCAAAATTACTATAGTATGTAGCTTGAGGTTTTATTTTTAGTGCCTTTTTCTTTGGAGATATTTCTAACGAAAATTGCTGGTATTGGGAATTTCTGAAGCTGATGTCAGCAGAACATGTCTTTAGAGCATTTGGAATTCTCCGGTTGAATGCTAGAATTTTGATCACCAACCTCTTGCAAAGCCTTTTTTGGCCTGAAATTATCAGAATTCTAGCTTCCTATGAATGCAGGGTTGTACTTTGAGCATTTTGGAAACCACTTAGTGGAAAATATTTGGAGAATTCATAATTTTCCCTAGACAAGAATTCTTGGAATTCGTCTTGCCAAATAAGCCCTTATTCTTTTCTATAGAGTTCACTGAGAAAGAGCTGGGTTAAGTCATGACTTTTGGGTGTTTGTCTGTGTGTAATCTCAGTCTTGTTAGCATATATGGCCGAGTCTGCAAATTACACACACTGTAGTTACTTTTGGATATAACCCAATTCAAACTTCTGCACTGATTTTTACAGTGGATTTAGCTAGTGCGACATTTCGGAAGTGCAGAAAAACGTTAAGCATAATTAATAGGTCATCTTTACCCGAAATCTGAATCTGATCAACCTGAAATGTGGCAGGAAGATCTTAGGCTGAAATCCATCCTGCACTCCTTGTTTTGGGTGGGACTTCCAAGTTCCAACGTGGCAATTTTGGAAATGATGTTTGATCTTCTTCTTTGTTGGCAGTTGTAAACTATACGCTATATCAGTTTCCTTTTGTTTTTTTGGGTAAATCGTGCACAGTGTTAGGAGCGCACTCATAGTTTACACGTGTATGTGGGTATACATGTATGTGACTGCTTGTGTGTGGTGAGTGGTAACAATAACTTCTAAATGATAGAAAGCTAGCTCCCAGGAATTTTCTCCTACAAGTGGTCTGGCTATTGTTCATATGCAACCCAGCTCGTGGGGCTCATATAGATGCATGCATGTTAGTGGGAGGTAAGCGTCAGGCAGAATATCAGGCCAATCAGATTATCCTAATCCCTGATTCAACTGCCTTAATGTTCTACCATATATATATTATTTTTCAGATTCAATCCAATGGTGAATAAGGGTCGGATGAGTGTCAAATTAAACTTGGTTTCAGATCATGGAGGGTAGTGAGTGTGAAGGGGGTACTCTGATTAATGGTGAGTCCAAGTGGGCCCTGTACAGCCAGACTGCACAAGCAAGTTACCTTTAGAAGAAAACTTCTTCCAAGGATGGCACAGGATCTAGTCAATTGAACTACAACAATTAAATTGATATAGTGAAAATGACCAAATGAGGTGGCCCCATTTTGATTGATAATGCTGATTGACTAGTGAAACAGGGACATTATCACGACTCTTTATCTTCTGGAATACAGTGCTTCTTTCTGATATCCTTGTTTGTTGTTGTTTATTTTTTGCTTAGTGGAATCAATAGCACAACTTTCCGAAAAAAACCCAGTCCCAATTGGCATTCCATGCATATCAAGTAACTTGAAATAATCATATCATATGGTCTTATATGGTATGCTCCTTCAGAAAATTGGTTAGTTTCTTTTTGTTGAATTCAATTGTTGGCGCTATCCATCTAAACCTCCATCACATGGTACTTAAATACAGTTTCATGTCCCATTAAAGGTCAAGGGCATGACAGCTATCTGTCTGCTTCGTCCTGTTTAGTGGAAAAGGAATTATTGAAAGAAATGGAATTCGTTACTTTCTAAGGCATTTTGGTCAGTTTTTTTTTTTTTTTTTTATCTGTGTTTTCTACTTTTCTGGACATAAATAAAACTTTAGAATGCAAATGAAGGTGGAAAGATCACAGTTTTAATCTACTTTGGGTATGGGACTGTAATAACTAATAACCCTAAATTGGTATTGGTCAGCCAAAACCATTACGTAGGCCATGTTTATAATGCTCTGTAGAGTTTTTTTCATCTTTGTAGGTTTGCATGTTAAAATACATATCCTGTTTAAAAGGGGTTCTTTCTAATTTTCAAACATTTGATCTGGTAACCCATAAGATTTGGCATCTATACATGTCTATTTATTGCATGCCTAGCCAAGCGGCCCCAACAGGGAATATACCCTGTCTCCCTTTTGTTTGAACACTAGATGATGCTAGAATATCATTAACCAAAAGCCTTAAAAGAGAGGTTTACTTATTTTTATGTAATTGGATGCTGAAGGCACACAGATATAATAATAATTCATGGATAAAGTGCATAGACTTTGTTGCACTATTTCACCTGATAAATCTCTGCATCTATTTTGTACAATGTGCAATTTTTATATAAAAAAAAAATCTTCATATTGCTTTTGTAGTCCTTTATTTTTTTTTTTCTGAAGTTGGCTTTGGTTCTAGTCACATTTTCTTCTACTTTGTTATCTGTATATTTTTTTCCCTTATTGTCTTTTAAAATTTAATTCTGCCTATTCACATGAAAGGAACTCTTTTGGTTACTTCAAAGTAAAAAGTGTTTATAGATGCTGTTTCTGTCATCATGCTGGACATTTCAAAACTGCTTGAATTGTTGTCTCTTAGAATAATTTTTGGACCATTTGACCAGGAGACAAACTTTAAAGAATGGAAGCAAGTGGTGCAAGAAATTGTCAGATTTTTGAAAGTTGATACAGCTTTTATGAATATCAGGCCGTTGCGATATTGTTTGCTATTTGATTCCCATCCATCTTCTGTTCCACGTGGTGCTCGTTTTCAGGCAAGAAATTTAAAGCTGCAAGATGCATTGCTCACTAGCTTTCGTCGCAATGAGGTAAGCTGTTTTACATGTTTATTAGCATGAGGATCTTTGTAAGGAATAAGGAACACATGTCCCAGAAAATGTATGATAATGTAGCTATGTTGGTTTTATAACTTAGTTGTGCAAAAAATTGCATACTATAATAAAGATGATGTGACTGATGTTAATCTTGTCAATTACATTAGGTAAAATTTACAGAGCTTACTCTGGACACATTCAGAATGCTGCAATGTCTGGAGTGGGAGCCTAGTGGAACCTTCTACCAAATGCGTACAAAGGAATCAAATAGCAATGGTGCTTTTACCGATCAGTCTGGACTGATTGATATAAATCTCGCTGCAGATATGACGGATCCAACATTGCCTCCTAATCCACGGAAAGCTATTCTTTATCGCCCTTCTGTCACACATTTAATCTCTGTGAGTAACAAAGCTGCAGTTTTCATTGTGTTTCTCTCCAAGTACCTTTCTCTGATGGCCAATTTATGGAAACTTGCATTTTTATTCTATTCTTTTGGGGAATTATATTGTTGTTCTTCACTTGGCTATACCTTCATAGTTTGGAATCTCAATATTGATTCTTTATGCTGGATAGTCAAGATTACAAATACCATCTGTCTCAACCAATAGAAATGTATTGATTTACACATGTAGAACCCGAACTTCAGTATCCAAACTCTGGGCCTTACTGTAGTTGGAGCATAACAAAGAAGTAATTCCAACCGAACTGTCCTGACCATATAATTTTACTAGTTGAAATTTAACCACTGTGGCAATTATTTTAACTGCCAATTGGATGGAACCATTGAATGGTGGCAATAGCCTGAATATAAGTTTCATGATGCAATCCATCCACGATAAGCAAACAAGTAGGAGAGGATGGAAACAAGTAGGAGAGGATGGAGTGGCATGCTTGTGTGTCTCTGTCCTGTCACTCCTGTGGACTATCCAGTAATCACCACAAAGTTTTATTGTGTGCAGGTGTGGAAACAGTACATTGCCCCTAATCCATTTTTCACTATTCCATCTATTTGGAGTCACTTTAAGTGTTCTACTTCTCGACTCATTCCTGTTTAGAGCTAAATTTTCTGTTGCTTTACAATCCAACATTCAGTTCTGGCTACTTCATTACAAGTCTTTATCGGTCTTCTAGTCTAGCACCATGCACAATAGGTTGTTATCAATTCTTTTTACAAGGGCTGTTTCCAGCCTTGTATAGACATGCCTAAACCATCTAAAAAGATCAAGTGATAGTTCCTGATTTCCTCATTTTTTACATATATGTAGTAGCTATCAGTCAATTCTGTTCTACACTAGATGTGCAGTGTTCATGGTATGAACCCAACTCTGACGAAGGTTCCATTCTGCATGGGCAGGTACTTGCTTTGATCTGTGAAGAGCTCCCTCATGATAGCATTATGCTAATGTATATATCAGCATCAGGTTAATCCAGTTTCCTTGCTTTCCACTTCAATAATCTTTCCATCACTTTAAACTATCCTTGATAAATGATTTGTATGTTATATCTGCAGGAAAGGCTGCTCAGAATATTTCTTGTCAGAAGGAGATTTCCAGAGCCTTGAAGAACTCTTCAAACTTGAACACACTTTCTCAGACCTTCCGACATCGTAATAGCTCATTACATAAACCCCTTGCTCATGACAAGGGAGATTCTGCAGATTGTTGCGGGAGTTGTCTGTATTTAGGTTCTCGAGGAAATGAAGGTGCTACATATTATCTATTGCATTATTTGTTTGCACCTATAACCTGATGATCTTACTTCATTAAAATTGTAGGCAGAAAGGAGAAACTTCCCATGACTGATTATATGATTTTTTACATACTAATATGCTGGTCAAGTTATTTATTCTTTCTCCTTATTATGGATAGATGTTGCTGATTTTCAGGTTCAAACAACCTTTACCCTGGTGATATAATTCCTTTTACAAGAAGGCCACTTTTCCTGATTATTGATAGCGACTGTAGCCATGCATTCAAGGCAGGTTTGTTAAAACTTGTTTCCTGCTTGCTAGATTATTTGGACTTTACCTTGAAGCAGTTTATAGATTCTGTAGTTAGCATTGTACTTTAATGTTACTAAAACTGGATGCTATAAAACACAATTTCACTCATCTATTGGAGTGTCTAGCGCTATTTAGTAACTATTTCTTCCTCACAAGCATTAAGGGGAGATTGATATTGTGATGCCACAGAGGGGCTTTGATAAAAGTTTCTCATGGCCTGGTTTGGAATTTGTATCTTCTTATGGATTCATGACAAGTTGAATAGTCATTTTATACCTAGCAGAAGAAAAAGAAGAAGATAAAAAACTTAAGACATGTGCAAGCATTGGAGGCATAAGCTTCCAGTATGCTTTTAAGTTTGGCATAATGTAAGCGTGACTGAGAACATCCTCCAGGCACATGATCACTTTTCAGTGTGCCTCCAGAAGGTGCACAAAGGAGAGGTGGTCTATGTTTTAACCATGCTCATGGACCTAGATATAAATGTGGTTGTGCTCTGTCTACAGAAATTCAATCATGTATAGCATCCATTTCTTCAATAAAAGCAATACAATACGCGTAAGGGCTTCATTTCATAATCCCCCGTTTTTCTGTATTTCCCTCTTTCATTTGCATTTCAATCGATGCCGACCTTAGGCCGATGGAATATGGCTAAGGCCTAAGATGATTATAATGGTGATTTCCCTTTCAATCTTTGTACTTATATTTGATTTGAAATTGCACTGAATCATGTCCCTGGCAAGTTTAGATTAATGATTCGTTGATCCTATGTGTGCATTTTTCAACTCTCTATTCTTGTTTTATTATTTCCACTTATCTGTAGTTTGCAACATTTTTCCAGTTTTAGACACCAGATGGGAATTGGTTATATTTCAAGGTTACACGGGCTACATCTAGTCTTAAGCCTCATGTGGATGCATGGAATCTACCTGGGATCTATATAAGCAAGGATCCTAGATTTTGTTGTGACGTGGAATTCTAAAAATGGATTAGATCCCCATGTCCATACATTTTTAGGAATCCTCTCAAAAAAAAAAAAAAAAATAGGAAAAAAAAACAGAGAAAACAACAAAATAAAAAAACTGATAATCTACTATTGAAAAAAAAAAAAAAACAAACAAACTGATAATCTAACTATCCATGGGATACCGGGAATCAAAGAACACCATGATTTCATGCATCCAGGTGAGCCGTGAGCCCTTGGGTGATTTTTTTCATGTGTTTTTGTTTTTCGGTAACATGACTTGAACCCCCAACCTTGTGGTTGGAACTTGGAACAATGAGCAGTTCGAGCACCTTCCAACTGTGCCATGGGATTCTTGTCTTGGGGGCATTTTTATGTTCCATTAATTTCAATTATTTTCTACTTTTTTCCTTGTGTAGGTCATTAAGGAATTATGGCCCAATAACCCTTGGTGATTAGCACCAAATGCTGATAATTATTTGGACTGGAAAAGTTAGAAAAATTGCATTTCTGGCTTCTTCACCACCATGTGTATAAGACCATCCATTAATGCCAATATTACACTACTTAAGCATTTTTCCCCTTCTTTTTCCTATTGGTGTTATGTTTGCCAAGTCTTCTTACCATATTGTATGCTTCTCTCATTCAAGTAATTGTTGCACCAGGTTATCCATGGTGAAGAAAGGGGTGAGAAAGCTGCACTGCTTCTTTCTCATGAAAGCCCTGTATTCCACAGCCCATCTTCTGCTGATCCAATGCAAAATGGAAGTCAGTTTACATTTTTCTTAACTGCTCCTTTACAAGCATTCTGCCAATTGGCTGGCCTTTCCACCTTGGATATGGACATTGTAAGTTGATCAGATACTTCAATTCTCAACTAAAATATAACTCTCGAGTTACATGGTTTGATACATTTTGTGGGTGCTTTCAGAATGTTTACAACAAGGCCGACAACATACTTTCCTCTGCCTTCTCTAAATGGGAAGTGATACTCTTTAGATCAGATTGCCTGGATCAGGTTTGGGCCCAGGTTTTGTCTGATCCATTTCTACGGCGGCTTATTCTTAGGTAATTTTTTGTTTTTTTACAATTTTCTTTTTCTGGACCTTTTCCATTAGGGTGTATTTGGATGAATGCCCAACAGCAAGAGATTTGAATTGGCAATATACACATATACAATTAAAACTCCAAATAATCCAGCCCTGTTTCTACTCCCTAGAATTGTACTGCCCATGATAAATCCAAGCATTCAGACTTCAGAGTAACCCCTGAATGCTTAACACTCATCCCAATTTGACTCTGATAAGACAATTATCCACTGTTGGATTTATCACCATAGAAAATGTGCCCATAGAAACGCCAAACATTGAATTCTCTCTCTCTCTCTCTCTCTCTCTCTCTCTCTCTCTCTCTCTCTCTCTCTCTCTCTCTCTCTCTCTCTCTCTCTCTCTCTCTCTCTCTCTCTCTCTCTCTCTCAAATTGAACTGTTACTCACCCCTCTTTGAAACTTATCCCAATTCCTAACAACATTGCGATTCTAATCTCTAATAACACCACCAATACTACCTCTTACTAATGGATTAAACAAAACTTCCATCAAAGTTTAATTTGAGAACACCCATGTGAGGCCTCTCCCATGAAAGTCTATGCGAAGATTTAGCACACTGGCCCTGCATAAATTTCCTGTCCAAGATCTATTGAGATCTTCCATAAACTCCTAACAACATTGCCATTCCCAATCTCTAATAAGACCACCAATACCTCTACTAATGGATTGAACAAAACTTCCATCAAAGTTTAATTTGAGAATGCTCATGGAGGCCTCTCCCATGAAAGTCTATGCAAAAACTTAGTACACCAGCCAGCCACCCTCCCTCTCCCCCTTTTTCCCTCGTCTCTCTTAAAATTTGCTACCCAAGATCTGTTGAGATCTTCCAATGCTGCATGTTCGAACTCCTTTCTTGTATACATCCACTCTGACACTGGCCAAATAATTTCCTCCATGGATTTGCTTTTGTTTATGAAAACTCGGTTGTTCCTTTCGAACCAAATTTTCCAAAGGTTCGCATACAACATTGTCTTCCATAGAATCTTGCCACAAACATATTTGATACACAAGTTCCATTGTTGAAAAAGATCAGCAATTCTCCAAGCAATAACCCAATGCATATCATCAAGCATATTAAGAATAGCTGACCAAACTCTATGAGCAAAGATACAATGGATCATTAAATGATGCACGGTTTCCTCATTCTTCAAACACATTGGACAACCACTAATTATTATGTGCTTCCTTCTTCTTAACTTGTCTAGAGTAAGAATTTTGTGCCACCTTGCAACCCAACAGAAGGCCAGCACTTGAGGCGGAATTGAAGGATCCCAAAAACTCTGCCATCCATGCATACTATCAGAAGAGATGCCAATTCTCTGTATGGAATGTGAACTGATCACCTTAGTCTTAGCCACCACATGTGTCGTTCATCTGTTTTTTCTTTTAATCAGTGATGGTACTAGATCATATTAAGGAAACAAAGAGAACCAAAACACAAATAATTATGTCAACGCAAAGTAAAGATAGATACATCAACACAAAGTAAAGAGAGATGCACCCATCCACCCGCACACACAGAGTTATGTCTCTAGCCACCCCCAACCTTGTTTAATGCATCTGCCATGCTGTTAGCTGAATGATCCGCATGCTGAAACACCACACACATGATGGTAAGGATTTGATCTTCATTAAATAGAAAATGGAAAGGACCCTTTTTTTAAGTTGTCCATGTAGAAGAATCACTTTCCTCCACCACTAGGCCTTGATTGTTAAGGGGCAAACAAATTTTCAATTCTTCCAAAATTTTCAACACTTCTGCCTCATTGGAGTCATTGATACCTACATGCTTCATAGAACATAAACAACACTTCACTGTTGATGGAGGAGACCGAACAATCGAAGGCCTTATCTTAGAAGATTCCCATTCCAAGCACACTTCTTAGAAGATGGACATAAAATTTTAGCATCCCTGTCTGGTCCGGGATGGGCATACCACCCTGAGTTCTAGGTTGATACATCCCTGATGAAGAGATCTAGCATGTGTGCTACGAGGTGCATCCTCAATCGTCCATGTGATTATCAGCATCCTTAGCGGGTCCTGATATTATATCTTGCCACGTGCATTTCTACACTTCACCTTGAACTTTGAATATCCAACTTCTGGGAAATGTGTGTTTGGGCACCTTCGTTCCTGTTTTCTTATTATAATTGTTTCACCAGGTTCATATTTTGCCGATCTGTCCTCTCGATGTTCTGCCCTTTGGGAAATCAGAATCAGTATCTACCTGATTGCCTGCCTCAACTTCCTGATTCTGTCTCTCCAAGTGCTGAAGCCGTGCAAATCAAGATACTCCGGCTTGCAAAAACCCTTGGTGTTTCCAGCCATTTTCAGTTGACAGACACAACTAGGACTGATGCTGATGATTCATCACTTGAATCTGAAGTGATTTAAGAAGCCTGTAGATGAGAAGTGGGGACATGTAAAACCCAATTTTCTAGCAGTTCAAGAGCCCCCAACAGTTAAGCAATCAAGAGTTCCATTGATCAGTTTGTGGGGGTGGGACTCACCGTGGGAGCTGCCGAGCAAGTGATTTTCGATGACACATTGATATTTGTTGCGAGTCATGAGTTCAAATACATTTGTTCAATGTCAAGCCGCACCAAAGCTTGAAGTTTGAGTTGATCCAATTTATTGTGGTTTTCTGTAAGATGGAGGCCAGGGTGTTAGATGTTGTAGAAGTGTTGCAAATTGTGAATGCGCATGTGTTAAAGGTTCCGGCAGTGTGATATTTGATTATTGCTAATGGGTAAGAGGTGTAACAAAGTAGGCTTAAAATTCTTTTCCTTGTAAAAGAAACAAGAAGTTGTTGTAGAGATGATTTTTAATACTCAAAGAAGATGACAGCAGTTGATAGATCTGTGTTATATTGTCTGGACTTTCAATGCATCTTCCTGCTCCCCTAAGCTAAGCGTCTTCCTTTCAGGTCAGTGAGGAGTTTGTAGAAAACAGTCGGTTGGCAGTACCCCATATGTAGCTGATGGCATTAGATCAGGCATATCTAAATCTCTGTTGTGCATCACCTCATAATGGTAGGGTCTTAAATTTCTCTTCAGGGTCTCCCTTAGTATTTATAAAAAAAAAAAGGCTAAATGCGTGGAGATTGAGTTTTCAAAACGCGAATGCGTTGGAGAGAGAAAGGTGTTTTGTTTTCCTGTAATTTTCTCTGAAGTTAAGATAGGAAAATCTTGAAAAGCTAAGAAGAATGTACAAGCAGTTGAACGTGTTTTTTTATTATCCAGAAGGGTTTCACAATCAGCAAGGTGAATTAAAACTCAGAAATTAATCCTTTTAAAGAAATCTATCAGTTCTGACTTGTAACATAATTGAGAATGAGCCCTTATTATATTATACATGGGTTTTACAAATCCAATTGCATCCCATGCATATATATATATATATATATATAGGGAGGGAAATATTCATGTACATTTATCCCTCACCACATTACGGTGAGGGACAACATAGTGGGCCCACTTTATGATTCATCCAAATCATCCACACATATGGAACCCCCTAAACTACAATGGATCAATTGAGTTTTTATTAATCTAATTGGATTGGACCGTTGGATTGAGGGTCAATATTTTTTTTAATATAAAGTCATTAAATTTGTGGGTTACGGATGAAGGGGTTAGAGACATGGGATTGACCTCAAACTTGATATATGGTCTCATCTCATATGACTCTTTCCATCCCCCCAAGTCCCATGATCAATGGGGCCCTAGGTGGGCCCCATTGAGTTTGTCCCTCACCATATGGTGAGGGAAGGATGCACATGACCATTGCCTAGATATATATATATATATGTATATATATATATATAGGGGCCAACTCTCCTAAGCTGAAGCTTATGATATAGTAAGCTAAAGTAAAATGAAAATGAAAATCTGGGGTAAATTTCATTTTTAACCACCCTATGTATTCAATTCCAAACAAAACGGGCCTGTAATGTAACTGATTTTTCCAGATTTTATTACATAAAAACAGAAACACAAGAAGCCTGCTCAAGGTAGGCAAAGGATGCAAGAAACAAGCAGAATGCCTTGTTAGCAACAATCTGGATCTCTTTGGCTTTCTGAGGACATGAGAGGAACAGAGTACCTTCAAGGAGACTTCTCACCCTGTCCAAGGCTGTGTGGACTGTTCCCAACGGCCCACAGGACACAACAAGAATAGGCTTCAATGACCAAAGAGAACAATAACCTCTTGCATGCCTCCCTAACTCCTATCAGCATAGCTATGGACACTCTGCCTCATTGATGCTACAGAACCCCAATGCCCTTTAAATGAGAGAATGAGCACCCCATCAGGCTTATGGATCAATCCTTCACTAGCCACTACTGGGTTCACAAGGCGACCAGCATTGAAGTTGAGCTTGAAGAAACCTCTTGGGGGTAGGCTCTCAAAGTTTAGTTTAAGGGTCGTGGATGGCTATCAATTTAGCAATGCAAACGATTATCCAATTATCCAGATTTTCTGACCCATAAAAAAATCGGATTTGGTAATTGTTTTAGCTTCCAATTCATAAACGGGTTTAGATTTGAAACCCAATTTAGGTTTGATTTCTAAACGGATCCAGTTTTTAGACCTATATAGGTTCCAACCCGTGGACCTAGGACCCATAAAATTGGCGAGCCCTCTTTGGTGATGAGCAACTAGATTAAGATGGCAATGACCCTTCCCTCTCTCTATTTTTGCATTTTATGGTAATTTAGAATCATGTTCATGTTCAAAATATTTTTGAACCCAGATTTAGTACATGATTTGTACATTTTTTTGGCTCGAAGAGTTTGGACGTGCGTTTTTAAGACATGGTTCGAGACACGGTCCTCTTACTAGAACTGGTCCAAAATCAAGAAACAGGTTCCGAGCTGGAACTGGATCCAGAATTAAAATTGACCTTTATAAAGCAGTTCGGGTTTTTGGTCCAGTATGGTTCCGGCTTGGAACCACCCATTCCCATTCGTGGTTATCATCCTCATCACCTCTAAGAATCCAACCACCATATAGATACTATCCAGTATTCACACCAACATGCCTGATAATACATTGGTAGAAGCAGCCCATGATATCACTCTTATTACTACAATTTTGATGTGGGCTTGTTTAGGCATCTATTCTTTGTTTTTCTGGCATTGGGTCTTTGTTGAAATTAACACCTGTTATTTCTTTCTTTCCAATGAAACCAAATAACTGCAACAAATGATAAGACTACTCTTGTGTTTGCCGTGGCCAAATTTCCTAGCTGATAAGTGAGATACCATGTCCTGTGTAAATTGATTGAGACAATTCAGCTGGTGATCAGCTAATTCAAAATCTGGTTGATTGAGACAATTCAGCTGGTGATCAGTTAATTCAAAACCTGGCTGATTGAGACTATTCAGCTGGTTATCAGCTAATTCAAAATCTAGCTGATTGAGATGATTAAGCCAATCAAATCGTGATTTTTAGGTGATTTGTCTTGATTAAATTGGAGCTGTCAAGAAGAAGATGGTCAAACCTGTCCCCTTCCTCAGGTAAAGTGGGCAGCTATTGACTATTATCATCTTTTCCCTCTTGTTCAGGTAGTCCATTGTTTTCTTTTTCTTTCTTTTTTTTTAACCTCAGCCAAGGGCGACCCAAGAGAGAGCCACACACATGGGAAGACAACCCACTCCGTGGGAAAGGAGTCTGCACACGTAGAAAGAAAGCCTACATAAGTGGAATGAGAGCCTGAACATGTGGGAAGAAGCGACATATCCAAGGTTCGAACAATTGGCAGCCATGTGAGAACCCCCCGCTCCTTAGCACTCAGATAAGGAGACGTTCTCTAGGTTGTCCATTCTTAAAATGCTAATTTGTCATCTCAATGTTGCTAGAAAATAGGGTTTGACATGCCCTTTTGTCCACTTGATGTTAGGTTTGTAGATCCAAATTAATTGTCATCACAAATCTTAAAAAGTGCTCTTCTATATATCATTTAGCTTTCTAAGAAACCAGCTGCCTTACAGCTATCATGAGGTGGTTTACATACACCCACTTCACCAGATGTTTTTTTATCCCACTCCTTGCTAAAAGAAATTCTCTATCCAAGTCTTTAAATTTATATTTACCATCACCATTGGAATCTAAAAAGGGACATGAAATATTAAGATAGACAAAGCAACTTTAATAAGAGTAATGCACCTCAACAAGAGAGAAACTTAAAAAGACTTCCATCCCTAAAAGACATGCTCTATTCTCTCTAACAAAGAGCTGCTGTTGCTTCCCCAACATTTTTAGGAAGGCCCAACTGCCCAAACAAAATTAAGATCTGGCAAAAATCAAGTAGCTCAATCCATGAAAGAAAGAAGCTATAGATCAGATAACCTGTCATATTACAATCTAATACGTACAAATGGCTTTTAGCTCCATTAACACTTCCTAATTGGAATAAAACTCCCCCAGTTTGTTTCTAATCCATGTGGGGTCATGAACATTTGAGATCATCATCCATCCAGTACTAGATTCACATCCAAGGGTTTCCAAGGGGGTGTCCATAATAAAGTGAGTGGTGGAGCTTTGAAAGATCAAAATCAGATGCTACCAATGATTCACAAGACACCATATTTGGCGAGTCTGATCACTGGCCCACCTGTTGGATAGGGGTCCTTATCGAATGGTAGGTGAGATTCCAAAGAGGTCCTAATATAGAACAAAGCTAGCTAGTGCACTGAAATTAAGAAATTCTATACATCAAGAGACTTGACATTTAACTGATACGTCCATTCATCAGTTTTGTCCTTTGCATGAAAATTTCTGCTTTCATTGCGGATGGAATTTGTTATACAGAAAGAGAGCAGCAGTGGTGGTGTGGAAGGACCACCGAATGACAGTTCTATTATAAGAAATAATTTCTAGAAAATTTCGTGCAGTTTGATAATTTTACTTATCAAGTAAAGTCAAATAAAATAAAATTAAATATCAATTTAAAAGCACTTTAATTCAAAACTTTTTTCATTTTTTTCAAAACAACTCTATTTCTCCACACAAAAATTCAAAAATATTTAATCCCAAACGACTAAAAATAAAATATAAACTCACTTATATTTTATTCCCTCTTTTTATTTCACTTCACTTCACTTTATTTAAAAGTAAAATGCCAACTGGCCAAAGTAAAATGGTTATGCCTAAGGAATCCATTGCACATGTTGCTTTTGGACAGTTTTGGCACATAGCATATCCTGAGTAAATATCACATGGGTGAGTTATCACCAATCAATGCATTGAATGTTGTAGATTAGGGTCTTTCTAGTCTCTATTTTTGTTGAAATATATACTCCTTCCAATTGTCCCTACAAACTTTGTACCCCTTGTTTTCTTCTCGCCCTATAGATTAGGTCTTTTTAGTCAAATTCTTTCAATTCTCCATTGAGAATTTTGCGCCGGAGGGAGATTTTCTCCGACGGCACGGCGCTCATCAGAACCATCCGAAAGGCGGAACTTCCAGAATTTACCCCACTTGCTTGTGATAACCAATGCTGATCCATTGGATTGTTGTATAGAGGAGCGTGGGAGAAAATAATCTAATGCTCTCGTTGTCGACCTTTTTCTCCCTTGGGGTATAACTCGGAGTCGAACTTCATGCTTTCGTCTTACACACCGACAGTCGAATAATAATTAGTGCTGGTTTGTTTGTATGGAATAGATAGAAATTGAAAACATCGGAATTTTTAGTCAATTGAGCTTTTCTAAAAGATTATTAAAAAGGCAAGGGGTTAAGGATATAAAGTAGAGATATAGAAGGAACTTTGACTTTCTAGGATTTTGAATCATTAAGCTGATGATTGGGTATTTATTTATAATCATTTATAAACATTCAAAGCCTTACAATTCGTTAAGCCATTTTTGTTTGCAAACATATCCTAAGGCCATTTTTTTTTTTCATTAAGATACATAAGAATTTAATTCATAGTGTAATTAAAAATAAAGATCAAAGGTAAATTTAAAAAAAAAAGCATTAAATATCATCTTTTGATTTTGTTTCCCTAAAACAAAATGTTATTTGATATTTATTTTTAGATATTCACATTTGATCTTCATTTTTAACCACCTTAAGCATTTAATTCTCATGTATTCTAATGAAAACAAACATGTACTAAATTAAGTAGGATGAGTATTTGAAATTCTAAGTTGTGTGACCCAACAGACCCAAACAGCTTGCAAAATGGACTACAAATATTGCCAATTCCAGGATAGGAGCCCCCCAATCTACACTTTTCAACTGTACTGCTGCAGGTTCATTTCACCGCTCACCATTGCAAATTCTGACAAAGAACAATGCTTTTCAGTGACAGAAAATCAATTAAAGGAACAACAATGCTTTCCAGCACTTGTAGATTCCTACATTTTCTGGCCTCCCATTAGTACTTACCTAAGACCTTTCCATCAGTCACTATCTAACTAGAATATCAATTCAACTGCAGACATATGATTTCAGGTTGCTGATAAGAACTAACCGCATCCAACGGCCTAATTGTCCCAATTGGATTTGAATTTTTTAACAGCAATTCTTAGGTGGCTGTTGGGGTGACTGAATGGTCTGGATGAACTAGATGTGGGCCACCATCATAATGAGGGGCCCTGCCAAGAAGACCCAGGAGATAAGCACTCTTCTGGTAGAGTAATCTCAACACTTTGGCCCAATCTGCACATGGGTTGTCGCCTTGTTGGACAAAGAAAACATGGCCAACCCCATTTCAATTTGCATGATTATAAGTGAAAGGAAAGCTACATGTGGGACCCACCTCCATTTTAAAACCCACAAATCTTACTTTGTATGTCAACCACATCTTTGTTGACCCCTCATCAATCACCTTATGCAAATGTGACACATTACAGGTGGGTGGTTCATCTTTCCAAAAAAAAAGAAAAAGAAAAAAATCTTGATCAGAATATGATCATGTTGGAAAAGTTTGAGATTTGGTGCTTTTGTGGGAGTGGTGTTAGGGGAATTTTGTGAAAATTAGATGGATTCTAAACAATTAAAAGAAGAACAAACAGAAAATAAATATCATCACCATTGAGATTTGGTTTTCAGATAGTTTTTGCTGTTTTTACAAATATTTTTTGATAATATGACTACTTTCTTACTTATTTCTTATGACACTTTTTGGGGAGAGTTTGGAGGTAATAAATCACTAGAAAGTGATTGAGTCGGCATGTGAATGGTGGTGCAATGAACTTCACCAAAAATGACAAGTTTTCTAAATCTCATCACATTTGACAAGTCCTCACATACAAATTAATTAAGATGTTGTCCTTTTAATTTCAAACCATTGTGGGAGGCTATTGGGCTCATTTGGCTTTAGTTACTTGATTCAATGGCAGGCCCGGCCCTGAGGCAGGGCAGTAAGTGCGCCTGCCCCGGGCCCCCCGGGCCCCCATTTTTTAGGGGGCCCAAAAACATTTCCTCTCCTCAAGAAGAAAATGTTTCCACTCCTCCAAATCCACCGACTTCCTTCTCAAACCCCTTAACCTTTCATCAATCGAACTCCTTTGAACCCCATCTCAACCAAACAGCAAGCCAAAAAAAAAAAAACAAGAAGAAGAAGAAGAAGCAGCAGAGAACTGGACCGCCATAACCGGTTAGGCCCAAATCACCGCCATCGCCAGAACCGGCTGGCCCATCATCTTCGTGCTAGCGTCTAGCAGTCAAGCACCATTAGTCCATCACCACTTCGGACGAAGCACCCAGGCTAACCAATAGTCAAATCCCTCAACCATTCATCAATCGAACTCCTTTGAACCCCATCTCAACCAAACAGCAAACCCCAAAAAAAAAAAAAGAAGAAGAAGAAGCACCCAGCAGGCCAGCACCACTGGTTGATTGCTACAATAGCAATCAAGCACCATCAGTCAATCACCACTTCGGATGAAGCACCCAGGCTACCCAGCAGTCAAACTGTCAAACCCATCAACCCTTCATCAATCGAATTCCTTTGAACCCCAATACCCCATCTCAACCAAACAGCAAGCCCAAAAATAAAAAATAAAAACAAGAAGAAGAAGAAGAAGCACCCAGCAGCCAGCACCACGGGTTGATTGCTACTGCTGCTCCACGCCTCCACCGTCCACCCACCCGCCACGCCACATCTCTTTGTTCTGTACACTTCCCAGTCTTCTTAGTTCAGATAGAGTTCAGGTCGGGTTGGACCTGATCCAATGATCCATTCCGCTGACAAGCCATTTCCTTTGGTAACAAGTCAATACAGGTCAGGTGGACCCATTCACTCGCCTGAGTTTGAGTTATGCCCAAATCCAAAACAACAGTCAACAACAACTTACAAAAAAAGCCACTTGCATCAAATTTATAGACATCAACACATGGGCCCATAGCTTATAGATCTTCTTCAATCTTCACAACATCCATATCATCGTTGTCTTGGTAGATTGGGGAGATTCCAAAATCCAAAGTGTGGCTTTTTTCAGTGCAAAATTGGTCGTTGTAGAAATCAATTGCAGGCAATTTTTTCATGATTAGAAAATCTTGAATTTGAAAGCATAATTGAGGGTTTTGCTTCTCAAAATGCAAGAAGAAAATCATTTCAATAATACTTTTTTAATTGTGATTTTATTTTTCAACTTATCTTCTAGATGGTGATGCTGGTATGAGAAATTATTTGGCCGACGATCTGGTACTCTTACCGAGATGTTGGTATGAGAGATTCATTTATTTATGTATTAAATGTATTTTATTTATGTATTAAATGTATTTATCATATGATATTATTTGGTTTTTAATGAAATTATTATTTTTGGGCTAAATTTATGAAAACATGTTATATATATGTGCATATATTAAAAAATTATAAAAATGAATAAAGGGCCCATTTTAGTGATTCGCACCGGGCCTTTGAAAAGTCAGGGCCGGCCCTGATCAACACATGGGCCCATAGCTTATAGATCTTCTTCAATCTTCACAACATCCATATCATCGTTGTCTTGGTAGATTGGGGAGATTCCAAAATCCAAAGTGTGGCTTTTTTCAGTGCAAAATTGGTCGTTGTAGAAATCAATTGCAGGCAATTTTTTTCATGATTAGAAAATCTTGAATTTGAAAGCATAATTGAGGGTTTTGCTTCTCAAAATGCAAGAAGAAAATCATTTCAATAATACTTTTTTAATTGTGATTTTATTTTTCAACTTATCTTCTAGATGGTGATGCTGGTATGAGAAATTATTTGGCCGACGATCTGGTACTCTTACCGAGATGTTGGTATGAGAGATTCATTTATTTATGTATTAAATGTATTTTATTTATGTATTAAATGTATTTATCATATGATATTATTTGGTTTTTAATGAAATTATTATTTTTGGGCTAAATTTATGAAAACATGTTATATATGTGCATATATTAAAAAATTATAAAAATGAATAAAGGGCCCATTTTAGTGATTCGCACCGGGCCTTTGAAAAGTCAGGGCCGGCCCTGTTCAATGGTATAGGAAAAGGTTTAATGATCGAATACAATGATCTAATTGTCCCAGCAGGCACAACATGTTTTGATGTCACAGAAAAAACAATCAATATAATTGCCATTTAGGAAGCACTACCACTAGGGTTACTACGTACGTACCGAGCTACGCACAGGCCGGGTGACTCTACCCTTGCCCAAGGGCGGACACAGGAAATTTAACTTGGGGGAGGCTTATTGTAAAAAAGATACCATTCTAAGTCACGTATATGGGCTTTGGAAAAATACCATTCTAAGTAAATATTGTGAATTTTTTAAGATATTGCTGATTTTTATGCCATGCTAGAGAGTGATATACTTGGCCATCCATCTTATAGAAGACTCTATGAATTGGATGGGTACTTGCAACAAATGCTGTCAATTAAATCATCCTGTCCATTGAACTGCAGATGATTTCTTCTTAAACATTTAGCCATCTTAGCCTGTAATTGGTAATATTGTGGACCAAGAATCACCAAGCCATTCATAGAATTTCTTTGTACCTAACACCCAAATCATAACACTGACAGTTGGCTTGGCTTTTCCGCTGTCCATAGTACATGACTCTCATCCAAATATATTGAAGTGGAGATCTCCATTCCAGTGATTCATGCCATGGTTCCAAAGATTGCTATCAGGCTAATTATATGGGGCATTCGGCGATAGGTCCCTGAACATTTCACTTTATGGCCTTAGATCCACAAAAAAAAGTCATAGAGCCAAAGGACCCTCCCATACTTTCTCATACCTGAAATGTCTAGTTTACCCTTTCTTTAAATCATAACCCATGATTGGTGGGATATCCCATTAATAATGGCTAACTAACATTTAATTGCCCACGATTAATGGAATCCCCAGATTTTCAAATAAATTCTAAAAACACACAAATAAATTTCAAAATAACAAAAATAAATTTATAAAAAATGAAATAATTTCAAAAAATCTAATAAATTAAAAAAAATAATATATAATCAAATAACGCAAATGAATTTAAAAAGATGCAAATAAGTTTCAAAATATCCAAATAAATTTCAGAAAATATAAATAAATTTTAAAAGACTCAAATAAATCTCAAAAGATCTAAGAAAATTTCAAAAAATGCAAATAATTTTAAAATAAAGAAAATAAATTTTAAAAAAAGAAATAATATAAAAAACGCAATAAATTTGAAAAGATACAAATAAATTTCAAAAGACGCAAAAAAATTTAAAAAGCGCATATAAATTTCAAAAAACGTAAATAAATTTGCTAAAAAACTCTCAAATAAATTTTGAAAAAAACTCAGATAAATTTACCAAAAACACAAAGAAATATGACAGAAAACAGATAAATTTGAACAAGACTCAGATAAAATTGACAAAAACTCGGATAAATTTGAACAAAACTCAGATAAATTTACCAAAAACTCAGATAAATTTACCAAAAATACAAAGAAATATGACAGAAAACAGATAAATTTGAACAACACTCAGATAAATTTGACAAAAATACAAAAAAATATGACAGAAAACAGATAAATTTGAACAAAACTCATATAAATTTGACAACAATTCAGATAAATTTGACAAAAAACAGATAAATTTCCTTCTCAACCGAAAAAACAACCCGGCTTCTGAAACGAATCAGGTCGAACCTGACCTAGAACCAACCCAGAGCTGCTACAGAACCCAGACCCACCTTCTACTTCTTCTCCCGTTCTGGTTCTGCAACAAGAACCAGAAGACTCTGCTCCCAGTGGTATTCGTCCTCTCCGATCAATGCATGACATTAGTGGCGGCGACCCTCCTTCTCCGTCGAAGATCTGTGGTGGGCCATCTGATTTACAGAGGTGTGGGTTTCTAGAGTGCTTGTGGAATAGCAGAGATCAAAAGACCTGATCGGTGGGCCATATCTGTTTGCACAAGATCACCGGAGAAGAAGAACAAAGAATCCTGGTTTGGATTCGGCATTCGCCGGAGATAAAGAAGAAAGAGGCAGAATCGAACTTCTGTTCGGATCGTTCCTGCGCATAAAGAGACTTGTAGAAGACCTGATCGGTGGGCCAGCTCCTGGAAGACGCCATCCGCCATAGATACTCGCTAGCTCAGTCCCACTTTGCATATCTCCACTCGCTAAAATCGGTTGCGTGTTCTCTGTAGTGATTCTTTGACCTGGACCAAAACACTATGGCTCCATCTTCTCATTTCCTCCCTCTCCCCACTCAGATAAAAGGCGATCCGTATCCAGGACCCGCCATAGAAACTAGCAGCCCCGAACTCATCGAGCCGTCTTCTTCCTCTCCTCTAGTCGTTCACTCTCACTCCAATTCCGGATCTCACCTCCACTTCCACTTAGATTCTGATTCGGATACCTCTGGATCCCCTTTTCACGACCACGACCACAAAATCCATGCCCCGAGCCCTCCCCGCTACTACATGAACAACGCCCGCAGTGGCGGCCCTGCCGCCTCCATCTCCTACGAGCAGCGCCCGCAGAGCCCTGTCGCCTCCATCTCCTACGAGCAGCGCCCGTAGAGCCCCGAAAAAATCCATTTTGGCGGATCTTCTTACTTTCCGAGCCCTAACCATGCGCTAGGATTGCCCAAGCACAAACGAGGGAGAATATAAATTTTAAAATTTTAAATTTCAAAATTTCATGCCTAAAACGATTGAAAGGGCAATTTAGTCCTAAAAAATGAGATCATGTGGATGCAGGGACCTAAGGCTGGAAAAAGTCTAGCTGAGTGGACCATAAGCCTTAAAAAGTTTTTCCTTGGACTGGAGGCTGGAAACATTGACTTATAGGGACCTTTCGCTAATTTTGCCTAATTATATTGACCAGGAGAAAAACTTGGTCACTGGGACATCAGAATGTGCCGTATCTTAGAAAAAAGATGAAATAATAGTTGTATCAGCTGCCAATCCTATTGGTCCATATCAAGGGTCCTAAACATGGGGGGGTCTAGGCTTCTAGGGTACTATTGACTCAAGCCAAGCTAAACCAAACCCAAACCCAAACCCTAACAGAACCCAAATGAAGCCCAAAAAAAGTGGTTGGGACTCTGCCTGAACTGTAATTCCCTTTCCAAGTGCTATTCGGGTGAGAAAGATAAATTTAGCAGTTGGGTGACGAATGAAATTGGGCTGTGCTGTGCTGGCCGTGAAATTTTAGGGGACGTGCCGTGCCGTGCCGTGCCCAGGCAGCTGGGGCTCAGACCAACACGGCTCAAGGCACGGAATTATTTGTGTAGTGCTGGGCCATGCCGCCCACGGGCGGCTCACATGCCTATTCTATTTTTTTTTTATATAATTTGTTTATATAAGTCGAAAGAGACTTTATGGACTTTTAGGGGTTTTTAACTTGAAATAAAGTTAAAACTATTAAAATAGATGCACAAACATTAATAATAATATACAAATGAGTAATAAGTCTTTAATTATTTTCAGCTTTGCATTTTATTTATATAAAAATAAATAAAATTATATATATGGGCCGTGCCATGCCGTGCCTCGCCCAGGCACCCTAGACCAACATGGCACGGCTAAGGATTGGGCCGTGTCGTGCCATGCCACGGCCCAAGACTCCCTGGCTAGTTGACCAGGTCAACGGCCCAGGCACGGTTTTTTCCATGCTGGGCCGTGTCGGGCCTGGGCGGCCAGCCCAATTTTTCATCTCTAGGTTGGGCACTAAAAAAACTTTCAGCTTTAGTGGAATAACATTTTGAAAATATGTATATGATTTGTATATAAGGTTTCTTTTTTTTTTCCTCCTTAAAAAGAGACATAAAGTCACGCACCCACAGATGCTATACATTTTCGTGCTGCTAACCAATTGGGCAATAGCTTAATGTATTAGGGGTCATTTGTTTGTAGTCATTTATATATAAGAATGATTTGCATGCATAATGATTATGTATCATGTGCGTTAGGTAGCCGACAGCCAGCACAATACTCAGTCGGATTTTTTTATGGATTTGAGACCTAATGAAATTTCGTTGGGGCGTCCCTTATTTAGCGACGCGCTGTATGGTCCGGGTACAGTGATAAGTGAGCAAGGACCGCTGCATCGGCGCCCGGGTGCAGTGCTAAATAGGCAAGGGTCCTCATACTTTATTGGGCGAGTGTGGGGGGTAAGGAAGCTAGTCCAAAATAGAAGGCTGAGATTGGGCACTTGGAATATTGGGAGCCTAACTGGGAAACTTATGGAAGTGGTGGATACAATGGAAAGGAGACGAATCGCAATTGCGTGCTTGCAAGAGACAAGATGGGTGGGACACAAAGCTAAAGAGATTGAGAGGACCGGGTATAAGTTATGGTATACCGGACTTAATAGATCGAGGAATGAGGTAGGCATAGTGGTAAATAATAAGGACTTAAAGGAAGATGTAGTGAATGTAAAGCGCTATGGAGATAGGATTATTACAATTAAGTTAGTGTTAGGAGAAGAGATAGTGAACGTAATTAGTGCTTATGCCCCCCAGGTGGGCTTAGGAGATGGACATAAGGAGAAGTTTTGGGAAGACTTGGAAGGAGTGCTACTAGAGATACCCCAAGGAGAGATGGTCTTCATAGGAGGTGATTTGAACGGTCATGTAGGACGTGACGTAGATGGATACATAGGAGTACACGGGGGACATGGGTACGGTAATAGAAATGAAGAAGGGAAGGATATCTTGGAGTTTTCAGTGGCTTATGATCTCATGGTAACTAACACATTTTTTAGAAAGAGAGAGGAGCATTTGGTGACTTATAAGAGTGGCTCATCGAGGACACAAATTGACTTCTTCTTAACTAGGAAAAGAGACCGTTTAGCTTGTAAAGATTGTAAGGTTATACCGGGGGAGAGCTTGACTTCCCAACATAGGTTGTTGATCATAGATGTGCAGTTACAAAGGTGGACTAGAAAAAAGAAGATATATAGATGCTCAAGGACTAAATGGTGGAACCTGAAAAGTGATAAGCAACTAGCTTTAAGGGAAAGAGTACTAGAGGAAGACGTTTGGGCGACAGAAGAGAGTGCGAATAATATGTGGGATAAGGTAGCAGAGTGTATTAGGAGGGTAGGGAAAGAAGTCTTAGAAGAATCTAAAGGGGGTGCTCCGGTACAGAAAGAGGCATGGTAGTGGAGCGAAGCCGTCCAAGACAAGATAAGAGTTAAAAGAGAGTGCTTTAAAACTTGGCAAAAGGATCGAATTGAAGCGAACTTGGAGAGGTATAATGAAGCAAAAAGAGAAACCAAAAAGGCAGTTAGTGAGGCCAAGGCAAAGGCATTTGAGGAGCTATATAGGCGACTTGACACTAAGGAAGGTGAAAGAGAGATATTCAAGCTTGCTAAAACTAGAGATCGGCGGACCAAGGACTTAAACCAAGTTAAATGCATTAAGGATGAGGATGAAAATGTATTAGTAAAGGAAGAGGAGATAAAGGAGCGTTGGAAGAGCTACTTCTACAAGTTATTTAACGAAAGCAGTAGTAGTGACATACAATTGGGGCAGCTTACCATTTCTAGAGAAGAAGCGAATCATATGTTCTATAGGAGAATCAGTAGAGAAGAAGTCAAAGAAGTATTGAAAAGAATGAAGAATGGGAAAGCGGTTGGGCCAGATGGTATCCCTATTGAGGTCTGGAGGTGCTTGGGGGAGGATGGTATTAGTTGGTTGACAAAGCTTTTTGATGTAGTGCTAAAGAGCAAGAAGATGCCTAATGCATGGAGGAAAAGTATTCTTATACCCATATACAAGAACAAAGGAGATATTCAGAACTGTGCGAACTACCGCGGGATTAAATTGATGAGCCATACGATGAAATTATGGGAGAGAGTTATTAAGAGAAGACTAAGAAGAACAACAAATATTTCAGAGAATCAATTTGGTTTCATGCCTGGGAGATCAACCATGGAGGCTATCTTTCTCCTGAAGAGGTTAATGGAACAGTATAGAGAAGGTAAGAGAGATTTACATATGGTGTTCATTGACTTGGAGAAGGCCTATGACCGGGTTCCTAGGGAGATTCTTTGAAAAGTTCTGGAAAAGAAAAGAGTTTGTGTCGCTTATATTGAGGCGATAAAGGATATGTATGATAGAGTCGTGACATCTATAAGGACGACTGGCGGCGAAACTAAGGAATTTCCTATTACGATTAGTCTACACCAAAGCTCAGCGTTAAGCCTGTACTTGTTTGCCCTAGTTATGAATGAGATTACAAGACATATCCAGGATGAGGTGCCGTGGTGTATGCTATTTGCAGATGACATTGTTTTAGTGGATGAGACGAGAGAAGGAGTGAATGCTAAACTTGAATTGTGGCGGAAAACATTAGAGACAAAAGGGTTTAGGCTAAGTCGATGCAAAACGGAATATATGGAATGCAAGTTTAGTCAAAGTAGGACACCTGGTAACATAGAAGTAAGTTTGGGCACACAAAAGATAGTAGAGAAAGAAAACGTTAGGTACCTTGGATCTATGGTGCAACAGGATGGAGGGATTGATACTGATGTAAGTCACAGGATTCAAGCCGGGTGGACCAAATGGAGGAGTGTTTCGGGGGTCTTGTGTGATCGGAAAGTCCCCCTCAAGGTTAAAGGAAAGTATTATAAGGTGGCGATACGGCCAGTGCTGTTATATGGATCAGAGTGTTGGGCAGTAAAGCATAATCATGTCAAGAAGATGGAAGTTGCGGAGATGAGAATGCTAAGATGGATGTGCGGGATCACAAGGAGAGATAGAATTAGGAATGAGGAGATTAGGGGCAAAGTAGGAATAGCACCGATTGGAGATAAAATGAGAGAAAATCGACTGAGATGGTTCGGCCATATTAGAACGCATCCAACAGAGGCACCTGTTAAAAGGTGTGAAAGCATGGAGTTTGCCAAGAGTAGGAGAGGGAGAGGGAGACTCAAGAGAAGTTGGAAAGAAACTATTAAACATGATCTTGCCTATATGGATCTAACGGAGGACATGGCCCTAAACAGATTTGATTGGCGTCGTCAAATCCATATAGCCGACCCCACCTAGTGGAAAAAGGCTTGGTTTGGTTTACATTTGTTCGCACTCATTAAATGGGGCATAAAAAATAAGCCATCTCCACACGTGAAATTTCACACCTAAAGAGGTGCCACACCTCCTCTTTGCAAAAGGCGCTAGTATAGTCTCACATGGTGATTTGCATTCCATTAGGCCCCATCACCCCTTTTCTTTCTTATGGGGTCCATATTTGTAACCCAACAATTCAATTTGCTTATTAAATTAATAAACCCTAAGACCTTGAAGTTATTTATCTTAAATCTTCATAGATCTTGAGTTATTTATAAAAAAACTTCCAACCTAAAAATCTAATTCTCTAAACTTTTTAGGCTCCCAATTAATGAACCAAACCATTCAATATTCTTTGTTCAGTCATAAGTATCAAGATAGGTCCATATCTTAAATCTTAATGGATTTTAGTTAGAATTTGTGAAAAACATCCAAAGCATCCAAAACGTCCAAATTAATCTACAACCATTGGATGTGCTCATTTACTTATGTAAAATAATAATTTTGATAAACATTGTAATATTTTTCACATGTGTAAAGCTAACCTATGTAAAACCCATTTTTCCATCCCATGCCTAAAAGTCAAAGGACCCGGCCTAAGTTCATCTTTATATATATATATATATTTATATATGGGAGATGCTCTTATGAGAGCATCTCTCACCTTACTCTAAGAGGTACGGTGGTTCTCAAGGCTCTCATAGTAAGGTGAGAGATCATCTCATACGAACATCTCCCTATATATATAATTACGTAAGATGGTTTTAAAGTTATGTAAAAAAAAAAAACATTTACCTAAGTTCAAATGCATAAAAGTCCAATGATCCTAAGGGCATGTTTCTTTACCAAAATTCTTGACAAGAATTTGCTATATCGACGACATGATGTGACATCTTATCCTTTGGCATTTGACATTTGAAATACCATATTTATTTCACAAGAAATCCAAATTTCAACTACCTAAAACGTCTCAAATAACTTTTTGGAATTCTTGAAATTCATTCTTTATGTATTTTGTTGGAATTTCAAACGCTATACCAATAGGAGGGATTTGGAATTCCACCGCAAGGATACAATTTTTGAATAATTCAAATTTCTCTAAACATAAATTCTTGAAATTATAAGTAAAGAAACAAGACCTAAGTTCACATTTACCTATATGAAAAATTTTTGGTTGTCAAGCTGGTTAGCAAGGGGAGTTCCAATCCTATAGAAGAGAGAGAGAGAGTCAAAAAGGTAAGATACCGCCTTGAATTCATCTTTTCAAAAGCCAAAACTTGAACCGACGAGAACGTTGCCCTGATTTAGGTGTTGGATGACTGGTCAGCTAGACTTCCAAAACACAGCAGGTAGATCAGGAGCATATTACATATATATATATATATATATGGAAAGTGAAATATTCAAGTGAGAACTAGTTCTCACCATGCTTCCTTGAGAACTATTGGTGGGGCCCACCTAGAAACCAATTCAAACCGTGCATAAACAGTGACCTCCCTTGATAGTTACTAATCCTGAGGTTTGACACCCATCCAAATGGATTGGGCCGTTGGATAGATGATTAATTTTTTGCTTAATATGAAGCCATTAAACTCGCGGGCAATGGATGAAGTGGTTCGAGGAATGAGATTAGGGTCAAACTTGATACTTGGGGTGATCTCACATAGATCTTTCCATCCCCTCTAGTCCCATCTCTAAATGGGACCCATAAATGCGTCCCATAAAAAGTTCTCACAGTGACTATGTGAGAACTGTTCTCACTAGAACAAAGCCCATATAGGGAAATATATATATCGACTGCAGATTCAGCATTGTGGAACCCCTCCCCAGCTCCCCTACATCTACATGTGAGCTTCAGAACTCACAATAATTAAATAAAACAAAAAGATAGAGTCGAGCCCACACACAAAATCGCATCTCAGGATCACATGAAGAAATGCTGTTGTTCTCTTGCATCACGCACTTCTCACTTCTCCTCCTTTTCTCTTTCTGATACGTACCCATATGAATTATGATGGATTCTTCCAAGTGATCTCCCATGAGTATTTCCTTTCCTTGCAGCTTTATCTTCTTCTTTTTCTCTGCATCACGTGAACTGAAAGAACCAACTGACATATAACTTTGAATTTAGCAATTCCTGGTTAGATGTTCTTGGTTCATATAATGCCATTTTTTAACTAAGTTACATGTATGTAAAGATAAGGTATTATATATTTGACCATTTGTTTGGCCCATGTGTGGCTTGGCTTATCTTTCCTTGACTGACACACTCGTATCTCACACTACTTGAACATTTCTTGGAACTGTTCCAAATGTTATTTCAAATTTTTGGAGTGAAAATTGCAAGTGTTATTTCAATCCATGTTTTTTATGATCGATGAAAAGGAATCGTTTAGAATGCATTTCGTGTTTATTTAATGGAGAGAATTTCTGCTCGAAGAATTTCTGTATTTTCAAACATGTGGAGTTTTTGGATCCTTATTCATTCGAACATCCAAAAATCCCAGCAAAAAGTAAAATGCTTGTCATTTGATCAGACTTTTTAGATGACTGAGAGTTTGGAATTCTGATAGAAAAGTATTACACTATAAATATCATGGGGTAAGCCATCACATCATGTCTAAAAAAATCTTAACCCAATACACTAAATTCTTGTAAATAAATATGTATCACATTATGCCCGAAAAAACCCTAACGCACCAAATTCTTATAAGTAATTCTAGTAAAGAAACTTGCCCCGATAACAATTTATATCAAGTTACTAGCATAAAATCATTGAACTTTAGATAAACGGTGAGCATGTGATATGAGAAGATTGAATCAAACAAAAATAAGTCAGAGTCAACGTATAGTTTATTAGTCCAATAGATAGTCATGAGCTTCGAGGCCAACCACCGCCAACCACCTACTCGAAGGTGGTACCCACTTTTGCAGCACCCGTTGCTTTTCTAGCAAGTGCTTGGTCCCTACCATACCAAATTTTTGTTTGGCTGTGATCACAGTCATTCTCAACACTGTACAACGTTCAAATGATCATTTTGTCATGGGCCCAATTTACATTTAATATCGATCTGGACTATGTATCATGATTCATGAATCATAAAGAGAAGTGTACGTATGGGAGTTGTGCACTTTTTTAAGTACAAAAACATCTTCGAAGACATGCATCTTTTCTTACCCATAGAATGAGAATTTCACATATAGCCACCTTTATTTTTTAAAATAACAAATAACCACCTCCATCAGTTGAAAATCTTGATCATGGCTGGCATTTGATGATTAATTTTCAACCATTTGAAAAAAAAATGCAATGCATCATGTCTTAAAAGAATATAATTCCCCTTAGATCAACATTCTTTAGATTACTTAAAAGAATAACGTGAAAGACCATTAAATAAATATTTAACTGGAGTTCGTGTTCTTAGTTTAATCTTAATGAGATTAGTTGTACAACTTATTCTTCAGTTTACGGTAAAATACAATAGATTTCAGCAACTGATTAAAAAATAGTATCTGACTAGTCATACAGTAAAATACAATTCACCAATTGATAAAAAATACATCTTTAATTTCTTATCTATTTGTCTAGGATTTGAATATGGACTGTCTAAAAAAAAAATACCTCATAGGTTTGATCAATGCCATATAAATAGACTGTAGAAAGAAAAGTTCGTTTTTATTTTTGATAACAACGCGAAGAAAGAAGAGTTTTTTTTTTTTTTTGATAAAAAGAAATAAGAGGTGAAAGCATCCAATGAAGAGAAAAATGACCAACCAATTTCTGACCCATTTACTCTATCCACCTAAAAACCTATTCATGACTGAGCTGGACTGTGGACCATGATTTGCGACGTCAAGATATTGTATTTATGTGTTGCTCTATTTCACATGGCCATAAAATGCACCCCACTCATAAATGTTGCACTTTATTTATGTCATTTGTCAATGGTACTCAAATCCAGAAAAGAAAAGAAAGGAATCTAAACTATTTTCAGTGCAATCTGCCTTTCAGACAGTGACATTCTAACGCGTTGAGTTGGTGATTTTGTTTCATGTTTTTCTAGTCCTATTTGGAGTTGTAACATTTATTTTTTTTTCAAGATAAATTTTACAATTCATCCTCACCCAATAGAAAAAGAAAGTACTTAAGTAATTACCAGCACCTCCCAAATGCATACACATGAAAAACTATTGAAGAAAGAACCCTCCAGTCATTAGGCATTTGTAGTTGCTTGAGTTGGTCATTTCAGGTTGCTTCAATTCAAAAACTTATGTAACAAGTCAATTACATTGTTGTATGGACAATTGCTCAATTGGTCTCAATCAGGTGAAATCCCTTAGAATTTTAGAAAGAATTACTCAATTACTGGTCCGTAGTTTTATGTTTGGACCATCAATTTTAACCCATTAGACTTTTAAGATAAATAATGTGTGTGGTTGATGATCTTTTTCCATAACTGGTTAATCCACACAATCCTATTGTTATATGGGGATTAAAAGTTGAATGTGTTTATGACCATTAATAATGTTTTTCACCATCAAGTTCATAAGTTTATAAAACATTAAGAATGTCAATGATGCGTCTTTTCTTGATAAATAGTCGATCCACACCATATTCTTCTTATGTATGTGTCTAGTGAATTAAGTGCCGTTTAGCAAGTCTAGTTTTTTATTTTATTCGACTTCAAACTAATTTAAGCAGATGTATGAGTGCTTTAGATTATTTGAAAAAAAAAATTGATGTGAATCTTTGATTGAGTCAATTTCATATTTGTATCTATATCTCTTTTCCGAAAAAAACTTAACGGAAATTAGATAATATTTTCAAACAGATACCTATGTCTAAAGCAATCAAGCAACTTTTAATTTTTTTTTCTTTTACAAATAAACATATATAACTTTTATATGTGAGAAGTTTTTTATACTACTCTCATTGTTTGATAAGTCAGTCCATTTAACTTTAATTTACCAACAAATTTGCAATTTCTTAATGAAACCCTGCATGCCAAATAGTGTATTTGCGAAAATTTCAAATTGAAACAACTCTATTCCAAAAAAATCTAATGAAACAGCTCTATTCCAAATAAATCTAATCCCCCCCTGCTATCTAATGTTTTAAAATTGAATGTGTTTTAACCATCAATTTCAAAGTCTTAGACTTAAACATTAAGGACGTTCATGATGGGTATGTTTAGATTTACCATCATAACTCAGCTATAAGTTAATCCTAATGTGCAAGACTTGCGCTGGTAGTTTCTTGGTCAGCTGATGTTCCTCGGTCTGATAAATTTGTGTGGTTCGAGGAGAAGACCCAAGCACCTATCCCAATGTAAGCACCTACCACCACCATTAACACATTGACACATACACACTTAAATTCCTTGATTTCCATTAACTAATTGCTTGTAAGAAGTGTTGGAGGGACAACGGAGCTGGAAAAAGAGGATGTGTTTGGAAAACGACGCAAAGAGAGCTGTTGTTGAAGTCAGTGCTTAGCATTTTACAAGGTTTCATTAAGCACCCACTAATTATTAATTTATCTAGTTTCAAATCTCAACAACTTCAATCTAATCTTCACTCACATACAGAGATTGCTCATTTCAAGAATATAACCTGATTTGAATTGTAAATCCAATCATTTACAGCACCCAAAAGAATTCATCCATGGATGGGCCACCAATTGATGAAGTTCACCAGAAGGATGATAGAGATACACATGCTCTGGTTGGTGGATGAGTGTGGTTTTATCCTTGGTAATGTGTAATTAAATTTTATAAGTTACTAGAAAGAAATGTTTCATCTGAATGTAATAATTAAGCAAATGTTACAGCTGTTCTAGATAAAGGCAGAAGAGTATATAACTATTTATCTGCCAAGGTGGGTCATGGGTGTAAGTTTTCTGCACCCTATTGAGTGCCGTACCTGAAAAAATGCATGTGAATCTTAGAAAGTAGTGAAGATTAGGAAGGGATTGGTGTGAATCAGGTGCGCAGGGCAAACATCAGTACAATTAATTGGTTTTGACACTTTTTGTGACCTCCAAAAATTATAATTTTATGAGTGCATCTTTTTTCTTCTTCTTTTCCTATCTTTTCTGATAATTCAATCATTCGATATGAATAATGGTCAAATTAATGCCAAATTAAATTGAGTATTAATTCTGAAAGGCAAGTGTATGATAACCAAAATGGGGTGGATGAAACTTGGGATTGATACACTTTTTGTTTTCTGTTTTTATAAATTGATTATAGTTTTAACCATATAATGATTTAGAGTTGGATAATGCAATACATGTAGGTTGGGTGCTACTTCTATTGATCTCAAGTGTTCATCTGACTGGACCCACCATATATTGATATTGAAACAACTTCACCCGAGTGGTTCAATGGTATTTTTTATTATTGAAATAGGTCAACTCTATTTTCCCTTAAATTGTAGGGTTAGATCGCAATAAACTTATATTACATTTGGTAACATATTAGGAATCTGCAGAGCTGAGGCCTATCCTTTGAGGATTTGTAGGATTTTGCATTGATATTAATGTGTATCGTTGCATATGGTTTAGAAAAACTAATTTTAATATGTAGATCCGCAAAGTGAGGATTTCAAAATCTTTTTAGAGAGATCGGACCTAAAAACCCTAAAAAATAAGAATCTCCATAAGTCTAAATCTTCTAAAATTTACAATTGTCAAATATAGTTTTTTCCGCAACTATGTGGATAGCGAAAATCCATATTAAGAGATTGGAATAAATTTATTTTGAAATGATCTCAAACATCTGTATCATAAGTATAGGAGGGTATCCGAACTGAGCGGGGGAGCCCGGCGTGGAGGGGTTGCCTCGCGTGCGGTGCCCACCCAGCTGGAGCCTCTACAGGGGAGTAGGCGGGGCCCAGAGCCCCGCGCCTATTGTGTACACTCGGGTTGTAGCGGTGGCTGTAACCCTTGTGCGTTTGTCCCACATCGAGTGTGAGGGCCTCCCACCCCAGGTATAATAGCCGAGGCGCGGGGCTCTGGGCCCCGCCTACTCCCCTGTAGAGGCTCCAACTGGGTGGGCACCGCACGCGAGGCAACCCCTCCACGCCGGGCTCCCCCGCTCAGTTCGGATACCCTCCTAAACGCACAAGGGTTACAGCCACCGCTACAACCCGAGTGTACACAATAGGCGCGGGGCTCTGGGCCCCGCCTACTCCCCTGTAGAGGCTCCAGCTGGGTGGGCACCGCACGCGAGGCAACCCCTCCACGCCGGGCTCCCCCGCTCAGTTCGGATACCCTCCTACAATAAGTATTGAGTTTATATCGATTGATCAAATCCATTCATATCACTTACACCCCCACACCTTATTATGGAGATTGGAGTAAGTTTCTTCTAAAATGATTGCAATACCAATGATTCATCAGTGAGAAAATTGGACCAACATAAGGTGGGGAATCCTGAAACATCTCCTCAACAAGTACATGTTGTCAATCCTGAAATTTTTCTGTAGGTCAAATCCCATCCCCCCCCCCAACCCAATTCGTTCTTCAATGTATTCCATGCTTGATATTAATAGCCGGTACATGTCCATTATGTTTTCCCTAAAATCAATGCCCTTGAATGCGCTCTTCAAATACATTGCAAGCTTGCAGCCTCACAATTTCCACAGCTGAAAAAGACCAGTTCGAAAGATAACCATCTACAAGAGCTTAGAAATGAAGTGTAGATGGTGGAGTACTGTTGGTGGTGCCCATCTTTTTAAAATCCAAACGATCATCAGCACTAACACCTTATGTAGTGATCAACGTGTAAATTATTATTTAAACATGTAACGTGGCTATTATTGGATTTGACTGAATCTGAAACATGTGAAGAACTCATTTTACTTTTATATTGTTGAATAGGAACTGTGGGAGTCCTTCCCGTGTGATTAATCGTGTGATTAATCTGATGGTTGGCCTATTAATATTTTCTTTAAAAATTTAGATATAATGAATATAGTGGTGGTAGAACTGATAACTGGCTTGGGTTTTGAAAAGGTGAATCCCACATGCATTGAAGAAGGGCATTGCATTGTCGTTCTACCCAAAAAATGAAATAACAATAATTTAATGGCTCTTTATCAATGTTTAACTCCACTAATAGTGTTGCAACTTGCAAGACCAAGTATTTATATTTATGAAGGGAAAAAAAAGAGACTAAGTCTCAAGCATGACACATTTTTTTATTCCTTTTTAAAGTATTATATATAATAATTAATAAAGTTTATGAAGTCAAACTGAATGCGATAAATACAAGAGAGATTTAGAATTTAATCATTTACAAAAAAGAAAAAAAAATCAAAGTCAATCAATTATTGTAGTGATACGGTTAGGGTTTTTTTTTTCCCAGTGGCCCTCTTTTCTCCCACAAAATCATAGAGAATGTCATTCAATAGGAGAATGAGAAAATAGAATGTATTAGAATTTAGAAGATATCATTTCATTATCTTAGATGAGACAGATAAAATTATCCACCCAAATCCTATATCTATTATATATGTCACAAAGTCAAAGTCCAAACCCAAGCCCAACCCAAATCCTACATTTGATCAAGTCTCATCCCATGCCAATTTGAGTTTGACCCGAGCCAAGTTGCACACCCTATTCACATTCCTATCTTCTTGGGGCTTCCAATCAGTCCAAATCGGACAAAAAACACCCCCACATTTTCAGCACATTGGATGGTTTCCTTTGTCCAAATACAACTACAACCTACACTTGGTAATAATCTCCCTGATAAACTGCTAAAACATTGTACCACTTCCTTCAACTTTAGATCCTCCCTCCCCCACATGTGCAAAGCACGTGACAGTGACCCCTCAGAGAAGGAACTGAGTGAAGAACATAGAAGAGAACAGCTGCGGATGAAACCAAGACCGACCGGTACTAATTGCTTCCTTCTTTCCTCTGCGTTCCACCTGCACCTATTCCTCTGTGTCCATCTGTCTCCATTTCCAAAGCTCTTGTAACACCACCGCCACAGCCAACACCACCTCCAAATCTACCAATCGACCAAAAGATGAGATTTTTCTCTCAGGTTCTCAGAGGCTTTTTGTCGAACAGTTGTTGAGCGTTCTCGAAAGAGCTTCGTTTGATCGAACAGTTGTTGTGCGTGTGCGTGTGCGTGTGCGTGTGAGAGAGAGAGGAATGCAGAGGCGCAGGTTGAGGCCTGCGTTCATGTGCAGGTTGTCTCTCCTGAGGCTTCTGCTGGCGTGTGCTCTTGGCACGATAGCGTTTGCTGCTCTGCTTGCCTCCCACGTATTCCCTTCCCCGAAAGTTCATCTTCCCAAGGCAAATTTTTTTTTTTTTAATCTTTCTCTTTTGTTTTTCTCTGTTTTGGATGATGTTACTTGTTGTTATACTGTTGGTGGGGTTTTGTGATTTCTTGCTTTGGTAGGGCTATGGGGAAGATGGTAGATGTTTCTTGGAGGTTTCTATTTCTAGCTTGGGTGGTTTTATATAGATTGGATAAGTGTGATTGTTTGTCTTGATCTAGTTGAATTCTCCCATTCCTAGATTGGAGGTGAATCAATTTCCTTATTTTCTCTTTCTTTTTGAAATGGGTCTCTCCTTTTGGATTACTGTTGCTTAGATGAAGGAAATGCATAAAAATGGATGGTTTCAATTTTGGGCATTTTTTTTTTCCATTCAAAATTGCATTTATAGTAATCTGTTTTTTTTTTTTTTTCATAATTTCTTATTTTTAGTATATGTCCTTTTTATTAGATTTTTACTGATCATTGGAAATGCATTTGGTGAAATGAAATCATGTACTGATGTTGTTGTTTTTTTTTTTTTTTAATTTAACTTTTCAGCATGAAATTGGATACCAGAGATGGAAAAGCGAGTTGAGTTGGACGCGCGAATTTTCTCCACCGCAACTGTCTAGAGCGCCCCTTCCCTCAAAGGAGGTGATCTTGATTAGAGAAATCTTATTTTAAATTGTTTTCGCGTTCTTTGCACTTGGTTTAGATCACAGATATATATATATATATATATAGAATGATGAAATGAGATATGTTATGAATATAGAAACCGAGTGCATTTGATCTGATTCATAAGGTTGATTGAGTGTGCAGTAGATTATGTAAGAAATTGAATTGTTTAAAGTCAAATTAGTCATACATCTTCCATGTTTTCACTCTTCTAGACTTGACAGTTGGTTGCTGCAAACGACAAGCAGGAGATTGAGAGTCTGTGGAAGCCTCCGCCTAGTCGTGGCTTTGTGCCCTGTATAGAGCCAAGCGATTCATATTTACGTAAGGAAGCTGGAATTTTCATTTACTTGTTGCGCAGATTTATAACTTTGCAACTTATGCTATGTTTGTCCGGTTCATGTAACTTGATTCTATTTTTTGCTCCAGCTCCTACAGAATCACAGGGTTACTTGCTTGTTCATACCAATGGTGGGCTTAACCAGATGCGGGCTGGGGTATCTCTCTCTCTCTCTCTCTCTCTCTCTCTCTCTGATGTGTTTATATATATATATCTATAGGTGTATTTAATATTTATACCATATGTAGCATAATGCATAAATTAAGAAGTGAATGAGTAAGAAAACTACTTAATATGACATCTTACTTGTTATGTGTTGCACTTATATCATAAATTAGGAATGATTTCAAGGTTGACACTACCATTAGAACCAATCATCTATTCTCAAGATTTGCCTACCACACAAAGGTGCCTTCTATTAGTTACTCTCTCTAAGAAAATGTTAAAACTCTTGATGCCTCTCACGACTCCAAAGATGCTATCATGTATCTTTTAAACCCTCTTTACATTAGCAAGCTCATGACATATTATAGACCCATATACCTATTGAATACCCCCTTCATTTGAAATTGGGTTTCTTACGTATCCAGATCCAATGTTAGCATGCATTGCCTCTACTAATATGTAGGAAATAATTAGGAGAAATACACACTCTGTGACCATTAAAAAAATGCACTCTGTGTTTTTATAAACTAAATGACTTTGACTACATTTAACAAAAATGCAGGCTAATCCTAATAGATCTCCAATGAATTAGGTGCTCATGTTGACAAAACCATACGTGAGAGGTCTGTAAGAAGCCATCTATTTGAGACCTGTCAGAAGATCTAAACACTTCTATAATCGAACTAAGCATCTCTTATAGATGTACTATCATCAAAGATGAAAAAGAATGAGCAGAATATTTCTCTGTGAATCGATGCTATCCCCTTTGGGGATGATCTCAAATACTCAATATATCTTTTATTAGTTGCCAAATAAAAGGCTACAATCAAGGCATAAACAGATGGGTAGTATATCAAGAAGATTTGCATAAGGTTAAGCTTAGACACAATGTACAGTATACAATACTTACCTCCAAGAGACCACGTGGAGATGGGCCTATGTGGATCATGGGCCTGAAGATGGCCATGGTCAGTAAACTTATGTTTACATGTAGAAGAAAGAGCAATGTCTCATGCTTTTGAAATGGATTTAGTCTATGATAAATCATCTTCCAATGGGTGAACTCCCAGAAGAAGTAACCCCCCCCCCCCCACCCCCACCCTCCCCCCCCCGCGTCAATTATTGAAGAACCATTGTGGTATTATGTGACGACCTTGACTATGCTTGACAACTATGTTGCAAACTTTGAGCAGTAATAGAACCACAACCATCCACCTGCTCAATGGACATGAATAATCACTGATCTAATATTTTCATTAAAGGTTGGTTAAACCTTATTTTAACTGTAATTAGTCTACCCGTTTTCATGTAGAGTTCTATTTGAGCAAATGCATCAGATTTATGGATACGATGTAACGATCCACACACACACATAGGTATATAGGTATTAGATTGACTTCAAATTTGATATGTAGGTTGACCCTACTTAGATCTTTCGGTTCCCCTCTGTCCCATGACCAGTGGGGTCTCACAGTGGGCCCCACCGTAAGCTTGTAAGGACAGCCTTTTCTTTTTATTTCTTTTATTTTTTATTTTTTGGTAACCGCCATAATGCATCAGACTCCCTTTTGAGAACTTTGACTATTTTTTTTGTCATCTTTTGACCTGACATTATTCCTCCACTTTCACTTAGTGTGATGAACGAGGTGAATTTTCAAGCTGATCCTAGTTTTGGACCTTTCTTTGATTTCAGGACTCCCTCTTCCACCACCAATCAACAATCCCTGTCACTATTGTCTTTTATGTTATTTATCTAACAGTTTGCACTCTTATTTATTGTATTATCTGTGCATTATTGAAATCCCGCCCTTTTTTTTTTCCAATCACAATCACAAATGTGTATTTTAGGTAGTTCATGTATGGACGCATTACTGGGGATTTGGCCTGACATGTTTAAAGTATTTTGTAACTTATTGGTTGAGTCCGGCATCTTGTAACTCATTGATAAATGGGAGTAATTATTACGGACTTCATGTGGTTGCATTGCCTGCTTATGTACTATTTTTTGAGTTAAGTGTCACTCATATAGTCATGAAAGTTTTGGAATACATGTAAATATAATATGCCATTGGTAAATTTTAGAGTACATAAACCATGTTTTTTTTACCTGTGCTTCTTGATATAATTGATAGCATTGCATGGTTCTGAAAGTCCAAATATCCGTAAATGGCAGATATGTGACATGGTAGCAGTGGCCCGTATCATAAATGCTATTCTTGTTATTCCAGAACTTGACAACGATCATTTTGGCAAGATTCGAGGTATGAATTTTATCCCTTCTTTTTATTGGGAATGTGACTTGAACGGTTGAACCTACAACCTCAAGGTTGTAAATTGCAATAGAGAGCACCTTCCATTGAATTATGGACTCGTCTAATTTTACCCCATGTCCTAGTCTTTTTTTTGCCTCTTACATAGTTTAATGATTCATGACATCCAATACTAGTCAGTTCTAATAACAATAAATAATTATATTGGAATTGCAGCAATTTTTCTGATGTCTTTGATGTGGAGCATTTTATAAGTGCTTTGGCTAATGATGTCAAAGTGATAAAAAAACTTCCAAAAGAACTGGCAACAACTACCAAAGCTGTCAAGCATTTTAGAAGCTGGTCTGGTGTAGACTACTACCAAGATGAGATATCTCACCTTTGGGAAGATTATGAGGTCTCATACTTTATATACAATCCATTTAATTGAACACATATTATTTTCTGATGCATCAGCTAATCTATCTCATATTTCCTTTAGATTATTCGAGCGGCTAAATCTGATTCACGCCTTGCTAATAATAATCTGCCGCCAGACATTCAAAAGTTGCGTTGTCGTGCTCTTTATAAGGCTCTTCGTTTTTCCCCTCGCATTGAGACCTTAGGAAAAGTAACCTCAAATCTTAAGTCTTCTGTGATTTAAGTATGTACCTTAGTTATATCTACTACATGTAGCTTGCTCTAAATAATTAATAATGCTGACTTGGCAGTTATTGGTGGAGAGAATGAGATCATATGGCCGTTACATTGCTTTACACTTGCGTTATGAGAAGGATATGCTTGCTTTTAGTGGATGCACGTATGGTTTATCCCCAGCTGAAGCAGATGAGCTGACCAAAATCAGGTAGAATACATTTGAAGGCTGGACTTGCAAGCAATCAATTGGTTTCATTCTTTTAAACCCGTTTTCGCTTTTCCTCTCAGAGAAAACACTGCATACTGGAAGGTAAAGGACATTGATTCTATGGAACAAAGAGCCAAGGGATATTGCCCACTAACTCCAAAGGAGGTTGGAATTTTCCTTTCTGCTCTTGGATATCCATCAAACACTCCCATATATATTGCTGCTGGAGAGATATATGGTGGCAATTCTCGTATTGCTGATCTGGAATCTCACTTTCCAATATTAATGAACAAGGTAGGGAGCATCTAACTGTTGGTTAATACTAGTTTATTATAGTTCTTAGGACGTATACTGTCATTAGAAATTGGTATTTTGGTTAGTTCTGGTTTATTATCTGTTGTCCCTATTTTTTGTGGCATTTATATTCTGGAGCTTAATATGAGATTTAATATTTTACAAAAATGGAACTCCTGATGAAAATTTAACACATTTGAGCCTTACCTATTACATTCTACTTTTAAAGTCTGAGTGCTCTTTTAGCGGATTAATAGTCTAAAAGTGCATGATAATCATGCAATCACTGACAGCAAATTTGGAAGGCAGTGGTTTCCCTCATTATGTTCTTCCCCACTGCTAAATAGAAGTGACTCTGAATTTTGTTGTATAGTTTCCTAGCAGTGAAGAGCTGCTTTAGCTTTTCTGTGGCTCATTTCTTCAAGGACCTGTCTGGATCTGTGTAATCCAAGTGCAGGTAACTCAGTCTATGCATAAACCAGGAGGTCTAGTACTTGGATATCTATGCTCCAAGACCTTTGTAACTTTGAATAACTTCTCATTGGCTTGGAACTCTTATTCGAGAAGTTAAGAACTCCCCCGGTGATCAGATTTGCAAGGGATGCAAAAAATTACCACTCTGCTGACCTGTAACTGATGACATTTATCAGAGTTCAAGGCGATTAGATTAATAGGTAACTAGAGTTACAGGGATCCAAATCGGCCCTAAAGCCAATGAAGATAATAGACTAAGAAACCACCTCCTTCCAAGGATTCCTGTCTAGATGCCAAAATAATATTATTAATTATTTACCTACATAAAAGAAGTTGGTTAAAATAATTTTTGTAATTGAGTAGAAGCTTGAATTAGTTGAGGTTTCCATTCAAGATAGGATCAACAGAGCAAGGAACATTTTGGTTGTTTCTAGGCACAGAACCAGACCCGATGGTAATGCAGAATAGACTCATTCTGGTAATGATGTTAACTAGCTGCCAATGTCTATGTTGGCTTTCATGGAATGCTTGAATTTTTTTTTTTTTTTGGATAAATCCGAGTTCTCCAGCATGATACCAGGGAATTGCTGATTGTCCATCTTTGGCAACACAACGATATTTCAACTGCAATACCACTTGATTATGTAGAAACTTCCTGCCCAGTGTTTATTTGATTTTAAAACCATGTAAAATCTAGCAGTTTAGATAGGTCATAGGAAGTTCATCCCCGCACGACTTGACAAACTTTGTCATTTTTATTTTGCCTGTTTACTTTGGATTTGTTGAAGAATATTATTAGAAAATCTCGCTGCAAGGCAAAGCATTTTTATTTTTATTTTTTGCTTTCTTTTAAATGATTGATTATATAACTAGGAAAATAGTGTCATATTTGTCAGACTTTTGGGTATTTTGTTATTCAAACTTCCCCATTGCCATTGACTTACTTTCCTTCAGTCCAGCAAATGAATCTCTCTTGGATCTGAAGATTCACCATCTATATTAATTTCTACCCCTGACAAACCCTTATCCAACCATTGAAGATGTGCTCTGCTTGAATCTTGAAACATTATGCGTTACTTTTTCCATATTGACAGGAAAAATTAGCATCAGCGGATGAGCTCGAACCTTTTATGTCTCATGCGTCTCAAATGGCTGCTTTAGACTACGTAGTATCTGTGGAGAGCGACGTCTTTGTTCCTTCATACTCTGGAAACATGGCAAGGGCTGTTGAAGGTCACCGTCGCTTTTTGGGGCACAGAAAAACTATTTCGCCTGACAGGCAAGACCATGCTCTTTTCTCAGACGTGATTTTGGTTCCTCAATTTCTTTTATTTCAGAAACATTGACATATTATTGAAGCTCCTATATTTTTTCTTCACCAGAAAAGCACTAGTCCATTTGTTTGATAAAATTGACCGGGGTTCTCTCAAGGAAGGCAAAAAGCTGTCAGATCTGGTTATAGAAATCCATAAAAAACGGTGAGTGAGTCAAAACTATTTTGGTGTTTGTTGTATGTGAAAATAGATTTTATTTTAATTTTGGCTGGACAGGCAAGGGTCACCACGGAGAAGAAAAGGCCCCATTTCTGGAACGAAGGGCAAGGAGAGGTTCCGCTCAGAAGAATCATTTTATGAGAATCCTTTACCGGATTGTTTATGTCGTGAAGAATTGCCAGGCAAAAACAGTTTGGCTAATGCATAGGTTTTTTTTTTTTTAACCTACACACATAGTTTCTATACACCAAATTCTTCATCCTCGGCCTCGGGAAGTGATTTGTATCACCGTTGGCCGATCTCGAAGGTGCATATACACGACATCAGACCTGTGAGACTGTTGTGCCATTGTAGTTAATTCAAAGTCGCGGAATGTAAATATTTTGAGCCTGTAACCAGGAAAATTGATAGATTTGAAAGTGACATCGATGCTGGCTTTATACTGGGGACTGGGAGTCCGGCTTCCGTGCAGAGCAGTTGCATTGCATGAGGTCTTTGGTTCTTTTCATATTGATATAAAGATTTCGTGTATTCAATTGGCAAGACTAGTTGTATGAACTACAGAATAAAATAATAAGCTCTTCCACGTTTATTCACTTCATTTTGTGTGATCAGGTTATAGGATTTAAGAATCACGTTGCACATATATACAGTCACAGATGTCATTGTTTTCTTTTAGGCCGTGTCTGTGAAGGCGAGGATTCCATGACACTGCAGAAAATGCTCCTATTTTATGCATGTTTTTTTTTTTTTTCTACATTGGTTTGGAACAGAGCTTTTCCATGCAAAAAGAATAACTTTGGAACTAATTTTTCTCCATTTGATGAGAAACCCTTTGCAAGGAGGGGTATGGAAATAAGACTTTTGTGGAGCAAGGAATCAGTACCTATTGCTTCAGAACAGTTGAAAGAAGAGTTTATGAGTAGGTTCTGCTGCTCTATGTATGTATGCAGCCGGAGCTAAGAAACATGGTCCAGATTGCTATTCAAAGCAAAATAGTACTACAACACGAGAACACTCCCCAATGATTACTACTTAGAAGCCAAATAGCAGACATGAGAACGCTAGAAATGAAGATACAGGCAAAAAGCATGCTCTTGGTGGAGTTCTTTATTGGAATTCCAATAATTTATGTTTGGAGGAATTTTAAATTCTCCAAGTTATTCTCTTGAGGTGGAATTCCATATCCCTCCTCTTGGTGGAGCATTTAAAACTCTAATCAAATCTACAGAGAGTGAAATTTCAGGAATTCTAAAAGGTTATTTAAATTCTGGTGAAAGAAATGTAGCATTTCAAATGCCGGGGACAACATATTACTTCATGTCAAAAAAAAGGTCCCAACATGGCAAATTTTTATTAGAAATTCTGAAATATACCCAAATGTTTCCTCACCAAAATTCCAAAAATTTATGTCCGGAGGAATTTCAAATTCTCCAAAAGTTATCTCCTTGAGGTGGAATTCCAAATCCCCCTCTTGGTGGAGCATTTGAAATTCCAACCAAATATACAGAGAATAATGAAATTCCAAAAGGTCATTTGAGACAACATGTCCAAAAAATCACAATATAACAAATTCTTGCAAGGAATTTCAGTAAATAAACAAGCCCCAAGAGCAAATTAAATAGATATGTTCATTTGGAGATGTCAAATTTCAATTGCAGGCTTACATGGTAATTTGAAGGTTCGGAATTTGACATCTTCAAAAGGTTTGGACTCCACCCTAAATGTAAAATTGTTATTTTATTATATTCTTATCTTCTTATGAGACCCATATCATAAAAAAAAAAAAAAAATTGCATTCTTATAGGCCCTTTTGGTAAGTCGCTTTTGGATTAGCTTTTGGAGTGGTCCTTAATGCCAAATATGGCCATTGTGGTGTGGGGTGGGATTTGAAGGTGCTGATGGAGATGCTCTAAAGTCCCCATTTTGTCGGAGTTGATGCTTGCACCCTAAACAAAAGGCTTCAGGTATTTGGTTAAGTAGTGTCCAGCTAATTTCATTATGTTTTTTACTTTTCGTAGTGTCCCCGTTTGGCATTTTACTATTAAAGTCAAGTGGAGTAAAGTGAAATGAAAAGTATGAATAAAATATGTAGTGGGTTATGATGGTATTTTATTTTTAGTTGTTTGAGATGGAATATTGTTGACTTTTGGTATGGGAAATTGAGTTTTTTTGTCTTTTAGTTAACAAATGTGGTTACTTTTTGACTTTTTGTTGGAAAAGTTGGAGGGAGTTTTGAGAAAAAATATTTTTGATGTGATGTTTAGGATGACTTAACTTTACTTGACTTTACTAGTCAAGTTACCAAACGGGCCCGGGTCACTTTTGGCAACCAAGTTCTCAAGGAAAAGATTTTTGTTTTTCAGCCGCTCATGGAAAATCTATGTCTGGCAATTGTAAATCCCCGATGGTTTGAACCTATGAAAATCCCCATTTATTTGGATTTTCAACTTTGACCTCCCCCTATAGGACTTGGAAATCCTCACTTGCACATAAATCAAATTTTCTCTGATATATGCATCGATATTGATGTGAAATTTTCAACTAAATAAATCTTTAGTAGGGAATCCTTGTTCCAAGCATAGTAAGTAATCCTCCCAACTGTTGATACCTCACCTGTTGCCAAACATGCTCTAAATTTATCAGGCAGATCTGGCATTTGACTTGAAAAATTACAGGCATAGCGGTTTGTAATCAAAAGGAAGCTTCTTCTTCTTTTTTTTTTTGGCGATATTGCATTGTACAATTTTGTGATGTACGTTGTATATCATGACCTCTATAGGTATTTTTGTCCCACCGAATACATACTTCTGACTAGACTCTAGCCTATAATTTCAGAGTATAAACAGTGTTTTCTTAAATAAAAGCCCAATTTAAATTGCTAAAATTATTCTATTGTATATAAAATATCTTCAATCAATAGCTCTTTCTAGAGAGAGAGCAGGGCTCTCATCCCAGATTCCCAGTTATTGTTGGGGTGATTCTAAACGCACCCACTGCTATTGCTATACACACCCACAATTTAAATTTTTTTTAATCACCAAAATACCCTCAGGTGAAATGACGAAATCACCCTTTACCATCAACCTCCTCCCTCCTCTTCCTTTGGTTTTCCTACGGTATTTCTTGCCCTCCTCTTTACTCATCTAGTCTTCTTTTTCTGCTTCTTCTTCTTATTATTATTATTCATTATCCCGTATATCCACTGTTTCGAGACTATTCATCTGCACTCATTCATCCCCATTGATTTTCATCTCCTTCCTCATCATCTTCTCCAACTCTTAAAAAGTATCCTCAAGTCTCCTCCATTTGTTTAAAGATATTGGAGGCACTCATCTCCCTGCACCACATTGTCTATTGGAAGTAGGCATTTTCAATATGGACAAGCAACTAATGATCTACCAAGAGGAGGTACTCTTGACTTCGTTTTCAGCATTTTAGTTAAAATTTACGCGTCGTGCTCGGTATTCTAGAGCCGTGCAAATGAATATTGCACGGCGGAATACCATCAAATATATTAGATTTGCACGGAATAAATATGCCGTGCAAAATTTTTTTGCACGACATCAATGAATTTTTGCACGGTATATTTATTTCGTGCAAAAATTTATTGCACGGCAATAATAAACCGAGCATATTTCACAAGGACGTCATATAGTCTCGTGCGCATTGATATATTAAGATTTAGCAATCATATTTTCAGGAGATTCAGTCAACCGGTGCCGGTGAGTGCTCTTTGGATTTTACTAATGTCTTCACCACTGATATGATATTCAGAAGCCGAAAGGACCTAATCCAATAGACAAGGGAAGTTGGAAAGAAACATGGCTTGGTAATTGTAATCAAAACTTCAGATGCTGATGGAGATGGTAGGAAGCCGATAATAGTTTTATCTTGTGAGAGAAGCGGAAGTTATAAGGGTACATCGAATATCTCCGAAAAGAGAAATCCTAATAAGGCAACAGGAACGAAGAAGTGTAATTGCCCTTTTGCTTTGAAGGGTCGAAAGTTGACAAATGATGATGATTGGATGTTAATAGTGGTTTGTGGGGTGCACAATCATCCAAACGCACAACATCTCGATGGGCACTCATTTTGCTGGGAAGCTTTCAGGGGAGGAAATCAATATTTTGATTGATATGTAGAAGAGTGTGGTGAAGCCGAAGAACATCCTTCGAACGTTGCAGGAAAGGGACGTGCACAACACCACCACGATGAAGAGTATCTACAATGCCCGTCAGAAGTAGAGGGTGACTGAGTTGGCCGGTCGATCACAGATGCAGCAACTCATGATACATTTGGAGCAGAACAACTACATTTAGTATCACATTAGCAACGACGTTACAGATGCTATGATGGACCTATTCTGGGCACATTCATCATCTATTCAGTTGTTACGTGCATTTCCAGAAGTTTTGATAATGGATTCCACGTACAAGACTAATAGATATCGACTTTCCTTGCTTGAGATTGTTGGTGTCACATCTACTCAACTGACTTTCTCCGTTGCTTTTGTGTACCTTGAATCAGAGAGGGATGCCAATTACAGATGGACTTTGGAGAGGCTTAATGAATTAATGGATGGATGCATTATGCCCCGTGTGATTGTAACTGATAAAGAGTTAGCACTGATCAATGCAATTAATGTTGTTTTTTTAATGCAGCAAGCTTATTATGCAGGTGGCATATTTCTAGGAACATCTTGGCAAATTATAAGAAGTATTTTGAGACCAACGACGGATGAGATGCGTTTATATCTTGTTGGAACATGTTGGTAGTCTCTCCCACTGAAAATGACTATATTCAACTTCTAAGTGCAATGGACCGGAATTTCTGTGGGTATCCACAAGCTGTTGATTATGTGAAGAACTCGTGGTTGAATAACCACAAGGAACAATTTGTAGTTGCTTGGACGGATCGGCATATGCACTTTGGAAACGTGACTACGAACAGGGTTGAGAGCGCACATGCAAAATTAAAGAGACACCTTGGCACATCAAACAGTAGCTTTGATGCGTCCTGGCAGGTTATCCATGCATTGCTCTAGTTGCTCTTTACGGAGATAAACACTTCATTTGAAAAGAGCATGAACACCGTGCAACATAAGTTCAAACCGGCACTGTTTCGTGAGTTGAGAGGATTTATATCAAGTAATGCTATGGATATAGTTCTGAATGAGTCGATAAGAGCTGGTTATATTGGTCCTGATTAGGTGGCATGTGGGTGCGTAATTCGACGGACCCATGGGTTACCATGTGCACATGAAGTTGCCAAATACATAAGGGAAGGCACTCAAATACCACTGAGTTGTGTCCATCAGTACTGGAGGAAGCTCAATTTAGACTCCACTAAGGTGAATGAAGCCCCCGAGTTAACCACAACTTCTGAGTTCGAGTTGATCAATAGAAAATTTCAAAGTACCGATCAGGCTGGTAAAATACAAATATTGAAAAAATTCAGAGCATTGGGGTGTCCTTTGTCTACTTCTCTTAAGCTAGAAGTTACATTGAATACCCGGGGTCGTTCATCATTGAAAAAGAAAAAGTTGGATCGGTCTACGCGTCGGGAGCCATCTGCTTTCGAGTATGTACTCTCGATCGAAGATAGCGTTCCAGCTAGATCCAACAGTCTAGATGTAATGAATATGAAGGAGAAACTCAGTGTCCGTCGCACTCGATCATGCACGTTAGAGCATTTACTTCCTAAGTCTTTAGGACCCTATATGGCTATATCAAGACTATTAAGGATGTTGAAGCAGATGGTAACAGTGAATTTAGAGCAATAGCTGGTCTGCTGGGCATGGGCGAGGATAGTTAGATGCAGGTTAGACTGGATTTGAGCAATGAACTGCAGATGTATCAAAATTATTATTCATTGGTATATGGAGGAGATGATAGGGTTGAGGAGCTGTATTATGCCTTGGCGTACTGTGATAGCCATCATTTGCTCGTTGGATGACAATATCAGACATGAGTCACCAGATATCTTCATATTATAATGTTGTATTGGTCCACCTTTCTGTGCAACAGTGCCTTACTTTCTTGCATTTGAGATCATCCCTGATTCCACCTTGTTCTCGCAAAGTTATTACGATTGGTTTCGTCAATGGTAACCATTTTGTTCAGTATTCATGACACCCGGGGCTCCCTTACCTCCCATTGCTACAAATTGGTATAGACACCACCACCCTAATGCAGACGGATAGCAACTACCATATGCTCAGAGCATCGAACGATTCAAATAAATAATTGGAGACAGTGTCGCAACACATGTGTCGGTTAATCTTGACGGTGATTAATTTCTTGTATTTTCAAGTTGATGTAAACAAATTTAATACAGGATGTTGAAATGGAAGCAAACCTTTTATATTATTATGTTATTTTTTTATTCTTTAAGACCCCTGCTTGGTTGTATAATGCACGGCCAATCTATCGTCAATTAAAACATATTGCATGACACACAAGTTCCTTACAAAACAATTATGCACAACCAACAGTTGCCGAGCATAATGGATCTGCTCGACACTTGTTAGCTGTGCAGTGTGCATCTGCATGGTATGTGTTGGCCAAGCAGAATGTATCTGCATGGTACTTGTTGGCCGAGCAGAATGTATCTATCTGCATGGTACATGTTGGCTGAGCAGAATTTATATGCGCGGATTGTTTTGGCCATGCAGTGCTGTAGGTTGGTGGACATGTTGTATCCCATTTTGAAGATGCAGATAGATGTTGATAAAAAAAAAAAAAGGAATCAACCATTTCATATAAGAAGTTAAAAATCATAAAAGTTCATACACAAGGGCAAAATTCTTCAATTGACACATTAAAATTTGTAGTACATATCTGAGCTCAACCAAAGAAAAAGATATTCCTTCATGAAATTACTTTTACATCTCATCAAAAAATTAGTTTGATAAATCCAAAAGCCCTCCTACCATCACTGCTGCGCACGTCGGCGGTACGTCACCGGTATGCCATCTAGAATCTCGAGGGAAGTCTGCAGTGCCCGATAATAGAAATCGGCTGACTCATCCGTACGCGCAAGCGTAGCACGGATATGGTCCTTCGCTCGAAGGATCTATATAAAACAATAGAATGTGTCAAAGATAATTTAAAAGAATAAATGCAAAGATTGTTTGGAATAAGAGTATTTACGACGCCCTCACCATTCTTGGAGGACTAGACGTCCCTGCCTCATCCTTTGAGGAATCATCCTCTGTAGAGCTTTCTATATGCTCGCCGACCGGATCGGACAGTGGATCTCGCTGCAATTTGCGTCTTTGTTCAGACGTTGTTGGCTGTTGATGGACGCCAGTCGAAGTACTGGTATGAACACCTCGACAAGGAGGTCTTGCAACGCCAATCTTAGTCCGCATTCTCAATGGCTCGCTAGAAGTACTAACATGTCCACCTGTCGGATGTGAGGTGCCATCAATACTCCGAGCTGCTCTTCTAGGCATTTTTCAAACCTGTTAAAAACAAAAAATCCATAAGAGGAAAAAGCGTAACATAAGAAAGATAAATTCTATATGCTATGCACCCTCCCATTATGCTGAGGACACCCACATCCCTTTATAAACAACTCTCCAAAAATCATTACTTATAAAGGGTTGTGGGTGTGCTCAGCATTTTAAGAGATGCATATAAAATTTCTTCAAAAGAAATCAAGTTTTCTTGTGCTGCTCGGAACAACTATACTGTGCAAATGAATTATGCACGACACATGTTAACTGTGCAAAAAAAAAATTATGCACAGCAAATGTATGCAGTGCAGAATTCATGTGCCTAGCACATATATGCCGTGCATATATGTTCTGCACGGCATACAATTGCAAATGTATGCCGTGCAAAAGTGTTCTGCATGGCTGATATTTGCCGTGCAAAATTCATTTGTACAAAATATGTATGTCGTGCAAAAATGTTACGCATAGAGAACATTTTGCCGTGCATAAACCCCGTGCACGAACCTACGTTACCGAGCAGATTAGGATGAATGCATCGTTCTTTTTTTTTTTTCAAAATGCACAGAGATTATGTACTTCGGATGAGAAAGAGAAGAAAAAAAAGAAATTACAACCCTAATGCAAACGTTTGTAATATTTGAGTAAAAAAACTACGACCTAAAAAGAATGTAAAAATTACAACCTAAAAGGATTGTGAAGAAGAAGATAAAGAAGAAGAGCTCACATTCTTTAGGATTCGTATGAAGAAGAAGAAGAAGAGGTGTGCAGCTGTCGTCTTCAACCTTCAAACCGTCGACGAGAGTGGCGTGCTGCTGTCGTCTTCAACCTTCAAACCCTCGACAAGAGAAAACGTTGGAGGAGGAAACTCGTGGGCACTTTGAGAAATATGGTGGATTGGCTCAACAAACTGTGTTTCAATAAAACATATAGTGGGTGGGTTCGAATGTGGGTGTGTGCAGCAATAGCCGTGTTTAGAATCACCCTTGTTGTGATCATGTTCGACTATCCATTTCTGATTTCATTTTGAGTTAGCAACTAATTTTACTCTCTAATTCTTGATCTTAGCCCTTTGAACAATCCAAAAACATCTTTAACCATCCATCATCAATGAAAACAGTATCTAAATCCATCCACATCTCCAACCATACTGGGAACAGCAGCAATACTATATAATACGGAAACCCATCTCCATCCAGCAATCTAACCACACTAATCAATCTCTCTCCCCTACCATATTGAAACCCACGCTTGAAATGCTTTCACAAATCCACCCACCCTCTCCTCAATATGCCCAACTAAAAACATTTTTACACATCCAACAACTTCAATCTCATTTTATAAACCCACCAACACTCTCCTAATGTCCAGTTGAAAACTTTTTTATCTTTCTAGATAGGTGAGTGGTAAAGTACTTTTTTTGAAGACCTGCCTGCCCAGGGATTTTAGATGAGGCACCCCCAACCACTGGGTTATCTGGTGTTTCTTGAACCTTATTGTTGTTTTCACCCCAACAGATCACAAACTATTTTCAATCCACTGTTAAGACAACTATTGTCCAATACAGGTAATCCCAACAGATAGGCATGCAAAACAAGTCAACCCAGCTTACAACAAATGACCCACATTTCACACAACAGTCAAAACAACAGATTGCAGCATTGAACATAGAAACACACACACTTTAGTTATACAATGTAAAATCAAACATCAAGCATGTCAACTCATATCAGACAAAACAAAATCAAGCTCAGGACCAAATCAGAAGACAAATCAACCTAACCCTAACCCTAACCTCAAAAGGAGATGGAGATTAGAGGAGACTCTACTGCTTTACCTTTGGTCAAAAGGACTAAAAGAGAGATGAGAATGAGATCCTACAAACTGACCCAGAGAAAAATATGTGAGATTTGAAGGAGTTCGGTTCCTATATATAGCTACTGTAAAATAACCGTCTTGTAACGGTGGATGCGAATCTCGTTCGTATCGGAAGGTCAGGATTCGCTTAGCTTTTGTGCTTTTTCCAGTGGAGGATCTGACGGTTGAGAATGATTCTGACTGTGTTTGTTGGCGCTGAGCTGGACGGATGAGATCGGTTTGAGAGGGTGTGTGGCGGATCGCCAATTTGCAAACTTGGCAGCTGTTGCTTTTATATCGTAACGTTACGTGGCACACCCAAATACACAAACGAAACCGATGCTCTTCCCGCGCTATTTCAAACAGGCAGCAGCTCTCTCTCCCAACATTCAAATTCTCCGCTTCAGCGTCTGCCCTTCTCGCCATTTTCTGTTACCACCCTTTAGGCTCATCTCTACCCAACAGATATTCTCTTGCAATGTCCAGATTGCCAAGCTCGCCCGCTCGGGCAAGATCGAAGCCGCCCGTCAACTGTTTGACAAAATGCCTGAAAGAGATGTCGTTTCGTGGAATGCAATTGTCGCCGCTTACTGGCAGAATGGCGATATCGAGGAGTCGAAGAGAATGTTCAATTTGATGCCAACGAGGAATGTGGTGTCTTGGAATTCGATGATCGCCGGGTGCATCGAGCATGAGAGGATGGAGGAGGCCTGCGCCTATTTCCATGCCATGCCCAGGAGAAATGTCGCGTCATGGAATGCGATGATATCTGGGTTTGTGAGGAATGACAGGGTGGAGGAAGCTGCCAGGCTCTTTGAAGAAATGCCTAAGAGGAATGTGATTTCCTACACTGCAATGGTTGATGGGTACACCCGGAATGGGGAGATTGACAGGGCGCGTGCTCTGTTTGATCAGATCCCATGGAAGAATGCTGTTTCTTGGACTGTGATGATTAGTGGGTACGTGGAGAGTGGCAGGTTTGAGGAAGCCAGGGGATTATTTGATGAGATGCCTGAGAAGAATGTGGTTACATTAACGGCGATGATCACGGGTTATTGTAAGGAGGGGAAGATGGAAGATGCAAGGAAGTTGTTTGAAAGAATTCAACACAAGGATCTTGTCTCTTGGAATGCCATAATAGGAGGTATGCAACAAGGAGCCAACTTGTTATTCTGACTAATGGGGAATATGATCATGCAAGATGCATATTTCCTTACTCGCTGGATTATTGGTCTGATGGTTAATTAATCACTTTGGATTTGGAACGCTTTAAAAGCCTCCATGATTCCAAAATCCTAACCACTTAATTAAAGGCCTATAGTTGGTTAGGTATGAAAACACTAGTCCTATCAAGATCAATGATCCAGATCTCAAGTTCAATGATCAAGATCTAGAAACTATGTATTGGCTTGTAGTCGACGAAATGACATGTTTCCCCTGGCTACTCCAACATCAACATCAATTCATGTCCATGAGTATCATCAAATTCTTAGCTTTTCTGCTCTTAGTTGTAAGCTTTGTTATCAGTTCACTTAACTGAACTGTGAAATGCTGCTTAAACTCTTGAGACCATAGATGTTGTGCTTATATTGCAAAAAATTCCATTGTTTTACAGGCTATGTGCACAATGGGCAAGGTGAGGATGCCTTGAAATTACATTCCCTAATGATGGAAACAGGTACAAGACCGGATCACTTAACCATGGTGGTTGTAGTGACTGCATGTTCCCTTCTTGCATCATTACAACAAGGGAGGCAAGCTCATGCCATTGTGGTGAAATGTGGTTTTAAGTTGAATATTTCTGTATGCAACACCTTGATAACTATGTATAGCAAATGTGGTAGCATCCATGAATCAGAATCTGTCTTTCGACAAATCCACAGTCCAGATTTGGTGTCATGGAATACAGTTATAGCGGCATATGCACAACATGGACACTATGAAATAGCACTTGGTTTATTTGATGAGATGGGAACAAATGGATTGAAGGCAGATGGCATAACATTTCTCAGTGTCTTGTCTGCATGTGGGCATGTTGGGAAGGTGAAAGAGAGCATGGATTGGTTCAATTCAATGGTTGAAGAATATGGGGTTACTCCAAGGGCCGAGCACTATTCATGCCTGGTTGACATACTGAGTCGTGCGGGGCAGTTGGAGAAGGCGTATGATTTTATAAGACAGATGCCATTTGAAGCAGATGGAGCTGTTTGGGGTGCTCTGCTTGGTGCCTGTCGAGTCCATCAGAATGTAGAACTAGGGAAGCTGGCCGCTGAGAAGCTAGTTGAACTGGATCCACATAACTCAGGGGCTTATGTTATGTTATCAAATATTTATGCAGCTGCAGGTATGTGGAGGGAGGTTACTAGAGTTAGGGGGTTGATGAAAGAGCAAGGTGTTAAGAAGCAACCTGGTTACAGTTGGATGGAAATTGGAAGTCAAGTTCATTTGTTCTCAGGAGGAGGATTACATCCAGAGATTGATAGGATTCATTTGGAGCTTGAAAAAATAAGTTTGCACATGAAGATCAATTGTGATATTGAAGATTTGATATTCATGTAGCCCACGTACATTTTAATGTTCTTTTAGCATTTGTTACGTGTTGTGAGATCACTATACTACCAAAATCCTATACAGAACAGGGCTTTCTGGATTCATCATAGCCTTGTCCGTGCAAATTAAGTGGTTACACGTGGTATTGATTCAGTGGGATCATTAGGTTGTCATCAAAAAGGGAAATTTGCAGGGACGACATGTGTATGCATTGTCTCAACAAGTTTTTATTTCTTCTTTTTTGACATATGGGAGCTCAGCGGTTCCATTTTCTTGACTGAGATAATATGAAGTCAATAGACAATGAAGAGGCTACCTCATATAAAGAGAACTGGTTTATGGGCCTGAAATTTCTCGTTAGTTTTGACATGGACCTCATCTCTCAAGTGGTATTACAGGATTAGACCGAAGCAGTTACTTTAAAGTCTGCACGCATGGAGAATATGAAGATGTGCTAGGATTTACAACATCAATTAAGGTAATGACATATCCTCCTTCATTTAACCAGTTCAGTAGCTTTGAGTATTGGCTCTCCACACACTTCAGTAGCATCTCCCCAGTAACTGGAGCCCTACTCAGATTGGAAAGCATTTTGTTGCAGATTGAAGATGGGGCAATTTGCATGAGTTGCAGTGACTGGGTGAGCATCTGGTTGTAATATGGCGTTAACATGGAGAAATAATTTAGTAAGCATTTATTTTGGGTTTTCAGTGATCTTTATACGAGCCCCCTATGGAGCTTGTCAATTCGATTAATTGTTTTCACTTCTCACCACTGTCTATCAACTTGGGACCAAGTGGATTAACTTCCTCATGAGATTGATGTCAAGGAAAGCTGCAACAACCCTATGGGCCCTTTCAAAGCAATACATCAAAACCTTATCATGTATCTAGCTATATACTAGATCATTTCTCAATTACCTATTGCAAAACAGTAGACTTACACTCCAGGATGCTGTCACACCACCCATTTAAACTCTCCTTGAAAGTGCATACAATGTTTCATCTCTAGTGATATACAATGGGGCTGAGAAAATTTTCAAAAAGAAGATGCAGGGTAATGACTGTCAATTGTATTAAGCAATTTGCCACTAATAAATGAGATCATTGAACTAATTATTTCCACATGGGGAAATGGAGTCTGAAACAATGTTATCAAGGATGACAACTCTTGTAAATTGAAAGATCAATCTTCTACTGTTAATTAATCTATGGAATTCGTCATATGAAGATGCGATTGGATGGAATCTTTTGCGCTCCAATAAAATGCTTACAAGGCATGAAAACTATATGGCTCAATATTTCTTTAAAATGAAGAACCACAGGGCCTGTAAGCATAATGTTGGCAACTATATTGTAGTGTGCGATTAGTATTTTAAATTCATAGCCTTAGTTCATATATGAGCATATGTGGAAAGATATTGAAGGAGTGATCCTGAAGAGGTCTTTATTATTGGTGGAGTCCAAGTCCATTTTGAACAACTTTGCAGAGAGTATCATGTCTCGGAAAAGCCTTCTTGTTTGCATGGAATTGAATTTCTAGAGAATCATGGAAAAATTGGCTCCAACAAAGGATAGATAAAGAGGCTAAAGATGAAGAATATAAGGTGGGGACGTAGATTATATGGCGATCATTTATGAATCTTCGCATAATTCTTCAATTTTAATCACCTTTAGGGCATTTTCTAAGAATTGCTACAAATTCAAAACAAATGGACCTATAGTCATTACAGTTTAAACTTTTTGGTAGGATAAGCTAGCCTCTCGCCTTTAAAACATTGCCCACATTTTTTAACCTCGATCCCCATCGAGGCTATCACATGGGAACCGAGGAATTCTATCCTGGCCCCACATAGAGAGAAATCCGGGCCGTTAAATATGAATACCATATTCTTCAATGGGGGCTGTTTGGGGGCTTTTTCTAATGGAGTTGAGTGAAGTAAAGATTATTTCAAATTATTACTTTATTATATTCTTATCTTCTTATAAGACGCACGTCATAAAAGTAAAAAAAGCTTTTGCATTCTTGTGGGCCCTTTTGGTAAGTCGCGTTTGGATTAGCTTTTGGAGTGGTCCTTCATGCCAAATATGTCTTATGTGTGGGGTGGAGAGATGCTCTAAAATCCCCATTTTGTCAGAGTTGATGCCTGCATCGTTAGCTACAAGCCTCAGGTATTTGATAAGTAGTGTCCAGCTAATTCCATTATGCTTTTTATTTTTCGTAGTGTCCGGCCCGTTTGGTATTTTACTATTAAGTTAAGTGGAGTTAAGTGAAATGAAAAGTATGAATAAAATATATAGTGGGTTATGATGGTATTTTATTTTTAGTTGTATGGGATGAAATATTGTTGACTTTTGGTATGAGAAATGAAGTTTTTTTGTCTTTTAGTTAATAAATGTGGTTACTTTTTGACTTTTTGTTGGAAAAGTTGGAGGGAGTTTTGAGAAAAAGTACTTTTGATGTGATGTTTATGATGACTTTACTTTACTTGACTTTACTAGTCAAGTTACCAAACGGGCAATTTATCAGGCAGATCTAGCATTTGACTTAAAAAATTACAGGCATAGCGGTTTGTAATCAAAAGGAAGCCTTTTTTTTTTCTTTTGGTGATATTGCATAGATGCACAATTTTGTGATGTAAACTGTATATGATGACCTCTAGGTATTTTTGCCCCACCTAATGCATACTTCTAAATAGACTCTAGCCTATAATTTCAGAGTTTAAACAGTGTTTTTTTAAAATAAAGCCTAATTTAGATTTATCCAATTTTAATTGCTGAAATTATTCTATTGTACACAAAATATCTTCAATTAACAGTTCTTTAGAGAGAGAGAGAGAGAGAGCAGGGCTCTCATCCCAGATTCCCAGTTAGTGTTGTGATCATGTTCCACTGTCCTTTTTCTGATTTCATTTTGAGTCAGCAACTAAATTTACTCTCTAATTCTTGCATCTTAGCCCTTTGAACAATCCAAAAACTCTTTAATCATCCATCATCCATGAAAACAGTATCCATATCCATCCACATCTCCAACCATACAGGGAACAGCAGCAATACTATAAAATATGGAAACCCATCTCCATCCAGCAATCTAACCACACTAATCAATCTCACCCCACCATATTGAAACCCACGCTTGAAATGCTTTCATAAATCCACCCACCCTCTCGGCCTCTCCTCAATATAGCAACTAAAATTTTTTTTACACATCCAACAACTTCAATCTCATTTTATAAATCCACCAACACTCTCCTAATGTCCAGAGTTTGAAAACTTATTTGTCTTTCTAGATGGGTGAGTGGCAGGGGACAGCCCACACAGGCGGTGGGCTGGAGCCCCAAATTTTGGCCTAAAATAAGGGCCCTCAAGTCTAACAGTTAGGAAAAAAAATCTCAGTAGTTAAAATTTTTTTGATAAATGGTCGTATCTGTGGATTTATATATAGATTAGGTTGCACAGCACATGTAATTACTTTTAATGGCCGACACTCATGGTATGCTTGAACAGTTGAACATTATATAAATATATAATGTGGCTTCTGCTTTGCAACCAGCCTTACAATCCTACCCTCTATATTTTCATGTAGTTGATTTTGAACATAAAGATCTAGAAAAAATCAAATGTTTTATGAAGTCCAAATATTTTAGTCTTAAAATAAGATCACGAGATAATTATTTCTAAATGCATGGGTTGTATATAGAATTCTGCTGACTATACCAGTTACCGTTGCATATGCAAAAGAAGATTTTCAAAGCTAAAATTGATCAAATCTTAAATTCGATCAACCATGTCCCAAGAAAGATATTGAAAAGTCTTTAGTAGAAAAGTTTGATTATGAAGACTTAATTAGTGATTTCGCAGCTAGAAATGCAATAAAACTAGTAGTTTTTTTTTAATAGTGCTTAGTTTTTGTAATTAAATTTTGGTGTTAATTGATTAATGTGAAATACAATTTTGATTCGGTAAGAGTAGATAAGGAATTAAACATGATCTTGCCTACATGGATCTAACAGAGGACATGGCCCTAAACAGATTTGATTGGCGTCGTCAAATCCATATAGCCGACCCCACCTAGTGGGAAAAGGCTTGGTTTGGTTTGGTTTGGTTTAAGAGTAGGTAAGGAGTTTAGACTTAATTTTCAATCAAATAATAAAAAAAATTATCTTTTATTTTTTTATCATTTATTAGTGGGTATACGGGTAGGGCCAGACTTTAGAAACTCACCTAAGGCCCCCGAAAACTCAGGACCGCCCTTGGTGAGTGGTAAAGTACTTTTGTGCTATTTTCAATCCACAGTTAAGACAACTATTGTCCAATACAGGTAATCCCAACAGATAGGGATGCAAAACAAGTCAAGCAAGTTTACAACAAATGACCCACATTTCACACAACAATCAAAACAACACATTGCAGCATTGAACATAGAAACACACACTTTAGTTATACAATCCAATTAGAGAAAATCAGATGTCCCCATTATCATTTCCATTACTAAAAAAGCAGACACTACTATGTTGCTATTATATATATGTGCACATGGAGAAGGTATAGCATGAAAAAAGATAAGTGATCAATGGAGGGGAGATGGATCAAGCCCTCTCGCCACGGATTCTCCTGGCAAGCTGAATGTCTTTTGGCATTATGGTGACCCGCTTGGCATGGATGGCACAGAGATTGGTGTCTTCAAACAGTCCCACCAAGTATGCCTCCGCAGCCTCCTGCAATGCAAGAACTGCATGGCTCTGGAAACGCAGATCCGTCTGCATACTCAACACCACACCACCCAACAAGATGCAGTAAGAAAAACCACGAGATTCATTCAGATACAAGACGCGGTGAGAAGATCCACCGCATTCATTCAGATAATTATGAATGACAAAGGCAAATCCAATCCTTTTTCCACACTCACCTTGAAGTCTTGAGCAATTTCCCGGACTAGCCTCTGGAATGGCAGCTTCCTAATCAGAAGCTCCGTGCTCTTCTGATATTTGCGGATTTCACTACAAAGAAAGAACAAACAGAACCCTCATCAAGCAGGGAAACAAAAGACCAACCAACAAAAAAGAAGAGAAAATACATATCTTACCGAAGAGCAACTGTTCCAGGGCGATATCGGTGGGGCTTCTTCACTCCTCCAGTAGTAGGGGCAGATTTTCGAGCAGCCTGAAAAACTCAATGTCAACTGATTTGGAATTGGCAGGAAAAAGTGCGGGTCTGTATCAGTATTGAATTCCTAGAATTTTCAAACAATGTCTCTCTATCAAAGGAGTTAAAGTTGAAGATTACATTGGTTAATATATATATATATATATAAAGGCCATCATCAAACAACTAACCCCTTGATTTGTTAGGAATAAGTGCCTGTTTGTATTATCAGTATCCAATTCCTAGAATTTCCAAACAATGCCTTTCTATCAAAGAGTTAAAGTTGAAGATTACATTGGTTAATATATATAAACAAAAAAGGCCATCATCAAGCAATTAACCCCTTGATAGGAAGTGACTACCCAACAATGACACTAAGTAAATCAAAACTTTGAAAATGGATGGCCATCTGCATATCTACACTTTTAGCTCCTTCACAGCTTAACCACTACACTAGTTCAATCAAAGCCCTTTTACCATAAAATCCAACAAACTCAAGATGAAAATGCAGCCATGGAAAACAAAGATCATATGAAGTCTCTGTCAAGAAGATCAAACCTTAGTTGCAAGCTGCTTCCTAGGAGCCTTCCCTCCAGTGGATTTGCGAGCAGTCTGCTTGGTACGAGCCATCTGAAAATGCAATATTTCACACAATCACTCACTACTCTGATAATATTACGTAGATTTTACATTGTCTTCTCCTACTAAACAATACACCCCCACCCAGTTACACCCATTGTCAGAGGGATGATTTTTCTCTTATACAACATCTCCCAAACATCACCAGATGCTATATTTGGGAAATGGTGACATCAGGCATGCCACTTCTGCCACCCCCAAATCTCAATTGCAATTAATACCCCATTTACTGAAATCAGATTTGAAGAAGCAAACACAAATAACAAACAGTCCACAGAGCCATAACAAGTAGAAAAAAAAAAAAAGAAAGACATTGGGCACATGATGGACCCCGGAAGATAACTATTTGTCATATATGTGATGCAGATTAGGATATAAAATGACTATCATTCCAATACCCTGCATAGTTTCTTAAAACCCACATCAATTGTACATCATTAAAAAACACACACACAATTAGCTAGAGGGTTTCTTAAAAACCCTAACCCACAATGTAAAATCAAACATCAAGCTCAGGACCAAATCAGAAGAAAAATCAACCTAACCCCTAACCCTAACCTCAAAAGGAGATGGAGATTAGAGGGGACTCTACCGCTTTACCTTTGATCAAAAGGACTAGAAGAGAGATGAGAATGAGATCCCACAAACTGACCCAGAGAAAAATATGTGAGATTTGAAGGAGTCGGTTCCTATATATAGCTACTGTAAAATAACCGTCTTGTAACGGTGGATGCGAATCTCGTTCGTATCGGAAGGTCAGGATTCGCTTAGCTTTTGTGCTTTTTCCAGTGAAGGATCTGACGGTTGAAAAGGATTCTGGCTGTGTTTGTTGGCGCTGAGCTGGACGGATGAGATCGGTTTGAGAGGGTGTTGTGGCGGATCGCCAATTTGCAAACTTGGCTGCTGTTGCTTGGGGCACACCCAAATACACAAACAAAACCATGCACTTCCACCGCTATTTCAAACAGGCAGCAGCTCTCTCCCCCAACATTCAAATTCTCCTCTTCAACGTCCGCCCGTCCCGCCATTTTCTGCTAACACCCGTTAGGCTCATCTCTACCGATGAGATATTCTCTTGTAATGTCCAGATTGACAAGCTTGTCCGCTTGGGCAAGATCGAAGCCGCCCGTCAACTGTTCGACAAAATGCCTGAAAGAGATGTCGTTTCGTGGAATGCAATTGTCGCCGCTTACTGGAAGAATGGCGATATCGAGGAGTCGAAGAGAATGTTCAATTTGATGCCGACTAGGGATGCGGTGTCTTGGAATTCGATGATTGCCGGGTGCATCGAGCATGAGAGGATGGAGGAGGCCTGCGCGTATTTCCATGCCATGCCCGATAGAAATGTCGCGTCATGGAATGCGATAATCTCTGGGTTTGCGAGGAATAACAGGGTAGAGGAAGCTGCCAGGCTCTTTGAAGAAATGCCTAAGAGGAATGTGATTTCCTACACTGCAATGCTTGATGGGTACACCCGGAATGGGTTGATTGACAGGGCGCGTGCTCTGTTTGATCGGATCCCATGGAAGAATGTTGTTTCTTGGACTGTGATGATTAGCGGGTACGTGGAGAGTGGCAGGTTTGAGGAAGCCAGGGGATTATTTGATAGGATGCCTGAGAAGAATGTGGTTGCATTAACGGCGATGATCACGGGTTATTGTAAGGAGGGGAAGATGGAAGATGCAAGGAAGTTGTTTGAAAGAATTCAAGACAAGGATCTTGTCTCTTGGAATGCCATGATAGGAGGTATGCAACAAGGAGCCAACTTGTTATTCTGACTAATGGGGAATATGATCATGCAAGATGCATATTTCCCATCTTGCTGACTCGCTGGATTATTGGTCTGATGGTTAATTAATCACTTTGGATTTGGAACGCTTTAAAAATCTCCATGATTCCAAAATGCTAATCACTTAATTAAAGGCCTATAGTTGGTTAGGAATGAAAACAAAAGTAGTCCTATTAAGATCAATGATCCAGATCTAGAAACTATGTATTGGCTCATAGTCAACGAAATGACATGTTTTCCCTGACTACTCCAACATCAACATCAATTCATGTCCATGAATATCATCAAATTCTTAGTTTTTCTGCTTTTAGTTGTAAGCTTTGTTATCAGTTCACTTAACTGAACTGTGAAATGCTGCTTAGACTCTTGAGACCATAGATGATGTGCTTATATTTCGAAAAATTCCATTGTTTTACAGGCTATGTGCACAATGGGCATGGTGAGGAAGCCTTGAAATTTCATTCCCTAATGATGGAAACAGGTACAAGACCGAATCACTCAACCATGGTGGTTGTAGTGAGTGCATGTTCCCTTCTTGCATCATTACAACAAGGGAGGCAAGCTCATGCCATTGTGGAGAAATGTGGTTTTAAGTTGAATACTTCTGTATGCAACGCCTTGATAACTATGTATAGCAAATGTGGTAGCATCCATGAATCAGAATCTGTCTTTCGACAAACCCACAGTCCAGATTTGGTGTCATGGAATACAGTTATAGCGGCATATGTACAGCATGGACACTATGAAATAGCACTTGGTTTATTTGATGAGATGAGAACAAATGGATTGAAGCCAGATGGCAAAACATTCCTCAGTGTCTTGTCTGCATGTGGGCATGTTGGGAAGGTGAAAGAGTGCATGGATTGGTTCAGTTCAATGGCTGGAGAATATGGGGTTACTCCGAGGGCCGAGCACTATTCATGCCTGGTTGACATACTGAGTCGTGCAGGGCAGTTGGAGAAGGCATATGATTTTATGAGACAGATGTAACACTCCGACCCGCCTTAATTTCGCTTTAGAGTTAATTAATTTAGATTTGTGGCTTAATGGATGTTTTGTATGTAATTGGGCTTGATTATGTAGAATTTAGTTGGGTTGACCTTTGACTAGATAGAAGTATGATTATTTGTAGTGTTTTTGGTTTTTGTGTGGATTTAGAATTTTTGGGTTTTGGGTGCATTGCATAAAGCATAGCTTGGGCTTTGATTTTCATGATTTGACCCATTGAATCCGGATCCATCTTGACCCATTTCCAGCCCAAGCCCCATTTTGAAAATTCTACAACTTAGTGGGACTTGCATGCACTGCGGGAAGGAAATTCCAGCTCAAAATCTCCTTCCCCATTTCAAACGGATCTTTCTCCCTGCGTTTCCAGCTGAAACTTCCTTTCTCTCATGCATCTCTTCACCAAATTTTCTCAAGACTGAATGGTTGGTGATTTTGCATGTGAGATTTGGGGACTCTATCTTCATCTTCATCCTCATCCTCATCCTCAACTACATCCTCTTCAACAAGAATTATAATCTCTTTTAAGCTTCCTTCTCTATAATCTTCTCCATTGGTTAGTATTCATCTTCATTTCCTTTGCTTTTGCTTCAGATCAGAGAAATGATGTTACAATTCGTGCATGCATCTTCTTCTCCCTCATTCCATTTCATTTCTTTATGCTAGGTTGTTTCTAGAGGTGCATTTTTGGGGATTTTGAGTTTGGAGAGCTTGGACTAGCTAGGAGAGGTTGTTTTGGTGTAGGATTCAAATCTAACACCCAAGGCAAGTTAAACTCATTTGATTCTATAAAATGCTTTCTCATGTTAGATTACCCATTTCCTTGCTCAAATTGGATTTTTGGTTCTTATTTTGTGTAATAAATGGATTGTTTTTCTTGTTGATTTAATGGTGGTAAATGGGGATGTTTATGAGTATGTTTGGAGGCTCAATTTATCCATCTAACGTGGTTTGAAGTCTGGGAGTAGGCCATGGTTGGCATTGAAAAAGAGCAAGGAAGTTCAGAATTCGGGTACAAAATTCTAGACTGCCCGCTCGAGCGCGTGATTGCCCGCTCTAGCGCGCATGACCTCTGGTTGGGTCCACTCGAGCACGTGATTGCCCGCTCTAGCGGGCATAGCTTCTGGTTGGGTCTGCTCGAGCGCACCTGATACATGGAATTTTATGTCAACTTCCAACGGCCATATCTTTTTAACCGTACGTCCGGTTTTGGAGGGTCACATACCGTTGAAAAGCTCTTGAAGCATAGAATCCAATGGTTCTTGCACATATTTGATTTGAAATTCGGGGAATGAGTGGATATTGGATTTTATATAAACTACAGCAATCGGATGGTACCGCAAGCCAAATGTTGAATTGTAGCATGTTTAGATTAATTGGCTTGATAGTTGCACCTTAAGGATGGATACCTTGAACCTTTTTATCATGACCTATTGATTTGTATATTGTGTGGATGCGGTTTGAGCAACCGTGCACCCACAAGAGGCCTCGTGTTCTTTGAAATTGAGATCCGAACCAAATGTGTTATACTAAGGGATTCGGTGCTCAATTAAGTAACGCCAATAGTTCTTTTGTAGGCCGCTAACACCTGAATCCTTAGTACTACACCGAGTTGGACGGTAAAGACCCCGAGCGTTACCAAGACCGTAGGATTGGCTTGCGTCATATCTTGATTCCATCTATGATTTATGTACATGCATTGCATTCCATTTCCAGTACTCTCGTATGACTTGATCATACTTCTGTCTAGTTATGTATATCTTCCTTATGTACCTGTTTATATTATATCTGTTTTCGCTTCTGATCAGTTACATCTTGATAAGCTCTGAATTATGTACCATGATATGATCTGTTATGTATATGTTCTGTTGTTTTGGTATATTTTGTTCCACGAGTCGGCACCACTTGGCTTCGACCCTATCTAAGTCGGACTCGGCTAAGTGTGGGTTTAGTATATATTTATGGCCCTCTACAGATGAGATTATGTTCTGAGGGTTGACCGGCACCCTAGGTCCACGATGGAAAGTTTTGGGCCCTCTGTCTCCTATTGGCACCACCTTGTTCTGTTCTGTTTTGTTTCTGCTCTCACTTTACATTCATGTTTACAGAGAGAATATAGCTAATGTGGATGTGCCATTTAGTTATGCTATTGTGTGTATCTGTCATCTATGATTCGTACTTCTCATGCTTATTCGTGCACAGACTTGCCTAGTGATTATGCTTTGACCTCATGTGATTTATATCTGTCTAACAATTCAATTGTCACATGATATATAATTTATATCTGTTTATCTTGCTTAGCTTAGTCTAATGGTGCTACACTTGGCGTTACAGGTGAGTACCTCGATGCCACCGACCTGGAGATCCATGAGGAGGAGGAATCTCCCCGTCACGCAGCCGAATGGACTTCTGATGATGTCTTCTAGACATCTACCCTCTGAGATTGGACGTAAAACGACCCATGGACCGTGGCTTGGATTGCCACATCTTTTGTTTATAATTTATGAACTTGTTTAGCTTATGGATTGTAAATCTTAACTTACTTCTTTCTCTCTTTATCTCCAGCTCTAAACTTAAACTTTTAATCTATGCTCATGAACATTGCTCTATATCTTGATGCATGTGATGTTGTTTGGATAACAATTGGATACCTATTTGACAAAATTATACAGGTACATAGAAATTGAAACCTCACACGTGAAATCCTGTGGGTGAATTCCGTTCGTGGGGATCAAGAGTCAACGAGTTTGACTCGAATCCTCATGCAGGCGTTTGTTGCGCCTCGAGATGGGTGCAATCTTGGGCTCGGGGCGTGACAACATATGCCATTTGAAGCAGATGGAGCTGTTTGGGGTGCTTTGCTTGGTGCCTGTTGAGTCCATCAGTATGTAGAACTAGGGAAGCTGGCCGTTGAGAAGCTAGTTGAACTGGATCCACATAACTCAGGGGCTTATGTTATGTTATCAAATATTTATGCAGCTGCAGGTATGTGGAGGGAGGTTACTAGAGTTAGGGGGTTGATGAAAGAGCAAGGCGTTAAGAAGCAGCCTGGTTACAGATGGATGGAAATTGGAAGTCAAGTTCATCTGTTCTCAGGAGGAGGATTACATCCAGAGATTGATAGGATTCATTTGGAGCTTGAAAAAATAAGTTTGCACATGAAGATCAATAGTGATATTGAAGATTTGATATTCATGTAGCCCACATACATTTTAATGTTCTTTTAGCATTTGTTACGTGTTGTGAGATCACTATATGACCAAAATCCTATACAGAACAGGGCTTTCTGGATTCAATATTGCCTTGTCCATGGAAATTAAGAGGTTCCATGTGGTATTGATTCAGTGGGATCATTAGGTTGTCACCAAAAAGGAAATTTGCAGGGACGACATGTGTATGCATTGTCTCAACAAGTTTTAATTTCTTCTGTTTTTTGCCATATGGGGGAGCTCAGCAGTTCCATTTTCTTGTCTGAGATAATATGGAGTCAATAGACAATGAAAGAGGCCACCTCATATAGAGAGAGAACTGGATTATGGGCCTGAAATTTCTCGTTAGTTTTGACATGGACCTCATCTCTCAAGTGGTATTACAGGATTAGAAGGAAGCAGTTACTTTAAAGCCTGCAAGGATGGAGAATATGAAGATGTGCCAGGATTTACGACATCAATTTAGGTAATGACATATCCACCTTCATATGACTAGTTCAGTAGCTTTGAGTATTGGACTCTCCAGTCTCCACATACTTCAGTTGAGCCGAGTCGAGGATTTTTTCAACATTGCTCAAACTAGACCTAACTGCCGGGGAATGATAGGATTTGAGCCAAGTCACCACCACAAAAGATCTGGTCGTCCAACGTCGTCGATTTGTCCCTACCCTTCCCATCCGTTGCCACTTGCCACCGATGCCACCAAAACAAACACATTGAAATTGGATGACCCATTTTTAATCCCAATCTAACCCAAAAGTCAAAATTGGCCCCACATCACAATCAACGGCCACGATACTCTTCTTCTCCCAACTTCCAGATCATTCCCCAAGTGGGCCCCATCCCTGAAAATAGCCAAAAGCCACCACTCCTCCAGTTGCACTTGCTCTCCTTGAAGCAGCTCAGCTGTTCCTTTTGCTCAATAATGGCTGCAATTTCAACTACATCTTCTCTCATTCCCACTCAAATCACTCCACATCGCCCTAAAACCCTACTTCCTCTCCCCCCTTCCCTCAAACTCCTCCAGAAAAACCCTAATTTCCCCAAACCCCCTTTCCTCTTCCTCCACAGCAATAACAACAGCAGCAGCAGCAGCAGAAATCCTCTCTTTTTCTTCCACAGCCCTCTCTGCAAAACCAATCCCTTCTCTTTCTCTCCATGCTTGGATTCAATATTCGTCTTCTGCGCATCTCTCGCTCTCTCCTTCTCCCTCTTCGTTGCAGATGTAGACTCCGCGTCTGCATTCGTTGTCACCGCTCCCAGGAAGCTGCAGTCGGATGAGCTCGCCACTGTTCGTCTCTTCCAGGAAAATACACCGTCCGTCGTCTACATTACTAATCTTGCTGTTAGGTACTTTGATTCGGGTTTTTCTTTTATGGGGTTTTTCTTTTTGGTTGATTATGATCTGGGGTTCTCTTTCTTTTGGAAAGAGATGATTTTTCGTAATGACTGACTGCTAATCATCTAATTGAGTTATGAAGCTTTTTTGACTACACGACAAGTTTGCATTTTTTTTGAATTGATCACATACCAGAGGGTCTATTTTTGAAATGGTCTAATTGAATCAGCTCTATTTCATACATTTTTATGGTTTCGATCGTATGGTTTACTTTGATTGGAGTGCAATTTGGGCTGCAGAGGGAGATAGATGATACCAGTGAGTTGGATTAAAGTGGGCAGCATATGGGTTGAATTGGTTTTTAGCTGCAGTCAGACTCAGCATCATACTGAAGACAGCTTTGTATTGATTCTTTTTGTTTGTTGGGTTGTTTCTTCTTCTGCAGACAAGATGCATTCACGTTGGATGTCTTTGAGGTGCCTCAGGGATCTGGGTCGGGCTTTGTTTGGGATAAAGATGGCCATATTGTCACGAATTATCATGTCATTCGCGGCGCCTCTGATCTCAAGTTTGTGTCTTTGTTTTTTTTCTTGATAAGTTGTTACATTGCATATGGAGTTGAATTCAATTTATCTGGTTGTACTCTATGATTATTTGCAGCTATTTTGGTGTTTACTGGTAGTACATAAACACACTGCTGTATTCCATTCAATGGTTTTGTTAAATGCATGAAATCCTGGTATTTATTATAGAATTCTATGGCACAAGAATTGGAAGGATAACTTGGATCCTCACTTTAATTGATTCCAAGGTAGAGTTCCACACATCCAGAATGTGGTCTAACGCTTACTGTAATTAAGTGCTATGATTTTCTACGCATTTCTTTGTATCTTTGAGACTTTTAATAATAGCAACAAGAACTGTTGCGAGTTCTATGGAATTTGCGGTAATAGTAGCTTCCAACAAATCTGAATTAAATGGCTTCTTAGGACTTTGTGAGTTATCTTGAAACACCGTTATCATTTTCATGGTGACAATTTTTTTTTTTTAAATGACAATGTTTTGGATTGAATGGTTTGGTACTGGTTTTGATGGGTTTCAACCCAAGTCAGGTCGGGGTGGGTCTGGGAATTGGCATTCCTGTTGTGAACTGCTTACATATTTATAATCTAATATTATGCATAAAAATATTTTTTTTAAATGATTAAGATTTTTTTTAAATAAAAATGTGTGTATGAGCTCGCTCGATTGAAAGGCCGGGGAGGGGTCATCTCCCACCTGCCCTCGCAGTGAATCGATAAGGATAGAGGAGCGAGGCAGGGAGTCATCTCCCTCCTGCCCTCGAAGTGAATCGATAAGGATAGAGTAGTGAGGCGAACATCCGCACGTGCAGGGAGGCTAGTGCTGGTAAGCTCACATAAGGGTCTGAGCTCATATGGTTTTACTTTGATGCTTACCAAACCGAATAGTTGACATTTCTCTATCCCTTGCATGTTATTAATCTACTCAGCATATATGCACATTCTCTTTGTGCCATCATCATAGTGTGAAACATCAGTGCAAATCTTGTTCTGACTTCTCAACAATTTCTTGTATCAATAAAATTTCCATTTTTTATGTTTTTCTTTTAAGGATATTATTATTATCATCTATTACAGGATGCATTTTGGGTATTGAATTGTTGCAAATTTTTAGTTATCGCAATCACTATTTGTTCACAATCAAGCTGGTGTACAGGGTCGCTCTTGCTGATCAATCAACCTATGATGCAGAAGTTGTTGGATTTGACCAAGATAAGGATGTGGCTGTGTTGCATGTTGATGCACCAAAAGATAAATTAAGGCCCATACCAATTGGTGTCTCTGCGGACCTGCTTGTTGGCCAGAAGGTGTATGCCATCGGTAATCCTGTGAGTACGATTTCATGTCCAGTTGGCCATATTATGCTGCTGGGTCAAAACATGCAGTATACCCATGGTTCAAAATCACGGTTGACCTTGAAAACCGTTATGATGCGGCATCGCATCGCAATTTGCGATTCATCGCGGTGCAGTTTTTTTACCCAAAAAAACATGAAAAAAAAATACCCAGAAAAATCCAGAATACTATAAATGCTAGAAAATAATGTTTTTTCCCCCATTAGCAAACACTATAAAGTAAGAGCTAACCATTAGTGTGAAACACTTGACTCAAGAAACTACTAGTGGTAGTATTCAATTAGTCAATCATGAAGTAAGTTGTCAGTGAATTTCATAGCATTTACTACATCAAGATGAATTAATTAATTAAAGTAATCAGCATGCAAATTGGTTGAGTTTTATTGAAAAAAAGGGGTTTGGGGGAGCTCTAACAGGCTCTTAGGTAGCTCTACAGGTGTTTGGGAATGAAAGAAATGGAAGAAAGAAAGAGAAAACGGGTTTTAAAGAAAAAGGCATCTGGTCGACTGATATTTTGAAAATATTGGCCGATATATCTGACAAAACCAGAGAATTAACTTGAAGAGAATGATTTGAAATATTGGATGATCTCAATGATCAGTCCTTTGCTTTACTTATAGACTTAATGGCCTTAATCAAGGCAAATTACAATCTAATTACAATCTATATGAATGGAAAGAGAATAAAGAATATTGATACAGATTATATACATGGAAAGAATTCAAATTAGATTGATGAGTCACACCACTAATCCTTATCCCACGTGATATGTGATAATGGGCCAGTGGGCCTATTGTACATGGATCTTGGCTCAACTATTGTTGACATCCCCCCTCAAATTGATGCTGGTCAAAAAGGAGCAATTTGCGAATCAGGAACTCATGACGCGGCCGAGGTAGTCCTTTGGTGAAGATGTCTGCGAGTTGGAGTTCACTTGAAATATGTGGAAGACTAATCACCTTGCGATTATATTCATCTCGAATGAAATGACAATCCACCTCAATATGTTTTGTACGTTCATGAAAAACGGGATTCTCAGTGATACGGATGGAACTAGTATTGTCTGCATGAAGTGGGGTAGCTGATGTCTGAGAAAAACCAAGATCTGTAAGTAAACCACGAAGCCAAAGAATTTCAGAACAGGCAGCAGACATAGCACGATACTCAGATTCAGTGGAAGATCTGGAGACCCTTTCCTGCTTTTTGCATTTCCAAGAGATGAGTGATTCACCTAAATACATACACCAGCCTGTGGTGGATCTGCGAGTATCTGGGCATCCTGCCCAATCAGCATCAGAATATGCAGTAAGTGTCAAAGGTGTGCCAACCGGAAAGAATAATCCTCTAGTCGGAGAACCAAGAATGTACCGGATGATCCGTTTGACTGCAACCATATGGTGATGTCTTGGTGCGGTCATGAATTGACTAACAACATTTACAGCATAGGAGATGTCTGGTCTAGTGATGGTCAAGTAGATCAGACTGCCGACCAAGCGTCTGTAGAATGTGGGGTCGGAGAGGAGATCCCCATCATCTTTCTTGAGTTTCACATTAACTTCTAATGGAGTGTCCACAGGTGTGGTATCCGTTAGGCCAGCAAGGTCATGAAGGTCAGTAGCATACTTATGTTGATGTAAAAACAGTCCCTTCCTAGACTGTTGGACCTCAAGTCCCAAGAAGTATGTTAATGGACCCAGATCTTTCATATGGAATGCAGCTTGAAGTGAGGATTGAAGAGTTTTAATCATGTTACTGTGAGTGCCTGTGATGATGATATCATCCACATATACAAGAAGTATAGTGGTGGCATGATCATTTTTATTCAAGAACAATGAAGGATCATAGGGACTTTGAGTAAAGCCGAGGTTCAGTAGAGTAGAACGAAATTTTTCAAACCAAGCTCTGGGTGCTTGTTTAAGTCCATACAACGAACGACGGAGTCGTGCCACTTCATTTTTTGATGGAGACTCATATCCTTGAGGAAGACGCATGTATACTTCCTCGTGAAGATCTCCGTGGAGAAAGGCATTCTTCACATCCATCTGATACAGAGGCCATGAGCGTGATGCCGCAATAGCAAGAATAGTACGCACAGTTGTCATCTTGGCGACCGGAGCAAATGTTTCATCATAGTCGATACCATACTCCTGACGGTTACCAAGAGCTACTAACCGAGCCTTATAACGTGCTAGAGTACCGTCAGGATGTAGCTTGATAGAGTAAACCCATTTACAGCCAATGGGTTTGATGGACTGAGGACATTGAACAACGTCCCATGTGTGATTCTCCTTTAGTGCATCAAGTTCTTCCTGCATAGCCTGCCGCCAACACTCATGTTGCACTGCTTGAGAAAAGTTATTAGGTATATGAACAGAAGACAAGGTAGCAAGTAAGGATGTATGAGTAAAGCCAAACCGATCAGGGGGGCGGGAAGTCCGAGATGATCTACGAAGATGAACAGGTTGAGAAATGTCGGAAGCAGGAGCAGGGTCAAGTGCCGAGGAAGATGACAAATCAGGAGGCTCAGATGTAACCGTGTTTTCCCGTCTACGCCTTTTATACACAATAAGAGGCTTGATATTTTCCTTAGTTGGATCCGGAGGATCACCAAAGGCAGGAACAAGAGAAAACATAGGAGATGGATCAGGGTCTAGATGATGTTGAAAAAAATATTGATTTTCAAAAAACACAACATTACGAGAAATCCGGATACGTTTAACCTTGGGATCATAACAGAGAAATCCTTTTTGGTCATTCGCATAACCTAAAAAAGCACACTTCGAAGATTGAGCCGATAGTTTTGTTCGTTCAACCGGTGGAAGAAGAGCAAAACAGACACACCCAAAAACATGGAGATGAGAAAAACTAGGATGTTTTTCATGATTTATGCGTGGAGATGGTAGTCGATTTATAACATGAACGGCTGTGGACAGAGCTTCGGGCCAAAATTTTGATGGAACAGATGATGCTAAAAAGAGTGACCGAACGATGTCCAAAAGGTGTCTGTTTTTCCTCTCAGACACACCATTTTGCTGTGGTGTATAAGGACATGATTTTTGAGAAATGATCCCTTTATTTTGTAAAAAAGTCTGAAACTCATTTGAAACATATTCACCACCTGAATCTGTACGAAGTGTTTTAATGGATGTGGAGAATTGATTTTCCACATAGGCTAAGAAAATTTTGAACGTAGCAAACACCTCAGATTTTGAATGCAAAAAATATATCCATGTAAATCGACTGTAGTCATCAATAAATGTCACAAAATATTTAAAATGAGAATGAGATATGACAGGTGCTATTCCCCATACATCACTATGAACAAGATCAAAACATTTCAATGATAAAGAAGTGCTGATGGGAAAAGGAAGAGTCTTACTCTTGCCCATTTTACAACTAGAGCAATTAAAGGAAACATCTTTAAGAGAAACTTTATTATCATGTAATAATCCAGACTTAAACAAAGATAACAAAGTTCTAGAATTAGGATGGCCTAATCTTTGGTGCCACAAGTGGCTCTTATTGGAACAAGAAGCAGAAAACAATGCAGAAGCAACCAAACACCTATCTTGTGTAGATAGTTGTAGCGGAAAAAGACGACCACACTTAGGTCCCTTCGCTATCACCTTCCCCGATGCTTGATCCTGTATAACACAACCAGAACGAGAAAAAGAGACAAAACAGTGATTATCAACTAGTTGGCCAACAGATAATAAATTTGTAGATAATTGAGGAGAAAGAAAAACATGACTCAAAGGTAAGGAATGTGAGATCTTACCGATGGCAGTAATGGGTATACTGCCACCATCTGTTGTATTGATTCGGATACTTCCATCATAAGGTTTTATTTGAGATAGAATTTCAGATGAGTGGGTCATATGATTAGAAGCTCCCGAATCCATATACCAGGTAGAATTTGGTTGTTTGGGTTTACCTGAGAGTCCAAGGGCAGAAAAAGCATTTACGATCATCTGTTGAACCATTTCTGGGGTAAGAGAGGATGAAGAAGCAGTGGGAGCAGGCAGTACTGTAGGGTCAGCAGAATGCAATGCAGGAGTAGACACATCCAGAGTTGCCATATTTGCTTTTTGAGAGATCTGGGCGCGACGCCGACATTCAGGAAGAACATGGCCCTTGCGTTTGCAGTAAGAGCAATATTTTTGATTGCATTGGGTAGCAACATGGCCATATTTCTGACATGAGTAACACTGTACTTTAGTCATATCCCTGTTCTGCTGGTGGTAACGGGCAACATAAGCCGTGGTTAATGGACCGGTGGAAACTGCATTTTGTAGAGTAACCTGGGTGGTTAAACGCTGTTCCTCACGAAGAAGCTCTCCGAAGCAAGAATCAATAGATGGGGAAGGCACCCTGCTCATCAGATTTGAACGAAGTTGTTCAAATTCAGGCCTAAGTTTCATCAGGAACTGATCTCTCTGACTAGTGGAATGGATGTTCTGAACTACCGCGATAGAGGCCTCAGGAAGATTGGAGTAGATGATCTCAGTATAATCCGTCCATAAACGAATAAAAGTAGAGTAATATTCTTGAACGGACATAGTTCCCTGCGTAAACTGAGAAAGCTCATGTTCCAGGTGGAACCTACGGGCAGAATTATCCTGTTGATATACCTGTTTGAGGTATTCCCACATGCCTTTTGCTGTTTTGTAAGGTCTGAGATTCATGATGTATTGGGGATCCACTGACCCCAGTAGCCAAGTCATAATTTGGGCATCTTTGGTGTCCCATTTTGAGGCGGCCTTTACATCATCTAAAGATTTTGGATCAGTCCCATCTATATGACCCCATAGTTCTTTTCCTTTAAGGTAGATCTGAAATTGGAAGGCCCAGGATGTATAATTGGTCCCATTGAACTTAATGAGTAACTGTTCACTTTTATCCATGATGTATTACTCTTAAAAAAAGCTCAAGATTAGCCAGCAGAGTATAATAGAAAGATCGGATCAACTCAGGATGCTTGAAAGTAGTGCAGAAATGACAAAAGGACTGTCTGTGAAAAATTTCACCAAAAAATAGCCCCAGGCGACCTTGATCAGCAAGGCTGTTTCCCTGCGTGTGTCCCACTGTATGATCTGAGTGAGGATCAGATCCACACGATGGAAGGAGGATCAATTTATCTTTCCAGTGGTACAAGATTTATTGAAATCCATCCATAAACCAAGATTTTGTACGGCTGAGATCAAAACTATCTTGGAAAACTTGGAAATCACAAGATGGAGGAAATGGCCTACCTCTGATGATCGAAAAATGCCGAAAAAATGTCCAAAAATTCTAGAATGAGTGGTCGACCAAGATGGGAGGCTTTGTTGACCATGCAGTGCTGATCAGAAGTGGGCCCCTGAGAGATGCTCCAAGTTCCTGACGAGAATGGTTCCCAGAACCTAGATCTGATCTCTGATTTCTCTGCTGAGTCAAACACACGTCCACAAGTCTCTGAAACAACTGTCGATCAATGTAGAATGATGTCTGTGACGAACTTGGACTGATCTGTGGTGGGCCACAGTGATCAGACTTCAAAAAATTGATGAAAACTCTGTTAACATGCACGAACAGTCAAGGATAATGACTGTTATCACCAAGATTCGACAAACAAGTCGAAGAAGAAAACTAGAAGAGGAGAGAAATTATCAGGGCTCTGATACCATGACAAAACCAGAGAATTAACTTGAAGAGAATGATTTGAAATATTGGATGATCTCAATGATCAGTCCTTTGCTTTACTTATAGACTTAATGGCCTTAATCAAGGCAAATTACAATCTAATTACAATCTATATGAATGGAAAGAGAATAAAGAATATTGATACAGATTATATACATGGAAAGAATTCAAATTAGATTGATGAGTCACACCACTAATCCTTATCCCACGTGATATGTGATAATGGGCCAGTGGGCCTATTGTACATGGATCTTGGCTCAACTATTGTTGACAATATCGGCCTGGACCAATATTGACTGATCTTTTGAAAATATTGGCCGGTATTGTCTGATATTTTGGTCCAGGGCCTCCAGGCCATAATGGGACCGAGATTTTCAAAATATTGTTTAGGTATGGATCGATACCGGTTCATATTGTTTGATATATTGAACCATGAGTGTACCTTCTATTTGATTTCTTGGATTTAAGTTATGCATATCCATCAACTCTAGGATTTATGTAATGTCACTCGATGTGAATCATCAGAAATAAATTTGTGTCCGGACTTCAAGGAACTAGTTGTACTTTTCCAACTACCATATATGCTATTATGACCAACTAAGAGAACTTGTGAAAATTTTGTTGTTGTTACTGTTCATTATCTCCTTTGAAGAAGTTATTCGCATCCATAAAGGCAGTATATTTCTTGCCAAATTATTTCCAATCTTTTGTTGTCGTCGTCGTGGTCGTCTTTTTTCCTTTGTCTTGTGGGTGTGCACTTGGGGCCTTCCCTAATAAAGTAGTGATTCACACCTTCTTTTCTGTGTGTTTTTGCAGTTTGGCCTTGATCACACACTTACAACTGGTGTTATCAGGTAAGAAATCTTTGTTGTTTTAATAACCACCCTCCCCAACTCTCCTCTTCTCTCTCTCCATATATATGTGGCTGCATCCCCTCCCTCCCCTCCAACTCTCCTCTTCTTTCTCCATATATATGTGGCTGCATTGGAGCATTCTAGCCTGTGGGGCCCCGCCAGGCACATGAGAGTCTTGGGTAGTTCAGGATTTGAAAGCTCTCCTTATGACCTTCCTATGCGCAGAAAATGGGAATTATTTGATTAAAGGAGGTACTGTTTTAAAGGCTTCAAAATTGTCAAAGTCCTGGCTGTTAAAAAAAGTGAGATGGGTGCTAAAATTTTCATGATTGATTGAATGTCTTATACAACTTGGTTTAGTGTCAAATTTTGGGTTGGTGTCAATGCTCCTTGCTAGCTCATGCAAACCAGGACAAGTCAGCCTGAGTGATGAGGTGACCAGTGGGATTGAACTGGTTTTGACTGGACATCCAAGCTAAGTTCAAACTAACCCTATCATTGCATGTGTAACCTGGCCGAGTTGACTCAATAGAATTCCTAGTTGAGCTTAGCCGGAAAACTATGATCAAAATCACTTGCAACCCTTACTGACATCTTTCTATTGTTTGCAGTGGACTACGAAGAGAAATCAGTTCTGCAGCGACTGGACGCCCCATTCAGGATGTCATCCAGACTGATGCAGCTATAAACCCAGGGAATAGTGGAGGGCCACTCCTTGATAGTTCAGGAAACTTAATTGGGATAAATACAGCTATCTACTCTCCATCGGGAGCATCATCTGGAGTTGGATTTTCAATTCCAGTAGATACGGTATGGTGTGCTCTTCATCATTTTGCTTTCATGCTTTAGAAAAGGGAAACAACTGATGTTATACTGCCTTCTTCTAGTTTAATTATCATGCAATCTACCTCCATGTATGTGGTGCTCATGCATTGGTTTGGGACTGTTCTGTCCGCAGGTCCTTCTGTGTGTTCTGTACCTAAATGATATACCAATTGTTTGATTCTGTTACGAAATGAAGGATTTGAATTTTGAAAATAATAAATTAATAATGTAAAATAAGTTTAACTAACAGTAGTGGCAAAATTCCCTAAAGCTGTTGGCTGGGATAATCTGACTGATGATATTTACGCATGATGAATCCTGCATGGGGCCAAGCAGATGAAATGTTTGAATCTCCTATGCACATGGCATATGTATGGATTGAGGACTGAATGATAACATAGAAATGAGTAAAACCATGTACACACAAAAATGCTGAAGGATTTCTGAAATTTTCTGCTTTTAAATTTATATGTTACATAAAAAAATAGAAAAATATCTCGATAATATTGTCTATATTCAAACTAATTAGATGCATTTTCTCACCTATCCAGGTAGGTGGCATTGTTGACCAGTTAGTGAGATTTGGTAAAGTCACAAGGCCTGTCTTAGGGATTAAATTTGCACCGGATCAGTCAGTCGAACAACTTGGGCTTAGTGGGGTGCTTGTGCTCGATGCTCCTGCGAACGGCCCAGCTGGAAAAGCAGTAATTTTTATCTTCTACTGTAGACTTACTGGTTCCTTGGATTGTTTAGATTACTTCATTCCATAAAATTTCATAGATTGTTAGCTAAGATGATGTTGGTGGCTGTCAATCCATTGATAGCTCAGTGGTAGGCATCTCCCTCTCCATAGAAACAACCAGGGGTCGATCCATGATTGTGTTGGTGAGGGATTTGGTTGTGATTTTTTTTCCATGGGAGTGGATGCTTACTTCAATAATCATCTTTTGTCTGCATTTTCATTTGAAAATCTCCTATCCTTTTAATTCGGATGATCCTTAAATTTTCAAAAGATCTTAGCGATACATGGCTTGTTTCATGCATGTGGCAGTACACCTGATGAATCTTAACATTCTGCAGGGTCTGCAACCAACAAAACGAGATACCTTTGGTCGACTTATCTTGGGTGATATCATAACATCTGTGAATGGTAAAAAAGTCAATAATGGGAGCGACTTGTACAGAATTCTTGACCAATGTAAAGTAGGCGACACGGTAAGATGCTGTTGAACTACTCTCTCTCTCTCTCTCTCTCTCTCTCTCTCTCTCTCTCTCTCTCTCTCTCTCTCTCTCTCAGACACACACACACACACACACAAAAACATGTAAGTCTTGATTTCATGTTCCATAATATAATAATAGAAGATTTGTTTTGCCCTATGAAAATGATTAAAGAAGATTGTGTGTGAAGATTTTAATATAATTTACATTCCTATCATGATATAAACTGTGACATTGAGAACATGGCTTTGAAATAGGTTGAGATACAAACTCTGGCATTGAGAACATGACTTTGAAATAGCTTGAGATACAAACTCTGGCATTGAGAACATGGCTTTGAAGTAGGTTGAGTGGAAAAGCTGAAACGACAAAGCTGACCCATATCGCTGGGGGAAGTTTCTGGTGATGATGATGGCGATGATTGATGATTCATAATAAAAATTTATAATTCATTAGCTACTAATAAGAATTACTGTCATGACCCAAAATCTGGGGCCCACGAATTCTGCGTCGTGACTATTTTGTATTCTAAAACACATTCATAAGTAAAATTTAATACGCAAAATAAGAATTCAGGGCATCCATTTAATAAATTCCAATCTCTACAATTTAAAGTCTGAATCAAATTTAAATAACTAAAAATACCTAACGGTGTCAAATAAAACAACTAGAAAGTCTTCAATGTCCAACTAAATAAAATTAAAATCAATCCTTTGAGGTTAATCCTTTCGTCAGCTATCTGGATTATTGTCTCTCAATTCCGCATGCTGAATCCCATAGCATCCTGATCATCCGCATTCTCAGTCACTAGGTTGCCTGGTTGGGGCAATCCAAAAGTCAGTGCAAACTGAGTGAACAAACATCCTGATCCACATGTATACACATTCACATGTTAAACAAAATTACACAGCAAAATGCAAAGTAGCATTCATATGGTCTCATTATTAGTCAGGGTACGGTGAATCAAGTTAGGTCTAATGACAACCACCTAGCCACTTAGTAGCACAGGCCCATAACTCTTGCACCACAAGGATGTCAATCATAACAGAAAGGTACCTTCACATCTTTTGTACACATAACAGAATGACCAACAAGGGTCCACACGGAATGACCCAAGGGTCCAAAATCATCGGAATGGTACCTGAAAGCATAGTTACCTGATTCGCTACTCGACTAATTTGAATTCGATTTCGCAGTTCAAAGTTCGACACTCCACCAAATTCGAAAATTCGATAGGGTAGGTTTACTTAATTTGATTTTCGATTCGCTTGATTTGCAATTCGAGTTCGATTAGTTCGATATTCTAATTCACAAGTCCAATTAAATATATATGTAAATATTTTAATAAAACTTAAGATACTTTAATAAATATATAAATAATAATATTTCACAAAAATAGATACAAATGGATATATAAAGGCCATCTTTATCGTCATCATCAAAGCCTTGTCCCAACTATGTTAGGTAAGCTATTTGAGTTGTAATAAAATATATGCTTCCCACTAATAAGCATGGTGAAAATTTTTCAATTTGATAAAAGAATGTCCCATCATCACATTGACCAATATAAAAGCATGCACATTTGTTTATTATTGTAATCAAGTGTTCTATATGTAATTAATCTTACAGCAGGCCCAAGTTTGTTTGAAGTAAAAACTTGTTGAATCCTATAAAAGATAAGAACAATCCTTTTCACTGATTTGGATTTCTAACAAGTGGCTGCACTATGGGCCCCACTAATTTCTCATATATCTAATTTTTAAAACTTTAAAAGGAAATGGAGGCATTAAATATCCACCATTTTCTCTTGGGAAGAGACGATTGAGATGAGAGAGAGAAAGTAGTACTTTTTTTTAGTAAAACAAGAATGTAGTACATTGGAAAGCTATTGGAAAGGTCCGATAGTTAAGAGAGAGAAGCTCATTTTCCTCTCATACAAGGGACCGGTAGAAAGGAAGCTGCTGTGCCACCTTGCATTAAAAGCCTACCATTTTTTTCTCTTGCATAGAGACCATAGGAAAAGTTGTACCACCATTCTCTCAGCTTCTTCTCCACCATGACCTTGGACAATCTGCAATGTTCTCAAGACCCAGAATCTGACCGAATCGAATAGCAAATTGTTCGATTTGAATGGGACGGGATTCGAAGGCTGCATGACCAAATCACCTAACCTAAGAAGCACGGACACAGACACGGGACACGGACACCTTGACACAACATTTCTCAAAAAAGTATGACACGGACACATCTGGGACTTGTTAATATTTAATAATAATAATAATAATATATCTAATCATATACTAAAAGATAATATTATTTTAACTTTGTAATCAATTTAGCAATCAAATAAATAAAAATCCAAGTACCAGTGTACCACTGTAATATTTGCCCCTCCTTCATTAAGTTTCTTAAACTTGGTTACATATTTCCACATAGGCTTATTTATATCTTCTTCATTGGAGAGGTGTGAGCTAGAGCCAGGAATGGAACTCTTATTCCTAAGTTCCAAAGGTGAAAAGAATTATTTGATATAAAGAACAACATCAAAAAATAAAGAACATCAGCAGCAAGGACATTTACAGAGGAGGTTTGCAAATGAAAAAAAAAAAAAAACAGTGAAAAAAAAAAAGAACATCAAGGAGGTTTGCAACAACAACACAACAAAGAAGAAAACAACAAAAACAGAACATCTAATGATCAGAAAAACAACAGCAGATTACAAAAAAAAAAAAAAAAAGAAGTACAGAAACAACAAATAGATTTGATGAGCCAAAAAAAAAAAAAAGAGCAGCAGATTACAACAAAATAGTACAGAAACAATAAACAGCAAAACAGATTTGATGAGCAAAAAAAAAAAAAGAGCAGCATGAGCAAAACATAAACAAAAAAAAAAAAAAAGTTTTTCGCAGCAAAAACTAAAAAGAAAAAAGAAACAGCAGCAGAAGCAGTGCAGGAAAAAAAAAAAAAACAAGAAGAAGCAACAGCAGAGAAAAAAAGAGCAGCAACAAAAAGAAAAACAGCGTACCTGATGAGCAGAAGTAGTACCACGAGCGAAAAAAGGAACCAGAAGCAGTAATGCAGTAGATCTTCTTCTCCTTCCTTCTTCCTTTTCTTTCTTCTTCTTTATTTAGGGCTGGATGGACGAATGTAGTTTTTTTTTTTTTTTCTTTCGTTTAGGGCTTGAGCTGGATGGACGAATTAAAAGAGCCCCCTTTTCCTCTTAAGTTATATTTTTTTTACAAACATCCCCCTTTTCTTTCTTTTTTTTAATCTATTTTTTTTTTCAATGAAAAGAGGCCAGCGTGTCCCTAACGTGTCCCCAGCGTGTTCGGAATAAAAAAATAAATAGGATACTCTTTTTGGCGTGTCCAGAGCGTGTCCGTGTCCGACACGTGTTAGGCACTGACACGACGGCCCCGGAGAGTTGTCCGTGCTTCCAGCACCTAACTATTCCTAAAAGTCAAACTCTCTGTCGGACACGGACACGACGCCCCGGAGAGGTGTCCGTGCTTCCGAGCACCTAACTATGCTTGAAAGTCGAACTCTCCAAAACTGAGACCTTAAGTCAACAAGTCTTACAAAATTTGGCCATTGTACAAGAACGTCTCCCCATACACCGCTAGCAGTCTAGGGGTGTCCAAAGGTTTCCTCCAATGAAACTAGACTTTTTAACTTTTTTCCGTTCTTATTGCCTACAATGGTTGGTTCTGCAACCAGCCCTCACACATGTTCCGGGTTTTATTTTGCCCCTAACCAAATCAGTATTGGTATCAGATGGCATGAGGTTAGTCCCAAAGCCTGCCACTTATAGGTTAAGACACAATTCCCAAAATAATGCATCATAATCACATAATGAATCACATGACTATCACAATAAATAACATAATTACAAACAATGGATCATTTATATAAAACTACGTCATAGCCAATGGCTTGCCTAGGAGATCAGTCAAAAGATCATCATTCTCGTATTTAAACATTGTATAACTAAGCATCAGAGTGAGAAACCATGGTCAAAATCCCAAAATTGGAATTCATCCATGCCCAAAACCGTAACTCTAGAGTTTGACCAACCCAAAACCCTAATTATAGGGTTTTGGCCAATGTCCAGCAACTTGTCATTAATTCAGATATATCGCTTTTGACACAATCTCATCATGGTGAATCTAAATACCCAAATCATCACTACTTACAATGTAACCACAATGAATAAAACATATAATCACAAAAAGGGAGGTTTTTTTGTGAATTCGGCCAAGACCAGCCCCTCAATAGGGGTTTGGCCAATCAACCCCTCAATAGGGGTGCGCATAGCCCAAGAGGCCCTTGGGATTAAAACTCTTTATTTCAAACCTTATTTAATCCTAAAATATTAATTAATAACAAAATTAGTAAAAATACCAGAGGATTCAAATAACAAAATTCGGTGGACATAATAAGTTTCAAAAAATAAAATAAAATAAACTACCTCCAAATTCCTGTTATAGGGATTCTGGGATATTACATACTTCCTCTCTTGGGAAAACATACCTTACTCAAAAAGATGCGGGTATCTTTCTTTGACTTTATCCTCCGTTTCCCAAGTCACCTCCGTCCGATTATAATGCTCCCAGAGCACTTTCACTAGGCGAAGTATTTTCTTTCGTAACACTTTTTCTCTGGTCTCTAGGATAGCCACAGCCTTCTCTTCATAGAACAAGTCACTTTGGGTGTTCATGGGTTCATAGTCAATCACATGAGAAGGTTCCATTTCATATTTCCATAGCATAGATACATGGAAGACATCATGGACTTCTGTGAGCTGCGGTGACAATTCCAACATTTATGCATTGCTATCTCTGACAAAGCCAGTTACCTTGAGAGGGCCAATGCATCTCGGGCCCTCTTTACCTTTCTTTCCAAACCTCATCACTCCCTTGGTTGGAAAGTCCTTTAGAAAAAAAAAATCTCCTATCTCAAATTCGAGCTCTCCCCGGTGCTTGTATGTATAACTCTTTTGTCGACTCTGCACTGTCTTCAATCCGTTTCTTGTAGTTTTAATATTGTCGGTAGAGGCGTGCACCCATTCCAGTCCCAACAATGTCCATTCACGTACTCCTTCTCAACAAATAGGTGAAAAACTCCTTCCACATAGGTATTCAAATGGTGCCATCTGAATACCAGAATGGTAACTGTTATATGCAAATTCCACCAATGGCAACTGATCATCCCAAATTCCCAATTACCCCCAAAATCCAACGCACAGGCTCTAAGCATGTCTGAAAGTGTATGATTGGTTCCAAACCTGTGAGGCCCTCTTAATGTGTCTTCCAAAATCCTTGCTTTAATCTCTCTTGGTCAAAGGATGTTCAATCTCCTATTGTCAAATGACAAACAAAAGGGAAATAGACTCTAAGCCAATAAATAGCTTTTAATTCACCTTATGGGCCACCATTATAGTGTCTTGTTACAGATAGTGATACTAACATAGGAAACTGCATTGGTAGTTTTTAGATGTAGTACAAAAAGTATCTTATGATGTTAGGTTCATTGTTCCGAGTTCCTAGTAATTTTCTTGTGGTACTAACGTTTCCACCAACCCCCCCCCCCCCCCCCCCCCCCCCCCCCCCCCCCCCGCGCAGGATGCAGGCACTCCCAAAAAGAAGGGAGTGCCTGCATCAAAAAGGGGGGTAAAAGGAGTGCCAATATCAATACCCTTGGGAAATGTAGAGTTGTAATCCTACTAAATGGACCCATCACATATTCCAATACTCCATATCCTATATCAGTTTTCCACGTAAAACAATCCCGGGAGTTTTTTATTATTATTATTATAGGATTCCATTTGTAATATATCAACAGCTCAGATAAGTTGGTATTTGTGATCTCATATCCAGCCTCCCTTCTTGAATTGCCTTCATTTTTGTGAAAATCTGTCTAAACTCTCAAATGCATTTCTGGATTTGCATGCCACCCTGAACTTGCCAGAAATGAGAACCATTTGTTCTGCAAATAATTGAATTGTTGGCAATTTGGTTTTGCATTTTAACAACCATGTGAAATATGCACTGGGCTTGGTGGATGTGTTTGTTTCAACTAAGTTTCTTCTGTGCTTTTGAATTTCAGGTGATCGTGGAGGTCTTGCGTGGTGATCATAAAGAGAAGCTCCCTGTGGTCCTTGAACCAAAGCCCGATGAAACATGATTGCCAGCTTGAGAAGATTTAACTGCAATGATTGTGTGTTTGTTCCCTTCTTCCCAGATTATCATGTTTACATATATTTAAGTAAATGGCTGCTGGCCTATTGTTGTTCAGTAATTTTCTGATTCATCTAGGGAAAGTACTGTACATAGTAACTCTTGTGGTAACTGGTTTTATACTTAAATTTGCATATCAAAAGTGTATGCTGTCAAATATTTATCATCATCATGATATATTATTTCTTCCAAATTGCAACCCTGTTGTACCTAGTGATGTTTTTCGTGGCATCTGATTTCTCCTAGAATAAATGTGGACTTGCATGGTTGTAACAAATCCCATTTTCTGAATCTTGATATTTAGGCTTTGCTGAGTTTGTTGTTTGTTGCTAGGATGGAGTGGCACATACTGCAGATACTTGCTGGAGATTTTTCAAATATGGATAATACCAAGACATTCTTAATGCTTTGATTGGCTTGGCTTTTCTCCCTCATTGGTGCCCATCCTTTGGATATTCAGGCATGGGCATGCCCTGCAAATGAATTTGAAGTATAATGTGGATGTGCTGCCATGGATTAACATTGGAGTCCAGTTGGGCGAGCGGCCTTTTATACCCATGGATTTAGAAGAAGTTTCTTCTTTTCTTGTCAATTTTTTTCGGGGGAGGAGAGATTCAATAAAAAGTTGAAAACAATAGCGTGGAACAGAAATAAAGAGAAGAAAAATATGGAGTGTCTAGTTTGTAAGGACAATAAAGCCCAACCCCCCTAATCCTACCAAGATATTGAGGATTAACTTCCGTTATCTTAGCTTTGATTTATCTTCAAGAGATGACGGAGTTATGAGGAATTCAGGTTCTGCATTCGAGAAATATGGTGTTATTAGCGCCTTATCCAAATTTGAAATGAGATTGGGGCTAGTCTGTTGTCCATGGCAATCTCTGACCTGGGCTTTGAAACTGATCCATGGCCACCTCCCATATTCTTTTCCCTAACTTACCTAGGTCTGGTCACTTGTCTCCTGTTGCAAGACAATGTTTAGGACTCCTATCATTGACAAGGGCATTCTGCTTCATTGTTGATTGGTAGTGGTGGTGGCAGTGTGGTGCGAACCGACAACTTCAAGGTTGCAATGGTGAGAACATTCCTCTTCTACCTTGTAGAAAGAAATATTCATGTTTGTTTGCATTAATATACATAGGAATTCATGGTGAAATGAACTTTTAACAAGGGTTCAGTACGGAGGTGTTGAGATGTAGATACAAAGGAGGTGTTGAGATGTAGATACAAACGTCGCTTTTCTATGTATTGAATTAATGGGGTGATGGCCGGGTATTCGTTTCTCTTCTTCTTTTGATTTTATTTTATTTGATGCTTCTTTTTGGAAATTATCTCTGATCTTTTTTCTAAACCACTTATGGTGAGAATCCTATTTATTCAGTTCCTATATATTCTAATCCAAACAAACAGGCCCTAAATAAAGGCAGCTAAGCCTACCATAACACCTGCTTTTCTGTTTCTTCTGCCCGTGAGATCATATGACCCATCAAAAAGCTATTTCCCAAACCATTGCTGGCCATGGCCCTAGATTGTAGTGTTCATTTCCTAGGGTGGTTTTGGTCACTGCAGTGTCTGAAACCTTGCTGTCTTGTGATTTTAGTGATGATAGAAATTTTGTTATGTGATAAAACTGCTGGTTTAACCAAAATAAAGGAAGTTCGTTTTAACAAGACATGAACGCAAAGAGTCAGAAAAATGGCAACGTTCAACCAGGGGATCCATCCATATGGTATAGGATGAGGCTGGGCCTAAGATCGTACAAGACCAGTCTGTTTAGCAATTGGGGTTACTGTTTAGCCCTGCAACTGTTCCATAGGCATAAAATTCATGACTAGTCCCTGGCTATTTGTAAACAATAAATCCATTTTTGTACAAGATAAGTTGGTACAGGTCTCGCTGATCTTCCATATGCTCCGGCCTGGCCTATTTAACTGTCGGGCCAGAAGATTATGCTTGGGTCTAATAAACACTACACAGTGCAAGCTGTCTTCTGAGTAAAAGCAAACTTGCTGTGTCTCCTTCAATACTTTTAGATTATTCACACATCCCCAATAAACTTCCCTTTACCATTAACTCTGATTATTAGAGCAGATGAGGAAATTCTCTTCTGAATTTGCTCGAGTTTGTGTAAGGGTCGAGTTTGTTACTTCCCATTTTGGCTCTGGTCCTAGCTAGGATTGAGTTTTTTTTTTTTTTTGTAACGGAGGTGTCCCGATCCTTTGGGCCGGACTAATCCCTTCGGGTTCAGGGGGAGCTAGGTAAATCCCCCGTGGCCCTAGTGTGGTAGCGTAGTTTCAAACCTTCAACCACCTTGAGCTTTACCCCTCACGGTTAGAATGGAGCTTGTTAAGAGTTCCTTTCAAAATCAATGATTTAATGACCAAAGTGACTACTACGTATCATATCCAATTCTTCAGATTCGTTTGATAAATCTATGTTTCACTGCCTATCTGGGCATTGGAGTCATTAACCACCATGTTAGCTTCAGAATTCCAAACCGTGCCAATTCAAGAGTCCCTTTATGCTGATGGCATGCTATTTTCTACAGTGAAGGATATGAGTATGACAAACTGATACTTTATATTATTGCTTCGAATAGCTTAGGGCTTGCATTTACACAGAAATTTTTTTTTTTCAATGTAAAACTCGATAGAATCATATCCATAATGTCATGCTTACAGCGCTGAATAGGACCTGTAAGCCCTTGAAAACATATAAGCTTTAGACTTGCATTGTGCTGATATTTCTACTGTGATAAAACATCTTTTTTACTTTTCTTTCAAGCTTCAATTTCCTTGAAAGCACACAAGATAATTTTCATACAAGTTGTTCCCACTATACACAATGTTACAAAAACAACAGGCATAGCAACAATGATGATATCTGGAAGGGTATGAGTTTACAAAAGAACTTAGGAGTACTCGATACCCACATAAATTTGTAAGGGAATTAAATAACTTATCTACTTACATAAGGCTAAAGCTATGACTTGTTAGGCTTCTTCTCCTTAGCCGTTTCTTTTTCTAAGCAAATTTCCAAATCGGTGAAGCAATGCTTTCGTCTTTTTCTGCCTTATTGCGGACCTTTGATCATAATCAAAATCATCAAGCTGACCTCCTTCAAGGTGATCGACACCACCCAGTTTAGTTTTTTGTCCATCATCTGCGAAAAACGAAGAGGAAGCTTTCTGTTCAGACATGCTATCCTGCTCTGGCAAGGTCAACAAATCGCTTAATGGCCCCTCAAGTACTAAAGAGTCTGTGGTTCCAATCTTATCATTTTTAAGTATGAGATCTTGAAAATGCTGTTTCTTCGATTGTTCTGATGGGGTTTTCATCGCTTCCTTGAGTCGCTCCGTAGCCTCTGCTCCCTCTGTGCCCGCTGTAGATTTTGATGCTATGGCATGCAGAGTCTTCACTTCCATTACTTTGAATTTAAGAGATTCGTTTTCTTTGATAATTCTCTCCAATGCACTGCTCATGTCTGATAGGTTATCCTTTAGTTGAGAATTCTCAGTCCTGGCGATCTCTGCAGCTTCTTTTGCAACCGTAGCCTCATTTATAGCTTGTTTAACAATATCTCGCAAATTTCTAGTTTCTACCTTTGCCATATCGGCTTCTGCCTCACCCTCCCTTAGAGACTCAATCAATTTTATATTCTCTTCTTTTGTGCTTGCGATCTCCTCTTCAGATTTCATAATGGAGTCAACTAACTCAACTTCCTTTTGGTTCCAAGAAGTGGTCAATTGGTCAGCTTCTTGTTTCAATCTTTTAACCGCCTCTTTATAACGGTCAATTTCTTTCCTCGCTTCATCCACAAGTGCTCGATACTTGTCTTTTGTTTTCTTTGCAATCAGTTTTGAATGTCCTGCTTCCATCTTGACATGCTGTAGCTCAGATTGTGCTGATGCAAGTTTTTCATTGGCCTGGTTGGCCTCTGTTGTGACTTCTTTGAGAGCTGATGCTAAACCATCCAGGGCCTTCTTTCTCTTCTTGTCTGCTTCTGTGGCTAATTTTAGCTCATCTGTAAGCCGACTTATCTCCTCTGCTAAATTACGAGTGTTCGACAAAGCCAATTCTTCCGTCTCTTTTGTACAATCCAACTCCTCTTTTATCCTTTCGAGTTCATCCTTAAGCATCTTCACAGTTTCATGTAGCTGGCTGACCTCATTGCAGTGATGAGGCCCATCAAGAGCCTTACTATTTTCAATGTTTTCATGCAGAGAAGCAATCGCAAGCTTTGCTTCTACCAGCGAGATCTTAGTTTCTTCACACTGTTCCGTTTGAGAGATTAGAGACTCCAACATTTTAACTTCCGACTCCTTTGCTTTCTCTAGTTCCATCTCTAGAATCCCAATTCTTAATTTGCTTTCAGATAAAGGGCCCATTTCTCGAGACTCATGTTCATTTGCATTCCTCAACTCCCGTGCCTTTCTCTCTATCATGGACTCTCTTTCAGCCGTTTCTGTTTCCACATCTTTCGACTTTCCGACTACAATCCTTTGTGGATCAGTCATGGAACTTGTCGAAAGCAAGAATTCATTAGCTTTGCTTGATTCATTTTCCACATTGGAATTGCTTAATTTCTTATCCGCAACCGACCGAGAAACATTAGCTGTTTTGAGTGTCTCCTTTAGAAAACTAAGCTCTGAAGAGAGGTCCTTGACCTTCTTGGCATTGGCTTCAGCCGCAATCCTAGCATTTTCAGCCTCTCCAAGAGCTTTGTTTTTCTCCCCAATTGCCGAGGACAGCTCATTGTTAACCCTCTCAATTTCTTTGGCAGCAGATGTAAGAGCCGTCGCATCTGAAGCATGTTGCTTCTGAATACCCTCAAGCTCAAGCTGCCATGCCTGATCTCTCTTCTGTGCTGATTCAAAACTCGCCTGCTCTAAATCCTTGAGACGGACCTTCTCAATCTCACAACTCTCTTTTGCATCTTGGTTAGCCAAAACAGCGACTTTCAGTTTCAAATTCGTGTTCTCTGCCACTTGCTGCATCTCTTTGAGCTCGTCAAGGATTCGATATTTCTCGTGCTTCACATACTCTATGTGATCATTTGCCACCTTCAGATCCTCCTGAGCTTGGCCCAGTTGTTGTTGCATCTCTAATCCTCGTACCGCATATTCCTACATTGAATTAAGTAAACCATCAATTGTATAAGAAGGGGAATCTATCAAATTCACCAATTAATGAAATTTAACAAAGTTTTTAAAATAAAGGTGTGTTTTATATGTATTTAAAAAATGTACATGGAAAGAGTATTTGAAATGAAGAATTGATTAATGTCACATGTCCCTTTGTGGAAATGGAAAACTGCATTGTTCTGGATATTGTTTTCTTCCCCTTTCAACTCCAATTTTATATACGGATTGAGTCAGGCATCCTCTTCCCTTTTGAAACATCCAACTTCCAAATGCAGCCTAAAAGAGCACATGAAAAAGACAAGCAAGTACCTGAGCCATTGCATCAATCACCACCGACGAACACAGTTGAAGAAATCTATTGCCTTCTGTATCAATATCATAAGAAACTGGCGTTGAATTGAAGAAGGTGTGGCAAAGGTCATTTCAGAAGACCCACATCTGAAAACCCGCAAAGATATTATTTCAGAGAGCAATGGAATTACATCCATATGTGCAAAAAACAAGTAAAAGTTTCAATGAAAAAAAAATATACAGAGCTATGAAATAAAACAATAACAAATGTGAGCAATTACAGAACCACTTTTCACAAATTAATATTTTTATTTAGAAAACAGAACAAAAGTATGAATTTGTCATGACCCATCAAACTAAAAACAGGGGAACAAGGAACAAAACAAAAAATAATCCATATGAGAAAGTTGATTTTGCAGGAAAACTGTAATCCAACCTCAATGAAAAGCAATGGAACATAAATCCAATTAGAAAACTGGGGTTGTATATATTCTCTTTTAAAGAAAAGTGGCCTGTAACAATCAACCCATCATGGTTAAAACAGAGAACATAAACAGAAAAGAATCTAGAAATATGGTTGGGAATCAAAATATCAACCTGCTCGTAGAAAGTGATATCTTGGAAGATACCCGGATGCATTTTGTTTGTGTGTGTTGATGAGAGAGAGAGACTATTTATGGGGTGTTGATTTGCGGCAACTGCAAAGCCATAGCCAACAACGGCTAGTATCTAACAAAGCCAATAACGACTAGTATCTAAATGCAGCATCCTTTCTTATTTGGAGGGTTTTTGTTAGGCAGGCTTCCAAATGCTTCAGCTCGGCTCGATAGGGCTGGAGTTCGGCTCTACCTGGTTGTTTTCATATGCCAGCCTCAAGCAATTGGCACGGCTTGAGCTAGGCTAATAACAGGGCTGGCCCTGGGACAGTCCACACAGGCAGCCGGCTGAGGCCCCAAAATGGGGCCCCCAAGCAGGGGCGGCACTACTTGGTTAGTAGTGGGGTCAATTGATGTGAAATAATATTAAAAAAAAAAATTATCCCACTCAATTTAAACATTTGACCCCATTGACAGTGGGCCACTTTAGCACTTGGTTAATTTTGAAAAAAAAAATCAATGTTTAGATGATAAATGTGTTACAATCAATAACCCAATTCACCAAAATATGCTATTCCCATAAATAAAATCTTAATTACTCTCATTTATCTCAGTCATTCAACCCTTGGAAAGAAGAAAAGAAGCAGCATCAGAAAAGGAAGAAAATCCTTCTTGCTGAACCATAAAAAAAACAAAGAAATAAATAAAGAGGAAAAAGTCCAGTCGGCCGAAAGAAGCAGGTCCATCGGCGCCGTTTGCAGGCTGCAGCGTCTCCCTGGAGTGCTCTCGGTCTCTCCATTCTCTCTGGTTTCTCTATTGTTTTCTTTCTTTTTAGGTCGATTCTCTCTCTCCTGCCATCTTTATTCCCAAACTACTGTCTCTATTCTATTCAACTTTTTACTACTTTTATATTGTTTAATGCTTCTTTAGTTCTTTACTCTCTTCAAGACGTCCAACATCAACTTCTTCTTTCTTTTTCCAACGATGTTGACATCTTACAAAAGTTGTCTCTATTGAAAAGTCTTTGGTTGAAAAAGCTTGATTATGAAGACTTAATTAGTGATTTCGCAGCTAGAAATGCAAGAAGACTATTAGTTTTTTAGTAGTGCTTAGTTTTTGTAATTGAATTTTGGTGTTAATTGGTTAATGTAAAACACAATTCTGATTCGATAAGAGTAGGTAAGGAGTTTAGACTTAATTTTCGATCAAATAAAAAATTTATCTTTTATTTTTTTATCATTTATCAGTGGGTATACGGGTAGGGCCACACTTTAGGAACTCGCCTAGGGCCCCCGAAAACTCAGAGCCGCCCTTGGCTAATAAGATGCTCAGCCCGAGCTCTAGCTTTGGTCAGCTCAGCTTAGTAGAAATGTATTATCCTAAATATTTATTTATTGGGCCTCCGTCACCTGCACACCCTATCTGTGCACACCTCCTTGTGGGGCTCACCTGGGGCCTTGACAATCAAGGGGAAGGTAGGAGATCGAAAGTTATCGATGGATTGCAAGGATAATAATAATAAAATAAAGCGGCTGTAGCGGGCATAGCGGCCAATGGCCAAAACGATACGTAGCGGTTGTGGCGTAGTGATGTGAATTTTCTCAAGTGTTTTGAATTTTGTCTCGCAACCGATTTTATATTTTTTTTAGGTAGAGACAACCATTTTTTTAAGAAGAAAAATCAAATGCTTAGAGACAACCATAGGAATAAGAAATAGAAAAAATAGTGTTTTAAATTAAAACTACTTTGCTTATTAGGCTTTAGATTAGGGGATTGATATTGCAAACCCCCCCCCCCCCCCCCCCCCCCGGGTTTACTTGGGAGTGCCTGCAGTAAAAAGGGGGCACGGTTTACTTGGGAGTGCCTGCAGTAAAAAGGGGGCATTTGAGAGTACCAATATCAATTGCCTTTAGATTATAGCGCCACTATTTTCAAAATAGCACAGCAGCTTCAACTTCTACAACTATAGTGTAGCGGCTATTATTTTGAGCCAAGATGGATTGGACTGTCTACAAAATTCCAAGCTATCTACAGCCCTCAAGTTAAATGCTTTACAAACAATCATTTTTCTTATTTCAATTCAATGGTGGGCCCCGTTCAAATCAGTGTAGGATCAGTGACATTAGGTATGTGGTGGGTGATGGGTTTGTATGGATCAGAGGGGTCCTACCTGCCAAAAACAGACGGTGCTCAAGGATGTGTGTTTAGATTGAAAAAGAAAACCTTCTTGTGATACATTAACATGAGCAATGAAAACTTTTCTGATGACTGAATTGTACTTTGACAATCGCCTGAAACAATTCCTCCCACATACTAATCTCGGTATAAGCTTCTTTGTAGAGGACCATGCCCTTTTCTTTTCTTAATGGTGGCTCAAAGTTTTTTTTTTTTTTTTAAGGTAATTGTATTGTGATGTATTATGAACAAAACATTACAAGCATAGCCTACCATGTTTCTAGGCATTGTGGCCTCTGAACTGCATACAACAGAAAGAAACAGAAGCGCATGAAGGGGGAAAGAAAACAATAGAACATGGGATGGCCCAGCACTCGAGGAACCAACAACTGCCAAAGCAGACAAACACCAAAAAAAAAAAAAACCACCACCACCACCCACAACCCGAGTTAAGCAAAAACCAAAAAGGAAGCTCAAAGAGGGTTGATATTCATCTTTGCAACCACTCTAGGGTGAATTTGAGCAGCTTCATAATTGAGGGACCTGAGGCAAGCTTGCAGCTAGCTGACAAGGGCAGCCACCTTTCTGGCTTTGAACCTCTGATGCCATGGAGAAAGCTTAGGATTGGACAAGGAATCTCTAAGAATTTTTTAGAGTAAGAAGAAATGATCTGGTTGGAGGTTAGTTTGGCACCTTCAGAGATGATTCTGAATGCAGCCTCAAACATATTAGTTTCCGTAGCCATCCTAGCCCATGGATCTTGTTGAGGTCAACGTCCACCCTCGCTCGTGAGCGGTCATAATCGTGGTCGAGCATCCGCCATCACCATAAAATTATTATTGTGCCGTTTCCTATCATCAATTGATTTTGGGATAAGTGGTAGCTCAATGGAGTGTAAGATCCTACCAGTGGTATCGAGCCTAGTAGGTCGGGTGTTAGAGTCATGGGACACGCATTTTGCGAGTTCGCAGCAGAAGTCACGGCGAGTGTGCCGTTAAGGGAGGAATTGTTGATAGATCCTCGAAGGAATCCATATTGAAGAACCTCACTGAAAAACCTTCGTGAACAGAAATAAAAATGTTCCAGTCTTCCTTGATCTAATGCAGGTGGTTGCAAAAATAGGTGGGAGGAGGAGAGTGTAGAGATTGATGATTTGCAATATTACATTTGTCTATGTATTATGATGTATATATAGATTACATGAGAATTATCTCTATTACATTTGAATTTGAAAAGTCCTTATCTAATAAGGATTTCAGAGTATTTGAACTTGTGCATATCTAGGATAAGCCAAATAGCCAACCGATCTTATCCTTGAGATTGGGTTGGATCAGATTTACTCACAGGCCCCCGCAAGCTAGGCGGTCGTGCCACGACGTGAAGCTTGGTCATCAACAGTTGAAACTAGGGGTGGACACCGGGTTTTAAAACCCGGTCCGACCCAGCGACCCGGTCCGACCCGGACCTAATCGGGCAGGTGACATAGGATCTTTTACCGGGTCGGGTCTCACCCGGCCCGATAAGTCCTTATCCGGACCGGGTTCCGGGTTAAGAAAGTATGGGTTATCGGGTTATCGGGTGACCCGATAACCCGGTTATATATATTTATTTGTATATGTATACAAATAGATACAAATATATACAAATAAACATTAAAAATATATCTATATTTATATTTACTGTATGTTTACTGTATATATATATTTATAGTATTTTTTTATCTCAATTATTGAAACTTTTAGTTGTTCTAAAAAAAAATATTTTAAACTTTATAATTAACCGGGTGACCCGGTAACCCGACCCGGTTGACCCGGTAACCCGGTAACCCGAACCCGGATAACCCGGATATAGTTTACCGGGCATTCGGGCGGGTTTCTTGTGTTTATAAAATTACCGGGTCGGGTCAAATCCGGCCCGATAACCCGGGACCCGACCCGATGTACACCTCTAGTTGAAACCTTGCTGTGCTGAGTCCCTTTGTAAAAATATCTGCTAATTGATCAATCGTGCCTACAAATCTTACTTGAATATCGCCACGAATGACTTTTTCTCGAATAAAGTGGTAATCAATTTCCACATGTTTTGTTCGGGCATGAAACATTGGGTTTGATGCTAGTGCAATTGCACTTATATTATCACAATAAATTAGTGGTGGAATTTTAAGAAAAATTCCAAGATCTTTCATCACCATTCGAATCCAAAACAATTCTGCAGCAGTAAGTGCTAGAGAGCGATATTCAGACTCAGTGCTTGAGTGGGACACAGTGGGCTGTTTCTTTGCATTCCATGAAATTAAATTAGATCCTAAAAAGATGGCATATCCAGATGTAGACCGCCTATCATCGGGATCCCCTGCACAGTCCGCATCAGAGTAAGCAGTAACTTGAAGTGGGCCTTTGCGGAAGTGGAGTCCGTGGGTAAGTGTACCCTTGAGAAAGGGAAGGATCCATTTAACTGCCATCCAATGTGTGGACCGTGGATCATGCATAAATTGACATACTTGGTTAATTGCAAAGGCAATGTCAGGCCTAGTCAATGTGACATATATTAAAGGGCACCAACCACACTACGATACTCTTGTGGATTGGTTATTGGATCACCATCAGTTTTGGAAAGTCTCAACCCAGGCTGAACCGGTGACTTGATAGGTTTAGCATCATGCATTTGAGTTTTATGGAGGAGATCCCAAACATACTTTGTTTGTGTGAGATATAGATCGGAAGAAACCCGGCATGCCTCAATGCCAAGAAAATAGTGTAGCGGGCCCAGCCTGTAGCTTCTCAGGTGGCTGGCAACCTTGAAAGGAAAGATCCAGTCGATGAAAGCAATCAAGAGCCGAATGTCCGACCCGATTACAAATCTGACATGAGGTAGAGCTCGCAGATTTGCCAGTAGTAAAATTATTGGCATTGTTGGAGGAGCCACCCCGAGCATTTTGATGGCCTCGGCCACAACCACGATAAGTAGAGTGTCCACGAGGGCCAGAACGACCTTGAGACACAGTATTGGTGTAAAGTGCAGTAGCCGGTTGTTCAAGTGCGGGAGTGGAGTGATGTAATTCCAACCTCAACTCAAAAGTGAGAAGTTGGCCAAACAATTCTTCAAATGTAATTTGCGTATCTCGATTCGCAATTGAAGTGTGAACAGAGTCATACTCAGGACCCAACCCATTCAATATTTGGTTACAGAGATCATATTCGGTAATAACCTCAAGAGCATCCGTAATGCTCTTCATTTTATTGAGATAGTCAATTATGGACAGACCTCCCTTTTTGACGTTCTGAAATTGTTGCTTGAGTTGCAACACACGGGATCGAGACTGGATCAAATGTAATTTTTCCAGTCGTTGCCAAACCTCTCTGGCAGATTGAAGCCCAACGACTCGCTGGAGCACTGGAGTCGTGAGAGTGGCATTAATCCAGAGTAAAACAAGAGAATCCTGCTCAACCCACAAATCATATGCGGGGTTAATGGTCGACGTCATCTCGCCATCCTTACCACGCATAAATTGTTCAGGGCACGAAGCTGAACCATCCACATATTTCAGCAGTTTATTTGTCCGAAGAATCGGCCAAAACTGACTTTTCCACGACAAGTAGTTATCACGATCCAATTTCAGAGAAATTAGACTTGTAATGCTGGATATTGAAATAGTACCTGACGAAGAACTTGAGCCGGCCATTGAGAGAACTGTGAACCCGAGTACCAGAAGCAATACTTAACACCAGCGCAAAGTGTTAACAGATCTGACTATATAGCTAGAAGCCCAAAAACTAGATATAGTAAGCCTCGATATGTGAAGAATGACCAGAGACCATCCGATACCATGTAGAGATTGATGATTTGCAATCTTACATTTGTCTTTGTATTATGATGTATATATAGATTACAAGAGAATTATCTCTATTACATTTGAATTTGAAAAGTCCTTATCTATAAGGATTTCAGAGTATTTGAACTTGTGCATTTCTAGGATAAGCCAAATAGCCAACCGATCTTATCCTCGAGACTGGGCTGGATCGGATCTACTCACAGAGAGACAGATCCCAAACAGCATTTTAAGGGGAGCTCTGGATTTGACCTGTTGAAGGATATCCTTTCGAACTGAATCCCAAGGCCTGCACACATTCTGAAATATGCGTGGATTGTGTTACTTCCAAACATTCCTATGGAAGGGGAAGCAGAGCTTGGCAAGGGTGTAGTCTCCTTTCTTACGGTGAATACAATTTTCTAAAAACCATTACACCTCTTCAACCATTGTTAGATTGGGAGCATTACTTTGTTGATTGATCATTGATACCCACTTGGAGGCAGTCTCAAATCTGTATGAATATGTGGGTCGATATTTACACAGAGGTTGCATAGAATGGTGGCTCAAAGCTGTCAATATTTGTTCTAATGGTGACTATTTTACCAACAATAAGGTAGATGTTGAGTACATCGACATACAGATCTAACCATCTCCTTTCACATTCTTGTGGGCTCCCCGAGAGTATATTGGGGGATTAGCCAATTAGGTGTAGGGATCCAATGGGTATCCGATTATCTGATTATTTAGAAGTTCTGACCCATAAAATATCAGGTTTAGAACCTATTTTAAGTTCCGATTCATAAATGAGTCCAAGTCCAGGTTCCAATTTATGTTTCGATTGATAAATGAGTATTCTAAATTTATACAGATTTCAACCCATAGACCCGAGATCCAGCATATGAGTCTTTATTGTTGCAAACTGTAACTAATATTTCGCTCAACATTTTTATATTTGATCTTGAAGTTAGTAGACTTGACACACCGTCATAAGTTGAATGATATGCTTATTTTAAGCAAAAAATAAAAATGAAAAATGAAAAAGAAGTTGAAACGAATTTGAAATTGGAACCCTTTCTCTAGTTAGAACCAGTTTCGTAATCGGATCTGGGTCCTCTTACAGGAATTAGGTGTAGAATCAACAAAAAAAGGTTCCAAGTAGGAACGTCTTTTGGAATTGTCATTTAGAAATGGTTCGCGGTCCGTGGTTTGTTTTTGTAGCAGTCGCATTGGCCATCACAATTGTCTTGCAAAAGAGATGCAAACGGTTTGGATCCAGGGCGGGAACTATGGGGGATCTGAATCTAGATTTGTTTATAATTCAAATCCGGATGTGTATCAGTCCAGCTTCATCTTTAAAAAAAATGGATATAGTTTTGGATCCGAAACAAGATGTATATTGGATTAGGATCTTATAACCTATATAAATTGTTTCACGTGAATACAATCTTCATGCCGGAACCTTGGGTCAAAACATACTATGATATGATTCTAAATTGAAATCTTACGGATTCATATTTCTCCCAATCGAAAAACAGCTTCCAAACCTACGTTATTTGGGATGGGAGACCACGGATCATCGGATACTCTTTTCAAATCTACTGGCAATGAGTTGAGCAAAGCTTAAACTTCAAGATGGAGAACGGGTCCTTACTCGAGTGGTAAGGAGCGGCAGTTCTCATCTAGATGCCTCGGGTCCGAACCCGGGATACACCCCCTCATCCCACGTGTGTGGTCTCCCTTCCCACTTGTGTGGGTTTTCTTCCCGCTGTGCATGCTCCTTTCTCATGTAAGTGGGCTGTCCTCCCATGTGTAGGGCTCTCTCTTGGGTCACAACGCCCTTGGCTGTGGTAAAAAATAAAAAAAAGACTCGAGCAGATGCCCTTGCATTGCATCAATATGTGTTCATGGAGATGGGCATTGCAATGAAATGATATGATTTTCCAGAAATTCACTATGAGTATCCATATATATTGGGGAACTAGAGGTGTTCATGGGACGCCCGAGCCGGGCTGAGGCATATCTAAGCCCGGTCTGAGTATAAAACATTGGCCGATATTCGTCACAAGCCCAACATAGGCCCTAACTGCCTGGCCCAGGCTCAGTACACCTCAAACATGTCATGCCGAGCCCGCCCATTAAACCAACCTGGCTAAGCAAGGTTCTGGGCTTTCTATCAGTTAACTTAAGCCCATACTGAGTACTAAAACCTAAGGTCCAAACCCAGCACAGAGTGCCTCTATAAGGAACCACTGTGATGATTAGATCAGTGGGTCATCTGCAATTAGCTCTTGGCATCCATCACATAACTCACTCTTGAGGGTAAATACCTCAAATGGAGACTCAATTTATCCAAATAGTTTATAACTAGGAGAGACAATGGGTAGGATCTGGATTGGGTACATTACATATGCTCAACCAACCCAGCATGTTTATTAATGAGGTTATAGTGTCAACACAGGCGCACCCAAAAGTAGGCTCAACCATGCTCGGTTAGGATCGGCTTGGCTGGATAAGTTCCAATGGGTCGGGTTGGATCTAGTCAAATGGATTCCACCCAAAGCCAACCCATTCATTAACACAGAAAATGCCAGCTTTAACCAAACCCCTGAAAGCAAAAGAGTTGGTTATAATCCTGAATACCAAGTTGGGCAGGCAAGTCAGGTCAGGAATTGCCACCCCGACTTGTTATTCTAACCTTGTGCTGAGCTGAAACTGGTTCCAAACCTTGGTAGGTCAAACTGGTCCAGCCCATGTTCAAACCTATCCGCAATTCCTGGCCTAGTTACATGGAGAAAAGAAAATCAAATGTTTTTTTTTTTTTCTTTTCTGGTAACGTAGTGAAGGGGCTAAGACCTGAGACTCATGAAATGAGTCACAAATGAGAGGAGCCCTAACAGCGGCGGATCCAATATTTTCATTTGAGGGGGATTGACGATAGTCAGAAGTCGATAATTTTATGTCATGCTAAAGGGGCTGAAAGGAAGTGATCATGGGGGAAAATCCCTTTCCATTGTGTTGAAACAAAGAATTCTCCTGAATATATTTCAAGAGGAATAATTTGGTAATTGGTATACAACAAATTCTGGTTATCTTCATGCTGATATTATTAAATCCTATTTGCTTGGTGATTTTGTGGGTCGGGCTCATGTAACTGAACTGTTAAATCAATCAAACTGATGGCCATGGAAAGAGAAAGAAAATAAGAGAATGGAAGTGTAAAATCAGTAATACTCTGTAAAAGTCATTCAAACAAGAGAATGTATTCTCCTACAATGTTGCCTCAAGCAAATGAAGAAATCATTCAAACAAGAAACATAATAAAAGTGAGGCGAATTCAATGCACTTCCACGTATCATCCCTGTCCACCAAAAGCCCTAAAACTACGGAAATCCAAATTGGATTTTCCCAATTTGAAGCAGACAGTACCCAAACTGCTGCCACTACACAAGCAAGTGAAGTACTAGTCAATATGTGTATCCATTTCTTATTTCAGTCATATAGGTTTCACAAACAGTATTAAAGATGTGATGGAGAAACACAAACAGACATATAATGCGCAAACAGTTTGTGATCTAAATCTTTTTGAATCAATAATCTGTACATGGACTATTTAATCTCTCTCTAAACCTTTTTTAATCAACAATTTGTACGTAGACTTTTTAATCTCCCTTTCTCTATGTATGTAAATGTATAACCGACCCAAAATATGATCTCTATGCCAGTAGAGGTATGAAACCAAGATCTAGCAATGCCAATAAAGGTGTGAAACCCATCTTCCACAAAACTCAGGTGTCATGTCTCTGTGCATTGAGAGGGTTTGAAAAAAAAAACTACTTTTCAGTTGGGTAACAATGCCAGACAACCCATTTTTTCTTCAAAAAACCCAATCAACAAACCTAATCGGACAAAATAACTCTAAACTCGTTTAATCTAGGGATTGGATTTCATGTTTAAGAATAATGAGAAAAAAATGAACTTGCAGTCTCGATCCAATGAAAAGCACCAAAAGCTCTGTTTAAACCGTAATGCAAACAAGACAAAACGAGTATAATACATACATACCTCCATGTGCTTCCAACTGTGTATAAGCTTTTAAAGAAGGCGCCAAATGATGCTTGGGACCACTGCTTGGGACCAACGAAAGGGAGAGGTGTCGACAGGCACTGTTGAAGAGGATAAGGGAAAAAGGAGGAAGAAGAAATGGGGAAGAAGGGGGCTTCTTGTGGTTTTTGTATAACCGCAACAATTGTCGATATCGACAACATCAATAGACATCTAAAAAAAAACGGAAGGGACCCTCTCGTCTCTAAACTCCTACTGGGTGGGTTTCTTACTCATGGCTCACTATGGGGATTTTTCCCGTAGTTTTCCCTATAAATTATTTGGATTTAGAAGAAAAAAACCTGATTATATAATACATTAACAAGAGTAATGAACATCTTTTTATAATGATAACATCGCATTTGTTTGTCACCGCATTGCTTATATATAGCACAAGTTATTCTTTGCATAATCATGCTTAGGGCTCGTTTGTCCAGTTACCACAGAAGAGGAAACCGTTCTACGGCACCAGAAATCTCATCACTTTAGGTAGGAATGCCAAATCCTACATTGTGGGAAAATCACTTATTTTTTTGTCTGTTTTCTTTGCCATACGACAATATTACACCAAACATTAAATGTCACAAATGAGCAGAAACACTATCTGCTTCCGTCTAGCTTCCGCGGAAAGGGCTGTTGCACAAACACGCCATTTAGATCTTGCCTTACCTATGAAATTAATATAGAAGGGTGTATTCTAATGCTGCATGATTATGTCACCAATGCTTAAAGAAATTGGCATACATAAACCCATTTAATAAGTACCTTCTATGGGGTGGACCTAGGTATAAGGTTTTGAGGGCAGTCGCCCTAATGGACCTAGAAAAGGCCTGGCAGGGGATCTGGTCCAGATAGCCATGCTCCCGTCAAAAATAAAACTCCGCTTGGGGGCACAAAATCTCCATTCTTATCATCTCCAAATAGTAAAATAATGATTGACATTTTAAATTGACCAGCATCTGCTTATGTCTATCAAGCTTTGCGTAGCTTGATATCTAGTGAAGCATGGGCTTTGTTAGAGATAACCATAGTTAGGTTTCTTTAGGTTGGCTAGAGATTTGAATAGTTTGAGTTTTAAATAATGGTTGAATAGATTTATTGTTAAAATTGAGATTATTCTTTGGATGAATCTCACTGAGAATTATTGAAATGACTTGATCTTGAGCCCGAGCTCACCATGAGCTCAATTTATGCTCATGAAGTTTATAGCATGGCTTGACTTGATTAATGTCCTCTTCAAGCTCAAGCTTAGGCCCGGCTCGGCCTGTTTACATGGCTAGGTGGGGGATGATGGCCAAATATGGTGTAATAGATGGGAGGAGAGGATTTGTCTCGGAACTGGAGCCCAATGATCATTGGTCACTGGTAGCCATGACTGCCAAATAAGTTTTTCTGTCTTCATATTTATTCATATTTTTAAATCTGACTCGAACCTACAACCTTATAAGTTTTTCTCTTTTGGTAAGCTATTCGTTTTTCAAAATATTAATGGAGGCGAATAAATGAAGGAAGTTTTCTTAAGTTATCAAGACCTCCAGCATTTACAAGATGATCGAGGTCCACAATCGTGTAATCTGGTTCATTTATCTAGCAAGTCATATGGTACCTGGGTGGACGATCTATATTATTCCAAAACATCTTCATGATCATTATGAAAGCCTAACTATATTGGAGTCAATTACATGAAATCTATTTCACCATTCCAAACCATCTTCGGCAAAATTCCAAAACATCATCACATGCCCCAAAACATCTCCCCCGGAGGACAAAGGCATCTGGTTCTTTTAGCTGCCATATTGGATCCCAGAAACATGTGGACCAGAAACAATAGATTATATAACTGGGACTTGGGACAGGCAATGGGTCGGGTCGGGTGGGGTGGAGGTGGGGTCTGGATTGGTGATCACTGTGGGTAATATTATAAGTATCTGCTCAACCAGCAACCGATAGTTAAAAGGGTGAACCCATGTCCTGTTTTACCACGCCTTGTTAGGGTCGGCCTGGCTAAATATGTTTCAATGGGCCAGGTTAGATCTGGTCAAATAGCAAGTGTGGATTTCATTCGAACCCAACCCATTTATTAATGTAAATGCCAACTTGAACCAAAACCCAGAAATCAAAAGAGCTGATTAGAACCCTCTAATAACCGAGTTGGGTTGGCAAGTCAGGTCAGGAATTGCCACCCTTTAGGAGTAGTCAACTACTTGTTATTCTAGCCAGGCTCCAAACGTTGTTGGGTTTAAACTAGCCCAGTCCATGTTCAAACCTAACTACAATTCTCACCGTAGTTACTGGTAAAAAAGAAAAACGAATGCTTGGAAAAAACGAAATTTATTGCATTCAAATTGGACATGTGTTTTTATTGTTGTCATTATTATTTATTATATTTTGACCACCAAGGGCCTGTTTGTTTGTATTAAAATGCATAGATATTGAATACATAGAACTCATCTATTAGTGGTTAGAAATGAATTTTTCAAAGGTGAATTTTCAACAATGAGTATCAACCTTTTAGAGAAATATAATCAAAATAAGATGGAAATGAACTACTAGCCATTAACCTAATAGTTCAGTTTCCATCTTATTTTGATTCTATTTTCCTAAAAGGAATTGATATTTGATACTTATTTTTAGAAATTTACATTTGATCTTCATTTGCAACCACTAATAGTGTAAATTCTATGTATTCAATTCATATGTATTATAATGCAAACAAATAGGCCCCAAGTGAGAGAGGCTGAAAAAGATAGGCTACACTCATTTATCCATCCATATAATGCAGCGGAGGCTCTTCCCTTGGAAGAGTAGATCAAAAGCTTTGTTAATGTCTTGCAACCCCACCTCATGCGTTACAAACTCATCCAAATGAAGCTCCTGCAAAACAGGCCAACCAAGGAAACATGATAAGGGCGTTTTTTCTTTAAAATTAAGAATTTCAAAGTTAGGGTGCATCTTAAAATTAAGCTAACCTCAAAGAGAGAGCGGTTTAGAAGAAATCTCTAATCAACTTGTTTGATCCGTATTAATTCATTGGAATTCTAGGTAAAATCTTCCTATCAAGGGCTAAAATTGGAGGAGTAGAAATCCATAAAGAGCTGTCAAATAGTCCTTAGGAAATGATTACTCTATCAATGTCCATGTAATTAAACCAAGTTTTTGTACGAAAACGTGTGGCCCGCATGCCATGAGAGCCGAGAGATTCAGGACCCACTAAGATAAGATCACTAGATCTGTTGAGATAAGATATAGATCTTATCATCATGTAGTTAGACTCCTAGATGGTTGGGCGATGTGGATTTATTGGCGGAGAATTTAATTTCTAGTACATGTGACTCCTTGGAATTATCTATTCATTGATGGGCAAATGCAGGAGAAATATAACGGGCTAAATGTCAGTCTCTTCCACATCCAGAACCTTCAATCTTTAACAATTTTTTGTGTGGAAAGAAATCATTATTTGTTATAAGATATGGATCTTGGGTGGATGCCCACTTGTGATAAGATAGGGTTAGAATTAGGGTTCCTCCTTTTTAGTTTACTTTGCCTATAAATAGGCTCTCTCCCTATGTAATTAGACAGAATTAATGAGATATCAGAAAGGCTCTCTCTTCTCCCTCTAATCTTCTTTCTCTTGGTCTCTCTCTTTTATAACACGTTATCAGCACGAAGCTCTAAGAGAAGGAAGAAAACCAGGTCTTCTTGCCCAAAGAGAAGAAATCATTCCCTGCGTGGATTTTCATCGCAAACTCCTTCCCTGCGCGGATTTTCATCGCGGATTCCCTGTGCAGATTCCTTCCTAGCGCGGATTCCCATCCCAGATTCCTTCCCAGTGCGGATTTCCATCGCAGATTCCCTGGGCGGATTCCTTCCCAGCGCGGATTTCCATCGCAAAATCCTTCCCAGCGTGGATTTCAGAAAAGAGTAATATTTTTCTTTAAATACAGTAAGTAGTATCCAAACCATAGTTCAAATCCAACATATTAGAATACATAAAATTAATTTATGATATTTATTTTACTGTCATTATAGTGTTTGGTTACTATTCATTATCTTGCACGATTTTTTATTTAAATTTATTAATGCTATAAATTGATTATAAAAAAAAAAGAAAAAGAAAAAAGAAAGAGAACCAGAAGTTCTAAAAGTGAACCTGAAGTTCACATATTCATGGACCAGTAGAAGTTGGAATAATGATATGAACCTGAAGATTCGTATCAATAAATCAAAACCTGAAGTTTTTGATTCAACAATCCATATAAATTATAAAGCCATGAAATTAAACCTGAAGTTTTTGATAGAACTAGAAGTTCTGATCACTTGTTAGAACCAGACGTTCTACCCCAAACCTGAAGATTTGACAGAACCTGAAGTTCTAATTTCATGTATTATGAACCTGAAGTTCTAAATCAAGCCTGAAGTCTTGACAGAACCAGCAGTTCTGATTCTCAAATATGAGAACATGTTAAATTTTTATTTTTCCATGTTTAAATTCCTTTCTTAATTACTTTTGATGTTAATATTTTTTTTATCATTATATGCACACTGATAACTTCATATATATTTCATATTACAGTTCTTGCAAGATGTCAAATTTGGCTAAAATTGACTTTAAAGCACTTAACATAAATGGGGACAATTATTTATCTTGGCAATTGGATGCTAAAATCCACTTGCAATCCAAGAAACTAGGAGAGACTATAAAGGAAGGTAACAAGATGTCCCCAGAGGAAAAGGCATTAGCCCTCATCTTCCTGCGTCATCACATACATGAAGATCTCAAACATGAATACCTTACTGAAGAAGACCCTGCAGGCCTATGGAAATCCCTGAAGGATAGATATGATCACCAGAAGATGGTCATACTACCAGCTGCCCAGAATGACTGGTTAAATCTGAGGTTGCAGGATTATAAAACCGTATCTGAATACAACTCTGCTCTTTTCAATATTGTTTCCCGATTAAGACTTTGTGGTGAAAAGGTTTCAGAAGAGCAGATGTTGGAGAAAACGTTATCAACTTTTCATGCCTCGAACGTGCTCCTGCAGCAGCAGTATCGAGAAAGACGTTTCTCCAAATATTCAGAACTTATTTCCTGTCTCCTAGTTGCTGAACAAAATTGCATAGTACTGATGAAAAATCATAACTCCAGACCAACTGGATCTTTGGCAGTTCCTGAAGCAAATGCCAGTTTTAGCTCAAACAGAGGCAGAGGAAGGGGGAGAGGAAGGGGGAGAGGAAGACATAACTCCTCCAAACGAGGTGGTTTTAAATGTCCCCCTCCAAAATCCAAAAATCACCAGAAGTGGTCTGCCCCTCAGCCTAAGAGCAACCAGAATCCACCAGCTAATCCTACCCACCGTCCTGATGACACGTGCCACAGATGTGGAAGAAGTGGGCATTGGTCACGCACTTGCCGTGCACCAAAGGAAGTGGCCGAACAATACAAAGCATACAAGGCCTCTGTTCATTTAGCAGAGACAAATGATCTGGAAGGATGGAATTGGAATGCAATGACACCAGAGATACCTCCAATTGACATTACAAACTTGGAGACTCGAGATTTTTTTGAGGATGAGGATAGCCAACCTTTGAATAATGAGGCTTTTAACACTCACTTGGGATCACCCCCTGGCATGGTCTAGAAGGCCAATAAACTTTACAAACTTAAATTTTTTTCATTCTTTTGAGATGCATGTTGCTTAAACTTCTTTTTATTTATTTATTTCATGTCCTAATGAATGGTTTAATTATTTCAATTTTATCATATGATTGCATAGTTATATTGTTTTATTATTTTGTTTAAGGTATGGATCATGGAACTGAGGACAATCTTTGTTTGGTAGATAGTGCCACAACACACACCATTCTGAAAAATCAGAAATTTTTCTCAGAATTGATGTTTATTCCACGAAAGGTATCAACCATAGCTGGGCCTGTGCAAATAATTGAAGGCTCCGGAAGAGCCCACATAATGTTACCTAATGGTACCCACTTATTCATTAAAGATGCTTTGTTCTCAAATAGTTCCCGAAGAAACTTGATTAGTTTCAAAGACATCAGAATGAATGGGTACCACATTGAGACTGTAAGTGAAGGTAACAAGGAATTCTTATGCATTGTTACTAGTATTGGAAGCCAGAAGCAAATACTAGAAAAATTAAGTGCACTCTCATCAGGGTTATATTACATGACAATCTTAAATGTTGAATCACATTCGGTTATGAGCAAAACAACAAAGTTAAGCCCGAAGCTTAAACTAAGCCCGAAGCTTAGTGATCCGAAGACTTTACAGCTCTGGCATGATAGGTTAGGTCACCCTGGGGCTACTATGTTGAGAAAAATTGTAGATAACTCCTTTGGGCATTCTTTAGAGAACCATCAATTGACCCTACCTAGTGGGTACTTATGTACACCGTGTTCACAAGGAAAATTGATCACCCGACCTTCTTTTGCTAAAGTTGCATACGAATCCCCATCCTTTCTGCAAAGGATACAAGGTGACATTTGTGGACCCATAAATCCCCCTAGTGGACCTTTTAGATATTTTATGGTTTTGATTGATGCCTCCACCCGTTGGTCTGATGTTTGCCTACTTTCAACTAGGAACATAGCATTTGCCCGTCTATTAACTCAAATAATCAAACTTAGGGCTCATTTCCCTGATTCTCCCATTAAGTCTATAAGACTTGACAATGCAGGAGAATTTACATCACAGGTTTTTGATGATTTTTGTTCATCTATAGGAATTGTTGTCGAACATCCTGTCCCCCATGTCCACACCCAGAATGGCTTAGCTGAATCCATGATTAAGCGCATCCAACTCATTTCTAGGACTCTGCTGATGCAATCCAAATTGTCAGTTAGTGCATGGGGACATGCTGTGTTGCATGCTTCAATGTTAATTCGACTTCGACCCACAGCCTATCATCAATTTTCTCCTGCACAACTTACATCCGGACATCAACCCAATATCTCTCACTTGCGCAAGTTTGGTTGTGCAGTTCAAGTCCCAATCCCACCTCCTAAGCGTACTAAGATGGGACCACAACGTAGATTGGGAATCTATGTAGGTTATGACTCTCCCTCAATTATTCGATATCTAGAACCAATGACAGGAGATGTCTTCACTGCTCGTTTTCCAGATTGTCAATTCGATGAGACAATATTCCCGCCATTAGAGGGAGAAGAGAGAGCCTTTCTGATATCTCATTAATTCTGTCTAAATACATAGGGAGAGAGCCTATTTATAGGCAAAGTAAACTAAAAAGGAGGAACCCTAATTCTAACCCTATCTTATCACAAGTGGGCATCCACCCAAGATCCATATCTTATAACATTATTTAGGTATGGAGCCTGCCTTTTTATCTCCACCTTATATTCTTCACTCAAATCTTTAACGTTCCTTCACTGTAGCACACTTCCCTACCATTTTTCAGAAATTCAACACAAAGCAGGAAAAAGCAAAACCTGCTCCAAATAAGATCACATGATATTTGTAGAATTTTACATCATAGATAACATTTTTGTATTAAATGAGATAATAATGATTACCTTGTCCATGTAGCGTTGCACAAGGAGTGGAATATCTGATTTGGCTTTGAGCCCTCCAAACAATGCACCTTTCATGGTTCTGCCACGTAGGAATGCACCTGAGTCGACTGGTATCGGTGAACCATGCATTTCCACCCCTAAGATGATGGTTTGGCCCCAACCCTGAACACATAGACAAGCAAATTACAAACTATGGTAATCATGATTTTGAAATATAACTTCCAGTTAAGGACCATATATAGACGACGGATCTAAAGATGAGATATAACCAAGCGAATATAGTTGAGTGAAAAAGTAGAACTCATAAACACGAACCCTAATAGAGAGGGAAAAGCATCCATAATGACGCCAAGAACGGCAAATGGGCTTGGCTTTGACAAGCATTGGCTCATTACAGAACTCTACTGATACTTTTTTAACTTGTTATTTCATCTGCAATGTGTTGAGATGAACTAACCTGTCTGCAGCTAGCAAATGCATCATTCATGACAGACGCCAATCCTACGCACTCAAAGCAATAGTCTGCACCCCCATTGGTCATTTCCATAATCACCTGCTCAATACAAGAAAATTCAAGAAACTTTCATGGATATTTCATTGAAAACAGTGGTGTAGGCAGTATTAGATATCTCTTAAACAGTGTTGAGATCTAGAGCTTGACCTCACTGACAGGTTTTTCACCACAGTCTGCAGGGTTATATAATCTGTGAGTCCAAATTTCTTTCCTGCAATGAAATTAGCAGATTTATTAACAAAGAAATATTATAAATTTTTTATAGGGAAATGTTATAATCTGTGAGTCCAAAAATTCAAGGAAAACCCACGTACCCTTCTCAAATTTTTCAGGGATTAAATCAACACCAATGATTTTGGAAGCTCCTTGAAGTCTTGCCCCCTCTGCAACCTGTGGCCCAAAATCACATATGCGTGTAAGAGACACTGAAATGCTTCAAAACAATATACTCTTCAATTCTTTTTCTTTTAAAATAAATGATAAGATTAAGCTTCCAATGTAGTACAAGTCCTACTTATCTGTGGGGCCCATTTTAGCTACCTACGTAAGCGTTGGATGTTGGATGAGAAAGAATGTATATGATTTCGTAAGGCTAAAATATTATCTCCATTTGATGATCAGGATAATCCTACAAGGGGTCTTAAAAAAAATGAAAGAACTTAAAGGAATTTGTGACATTGTTAGAAAATTAGTGGAGACAAAAAAGGATATCGTATACCAATTGGTTTATTTTCTTTTAAAATTGGCGTTGATTTTACCAACAGTGACTCCCATGGTAGAAATAGCTTTTTCAGTAATGAAGTACGTAATTAACAGGTTGCGTAACCGAATAGGAGATCAATGGATGAATAACTGTTTGGTTATATATATTGAAAAACATGTGGTTGTTAGTGTTGATAATGAATCTATTATGCAACGATTTCAACACATGAAAACCTATTGAGGGCAGCTGTAGGAGTTTATGTATTTGGATTTTGCTTTTGGATGAAGAACTATTAGTAACAATATATTTAAAAAAATTATTTTTTTTAGAATTCAATATTATCTTTGTCGGATTATCGAAAATAGATTATTTGATAATTTTATACCATACTTGTCGAATTATCGAAAGCTACTCTTCTGATGTGTGTGCTTGGGCTTCTCTTCTCACGTGTATGTGGGCCATTCTTCCCACTTTGTAGACTTCCTCTTCCCACTTGTGTGGGTTCTCTTCTGTCCCCGCTTATTTCAAAAAGAAAACAAAAAACAAAAATCCAACAACGTATTTGTGTGCACAAGCATTGGCAAATCATCCAAATGCCCCTTTTCTAATGTCTTAGGCTTTTTTTTCTTTTTCAGGGCTACTGGTCTGGACTCAGCAATGCGCTGGAAGACTAGAGATGGATCCCTAGGCATGTGTTTTACTACTAAGGTGACAACGGTACCACTCAACCATGAGTGTGTTGCCAGTGCCCTTTGGCACATGTAAAGAGATTGAATTGACCATAGGTGGCTAGGTTCCTGCAGGGGTCATTGTTGTTAATGTCGGTAATTGGATATAGGCATGGTTTAAAATCTCGGCCGATACCAGTTCATATCGGCCGATATGAACCGGTATCGGCCTATACCGCGACGATATTTTGCCGCGATACCGAGTCAGGCAAAATATCCCCAAAATATCGGCCAATCTCGGCCGATATAATCAAAATATCGGTTTAATCAAAATATCTGTCGAGATGGAGTAATGGTCAAAAACCCTAATTTTTTGTAACTTTTTTCATATTTTCCCATTTTCTTCTCCTTTCCCCTCATCTCCTTAGAGCAATCATGTCTCCATAGCTCATTCTCTTACATATTTCCAAATTCCAACACTATTTATTGAAGAAATCATTTTATTTAATAAGAGAAAATCAACTTAACTCCGATTTTTTTACTATTATGTGTTTTTTGTTTTTTATTTTTAGATAAAGCATAGAAATGAATAAAAAGATCATCGGCATGTCATTTTTGGGTTTGTGTTGTGTTCTTCACTTAGATCTACACACTTTCATGCTAGATCTACTTATAAACATGATTTTGGGTGTAAAAAAATTACTTTTTTTTTTAATCTTCTACTTTTTAAAAAAAAATTGTTGGAGTATTTATGATACTAAATAGTAAATACTAATAGCTTATTAATAGTATATAGATAATTGTTATGTTATCTTTATTTTCTTATATTTTACACTAATAAATTGACAACGAGCCAAAATAATAGTTGCATTATATAAAATACTAGAGAATACAGCGAACTGCGACACAGACAAGACTCATAACTTAAGGTGGCTGATATTTTGATTTATTGTTATTACTAATAAAAAAAATATTGTTTTCCAGCATTTTCTAATATTATGGATTTTTTGGATATTTTTACGAATTTTTTTAGATTAAAAAAATAATTCACACCGCGATGTACCGAAAACCCCGACCGATATCGATATCATATCGGTTTTTGTCCCGGCCGATACTGCGACCGATACCGCGATTATAAACCATGGATATGGGAATCACTTGGTGGCCACATCCAAAGGAAAAAAGGAGAGCATATGTAAGTGTTGTTGTATTGAAGTGGCATTTTTTCTTTCTCAAATATCTTTTTTATCAGTTTTAATAAAATATGAATTGTACCCAGTTATATAACATGTTGGTCTAATTATTTATTTTTCTTTAATTTAAAATCTATTCAAAAAACCTATATCAGTCATGTATTAGTCTATAGGCGCTAGAGATACAAATATTGCATGGAAATTCAAATATGTATCGGTCAATATTTTAAACCATGATAAAGCCTCTGAGACCTGCATTCATAGCATTTGGATTAAAAAAAAGGGAGGAAAAGCAAAACGAGGAGCAATATACTGACCGCAAGTCCAATAGCTCCGAGCCCAAATATGGCAACAGTGGAGCCCGGGGTCACTCCAGCCACTTTCCAAACAGCACCTATTCCTGCATGTCCACCATCCAAACATTAACACTATCCACTTCCACTTTCATTGATCAAGATCACTCATTTAATGGGCCATGTGTGAAGTCTTTCAAATACCCCAGATCCGTCAACCCATTAGCAGTTCATTGATCACCCTATTGGCCCATCAAATTGGACCGTTGCGATCCATGGGCATGCCCACCAAATCATCAATCCAAAGGTAGTGTATTAATATTAGGGAAATCAATTGGCTGGTCATGGACAAGTTTAGTGTCTATAAACAAGCTGTAACTGTTAGATGTCTACTAGGCCTTAGCATCACTAAATGTATATTCCTGTGGGCTTGGAACTAATAAATAATATTGATGCCCAAAGAGCCTACCTGGACCTAAATCCAGACTAGAGCCAATATGCAGGAACTTGGAAGTTCACAAAGTTCAGTAACTCGGTCAAGTCTAACTAAATATGCAATCGGACTCTTATCAGATTAGTTGACCATCCAACTAAGTTGATTTGCATCACTCAAAGCAGTTGAGGAAATCTTTTAGATTTAGAGCAAAGGGCAAAACATAAGCAAACTGGCCTCTAGCTTGATTCCAACTAGACTGGATTTGCAAATAGGTTGGGTTCAGGATGAAACCATGTTGTATCCAGCCGGAGCAAGTACTATTATTTAGAGGATACTGGATCTGGATCCGACACGAAATCCGGACCTTTGGGGTACAAAAGATGAAATATTTGATTACAGTTCGGGATTCAAGTAAAAAAATAGTGGAAATGGGTCTTAAGACTAATCTTATTCATGCTTTAGTAACGGGTCCGGGTCCAGGTCCCAATCCTCGCATAGAAATATATATGGATCCAAAATCCATTCTGATTTTTCATGGACTCCATGTTTTGAATCCGGCTTTGGTTTTTTTTTCAGAACCGAAATTAGGTATCAAATTCCTTTTTCTCTAGGACAGTATATTAGTTTTCAACCCTACTTCAAACCAAGAAGGGCTCCTTACCTAAGTGGTAAGGAGCATTAGTTCTCATTTGGTTGCATGAGTTTGAACTCCGGATACGTCACCTCTTTTCGCTTCTGTGGATCCTTTCCGTGTGTATGCGGGTTTTCTCTTAGGTCCCTAACCCCCTTGGCTGGGGTACTTCAAACCTTCTAAGATTTTCCTCAAAACATGGCCTATACACTGAGATTCAGTACATATTCTAACAAAGGCTATTGGCAACTCAATTAATTACCTGTAGATACTCCACAACTGAGCAAGCAGGCTTTCTCTGGCGAAATATCCGAGTCAATTTTCACTATGTTGGCGACGTCCACCACAGTATATTGACTGAAACTAGAAACATTGACGAAATTGTGTATAACATTTCCACTGGAATCTGTAAACCTACTTGTTCCATCTCTCATCCCAGGTAGGATCCAGATAGGGTACATACAGCACATGTTACTCTTCTCCGACTTGCAATCTATGCATTCTCCACAATTGGGAAGGAACACAGGAACCACAAAGTCTCCTTTTTTGACCTCTTCCACATTCTCTCCCACACTTTCCACAATTCTGTGATGGAAATTAATACAAGTCATTCTCATTAGCTACAATCTCTTGCTAACAATATCAAGCATAGGTTGAATGCTATTTCTATGTAAAACTATACCAAAAAGTTTGATCCATCCGATTTTTATGACTGGCTGCATGAATGATTCTAATCTTATGTTTTCTTTTTGTTGCATAAATACAAGAATAGTGATTTAGAAAATTAATTTTTGTTAGCATGGAATTGAATACATGTCAAATCATGGTAAACACTTATTGTATAGAGGTAATATTTTTTCTCCTATGGTCCAAAATGGTCCCGAATAAGGACATGCGACTTTGTCACGGAAGGCACTTTTAAATGAGCCCTGCTACAGGGACCGAAAATCGGTCCCTGAAAAAGGGCCTGAAAGGCCCTTGTCCCTTGGATCAAGGAAAAGCCCTTGATCCAAGGGAATTTTCCTTGATCCAAGGGACAAGGGCATTCAGGCACTTTATCAGGGACCGATTTTCGGTCCCCGTAGACTTTTTCATTTTAAATTGGGGTCCAGCTCTTTTGTCGGGCCCAATGTCTCTTTGGCCTAAGGAATGCAGGTCGGGGCGAAAGATATGAACTCAAGAAGAAGATGGGACTTGACCTTCTTCAATTTTGAATTACTATGGTGATGAATGAGTATTCAGTTTTCATATATCACCTCTGATTTCATTTTCCATAAATGGAGAGATTGTTTCATAGTCATTCATGCATCCTCATCTTTATTTTCCAATTTTAGTAGGTTCATAGGTTTACATGATCTCGTAGAATTCCAAGTGGTAATGACTGGGTATTCAATTTTCATATATCACCCCTTAAATCATTTTCCATGAATGGGGAGATTGGTTCATGTCATTCATGCATCTTCATAGTCATTCCTCATCTTTATATTCCAATTTTAGCCACTTTATAGGATAACATGATCTCTTAGGATTCCTAGCAATTCAATTCCATAAAAAATAAAAATTTAATGAATCTTTATACTTACCCAGATGCCTCATGACCGAAAATCCTTGGGAAAAATCCAGGGACCTAATTAAAGGAATAGCAAAAAATTAATTTATTGCTAAACTATGAGATTAAGCTTATAATCATCAAAATCTCAAAATCATGATATGGATATGTGAGTTGGTTCTTATTTCTGTGTACTTTCACTTTCCAGACAGTTACGTCGCTGTGGCAGAGTGATGTGCAGATGACTTTTATCCGGACTTCCCAAGCTTTTGGTGGGGCTACTTCCACCTCTTCAATCTGCAGAGCCTCTCCTGCTCCTCTGCATACTGCAGCTGCATGTATTTTGGTTTGATTCAAGAATCAAGACATACATAGATGATCAGTTTCATAGGGTAGAAATAAACATATTTCTTTCCATTGAAATGGATAGATGGGTTACCTTTGCACCTGATGGGTTTTCCAATATGTGGGCTTCTCTCCATCTCTCTCTCTCTCTCTCTCTCTCTCTCTCTCTCTCTGCGCTTCCCCTCTCTATACAATAAGAAGATATGGGTTCTTAGGCAACTAGCTCTTTTTATAGTGATGTTATGCATTGTTTTCAGACACTTCATGCACTAGTGAAATCTATAAGATGGCCCACGCCAGTCACGGTGAATCATCATAGATTTAGCTTGGACATTTGTTGAGTTGTCTAGGCCTGACCGTTTTGAAGCAAAACTGTGGTATGCATCTTGTATTCTTGTTACAAGTGGGATTGGGACCACCCTATTTATAGTTGTAAAATCTATATAAATAATTGGCTAAGATTTATCTACATATCATCCAACGAACATTTGAGACCCTTCTAGATTTTATTTTTATTTTTTTTGCTGAAATTGGAGAAGTACATGCTAGCAAGACCATAGACAACCTGTATGCTCAGGAATCAGTCCCCTGGCACTTGTGTGAAATAAAGGGTCTACTTCTTCGTTGGAATATCTAACAAAAATTTGAAGTGTCGGGGTTTTTTTGGACATGATGTGATAATCACTTGTTTCCTAACATTTGCAAATGCCTTATTTTTTCATAAGAATTTTAAAATATTAACCACCTAAAAGGTCTTAAATACCCTGATAGAATTTTAAAATTTCAGCCCCTTTAATTTTTAATGGGATTTCTGAATACTCAAATATAAAGGAGGACTCGAGAGTTCTATTATATCTAAGAATTCAAAACTTCCACAAATAGGAGTTCTCTTAATTCTAGTATAAAATAGAAAAAAAAAAGCCCTAAAGTGCCAATGCTACAGTGCATGTTACACCTTTGGCAATTTAAAAGGACACCTAATAATTTTTATATAGCTCAAGACTACTCCAGCATCTTTTAGAGTTTTTTTTTGCACCCTTTCATTCATGTTTTCGTAAAAATTATATATTGTTGGAAAATAAAAGCTACAACGAGAGGGCTGTTGCCAATAAATTAAATAACTGCAAAGGAATGGTTGTACCTTAGCCAAGATGAGAAACCAAGATCATTAAAAGATCAATAGTAATGGTGGGCAGGCATGTGTTTAGATGTACGGTGAATTAAAGTAAAGTGAAGGTGAAGCATCAAACTAAGAGAGAATAAAATATAGAAGGTTACGGCGGTCTTTTATTTTTAGTTGTTTGATAGGGAGTCCTTTTTTTACTTTTTGTATAAACATATGATATTTTTTTGTCATTTAATAGAGAAAGGATGTTGATTTTTTACTCTTTTTTTTTTATGAATAAGAGAATGTATATATTTTTATTAAGACCCCTTGTCTGGATAATGAAAGCTTCACTTCACTTTAACTTTACTAATTAATTGCCAAACACGTGGAGTTCCTATCCTCCGATTCTTTTTGGAAGAGGTTCTCTGGGTCTCACCCCTTTGTATATATAAATTCTCTTAGAATTGCTCGTACGATACGGTGGCATTTCTCACATGCACACTCTACTTTTGCTAATTTAAGTATTTTTAAGTAAAAAAGAAGAGAAAATTCATTAAGAAGATGAGCTTCTTTTTTTTTTTTAGATTATCAAGAGGTAGTGGAAGCCTTTATCTTATTTTATTTATTTTATACTACAGTGAAAACCTTTATTATATTAGGGGTTTAAGTTTGAATGCTCAAAAGTAGTCGGCTCTGTGCCCTACTATCCTCTAAGAGTGAGATCCAGGCATCTAGCTCACACAGCAGCACAATAACAAATGAACTTCAAAACTAAGTTAATTATAGAAGGTTGTCACTCCTTATTTGTCACACCTGCATGTGATCCCTAGTCATATCTGTGTTATAAAGGTGTAAACACTACTCAACTAAGAGTGTGTTGACTGATTAACCACTTTTGGAACCAAGGGCCGTTTGTTTGTATTAAAATATATAAGAACTGAATGAATAGAATTCATACCATTACTAATTGAAAATGAAAATCAAATGTGCATTTTAAAGAATGAGCATCAAATAACCTACCAGCCATCACTCTAACCTACCAGCCATCACTCTGATAGCTCATTTCCCATCCTTTTTTTTATTCTATTTTCCTAAAAAGAATGATTATTTGATGCTTATTTTTAAAAATCACATTTGAACTCTATGCATACACTGCTACTTAATATAATGCAATTATGCAAACAAACAGGCCCTAGCCTTGAGCTTGAGGTAGTTATGCATGTAGGATTAGTACTAAGTGCCCACATTATTAAAAATTCATTTTGAAAAATGCCTTATGAAGGCCTAGGTGCCGTTTGATGCACTCACTTAGATGAGCAATTCAGCTTATCTATGCATCACATGCATGCGTAAATGAGTTGTGAAAAAAGGTATATAAAGGATGGCCTTTTCAGTGAATCGTTTACCTACCTAACGAGGTTGCCCCCCCCCCCCCCCCCCCCCCCCCCCCCCCCACACACACACACACACACACACACACACACACAACTCATTTTTTTTTAGTACATTTGTGGGCCCAAAATCGGTAGCCCAAGAAGGTCATCTTCTTTACAGGTTTTAAAAGAAAAGGGCCTAGGCGTTTAATTTCATATATTAAGTCTTCATATTGATTTTAAGAAATTTGTGAAGAACGTCCAAAATGTTCCAACCTATAGATCTGATTTTCTGAACTTTTGTAACCACTCAATCATGATCCAAACTATTCAACCTATACTTACCTTTAAAAAAAACTATTCTTGCACTATGATAAACACCAAAACATCTAGTTTTATATCATAAATCTTCATAGATTGAGATCCGTGTGAACATAAATACATATAAACACATCTAAAACTTTGGATGTCTTCATTTACAATGAGAAAATGATGATCTTGAAAAGAGAAAATTGTGTTTCATATATGTAACATTTGCATATATATATGAAAGCTACATATTTGAATCATTTTCTCATATCCCATGCATAAAAGCAGTGGCGGACCCATGCATATAGAAAATGATGATTTTGAAAGGAAGGGCCCAAACAAGCAGTTGGATTTTATGGACTATTCATGGTTTTCATGTGGATTTGAGAGTCGGACCTATAATTTTCAAATAGATTTTAGAGGCAGTCACGGTTTTTATGTTAATTTTAAAGGCAGATATCCCAAATTTGGCAGGAGACTGCCCCCATATCCTAATGCGTGGGTACTCCCAAACATAAAGTCTTCTTCCATTTCCAATGCACGAATATATTCCCTCCACTAAAAACAAGCCAAAGCAACAAAGGGCTAGTATAAAAAGGCCTTTTAACACATGCCAACACCACATGAATTAAACTTATACTTAGATATAGTGGAAAAGAACTAATTATAATACATTAACAAATGAGTAATGAACATTTTCCAACGATGACATCTCATTTATTAATCACCTCTTTTTTACTGATGAAATCAATAGGAGATAGTATTCTAATAGTGATTGTATCATTGATGTTTGGTCCATTTGGATGGATCAAGGATGGGCCCTAGAAGCGTTAGCTTACGGAATCATATTCTAAGCTTAAGCTTAGGAGAGCCTTGCTCTATATATATATATATATATATATATATATAAGAAGTATCAGCTTTAGTTGACCTTAACAGCTTTTCGATATGAGCCCTGCTACCTGGCCCGAAATCCGTGCCTGAGCTGTGGCACGGATTCCAGGGCGGTCGTTGGATCTCAGCTGGGCGCGGGATCCAACGGCCCCCGGAATCCGTGCCATAGCCCGGGCACAGATTTCGGGCAGTCTTGACTTTCTCTATATTAAAAGCAAGCTCATCATGGCTTCCTTGGAGTTCTTTTTGGTCAGCTGTAGGGGTGCACATCGGGTCGGGTTCCGGGTTATCGGACCGGGTCTGACCTGACCCGATAATTTTTTACACCTATAAACCCGGTCCGATAACCCTGTTAACCAAAACCGGGTTATCGGGTTACCGGGTTCGGGTTTCGGGTAACCCGGTAACCCGAGAAGAAACTCCCTGCCAATTTGAAGAAATAAACTGCCTGCCAATTTGAAGAAACTGTCTGCCAATTTTTCAAATCAATAATTCAATACACGACTATACGTATTGACTGATGAGAAATGAGATGTTGATCAAAGAAAGTAGATTTGATCATTGGACATGTCACACATGGCATTATAGTTCCAACTTGCAAGTACTCATGTGACATGTTACATGTAGGCATATTAATCGCTTGGATCATATCATTGAGCATCAGTTGCTCAAATTGAAACACCAGGGAAGGGTTTTTCACCATTTAACTTCAATCATTTGGGGAAAATGAAGGCTGTCAATAAAGTTTTTTTTGCTCATGAGTAATGTGTTCCTCTCTCCAAAAAACTGAATGGCTTCTTTTGTGGCCAATTTTCTCCCCTTCCATTTTCTTCACCTTTAATAATACTGTTTTCATTTTTCCATTCATTTGTTATCGGGTTATCGGGATAACTTATAAAACACAAGCCCAAAACCCGGACCTGTTAAGTAAGGTCCGGGCCGGGTCAAACCCGACCCGATAAATTCTTTATCGGGTTAACCCGATAAGGTCCGGGTCGAACCGGGTTTCAAGACCCGATGTGCACCCCTAGTCAGCTGGCCCAGGTAATAATTGTGCCAATCTTACAGCTAATCATACTTAGAAATCATCTAGGACATTGTGATTTTATAGTTAACATTCAAAAAAAAAAGACATTGTGATTTTGATTATCTTATTATAGTTATGATTTGAGTATTTTATATACCCCTAAGGTTTATAAAATTTGTAAATATATATATATAAGCCCTTATGGTTTAAGTATTTAGTGATACATTCCTGCTTTTTTCATTTTTAATACAGTCCATGTGTCCAAAATTAGTAGTCCTCATGAGAATGAGAACCACCATAAGGTATGTGTTGAATTTTTTTTTAAATGACAGATTTGTCCTTACATACATAAAACAAAAATGAGTATGCTATTATTTATAAAAATGCCATATTCCAAGTCCCATGATCTCTCTCTATTACTCATTCATGCACATGAATCATAATCATGTGTTTTGAAACTTTCGTCAATCCAACAGTGAGTTGTGCATGGCTTGAGTCAATTGTAACCAATTGTAAGTATATGTATTGATTGTCATTATAATCGATTTAGATTTAAAGAAATAGGCCTCATGTTGATAAAAATGAATTTATACAGGATTACACTCTCCCACTAAATTAATGTACTAAATAACCATCAATTTTTTTCAAATTTAGAGAGAAATAAGTCCAAGTTTTTAAAATTATACATACCAGTAAGAGTATCATTTCACTCTAAAACTCTTGTGGCGGTTGTAAGAATACACATTTTGGAGACATGGAAGGTACTAAGATGATAAATAGGGGATGTATTACCAACTACAGAAACCACAGGAGCCTATTTAAAAATCCTAGAAATCTTAAGGGGTATATATATATATATATAACTCTTATGATTTTTTCTTTATTTAGAAAGTATGTGGTCAATGCCAGAAAAGGCAAAACATGTCAATTAATCCAATCCCTTCATCTCAGGGCTCTCTAACTTATAAATAGAGGAATGAAATAAAAAAGAATCCATTGAATTATTTTGGGTCAACTCTCTCAAATTATATCTTTTATACTATGTTCAAACTCATCTCAAGCTCCATTTATGCCTGTCAAGCATGACTTAGTTTGATTTGTCAAGCCTGAGCTCAAGCCCCAGCTCGGCATGAGCTCAATTTAAGTTCATGAAGCTTAGCATGGCTCGATTTGATTAATGTCCTCATCAAGCTCAAGCTTAGAGAAGCTGGGCTCGGCTTGGCATGTTTATATCCCCTGTAGGGCGGATTATAGCCAAATATGGTATAATAGATGGGAGGTAAGGATTTGTCTCGGAACTAGGGCCAAATGATACTCGTTTTAGGGAATAGGTTTAACATATCCTACTTATAAAATCTTCTATTTTATATAATTTTTTTAATTCTCGCCATAAAAAATATTAGAAAGGGACAAAAGCAATGATAATTTTATTAATTTAAAAGTGCTTTATAAAGAAAAAAATTAGGAAACTTGTCTCTGTATCCGTGTCCTAGATTTTCGAAAGTCTGAAATCATATCCCCATAGCTGTGTATGTATCCATATCCGGACATCATAGCTCAAAAGAAACATATATGATCCATGTATCGGATCATTTGGTCAATCTTTTAGATTAGTGGATCAACTGCAATTAGCTCTGGGCCATCCATGATCACATTACTCACTGTGGATGGATCAATCCCAAATATCGACTGTATCCAATACATATAACAGACAGAAACATGGAATTTTGTACCCCCAGAAATTTCTGGGCCAGAAACAATTGTTGTTATAGCTAGGGGAAGCAATGGGTCGACCCGGATGAGATTCAGATCGGGTTGATCATAGTGGGTTATGTGACGCGTTAATGCTCTACTAATTCTTTATTAGTAGGTTATAAATGTCTCACTGATGCACCCCAAAAGTTAAAAAGGGTCAACCCACAACCTGAATTATGACATCGGGTTAGGTCCAGCTTGGCTGAAGTTGTTTAAATGAGTTGGGTTAGATCTGGTTAGGCTCCAAAAGCATCGCGGTCGAATAGCAAGTCTGGATTTCCAACTGAACCCAACCCATTTATTGCCAAGCCCATGACCTAGCCACAATTCTCACAGTGGTTGCAGAGGAAAAGAATGAAGAATCAAATGCTTGGAGAAAAATGGGATTTATTGAACGACATAAATGTTTCTTTCTATTATTGTCAATATTATTACTTATTATATGATCTTGACAATCACCAAATGAAGAGGGCCCCAAAGGAAAAGGTGGGCCACACTCATTTATCCATCCATATAATGCAACGGAGGCTCTTCCCTTCGAGGAGTAGATCAAAAGCTTTGTTTATGTCTTTGAACCCCACCTCATGCGTTATAAACTCATCCAAATGAAGTTCCTGCAAAACAAAGAAGGAATTAATCCAAACATCAGGGAGAAGGTCTAAAAGCAAAATCTCTAACCAGTTGATTAATGTGTATTGAAGTCCTGAGAAATATAAGGGAAAGGCTCTCTCTTGAGGACGCCTATCATGAGAGACATTTTGCTGATTTCCCTTTTTGAGGCGCGTGGGATCCCCTTATGATAAACCCAACTCTCTTCATACTTACTACCCTCTATGAATTGGCACCAGCCCATATTTGACACGCATCCAACTATTACCCACAATTGGAGTTAAATCTAAAGAAAAAAATGAATCCTTCTAAAACAGTTAAATTTGAGGGCCATAATGAAGGGATTAGGATGATCTATACTAGATCTCATTGAGATCTTTTCTTTACGTCCCCCACTACTGAAGGGCTGAACCCTATAAAGCCTACCAATGCATAAGCTTTAAAGTGTTTTTTTCTTTTCTTTTTTCTTGGGGGAAGCTCGCACCAGAGCCCACATCAGTGGGAAGGACAACCCGCACAAGTGGGATGAGTGGTATACCCAGGAATTGATTCCTATGTGACATGTAGAGTTGCCAACCAACTGTGCAATCCCTTATTGTCCACAAGCATAAGGTTAAAGGTGTAAGTATTCCTTTGGTATGAAACAATCACCCAGTTTTCCGCCCCAATATATCAAATCCTAAGCCGGAGAGACCGCCTTCGATCTTGACATTATATCCTTCACTCGACTTTCTAATATTCTTCTCGTTTTTTTTTTTTTTTTTTGCTGAACTCTATTATTCTTCTAGTAGAGGACTCTCTACTATAAATTTCTAGATAAAGGGGCTAAAGATAAAAGCACAATAAGTTTGTAGAATTTCACAAAATGAAGATAATGAAGTGTCTGGATCACCTTGTCCATGCAGCGTTTCACAAGGAGTGGAATATCTGATTTGGCTTTGATCCCTCCAAACAGTGCCCCTGTCATGGTTTTGCCTCGTAGAATGTCCAATGAGCTGACCGGAATTGGTGAACCACGCATTTCCACACCTAAGATGATGGTTTTTCCCCAACCCTGAACATATACACAAATTAATTACAGTATGGTAAGTATGATTTTGAAACAAAATTTCTGATACCCAATCAACAACAAAGACAAATCTTTATATATTATATAGACTGATATATCTTTCATTAACTGATATCAAGTTTTCTTTTGGACTCTTTCTAAGAAAGAAGGCGAAAAAATGTTTAGAACATAAGAGAAGTTCAAATCTTCATTTTTAATTCTCTGTACAGTATTGTATACATGAATAAAATCACAGTAGAGATGGTGAGAGTGGTGTTTCAACTTTCAATACAGTTAAGGTTACAGACTACTATGCCCAGAAGCGTACATACATCATGTAATTAATACTACTCAATTTGGTTTGAGTTTAAAACCCCACTTATCATTGATCAGCTATAGATATTCAATATGGTGCATCAAGATTAGTCATGTGGCCTGCTTTGGTGGGCCCACAATGTCAAACAATGTGACATGTCAACTAAGGTATGCTTCCAGGTGGGCCCTACAAAATGGGTTGCACTTTTAAAAGAAAACCCAGTATCTTATAACAATCCTCAAAAATAGGCATCCTTGTTCGTCCAGGATTGCATTAAAAACTTCTGCTAGGTTCTTGGGCCCATGGGTTGGAACTGATAGTTAAATGGGAAAGGCTTGAACCTTCTTGTGTTTAAATGCCCAGCCCAGCCTGACATAGTTAGCACAAAGGGGCACATATGATATTTTACAAAACGGACTTCGTACAGGTTTGTGCCCAGGTCCAGACCCAAAATGGTCTGAATAGGTGAACATGATTGAGTGGAGAAATAGAACTCACAAATTCGACCCCAAGTCTGAGGGATAAGGCATCAACAATATTCACTACGACAATGACAAAGATGATCAACTAAATGGGATTGGCTTGGACAAGCATCGGCTCTGTCATGCCCCAATCCATCAAAATCCCACTTACATATAGTTTGTGATCAATGGACTTCAGGAAGTCCATCAATACTTATTATATAACTCTTTCATCTGCAATATGTTGAGATGAACTAACCGGTCTGCAGCAAGAAAATGCATCATTCATGAGAGAAGCCAATCCTACGCACTCAAAGCAATAGTCTGCACCCCCATTGGTCATTTCTATAATCACCTGCTCAATACAAGAAAATTCAAGATCAACATTCTCCCTGGATTATGGATATTTCATTAATAACAACAGTGTATGATTAATCTAAGACTGTTGAGTTCTAGAGCTTGACCTTACTGACAGTTTTTTCACCACATTCTCCAGGGTTTACATAATCTGTGACACCAAATTTCTTTCCTGCAATGAAACAAGCAAACTTAGTAACTTTGCAACTCATACTATAATCTGTTTGGATGTGAAATAGTTTGCCAAGTAGACAGTCATCGTCCTAATATATTGCAGTCATTATCTCGGACAGATGTTTCACCCTCGTGATGTTAATTAATCATTCAATTTTGACTGTCTCTACATGCTATATACACCCATTTTTCCAATTCAGGCATCAGAAATATTGAGAATGGTGACGTGATAAATAAAATATGTTGAAGAGTGGACTCTTTAAGGGGAGTATTAAAAAGTATTTATGCTGCCTCTACTAACCTCTCAAGATTTTGGTAGAAATTATTAGCGGAAGAAATTTAATAGAATATCGATTGTCTCTTTTGGGGCCTGAGGGTTTAGAGTTCGAGATCTCTAGATTGGTCGACTTAATCAATCAAACCAAAAGTGTGCAAAATAATAATAATCTACGCAGCGGAAATAAAATTACAAGCACACACCACAAGGACACCAAATTTAAGGTGGAAAACTCAAACCGGGTAAAAAACCACCGATCCGTACTGGATCTAATCAAACACTATGAATCTCGCAATTACAAGAAACTCAGATTTCTTCCCTAGATATCCCCTATCTAAAGACTGAAGTTACCTTGTGTCACATCACGCTTCAACGACATCACAGCGTTGATTGCAACAGATCCAGCGCTTGACTCCTCAAATCTTCTACGCAAGAAGATGATCTTCTACAAGGGATGCAGAAGAAACTTGCTCTCTAGAGTACTTGGCAACACAACTCTTCAAAAATCTCTAGAGAAAATTTCTCTCAATTTGATCACTAATTTAGAATTTGAGAGATGATCTTGTCTCTTCTTGGGTTGTGAGAAACACCCAATATATAGCCCCTAATTCGTGCAAGAGACTCCTTAAAATATTCCATTAAAAATAGAGTCATTTTTCAAATTTCTTCTTTCAGTCCGGAACTAACTCTAATTTCTGCGTCACCCTCGCTATAGCGAGAGTGCACTCTACCTCGGGATAGGACTTGACATCCTATTAAAGCATCTGCAGCCTTTTTTTACTTTTATACCTTACAGGGTCCCATTTAGATGGACTAGTCAATTCATTGTCTTCCTTACTGATAGCTGTTTCAAAAATTTGTGGTGTTTCGAAAATTCCAAAAAGAACTTTGTCTTTTTCCACATGCACTACAGGGCCCTTGTGGGCAATGGTGCCCTTGAAAGTTAAAACTGTACCATGCGTTCAGTGCCTACACTGGGCGGGCAAAAGTCCATACTCATGCTTAACTGATGACACCCGATTCTGAGGAGTTGAATGAACGATTGAAATTCTTCACATCTCGCCTATTAAAGATCAATCAATGGTCAGGATCAGGGATGGTAGTGGGTCAGATTTTATCCCATACATGCCCCCACTCACATTAGATCCCTTTATCTGAACCCGAACGTAATGGGTTTAGGATATGTGATACCATACTCGCCCCGCCGCGCAACTCAATAAGGTTGGGTATTGGTTACTCATATTCTTGTGTGCTAACGTTTAAAGAAAAATTCAATTTTATGTATATGACTTTTTTTTCGTTAATAAAGTAAGTTAACATGTATAAAAATGGGGCTCAGTTACTCAAAAGAGCAAACTCAAGTCAAAATCTATAAATCCATAATTACCCTAATTTAAAGAGACATTACTACCAAACCCACCCTTAATAGGAGGTTTCATGTTTAACCCGATCGACCACCCTTAAGACATAGTTATGATCATTTGATCATGTTTGACACAGTTTTAATATTTCAAAGCTATATTGACTCAAGTGTCGTCCATTCTAATTACTCTGGCGGGTCTAGCTGCGAACTCGTTCAGATTCTGCAAGACCCACCTCACTCACTTGACCCAAAAAACTACAAATCTAGCTGACTACTCACTGTGACTCAGGTGAGTCAAAATGAGTTGTTAAACTGTGTGTTGGGATGTGAACGTGCAAATGCAAGAAGTCGTTGAAATGTATAGCCATTCACAGCACCTGCAGACTAGGAAAACAAGAGAACGACCACAATTCAAGAAAAATCCACATACCAATCTCAAATTTTTCAGGGTTCAAATCAACACCAATTATTTTGGAAGCTCCAAGGAGTCTTGCTCCCTCTGCTACCTGTGGCCCATAATTACACTTGCATGTAAGAAAAAGAAAGTGACATTGGTTCAAAATAATATGTGCTCCATTTTCTTCACTAAAATAAAAAGAAATAATAAGATAGGTCTTTTTTTTTTTGGTTTTAATCGTACAACTGTCTTTAGACATAATATTTACCTCAGAACAATCGAAGTTTAAGTATTTCCCCGCATAGCTTTTCATATAATAACGGTGCGATATCGCACGGCCCAAAGATATTGCACATCATGATGCGTGCAATTTCACACTACCCTAGGATATCGCACCGGGTGATATGTGCGATTTCGTATGACCCTAAGATATAGCACAGCATGATGCATTCAATATCATATGGCGCTAGGATATCGCGCAAATAGCTACGTGGGAAATACTTAAACTACGACTGGCCAAGGGTGAATGTCAAGTTTAAGGGCAATTGCACGGGCAATATCCCTCTTTTTTCTTTCTTGTAGTGGGGCTATCTACGTACAGGGTATGGCATTTTAGACCTTGAACTAAGTCGGGTTTGGGTTTTGGGTGTACTTGACCCACTCTCCTCCAGTTGATTTCTGCAAGGCTATCATAGCAAAACTGACTGCAGGTTCCCTGCTTAAACAAAGGTCACAGTTTTGAGCCCCACCACAAAAAGATCGAAAATTTTAACTTTTAGTTTTTTTAAAAAATTAAAAATACCAATATCAAACCCAACCTGACCCGTCATCTCACAGGTCGGGTTTTGGGTTACAATAACCAAATTAACTTGGTAAATGTCGGTTGGGTTGGGTCGGCCCATACTTCGAACGAGGTAAATGCCAGTTGGGTTGGGCTCGGATCAGTCTAAACCCGGAACTGGCCCAAGTAATTGTCATCCCTATTCCCTAGTTCTAAACCTTGGTGGTGAGTCTCTGTATCGAATACAGATTCATATGAGATACAGATATTAAATCAATTTTGGTATGGAAGAGGCACAAAATTGATAAGCATCTGCTGATATTTTAAACCACACAAAAGCTGGAAATAGAGGGGCAAAATACTAACCGCAAGCCCAACAGATCCAAGCCCGAATATGGCAACAGTGGAACCTGGGGACACTCCTGCCACTTTCCAAGCAGCACCTATTCCTGCATGTCCACCATTCCAAAACATCAAAATCATCCACTTTCATTTACATTGATCTGGACGACTCATCTAATGGGCCATGTATGAAATCTGCTTAATACCATAGATCCATCAGCCCATTAGTAGTCCTCCATTGATCATCCTATTGGCCCATCGGTTACATGGTTGTTATCCACGGGCAGGCAAGCGGGCCAAATCACCGGTCCAACGGTAATGGTATAAGGGGTCAATTGGCCGGTCTTGTACAGGTTTTAAGGCCCATGGTTCAGGCATAGGCCTACAAGATTCCATCCCAGAGTTCTCTTCCAAGGCCCTAAGCTCCCCTGGATTTTCTCATTTAGGCCCACTAAGCAGTACCTGTTCGATTACTACTAAGCTATGGCATCCATAAACACATATTCCAGTCTGACAGCTGACAGCTGCCAGCTTAGCACCAATAAACAAGACTGTTTGAAGTAAACTGAATAATCATAAAATTAAAGAACCCATGTCTAGCTTTGAACATTCTTCCCAGGGGTGGGCTTGTGCCTGATTTGATACCCGGAAGGCCCCGCTCGACCTGAAATCCGTATCACAATTTTTCTTCCTGATCATTTGCGACCTTCTAAGTCACTGAAATTTTGGATTCTGATAAAAGAAACATGGCATTTCAAATGCTATCGAACAAGATGTCACGTCATGTCAAAAAAAATCTCAAACATATCAAATTCTTGTAAGGAATTCTAAGTAAAGAAAGTAAAGAAACAGGCCCCGTGATCCAAAATAGGGAATATAGGCAGAGTTAAAAGTATATATTCTGACAGAGGGTATTAGCAACTCAGTTTACCTGTTGATACTCCACAACTGAGCATGCAGGCCTGCTTTGGGGATATATCTGAGTTGAGTTTCACAATGTTATTGATGTCTACAACTGTGTATTCGCTGAAACTGGAAACATGGAGGAAATTGTGTAGAACATTTCCGTTGGAATCTGTAAATCTACTTGTTCCATCTCTCATCCCTGGGAGGACCGTAAAAGGGAAACTAGAGCACATATTACTGTTCTTCGACTTGCAATCTGCGCATTCGCGACAATCCGCTTGGAACACCGGAATCACAAAATCTCCTTCTTTCACTTCCTCTACATTCTCTCCCAAGCTCTCCACAACCCTGTCATTGGAAATACAACTGATCAATTCACCATCATTTAATTTGCTCCAATCTTTTCCTAACAATATAAGACAAGTCGAGTGCTGCTTTTATACAAAAGTATACTCAAAATTTGATTGATGTATTGAACTTTTACGACTTTTCCTAAGTCTTTTTTTTCTCTGATTGTGAAGGAGAGAGGCCAAAAGCATTACCAAATATGACAGAAGATTAAATCAGAGTAATAGAATTTTTAGAAATTTTGTTGAAGTGAATGTTGACATAGATAAGCATGGGGAATATAGCAATATTGCAATATTCAGCTAATGTTAATTATCATTTGGTGAAGGTGATGAAACCGATGCAAAATTTTACAATATTTTTGTCAGCGTTTGGTATCCCACCAATTCCATTGGTAAACCATTTCCATTTTCATTCTTTTCTTCCTTTGAAAGAAAAAGAAAACAATTACCATGAAATCTTTGAACTTACCCAAATGCCTCATGACCAAAAATCCTTGGGAAAGCTGCAGGAGGAACCTGATTGAAAGAAAAGTAAACAATTTTATTGGCCCATTCCTAAATCATGGGAGCAGGCTTATAATCATCAAAATTCCAAAACCATGACATGGATATCAAATTGGGTATTCTTTTTCTCTCTTTGCACCTTCATTTTCCAGTAGGTTATGTCGCTGTGGCAGAGTGATGTGCAGATCACTCTTATCCTGACTTCCCAAGCTTTTGGTGGGGCTACTTCCACCTCTTCTATTAGCAGAGCTTCTCCAGCTCCTCTGCATACTGCAGCTGCATTTTGGTTTGATTCAAGACATACATAGATGATCAGTTTCATAGGGTGGAAATAAACATCTTTCAAGAGAAATGGATAGATGGGTTACCTTTGCACCTGATTGGTTTTCCAATATGTGCGCTTTTCTCCATCTCTCTTTTCCTCTCTCTCTCTCTCTCTGGGAGGGGTGTAATTATCTGAAGTCTAAGGCAACCAACACCTTTTATCCTTGATTCCTTGTGATGTCATCTGTACAGCGATGTATCTTGCGTCTGGTGTCCAGTAGTGGGAACTGGGAAGGGTCAGACTATGAGAAAAGTATTCGTGTGAAAATGTCTTGTAAACGTTGCCGGCTTTGTCTTGACAACTCATTTCTGAAGGGAAGATAATATAATTTATAGATTTATATAACATGGAATGAGCTATAGTGTGGGGCCCATCTAAGCATGTCATGATCTGTGGGGCCCACCTAAATCGACTCTATGATTAATTATATATATATGCCTCTCACAGTCAGACCCATGACCCATTCATTGCAAAGGTGATTTAGAAATCTGATAAAATTTGACTCTCACCCTCCTGAAGACCCAAAATTAATCATGCAAATTTCACACATATTTGATGGATAGGATTTAGATGATTTGAGTATATTAAAAAGTATACCTACCACTCTCATGATCAAATTGACATTGGCACTATCCTATATATTCTATAAAATTAGATTTGTCCATGTATAATTTATTAAGTGAACGAGAAGCTTGTAGATCCTACTGATCCGCACCATTTTGGAAGAGTCTGGAACCCCAAAGCCCAAGGTGTCTCCCACACACTCATTTATTTAACGTATAAAACTTTTGGCTTATTTGGAATAAAGTACACGAAGATTTGAGTATTTTAATAAAATATAAAAAGTCTTTCAAGATTCTTTTAATCAAGTCCTCTCCTCATAGAACGGCTCCACATCCTAGTGGTAAAGAGTGGTAGTTCTCATTGGGAGATCTAGGCTTCAAACATGGCCTTTCCCCTCGTTACATATGTGAGTTGCTATTACCTTACATTTATGAGTTGTGTCTCTTCCCACCTGTTTTCATCGCCTCGCAGAGTTGTGTTTCCTCGCATATGTGAGTTCCCATCACCTCACATGTACAAATCTCATAGGGACGCAAACCCTTAGCTGGAATACCAAAAAAAAAAAAAAAAAAAATTCACTCTATAAATCTTTTTGAGAAATGAGAAAAATACCTTTCCTTTACGACAGGCTTTTGTCTTTTCTTAATCTCTCTCCTCCCCAAAATTGGTCATTTTGAGTTTGATGATCATAGTGATTTATTGATGCTAGTCTTTTAGTCATTTGGAATCCCATTTTTTTAACCATTCATACGTAAAGGGAGCTGTAGTGGGGCTCACTAGGTCATTTGGGTTGGACTTGATCATTTCTCTTGAGTGATTTATTAAAGAAAAGTTTTAAAAATGACATGGGTGTTTTTATCATTTTTCAATATTTTTATGGAGAGAACTTAATTGAAAGAAAAGTGTAGGAAACTTTTATACTTTTTTAAAATATTCAAACTTTCATGTACCTTTTTGAAAACTAGCCAAAAGTTTTATGCCTTTTTGAAATTCTCCCTTTTAATTATTGTCTCTCTTTCTCATCCACCCAAAAACTGATTTTTTTTATAAATTCTTTTTTCACAAGGCTGAAATCCAAAGGAAGAAACCCTCCAAAAATAGGTGTTCACATGGTATTCGGTTCAGATTTTTTCACTATTTAGCCCAAAGAGCAACACTAGACCCTGGAAAATTAGTCTCCCTTGGCATTACACAAATGTAGCCTTTCCTATTATATAGTTCCCCCATTTTTGTCAAAGGAATATTTTATTAAAAGACAAGAGACACCCAACACCATAAACACTAGAAAACAAAGGCACCCCTCAACAATATCAACACAAGCAGATTCGAATTTGGATACCACAAAATTCTAGGAATATGACTAAAGCTAGTGATTGCAAAATGAGCTGCCATTATTTTGATGCCCCAACATATGAGTACCCAGAAACCAGTCATCCACACCATTCATAGGGTCAGTTACTTCAACAGCATCTGATAAATAAAATTTTGCTTAGCAAAAATTAAATAAATAAATAAAACCGAATTGGCTTTTAACAAAATTTCCTTTGATAAGTTCAAGAGAAGATTTTCGACACATATACACGCATACAAAACAATAATCTTATGATAGGCACTTTTAGCAGCAACATTTGCACAACATTGTCGAAAGAAATCTTTTCAGGTAGGGATGCAAATAGGTCAAGTCCAAAGTGGATTCATTTTCTTAGATGGAGATCCTATTTTGCACATAATCCGTGTTCCTTATAGATCCAACATCAAACTTGAAAAAAAGGGATTCAATTTCAAATCCGAATCCAAAATAAGATATGGAGTGCGTTAGTATAATTGCATAAAGTGCCTTAAAATAAAATTATAAGAATATAAGTGGGCCATTAAATAGCATATGATTAAAACTAAGTCGAGTCTCAATATGAATGACTCCAGCTATGTAGGCCAAAAGCTATATATATGTTTTTTAGTATGTGAATATAATGGTTGAAGATCCGAATTCTCAGGTTGAGACTTGCAAGTATTCGATTATAAATCTCATATGCATGGATATGGATACACATCCATACACTGTTTTTTTAGTGCATGCGCGGTTCACAGTATACACATACACCTTCATCTCGAGACTATCCTCTTTAAATAAAAAAAGAGGCTAAGTTGCTTTCATCTATGCTAAGTCGTCTTCTTTTCCTAATTTTGTTAAGAAAATGAGAACGATGGAAGCTTGGCAAGACTGGCATATCTGAGATGGAGACAAATTAAAAACCATTGACCCTTCCCTCAGCCCTGTTTGGTTGTTTCTCCTTGAGATTTAGATTGTGATTTGGTCTGTTCATTTTTGTCAATAAGCTAGAGTTAATTTTTGGCAAAATATTGCCCTCCTTTCCCCAAGAGTACATTATTATAACTGTTAACCTGTTTGTTTGCAGGAATTTCCCTTGCTGGAATTCCTGTTTGAAGAATTCCTGCATTTCCTAAACATAGTGAAATTCTTGGATACTCATTTGGACTTGTTCTTAAGCATCTAGGAATGCCACCAAAATACAAAGAGAGTGAGATTCCTGGATTCTCAAAGGTCAAAAGAGAACTTTTATGTGGTTGGAATCCAAAAATACTAGTGAAGAAACATGGGATTCGAAAATTTTAGGGGACAACATGTCACATCATGTACAAAAATTCCTGGACATGGTGAATTCCTGGCAGAAATTCCACTAAAGAAAGATGGCCTAAATAATTCTTACATTCCATTAGAAGGGGCACCAGAATCAAGAAAATAGAAAAGGTCATTGAATTCAGCCATGGACAAACTGTGGGCATCATTGGGTGTTTTCAACAGTTAGGTCTAAGACTTTAAAATTAATGATCAAAATAAAAGTTGGTGGAATTCTTAGGAATTTTAGGGCCTTTTTGTTTCATGAAGTTGAATTTCTAGGAGTTTTAAGTCTTGTATTTTTAAAATTAAATAGTTCAGATTTGAGGAATTTTTTTATAAGAAAGATTAAAAACTGAAGATACAAAGGTGAATACAAAAAAATGATTGTCAAATAAGCTCTCTTTTATGGAAAATTATTGCGGGGTGACGGGAAATCATATGGAAGTCATGATTCCTTTATCTCCATCTTATATCGTGTAACTGAATTCCTAGTATCTATTCATGGTGAAAGGGATTCCACTACCGAAATATTAAAAAAGTGAGGAGTATAAAAGATATAAGGTGGTTCTTAAGATGGAATCTCACTTTTTTTAAGATTTAATTTATTAGAGTGGTGGTAGATAATCATTTTCCACTAAGAGAAGGATTATTCAATGGCCATTCATGAATCTTGACTCTTTTTTTTTCTTTACATAGTAGATTCTTACCCATTCACTCTCACTCACACATTCATGTCCCTAATCAATTGAGGTACAATAAGAGATATTTATTTGTTATTTTTTGGATTTTTACCAAAAGCATCCTCAAATATCTTTATACCTCCAAAAGTATCTTTAAATATATGTAATGCCCAAAAGCATCTTATACAGCATACTCTGATTCTCTCCGGACCAAATTGCCCCTCCAACCTCTTTCTCGCAACATCGAGACTTAATTTGGCACATTAATGTATGTCGAGGCCAGTTCAGCCCCTTTCCCGTGACATCGCGACTTGATTTCGTGACATCGAGACTCGATTTGGCACATTAAAGTATTTCAAGGTTAGTTCAACCTCTTTTCCGCGACATCGAAACTTTTTTTGGCAGGGCATATTGAAGTATTTTGAGGCTAGCTCAACCCCTTTCTCGCGACATCGAAACTTAATTTTGCGATATCAAGACTTGATTTGGTGCACCGCAGTATGTCTAGGTTAGTTTTTTTTTTTTTTTTTTTGAACTCCCTAGTTGGTTTTTTTCCTTTTCTCATCAACCCTTAGATCTCCCGGTCTTCAAATTTCAAACTTATGAAAAGCGGGTCTAAGGACTAATGAGGAAAGGAGAAAATCAACTAGCGAGTTCGAGAATTGGAAAAAAAAAAACTAGTATAGAAATGCTTCAATAAGCCAAATCAATTCTTGATGTTGCGAAATTAAGTCTCGATATCAAGAGAAACGGGTGGAACTAGCATCGAAACACTTTAATATGCCAAATCAAGTCTCAATGTCACGAGAAAGGGATTGAACTAACCCCGAAACACTTCAACGTGCCTGCCAAATCAAATCTCAATGATGCGAAATCAAGTTCCGTTGTCATGAGAAAGGGGTTGAACTAGCCTCGAAATATTTTAATGTGTCAAATCAAGTCTCGGTGTCGCGAAATCAATTCTCGATGTCGCGAGAAAGGGGTTGGAAGGGCAATTTGGTCCGAACAAATCATAGTGTGTTGTATAAAATACTTTTGATCATTACATATATTTAAAGATGCTTTTTGAGGAATTGGGATATTTAAAGATGTTTTTTGTTAAAAAAATATTTTTTTTCCAAAAGGAATGATTTTTTTTAGAATTTATTCAGAATTCAATTTGATGTAAGTAATAGGACAGTTAGAAGGTGAAAAAACTATCGTAGTCCTTTGTACTTTCTATGATCAGTGGGTGAAAAACTGTTGTAGCCCTTTGTACTTTCTATGAATCCCGAGCCTGTTTGGGGGCTTTACTTGTAGAGTTGAGTGGAGTGAATGTTATTTTGAACAAATAATAAAATATGAATGAGTTATGATGGTATTTTATTTTTAGTTGTTTGAGGATGAATCTTTTTGACTTTTTTTTATTGAAAATGGGAGTTTTTTTGTCTTTTAGTGGTTACTTTTTTACTTTCTTTTTAGAAATATGGTGGGAAGTTTGAGATAAAGTGCTTTTAGTGGGAAGTTTTATTGGAAAATGGGGTTTTACTTAACTTTGACTCTGTAAGTCAAGTTGCCAAACAAGCCCGCAGCCTCTCCAAAGTAAAACATAGTAGAGTGTCCCTGAAATATAAGGTCATAGTTCCTCTTTGTCCAATGTGGTGGGTGGGTGGGTTCCTGAGCTACTGTAAAAACCGCTTAGCCCACCAAAGAACCTTCCATTTTTTATTTTTTATTTTTCGCACCCCAGCCTAGACTGCTGTAGTTACTCACGAGAGCTCATAAGAGTGGGGAAAAAAAAAACCCACACCATGAAAAGAAAATTAAGCACACACAAGTGAGAAGAAGAAGCCTACAAAATAGAAAAAATAGCCCACAAACAAGTGGGAATAGAAAAAATAGCCCACAAACAAGTGGGAAGAGTGGCTTGCTTGGGTGACATACAGGGTTGCTAACTAAGTAACCCCTTGTTGTCAGTCAACCCAACCATAATGAGACACACCATGTCCAACTGAAAGATCAAATTATCAAGGGACCAACTCACATTATGAAAGCTAGATTAGTTAGCAATTAGCATAAAGTTTGAAAGTACAGTAGAGCACACCAATAATGAAAAACATGATGTATCGATCACTGCCTATGAAGGAGATCTTAATAAGATCAGATAAAAATTATTGTGTGGATCAACCTGAAAAAAAAAAAAAACCTCAATATCTATCTAGGGATTGAAATGCTAAAAGCCCACTCAAATAATGAAAACACTGAGTCATCATGACCTACCAGATGACGAAAGCACAGTCAACTATGGACAAAAGGAAACATGCTCGCCAACGTAAAGAAAAAAAAAATCATGTGCGAGGCACTCAAACAGTCAAACAATGGAAATCAGGTGGATATATTAGTGGGACTGGGACCATATAATTCTAGCTTTTCACTGGAAACATGGTGGGGCTCATTAAAATATTGTATAGCTTCTTAGATGTGTGTATTAACCGGCTTTCACGTCACTTAAAACATATTAGCTAGTCACTTGCAAAACCACTTTTTTTTTAAGGGTAAATACTCATGCACCCACTGACCCACCCCCACACTCATCCAAACTCCTCACCATCTGTGCTACTAGAAATCTTTTCTATTATTTTTATGGAATGGATGTGCCTCACTAACTGAGCTGTAGCAAATACCTTATAAAACTTGAGTTCCATTAAAAGGCTGACCAAGGTGACACCAACTTGATAGATGTTGTAGATTAAACTTTTTTTTTTTTTAAGAGTAAGATAGTTCTTCATTTTCTCAAATAAAGCCAATTGTCTCATCAAGCAGCAAGTGTACAATGGAGGAGATTTTTCATCTTCTCTAAAAAAAATTTTATGTCCCCCAATATATTGTCATCATTCTCAAACACAATACAAGACATTGGAACAATTTAAACATGCCAATGCAAAATATGCAAATGGAGGAAGCACAACATTCATTTAGCAATGCCATACATCAAATTGGTGGGTTTAAGAAGGTTTTAATTTAAATAATAAAGTATATGTTGCAGAACCACCAATAAGAGATGGATGATCTTCATTTATATAAACAAATTCAGTGTACATGAAACACCTTAATTGATTGTTTTTCCCTCACTTCATTGACTATGGCAATATATTAACTCATTTAGGCAACAAGTTCGTATCACATGCCATTTATTAAAACAATAGGTAATAATACATCACAGGCCCCTTGATTAAGCAATCTCTCCAATTATTACATTAAAATAGTAAAGTACCCTAAGTCTTTATTTAACTTATCCTTCATTAATGATAATGCAATTTAAGGGGCCTTACCACGAATGTTCCAGTGGTCAAAACCTAGAGAGATTTTTGGGGGCTTCCTACATCATGGGTGACGGTTGAATAAATATTTGAAAGGGATAATTAGCCAGAGGTCCCTCATCACGGTCTTGTAAAGCGTCCAGTCCACTTTTTCTCTAGAACCTAAGAGAATTAAATTCTAAACATCCATAGTCAAATGGGGAATGAAATGCAATTGTCACATGTGGAGAGAGTTGAGAATTTCTCCTGTACTTAGTTCCCTTGATTTATCTTCATCACACTTGTTCTATAGCAATAACGAGAAAATAAATATAGAATTATGAGATGAGAATTTTATATTACAGTATTTTATTGCCAATGGAGAGTTTTCATCCCATGTATTCTTATAATTCTCAACCAAACAAATTAACTCTATGAGTTTCAAACCTCTTTTTTCTTTTTGTATTTTAATCATATATTTTAAACGTAATGATTGTTTTATTGGGATGATATAGTTGAGCATTAATTTAATTTCTATCTCTCTTTAATTAATTCATTTTTCATCGACGACTTCTTCATTTCATGTGATTGGATTCCGACGATATAAGAATTTGTGTCACGAACTTGAATCACGGGAAGATAGGAAATGACTGCCTAGACATCACCTAGTAATTCAAATTCTAAGAAAGTGGAGAATGAGCTAAAATCTCATAAAACTCCTTGATTTTATTGAAGATTTTAGATTTTTTTTCCACAATTGCAACCGATCCCAACACACACTGACACAGCCCAAGTTATATTTTCGGATTCCATCACTGCCGATCTCCATCCTTAACCCTTCACCCCTTTTATAACTCTTACATGAACCTATTTGACCATCTTCACCACTAGAATTTTTTTTTATCGGTAATAGTAACTTATATTAAAAGATAATAGAATACAAACAAAGAGTACAAGAAGAAAAGAAAAGAAAAAGGGGGAAAGAAACACAGAAGTATAAGAGTAATATACCCCCTCGCACCACAACTACATAATAAAACCCTCCCAAGGGGAAACTCTCTCAATACCTTGTTTGGCTAAAGCATCTGCCATCATGTTTGATGACCTACTCTTATGCTCAAAGCTAACATTAATGATGGTGGATAATACCCAGATTTCATTGAAGAGAAACTAAAACTTCCATAGATAAGCTTTCCGGTTCGAAACCCAACTCACTGCATTAGAATAAGCACTCTCCACAAAAAGATAGCCATGGTGGTACCTCAAAAAACACCAAAGAGATTCCACAATAGCTAAAACATCAGCTTCATTAGAGTCACAAACCCCCACATATTTGGAGAACATAAATAAAACGTCCCCATTGCAATTTCGAAGCACCCCTCCAATACCAGTTGGTCCAAGCTTCCCTCTTGCGGCCCCAACAACATTGAACTTCAACTAACCACTAGGAGGAGGAGACCAAAGAATAGATTCTCTCACTTTGACTGGGCCACACCCCATACATGATTCCCAATTAATAAGAAAGTCGTAAAGACTAAAATTAGATAATTCCTTTCTACCCAAAGTCCACTTCGATATCGTTAAAGTGATCTTAGAAATCAACTCCGCAGAAGTTGAGGAAGACCCCCTAAAAATTCTATCATTTCTTTCCTTCCAAATGGACCACAAAATAGCAAATGGAGTTATCCTCCAAAGAATACGTCCGCATCCAACAAAATAACCTCCTAACCAAGACTCTGCCACATCAGTAATCTTCGCAGGACAGCACCAATCAACACCACACCTACCAATATAATGGCCCCAAACACTGGATGTAAACTCACAATGAAGAAGAAGATGGTTCAGCGACTCCAACTCCTTATGATACATCACACAAGTGTCATTGATGGTGGATGATGTCAATCCTCTTCTCCTCAAGTTATCCGCTGTTGAGATCTTAGCTGCCATTGTTAACCAACAAAAAGCCTTCACTCGGGGAGGAACCAAACCCGTCCAAACAAGGAAAGAATGAGCTCTAGGGAGATGGTTCCCCTCAAAAAATAAGCAGAAGGCTTTCACCGAGAACTCTCCGGATATGGATGGCTTCCAAATCCTAAAATCCTTAAAAACCCTGCAAAAAAAATGTTAGAAAGAAGACTCAACAACTCCCCATATTGGACATCCTCTGACAAACGAAGACTTCTTCTAAAGGTTACACCCCCACAAAGTACAACCATCCCTCACCTCATAACAATCACTGACAACAGACTCATTATTGGACACTAATCTAAAGACCCTAGGGAACAATTCACATAAGGGACCCACCCCAACCCAATCATCCAGCCAAAACCTAAGAACCCTCCCATCCCCGACCACAAAACCCACCCCTTTGGATAACACTTCCCCACTTACAGAAGACGAAGCCTCAACTGAAGGAATTGCACCCGACAAACTCGATCTACAAGACCTATGACCCAGATTAGGCCACTACCCTAAATTGTCCACCCCATACTTGTCAGCAATGACCTTCCTCCAAAGAGCCTCCCTCTCATCTCCAAACCTCCACCACTACTTCACTAATAAAGCCGCATTTTATACTCCAAATTACCAAGGCCTAAACCCCCACACCACTTTCGTTTAATCACCTCAGTCCACTTCATTAAATGCAAATTCTTCTTATTACTCTTACCCTCCCAAAAAAAGTTCCTACGAATACGGTCTAGTCTTTCCACCACCGCCTTCGACATCTTGAAAAATGACATATAGTACACCGGGGTGTTTGACAAGCAAGCTTTTATCAAAGTGATCCTTCCGCCTAATGATAATATTGTCACTTCCAAGAAGACAACTTCTTCTCAAATTTGTGAATGACTGGATCCCACAAAGACTTAGATCTTGACTTCACCCCTATCGAAAGGCCCAAGTATAACAGGGGTAGTCTCCCCCATTTGCAATGCAACATGGCTGCCAAAGACTGAGTGGTCTCTTCAGAGCATCCAACTCCCACCAAACGACTTTTGAAAATGTTAACCTTCAAACCTGAAACCAGCTGAAAACACCGCAAAATTCTTTTAAGAGCCATGATTTCCTCCCTTTTAGTCGAGCTGAAAAGAATCATATCATATGCAAATTGCAAGTGAGTGATAACCTCCCCATTTCTACTAGCCTCAAACCCACTTATCACTCCCATCTCCCTAGCTTTCATCAAAAGTGAACTTAGAGCCTCCACCACAATCATAAATAAAAAAGGGAAGAGGGGATCCCCTTGCCGGATGCCTCTAGAACTTTTAAACAACTTCGAGGGAGAGCCATTGACCAACACAGACAAAGATGTAGTCGAAATACACTCATGCATCCATCATCGCCAAGGTTCCCCAAATCCGAATCTGAGAAGAATGTAATCGACAAAATTCCAATCAACATGATCATAAGCCTTCTCCAAATCAATCTTTAAAAGGACCCCATTAACTTTAGACCTTTTTCATGAATCAATTAGCTCATTTGCAATCAACATGCCGTCAAGAATCTGTCTTTTCGCCACAAAGGCCCCTTGGAAAGGACTAATAATGAGAGGCATAACACTCTTCAGACGGTTTGCCAAGATCTTAGCTAACAATTTATACAAAAAACCCACAAGGCTAATAGGTCTATATTCACGTAGTCCCATAGGATTAGGCACTTTAGGGATAAGGGTTAAGAAGGTTGCATTCATCTCTCTATTAATTCTTCCCCTTCTATGAAACTCGGAAAGCATATCACTGAAATCTTCTTTAAGGAACTCCCATCCTGCTTTTATGAAAGAGAAACTAAACCCATATGGACCTGAGCTTTATCCCCATCATATTCTTCTAAGGCTCTAGCAAATTCCTCCTCCTCAAACTCCTTTTCCAACCATCTTTGAACATCTTGTGGAATTGAGGGAAAAGAAACCCCATCAAGCTTAGGCCTGACGACATTCTCGCCACTATAAAGATCTTCGAAAAAACGAGCAACCGCTTACTTGACTTCAGAAGGACTCTCCAAAACTCTACCACCTTGTCTTATCTGCCCCAAGAAATTTACTCTACTCCTCATAGAAGCCAAACGATGGAAGAAACTAGTATTTTTATCACCCTCCTTGAGACAAGTCACTCTTGATTTCTGCCTCCAAGAAATTTCCTCCCATCGATTTAAGTCCCAAGTACTTTTGGTAGCAGTACGCCTAGCTTCGATCTCTTATGGCCTTAAATCCCTGCTTTCCCCTTCTCTATCAATATCATCCACCAGTCTAGAAAAAGTTTCTCTTGATTCATCAATCCTTCCAAAGACGTCTCTATTCCATTTTTTGATGCAATCTTTAAGAACTTGAAGCTTTCTACATAACTTATAACCAGAGTAGCCTGTAACTTCCACTTTATTCCACCATGAATGAGCCAAAACCAAGAAGCCTTTGTTCTTCAGCCAACAATTCTCAAAATGAAAAGGTTTAGGCCCCCGATCAAAAGAGTTAGAACACAATTTGATAGGACAATGATCTGAGATTAGTCGCGGAAGGGCTATCTGAATGGTACTAGGTAAATGGTCATCCCACTCCTTAGACAATAAAAGCCTGTCAATTCTACTCATGGCCGCCCGATGTCTAAGAGTGAACCATGTATACCTTCTCCCTTGGAGCGGAAGATCAATAAATTCATTATCACAAATGAAATTAGCAAATAACTCCATCGAGCGAGAAGTAGAGTTGTTCCCTTTCTTCTCATGAGGAAATTTGACCATATTAAAATCTCCACAAAAAACCCAAGGAATAGGACAAAAAACCCAAGGAATAGGCCATTGAGATTTAACATTAGAAAGAAAATCCAAAAAATCACCTTGCTCGAACTGCACATTCGGCCCATAGACATTGGCAAAAGCCCAAATAAACCAATCATTAACTCTACGAACCTTGACAGCCAAGACCCTATCAGTCAAGAAGACATCCTCCATCACTAACACATCCTCATTTTAAATAGAAATTAGCCCACTTGAAGCCCCAACGGAGGGGACTCAACTCCAATCACACTTTTGATTTCCCCAAATTTCCCGAATAACATTGTTAATATTAGATGACACTTTAGTCTCTTGAAGAAGTAAACAATCAACTTTGTGATTCTTTATCAACTTTCTAATAACTAGCCTTTTCTCATAATTGTAATGGATGACATCTTAGCCCGACTCTGGGCCATGACAATCATGGTGGTGGAGGTGGAGGATGAAAAGATCTCGATGAAAATTATGGGTGTACAAAATTTCAACTGAATTAGATCATTATAACCCCTTGATATATTATGACCCTTGGAGCCTATTTGTTTGCATAGAATACATAGGGTTTCATGCCAAGCGGGTTAAAAATAAAGATACAAGGTGAATGTACAAAAATGACCATGAAAGTGAACATCATCAAATAACCTTTCCTATAATAGAAAATTAAGTAAATCAAGATGAGATGGAAAATGAATACCAAGCAATCACCTTAGTAATTTAAATACTTGGAAAGTCAAGGTCTCACCTACATTGCTACTCCATATCATTTGCCCCTCTCCTCATATATATATATATATATACGTGGGGACCCACATGAGGATGGGAGTGGGGGATCTCAAGGACTCCCTGGTACACTCCTCTCTGCAACAAGTCAGCCACAACCGTGATTTTTATCATCTTCATATAGGCTCCAAAAGTTTAATGATCAACAGTCCATTTGGATCGGTACACAGTCGATCCAACGGTCCAGTAAATTCGAATCTAACCGAAAGTTGGTGGACATTTACAATTCAGGGAGGTCGTGTATTTGGTCCATTTGTGACCGAGGGTGGACCCTACAAGCATGAACTTACGTAATTTTATCATAAACTCGAACTTAGAAAAGCGTTGCTCTATATATAGGGGGCTCTCCTCAACTCATGCTGAGGGTAACATCAGCTCACCCATGTGGGACTTGAAGAGTCTTGCTCTCCTAAGCTTATATAATAATAAATGATTTTGTTGAAATGGGCGGGCCACGAAAGGTCTTTGATGGGAATGGGCGGGCTTTCAATTTTTTGTGGCTGAATGGAACTCTTCAAGTCCCACATGGGTGAGCTGATATTATCCTCAGCATCATGAGGTGAGGAGAGCCCCATATATATATATATATATATATATATTAAACACAAAAGTTCATGTCACCAAATCTTGATTCTTACTTAAAATAGAGATAACGTTAGATAGTACGTCACTGTCTCGTGCAGGACAATTATATCACATTCAATTTATCAGAACATTGTTATCAGTAATAAACGCAAGTGGCCAAGGCCACTTCAAAGACAAATGGTTCGAGTGGGTCACATGGCAAAAGCATTATTCTATTTTGAAAGGTATCTGTTTTGATTTCCAGTGACCATTTACCTTTTTTTTTTTTTCCTTGTGGGGGTAAAAAGTGATCATTACTTACTCTAATTGCTCTCATATGATTCTCTTTTGAAACTTGTATTTACTTTGAGAGAAAGTCACTGCACATGTAAGTTTAAATGGCTCATTAAAGATAATTAAAAATCATCTAATGCATTTCAGTTGATTCATGCTGGAATTTTTAGTTACAGATTGAATACCAAATGTTAGAGACTTTTTTTGGTAAAAGAATGGTTACAGATTTGGAGACATTTGATGGGACTAACATTCGGCAACTGTTTAATTTGGAAACCCCCTCACATCTGGTGTCGGAGTGTACATGGGTTGGGTCTGGATTGGGTCCATGGTGCATACAGTTTTAAAAACCGGATCGGAGGGTGGAGCGGTCGAATGGACAGTTTGGTCAAACCTTGTTCTACCTTAGAGTGACCTAGTTGAACCAATAAAATGATAAATATAGAAGAATCATTTTAAGATAATTTATGATGAGTCCAATAAGCACAACAGCTGATTTTTTTTTTTTTTACTATTTTGATCTGTTCTTAATGATTTTTGTCCAGTTTCGGTAAAAGTTTGTAAAATGTGACCCCAATTGGACCTGGACATTAATCTAGGTCCAACTCGGACACAATTGGACCTGGACATTATTCTAGGTCCATTGAATCCTACAGCTCTACCAGTGTATGTCCTGTCCATTAACTTCTCCATTTCCCCACTTACTGAATAGTAGTTCGGTAGCATGGAATGGACTGCAAGTGTAAACTGCATAACCAGATATCATGTGAAATAAAAAGAAGCAGAGAAGAGAGTCTGGTACCTGTATGTCTTGGAAAAATGTACCTTATACACTGAGTGAGAAGCAAGGAGATTGGGAAGGGAACAGAAAATATAATCTAACGACCAGGGACATTTTTTCATGGAAATGCAGATAGCCAATTCAGCCATGGGCTTCGTTCTGCTCCCAAATCTTGTTACAGGGCTTCTTGCATTGAAGCTTCATTCCATCCTTTTGGAGCTAGTTTTGTAAGCTCAACTGTATGAATTCTCAATCTAATTCTTATGCACCATCCTAAAACCCCCAAGGAAAGATGATCTATCCAAACAAGCTAAGGTGAACTTAGGGCTTGAAAAATGGTGTTCAAGGGCAAGGGCAGAATTATCAAAGATTTTCAACTCAGCTTCAACTATTGGTCTATCGTTGTAAATGTTACGATTGCACTAAGATATAGATTGTAGAAAGCATCCAGAGTCAGATGCTTAAAGCTGCATCAATGGGATGGTAACTGGCTATAACCAAAAATATTGGCAAGAGAAACCATGAAACTGACCAGTGGGGCAGGATTTTCTCTCCACCCAAATCATGTAAGCATCATTAGGTGGGAAACCAATTCAGTCAACTTACCCCCATTGATAATTCCAGCCGATTTGGTCAAGTGAGAATAGTTTCATCATAGCCAAACCGACAGATCGTACATTGGCTAGTGGATAGTGGCACTAGTCGACCATGGTCAGCATGGTAACACTTAATTTAGGGCCCGGTTGTTTACATAAAAAAAAAAAAAAAAAAATGCATAGGAAATCATTGTTAAATGAGCTTCATCTTTAAGATTATATTATAGAGGGAGTGATAAAGGCCACTTAGGTAAGGGATAAAGGATACAAGGTTACAGTGGTGTAAATAAGTCCTCTAATTTCTCAGGATTTTAATTACTAGGGTGATTGGCTATGTACTCATTGTTCTCATCTTCCCTTATTCTATTTAAATTAAAGGAAAGTTTATTTTATGTTAATTTTTTGATATTCACCTTTTGTTCTTTTTGAAAGCCTTTTGGGCATGACTTCCTATGCATTCAATTCATAGGTATTCTATGCAAACTAATGGGCCTTCATGGATTTCAATATGTAACATTCACATGTGTCCACGGTTGCAAGACTCCTCAAGTTTTCGCAGCAAAACCCTATTAGCACTCTTATGTACAGATACTTGTTGGCTTTCAAGATTCAAGAGACTAGTTTTTGCTGGAAAATCTTACATCCATTACATTCTATTCCTGAAGCATAAAATGTCATTTTTTCCATTATCTCCTGAAGCATAGAACAGATTGATTCTTACATTAACAACACATAAGACATAATGCACATTTTCAATGATAGTTCACCACAAAGCATCAATAGATACTCAAAATACTTCAAAAATAATATAATTGCTTCTGCTAAAGGCATTCATTACCGCTACAGATCATAAGTAGCCATTAAATCCATAAAATAAAATAAAAGGACAAGATAACTTGGTACAAATCACAGCTTGAAAATATTCAAACCCGAATGCAAATTTACCAAAGAAAACAGAAAATAGGAAAAACATAGTCACAAACTAACGAAACTCGGTACCTCATAACTGGGATAATCTAGAGCTGAAATTCTAATACTCATTAAAAAAAAATAATAAGTGGAAAACAGAAACAACCAGGGCCTTCAAATGTTCAAATCAAGTGAAGAAACCAAGCCCCAATCGGGAATGAAATTAATCAGATTACTGTTCATCCTCACGCTTGGGTGCTTCTTTGATCTCATCAGTCCCATCATCCTACAAAACAAAGATAGCAAGAAATGTTTAAAAAACTGATTGATTTAAATTATCCATTGACAGTTTGAAATAATAAACCAATGAGACAAGATTTAAGACCTGCATATCTGATGTCCACAAAGTCAAGTTGTCACGAAGGAGCTGCATTATTAGAGTGCTGTCCTTATATGATTCCTCCCCGAGAGTATCCAGCTCTGCAATGGCTTCATCAAAGGCCTATCAAAACGCACAAAACATCAACCAAAGACATCCAACTAAATACGCAACATTCTTATAGATCAATTATAGAAACAACAACAATAATGAGGCTCCTTTTTATAATACGTCCTTGTTTGGAATGCACCCAGCTGCTTTTTTACAAAATGACTTGAAGTAGCCCTTATCAAACACCACCAAATATTGTATTCTATTGATTTTTCTCAATACCAACTTGCATATCCATAATGTGCATTTAAATCCTCCACTCTCCAACAAGAAAACGATTGTTTGCACCTCCAAGCATGCCTTTGTCGTCTTCTCTTCTTTATGTTCAACATCACTTGGGTTTTAAAAAAAAATTCATCTAGCAGATACAAACTCTCTCTCTCTCCTTTAACCTCTATCCTTTTCCCAAACTTTTGAAAACAAGTTCTAGCTTTGTAAGCGCAGACCTCAGATTTTTTTGAGCCCATAGCTATAAATCCACCAGTGGATGAAATCCAAACCACTTAGAATCATTATCACACCACATTCTATCACAAAATTTCAACTAAATTAGAGTTATTTCACAAGTGCACCTTGCTGCTTTAGAGCAGTGGGCTCACTCTGTTGGAAAATGGGGACTCCATAAAAGCAACACATAAGAAGTCCATTTCGGATGCTGACCCATTTCTATCACAAAATTCCACTGAAGTCAGAGTGATTTCAAACGTGCATGCACCTTGCTGCTTTAGAGCAGTGGGCTCACCCTCCTCTCGGAAAATCCAGACTCCAAAAAAGCACCCTAATAGATACATTTTGGATGCAGGCCCATTCTCATGACTGTAGAAAACCCACAGACCTATCTTGTGGATATATATATATATATATATAGAGAGAGAGAGATTAATTAGAAGTCAGAATTATAAATTTCTCACATTTTGTAACAATTTATGAATTTCTTACATTTTGTAACAATGATTTTTAGAATATAAATTTGTAAGAACTTACAGTTTGAAGCAACATGATGGGTTTTGCAAGGAGAACTGCCATTTTCCTCAGCCAGATGATCAAGGACCAGTTTGCTTACTTTGTACTGAACTCCTCAGAATTCACAAAAGAGTAGGTCCCCCCCCCCCCCCCCAAAAAATATGGACAACTATGCTGCCTAGATACGGATTTGATACGGACACTGATACGGGATCGGAGATACAACTCCTTACTTTTAAAATTCTAGGACACGGATATGGGTGTCCTAATTTTTTCTTTAGATCATTTTTTAATCAATGAAATTATCTCTTCTTTTTTTCATCTCTTTCTAGCATTTTTTATGGTGAGAAGTAAAAATATTATATGAACTATATGAAATAAAGGACTTTATAAGTAGGATATGTTAAACTTGTTCCCTAGAAGTATCGGGGCAGTATCAGGTACCAATACAAGTATTGCATCGGTCCGATACGGATACGTTGAGCTTGTACAAGTATCCAGGTATCATAGATGGACGACTGTTGGGAAGACTACCATGAGACCTACCCAAACTGGGATCAATCCCTGAGCAGCTACTAAGGTGAGAAGGCACACTGAAGAGTTGACGAGTGAAGAATATAAGGTGGAGATGTTGATAAAATCAACATTTCCTATTCTCTAATTTACTAGAAGTGTGGTTGGGAAATCATTTCCTACCAAAGGATACTCTTTTGTGAAAGCAAAGAAAAGAAAATGATATAAAAAAATATGGGTATTCAGATTTATTGATTTAGGTCTGCCGTGGTACAACTGCACTAGCCAGTTGATAGATACAAAATACAGAGCTCCAAGGACCAAGGTTTAAGAGGGCACAAGAGTGGACTTTAGGTTAAATGCCTCAAAATTCCTACTAAAGAAAGAAAAATCCATGCCTTAAAACCTACTTAAAAAAACTATTCACATCTTCAAATGACCTAGGGGCCCTTAAAAACTTTGGAGGTCCCCAACTGTCAGAAGTCAAAGAAAGGTGAACTTAAGATGCTTTAGCATCAAGTCAACCGTCGGACCAGAAAAATCGCATGCCTTAAAATCTCCTTAAAAAAATATATTCACATCTTCAAATTACCTAGGGGCCCGCCCTTAAAAACTTTGGAGGTCCCAACTGTCAGAAGTCAAAGAAAGGTGAACTTAAGATGTTTTAGCATAAAGTCAACCATCGGATGCTGACATCAAATGTGGGTGACTTTAAGTCGGACATCAAAGCTAACGTTGGAAGTTGAGCGCCATCTCAAAAGCGGAGGACTTTACATCAGATGTTGGGCAGCATTGAACGTTCAATGTCAATGTTGGACATGTAACCCCTTACATCCTGCATCTGGACCCAACCTCAGAGTACCATGCAGCACCAACTTTGACCAGTTGAAGCTCATCATCCGTCCATCCAAATTCTGGAATATAATATACTGTTGGAAAGCTCTAGAAGATGGGATTGAAATGTTACATTTATTTGGGCCATTTGGAGTTATCTAGATGGATCAAACCTTAGTCTAGTAAGACAGTCCTCTGCTCAGCAGCAAGTCCATCGTCTTTTTGTTATTATTATTTTTATCTACATGTTTGGTAGCCGTATTCGTAGATATTCACCTTTAATCAACAGTTTCATAGCCATCCTGTAGATCTTCGCCTTTAATCTTCACTTTTTTCTCTTTCCCAGGAAGGCATTGGTCAGAACTAACAGGAATTTAACAGAGAGCAGCTGGCAATGCCAAGATTCCACAGGCAAAAATCCTATCAATGACCCCATCATAAGTATCTCCAACTGATATAGGATCCCTATTTTTCAGAAGAATGTCAATGACCTGATCTGTAACATGTGCATGGAAGGTTTAGAAATGGTACAATCTTAGTTTATATCTATCATCCTCTATTGGCTCATAGGCTTTTAATTCGAAGTCTTTCAAAGACTATTTTTATCTTTTAGGAGACCAAGTACAAGCAAGAAACCCTATGACACTGACTGAACTCAATCATAAACCTTATGACACTGACTGAACTCATGGCTTTGTTGCCTAGCTTGTGTGAAATTTCAAAATTTTTAGATTTACTCCGAGATCCCATGAACCTATGGTTTGTAACCTAAGTTTGTGAAAAAAACTCAAAACCCTTGGTTTGTAATAACAAATCCAATGCACTTTCAGCTTGTAACCAAAGTTCATGGAAAATCTTAATCCTACCCTTGGCTTGAATCAGACTCCTATAGAAAAGAAGAAATGGATTTGCAAGCATGGACACCATAGCATATTTATGACATAAGTAAAAAATTAGAGTTAAGACTGAGGACAAAAATGATTCCTCCAAATGCCTGCAAGCCCAGAAGACACATCTCAAGAAATAAAGGCCTGAGTCCAGAAATTTTAAATCCAGGTGTAGGTCTACTGACCACATCTTTATCAGATTCAGGTACAACTCTAGGTGCAGATCCAAGGAGTATGTAATAGAGAACTTAAAAACATATATAAAATGCAATTATATAAGTTCATATAGTATGTACTCGAAGAGGGCGAGCCTTGGCGCAACGGTAGAGTTGCTCCTTTGGTGACCTCGAGGTCACGGGTTCGAGGCGTGGAAACAGCCTCTTTGCAAAAATGCAAGGGTAAGGCTGCGTACACATGCGCCCACCCTCCCCCTACCCCCGCTTAGCCGGGGAGCACTTTGTGCACCGGGTGAGCCCTTTATATAGTATGTACTCGAGAAGTTGCAAGCATATACATGACATGCAATTGTGTAAGTGTATATATAATATTTTGTCAGTAAGCAAAATCTTAAATGCAACAACATTGTATAGTTGACCAAAAAATTCTTCACCATGCACAAAGATAAGCCCAAGCTAAACACACTATACCCTCTTTTATATACATCTTTTCCTTCACATTTATTGGTCCTTTAATGGATGGAAAAGATTGCTATTTATTAAAGAAAAATGATACAGAAATAGAAAAACCTCTTTTCCATCTTAGAAACAAGGAGAATCCCAAAGCCTAAAGTTCCCAAAATCGAGTACACATTGAATTTTAAAAATGTGCTGGATCTAACAGAGTTGACAATTTTACACTTCCACATTTTATATTATAATGTTATTTGGCAATCCAAGTTAAAATGTTTCCTGTAGAATGAAGTTAATTTTGTCGAATTTCATTCACTACTGTGACACCTTTTGCTGATTTGAGTGGGTGTACCATAAATATGGAAGAACCTCAAGAGTTATCTCTGCCATCCTTACTTGACAAGTGCAACTCTGACGGAGACAATGAATCCCTTATTGATATTCCGTCTGAGGAGGAGATTAGACAAGCCACTTTCTCCCTAGGTAAATAACTATATCATACTACTTTGATTTTATGACTGATATTCAAAGACATGAAGAGCTTCATGAGAACACACAGAATTGCCTCCTTTATTGATGAAGCAATTTCAAAGTCAAAGGATAAATACTGATAGTGTTTCATAGTTCAATCATGTTGTCAACGAACAGTTTCTAAGTCAAGAAGAGTTTATAACCTTAGCAATCCATTTCCTCCATCTTGATTCTTGACTTTCCAAATGAACATGTTGGCGGTCAATTACAGAGTTGCAATGAACCATTTGTGCGATGAGCTTCTTGAATCTGGACAATCATCTTCATCGCCAATAGGGGGGGAGCTTCAAAGTCAAGTGGACTTATTGAGCGGTCCTTTACAAGGCCAGATGATCTCATGACCATGAAAGAACTTTTTTAATGGCCCAAAGACATTTGGTGACCATTAAAAAATTAGCCACATCAGACTTCATAGCCATATGTTAGAAGAAAATGAAAGTGAACGGAAATATGGAAGGAATGATTGATTTCAAATCATTGACCTTGATTGAATTGTAAGCCGTGATCAAAGATGCCAATTCTTTAAAAGTAGCTAACCCACCAAAAATCTTTTACATAGTGGAACCAGAGGATCCCATCATGTAGGGAAACTGTTCTCCTACAGTGAACTGCAAGTGTAGTCCAGCTCTATGGGACTCACTTGGCTGACCTTTGATCAGTGCAGCTCTTTTCACACTCTAATCCCTCTATGATCTATCAATATGCCCAGTTTTATGTTCATCAAACCTTTACTCACCATTGGATTGAATCTCAAATAAAAAAATCATTGGCTAAAATACAATTAAATTTCAAGCCCATCAAATCAAGGACTAGGATGATCTGATGAGATCTTTTTTTTTCTTTTTTTGCATGACCCTTATCCATAAAGAGACCTTTCCATCCATCCTACCTGATGATAGGTAAGGGCCCATGAGATGGATTGGATATGCACATAAACAGCCTGCTCGTAACTGAAAATCCTGACACATGTAGTGCTTCCAATACTAGTTATATTATGATAACGATGCTTTTTTTAAGACTTAAGCTTCTCTAGTGTGCAGTATGTCTCTCACTGCAGAAGACATGGGAGAGTTTGTGTGGCCCATTGGCCCTACTTGATAAACAAGGCTTATAAATCCAGCCATTGCAAAAGATTTTGTCCATTAGACAATGGAGACTATCTAAATTTTCAGTGTCTAATAGATCTTGATTTTGCTGATAGTTAGTTCATGAAGCCCTTTTGTAGTTGGTAAAGCAAATTGGCCCCACAAACATTCCAAAATTAGTAGAGGGTGTCCTACTGGAGCAACTTGGGCAATTTTCACCTATGAGCAGACAGCACACATGTGTTCATCTTGTGAGGCCCATGTAAGTATGTTCCTACCAATGGAGGTAAGAGGGTTGAAAGGTCTCATCATGGATAAGGATTAAGCAAACAAAAAAAAAACATTAGATTATCCTAACCCTTGATTTAACAGCCTTAAAATTGTAACAGCTTGCACATTTCTTTAAGATTCAATCCAATGGTGAGAAAAGGTTAGATGAGTGTCACACTAGGCTTGTTGTTAGATCATGGATGGTAATTAGTGTGAAACGGGTTACACTGATCAAAGGTGAGGCCATGTAAACGCCATAGAGCACAATTGCACAAGTGATCCAATCCTAGGAGAAAATTTTCTCGAGAAGCCAGAGGATTTAGTCTTTTTGTTTTATGAAGTAGAATTATATCTGTCCTATTCGGACGCACAAAAAACTAACGATCTACTTAATATCTCAATTTCTAAATTTAAAAATTTTGCTTGTTCGGGAACCTAATAAAGTAAGAAGAAAATATTCTTTTCTTACAAAAAGTTTTAAATATTTTCTCCTACAAGTCTCTTTAAAAAAAACTATACAAGATAAAATCTCCCAGAATGCAAGCTTTAAGAATAAGCTCTCACCTCTCACTATTATTGAGGGGGTGTGCGCTGGTTAGGATGATGATGCTGGCGGCGGTGGTGATAATGGTGATGATGGATCGTGGTGATGGTGATGGTGATGGTGGCTGTGGTGATGGCAATGATGACGATGGTGGTGGTTATGATAATGATAATGATGACGCCAATGATGGTGGTGGTGGCATCATGATGATTATGATGATCGTGATGGTCGTGGTGGCAATGTCCCACATTGTCATATCATCAAGGAAAGTTTTACTCCAATGAAAGTCATATCTATTGTCTGATTGATGATGTTTGAAGCATATGATTTCATTTTTTCTTATTTTAATCACATGTAAGACATGATCAATCTTATAGTGAGGCATAAGACTAATTAGAATGAAATTTTCCTTGATGATAGAACAATGTGGGAAGCTTATTATGGAGAGTTTGGATTTTAAAACTAGGCCCCATTGATGATAATGGTGGTGATGGTGTCAAAGTTGCTAGCCAGTAATCCCAAAACAAATTGGTGATAGGAAACTGCACAAACAACTACTTAACACCCCCCCTCGGGCGGTACACCGCCCGGATCCGAAGCACACGCCCGCACAAGACTATAACGCGGCATGGGGCATTTCTGCCCTGCGTGGTTTCGAACTCGAGACCTTAGGGCTTGGGTTGGGCTTGGGCTTGGGCCTGAACTTAAGTCGATCTTGTATTTGACAGATGGTGCATGATGATGATGGAGGTGGTGATGGTGTCCCACATTGTTATGTCATTAAGGAAAGTTATTATTCCGGTCAAAGTCATCCCACCATCAGATTAACGACCTGTAATTTGTAAAGCATATGGTTTTAATTTTTTTCTTATTTTAATCACATGTTGTGGATGTGATCAATCTTATGGTGGGGCATAAGACTAATTAGAGCGAGATTATCCTTAATGATAGAATAATGTAGGGAAGGGAATTTGAGTAGATAAATGTAGGGGAGAATTTGAGTAGTTTAGATTTCGAAGTTGGACCTCATTGATGGATTTGAAGGGACGAGTAATGCACAAATAAAGCATTTTGTAAGTGACTAGGCCCATAATGAACCCTCCTAGTCCCATAACATATATTATACTATGCAGCCAACTGCCAAATAAATCAGTTAAAAATAGGTTGTATTTTTCAAAAACTGCCAACAATGAAAATATTATAATACTACACTACTCTATTCTATCATATTTCATTCTTACAATATTGACGTATGTAGAGATTTTATTTCTGCAAATATCCAAATGGGCCCTAAGAGCATCTCCAACCGAGATGTTGTTTTGGAGATGTCTAATTCCATTTGAAGGCTTATGGGGCAATTTGAAGGTTTTGAATTTGGCATCTCCTAAAGTAGGAACTCCACCCGGTGTGCCAAATTTGTTATTTTATTATAGTTGTGTCTTTTACCTCTTTTGACCTCTTTGTCTTTTTCAAAAGATTTTGCATACTTGTGGGACACATCATAAAATATTCAAAAATAATAAATAAATGGCATGTTGCTTCTTCATCTGCCAAATTTGGCAGCCCAATGTTCCATGCCAAATGCCACATCAGATTATGCATTTTGGGTAGAGTCTTCAATAGGCTCTTTTTATCGTTGGGAGTGCCATGAGGCATTTGACATATCCGTTGGAGATGCTCTAAGAGCATCTCCAATGGCCATGCCAAATGCCATATGGCAGTGGCAATGGATAAAAAAGGCATGAGAGGACTCTCCACCCAAAATGCCAAATATGATGTGGCATTTGGCATGGCACATGGGGCTACCAAATTTGGTAAACGAAAAGGCTAGATGCAATTTATTATTTTTGGATATTTTATGATGTGGGTCAAATATATTGAAAAAAAGGACCATTGGAGATGGGTATCTTTTTCATTTCTTTTTCTTTTTCATTTTCCACTCACATATACTAGTCTTTGAAAACTTGGAATGCTCCCTTCTGTTGACAAAAGGGACAATTAGGAATGTGCTACTTATTACTTTCTCATTCACACCATGGATTCCCAATACTCTCAATTTCCTTATTTTTCCACCCAACAATCCCAATTTTCCAGTGAAACCTCTGAAATACATACTGGTGAAGCCTCAAACAAAAAGATTGATGTTCGAGGTTCCAGGTTCAATATAGAAAATCATTCGTGGCTCAACATAATAATGCACAAGGGCGGAACCACATATAAGGGTATGGGGGCTGAAGCCCCCACCCCAATCTGGAAAAGGCCCATAAGGGCTATACGCCCGCCTGGCCCAGCCTCCACTATTAAAAGCCCAAAGTCCCCCCAATCCCCATTTCACCCTTTCATCAACTTCTCGATCTCTCTCTCCCTCTATCAAAAGGTCCCCAAATCAGCAAAAATCCTCAAATCGATCTCTAGCTCCGGCAACAGTGGTCTGTGATCCTATAATCCGACCAAATTGTAATTACATTTAGAAAGCATTTTTCCCTCATTTTTCACTAGGGGTACCTTAGATTTTTATTGGTGTATATATTTTTGCGGTTCTGTCCATGTGTATGATGATTCAAGAAGAGTGGTCTATTTGTTTATGTTCATTATTCTTCTTGAAATTTTATTTTATCGAGTGGAATCCGATTATTTACAATTTCATAGAATTAAATGGTTTTAATAGTTTTTTTTACTGAATTAATAGCATGTGTTTAAGCTAAACTTTCCTATGCTAAAATTCTGGTCGAACTTTGTCTGTTAGACCATTGTCGGCCCCCCTGAAACAAAAATCCTGAGTCCGCCACGGATAATGCACAACATGATTGTTGAAAATGAACGCGACGAAAGTCTACCACTCAATTATGATGCAAGACAGAGTAAAGGTGGTGACCTTACAGGGTCGTGAGACCACACAGCAGAATTCTAAGATTTCATTCAAAATCACCTACGCATTCGCAACAGAGGAACACATTCTCAACTCCAAGCAAATCTGGTTGAGCACCTGTAGCATTTTCAGGGGGCGGTAGCAGCATGTGATTTATTATGATATTATGTATTGTCATTTTACTTTTATTTTACACATGTATTGTACTCGAATTTTAAATGTGTATTTCCAATAAAAATGTGTCTTAATTGCAATTAATTTTTTTGTTAATTTTTTTTAAATAAATAATTATTTAATAATATTTAAATGGAACCAAACATGTTTCAGTAGAAATTCAATCTAATTAATGTAATAAAAAAGGACAAAAGAGATAAAAGACAAAAATATAATAAAATAATAAATTTGGTATATCGAGTGGAGTTCCTACTTTAGGAGATGTCAAATTCCAAACCTTCAGATTGCTACATAAGAGCAATTTGAAGGCTAGCATCTCCATTAGATATGTCAATTTAGAGATGCCAAATTCCAATTGAAGGCATATATGACATCTCTTAGATTTGGAATTTGGCATCTCTTAAACTATGGGACTCCACCCCATATGCCAAATTATTATTTTATTATATTTTTCTCTTCTTACGGGACCCACATCATAAAAGAAAAAAAAACTTTTGCATTCTTGCATTCTTGTGGGCACCCTTTTGGAATAAAATATACCAAAATATTATTTGGCATGAGCCCTTCTCATATGCCAATTTGGCATTTCCCTCCAACATGCCAAATGCCAAGTCACATTTGGAATGGCTTTTGGAGTGGTCTTCCATGCCAAATATGTCCGTTGGGGCGTCCATGTGGGATTTGAAGGTGTTAGAGATGCTCGTGTGGAAATTTAAAGGTTTGGAATTTGGCATCTCCTAAAATAGGAACTCCACTCGTTATGCCAAATTTATTATTTTATTATATTTTTGTAAAGGTTTGGAACTCCACCCCATGTACAACTATCCTTTTTTTTAAAATATTTTTTTTATAACGGAGGGTATCCCAAATAATAAAATGCATTTGCCTTTTTCATATTTCAAATTTGGTAGACCCATCAGCCATGCCAAATGCCACATCACACATGGCATCTCGGGTGGAGACACGGTCAATGCCATTTTTTACCATTGCCACTGACATTTAGCAAATGGAATGGCTGTTGGAGATGCTCTAAAAGCCTCTAATAGATATGTCAATTTGGAGATGCCAAATTCCAATTGTAGGCTTATGTAGCAATTTGAATATTTGAAATTTGACATCTTCAAAATGTATAGACTCTACCCAATATGTCAAATTATTATTTTATTTTTATCTTTTTTATGGGACCCACATCATAAAAGAAACAAAAGGAAGAAGCATTCTTGCATTCTTATTGGCCCCTTTTGAAATAAAATAACCCAAAATAATATTTGGCATGTGCCTTTTCCTGGCATTTCCTTCCAACATGCCAAATGCCATGTCATTTTTGGAATGGATGTTGGAGTGGTCCTCCATGCCAAATATCACCGTTGGCATGTCCATGTGGGATTTGAAGGAGCCATTGGAGATGCTCTAAGCCTTCAAATGGAATTTGAAATCTCCAAAATAACATGTCTGTCAGAGATGTTCTTAGAGCATCTTCAAGAGCACCGTCAATTGCCACATGGACACCCCAACGGCCAAAATTGGCATACAGCACCACTCCAACAGCCATGCCATAATGTGACTTGGTATTTGGCATGAAGGATGAATATACCAAAATTGAAGTATGAGAAAGTGGCATGTCTTTTAATATTTTGGTATATTTTATGCAAAAAGGGGGCCGACAAGAATACAAAAATGTAATAGGGGGAGATGCCAAATTCCAAACCTTGGCATAATAAGATAAAATATAATATGCTAATTAGAAGATAAAAATATAATAAAATAATAATTTGGCATATGGGGTGGAGTCCAATACTTTTAGAAGATGCCAAATTCCAAACCTTTAATTAGATGGCCTACCCTAATTTAAAATGTGTATTCCAATAAAATTGTGTTTTAATTGCAATTAATAACTTTTTTTAAAAAATTAAAATAAATAATTGTTTAATAACATTTAAATGGAACCAAACCTATTTAAGTAGAAATTCAATCTATTTAATATAATAAAAAAAAAGGTCAAAAGAGGTAAAAGACAAAAATATAATAAAATAATAAATTTGGCATATTGGGTGGAGTTCGTACTTTAGGATATGTCAAATTCCAAACCTTTAAATTACCACATAAGCCTTCAAATGGAATTTGACATCTCCAAAATATCATAAAGGATAGATCACTTACACGATGTGGAGGAGTTTTCTAAGGGATATTTTGACCATCTTACATAAAATGTAGGGAGATGCATACAATTCAATTTAGGCTTGGTTCCATTAAGGCAAACACGCAACTGGATGTCACAAACACATGTGGCTTGTAGATTATTTATTTGACAAATGAAAATAGCATTTTGCATTGTTAATTTAGTACAATTAATTAAATATACTCTAGAATATTTGTTTGGCTCAATTTTCTTCTTTTTCCAAATTCTTTTAACTATATATTTTGAAATTTTTATAATTTGACCAAAATTAAACTCCAAACTACACGCCAAAATGCCAAATCAGCCGAAACATTTCAGTGTAGTGCCAAACCAGGGAAACATTTTAGTAGATGGTGCTGAACTAAAATGGGATTAGAAACCAAATAGACAGTTATGAAGAATATGTCACATTTAGTCAAACAGGGATTGTGTGATTATCGGTAGTCTAATAATAATTCAGACTCTTTCGAGATATGCCAAGCAGCAGCACAAGATCGGAAATCCCTGCACTATTAAGACCGGAAAGAACAAACTGAGATCATCAACCAAATATAGCCAACAACCAATTCAGCATCAAGACAATTAAAAGATCTAAACAAATGAAAACCATATATAACTAAATAAACAAGATCTAATCTAGCATGCATTACAAGATCTGGAAGACTACTGTAGAAAACCAGAGCGAACAAACAAACAATATAGATCATCCATACTCATCTTCAAGACCATCAGATTAGATTTAACAAAAAGAGCAAACACACAAGATCTACCACAAATCACATGTGTAAAAGCCCAACCCTAGAAAACCAAATGGAACAAAAAAAAAAAAAAACAAGATCATCACCTAATCAAACCCAAAATCCAACTCATCATCAACATTATCGAATCAAGACTCAACAATAAGAACAGTAAATAATGAAAGAGCGCAAAACCCCAAAAGATTCGATTTTTTCTCACCTGCTTAGCCAGAGCACAAGCTCGATCCGGAGAATTCAATATCTCATAGTAAAAGACAGAGAAGTTCAAAGCCAACCCCAGCCGGATCGGATGCGTTGGCGCCAGCTCAGCCACCGCAATATCCTGCAACAATAACAGAATAAAAAAAACCCTAATCATCGAAACCGTATAAACGAAACCGTAGATCAAGATCTGGAGATTCGAAGAACCTGAGCGGATTTGTAGGCGGAGAGAGTGCTCTCGGCGGCCTCCTTCCGTTCGGCGCCGGTCTTGAACTCAGCGAGATATCGGTGGTAATCGCCCTTCATCTTGAGGTAGAAGACCTTGGAGTCGCCGGAGGAGGCGGAGGGGATGAGTCGGGAGTCAAGGAGGCGGAGGATCCCGTCGCAAATGGAGGACAGCTCGGACTCGATCTTGGATCGGTAGTCGCGGATGGTGGAGACGTGGTGGTCGTTGCCGCGGCTCTCCTCCTTCTGCTCGATGGAGGAGATGATCCGCCAGGAGGCGCGGCGGGCGCCGATGACGTTCTTGTAGGCGACGGAGAGGAGGTTGCGCTCCTCCACCGTGAGCTCTTCGGCGTCGACGGCGGCCGAGACCTTCTCCATGAACTCGACCATCTCCTCGTAGCGCTCGGCCTGCTCCGCCAGCTTCGCCATGTAGATGTTCTCGTCTCGAGCTGAAGACGCCATTGATGGATCTGCAATATCTCCTTTTCTTTGTATCTTTGTCTTTGCGTTTTGGTTCTGGATCTGGAGGAGGTGGAATGGGGAGAGGAGGGAGAAGAGGGGGTGGTTTTAAAGGTGGTTTTGAAGTCGCGCTCGGTGGTGGTGCTGGAGGGGATCGAAGATCGATCCAACGCGTTGCCTACAGCGAATCTACAGCTCAGCAAGTCAAGGGTGATTGAGTGCAAGGAGGGGCCCAGTTGAGGGTGGTTTATGTCTTTTTTGGGGGTTTGATACTTTTGATTGGAGAAAGAGTAGGAGGGAGAGCGAATGGGAAGGACTTTCGATTGATGGGATTGTTGATGGGACTCAATTGACATGTTCATTGTAGGGAAGGTTTGGATTGGCCTTGTTGGGATGAGCTGGTTTTGGTGGAAACCAGGCTTAGAAATGGGATGAGGTAAGGTTGAAAATGGGTATGGTGTTATCCTATGATTTGGAGGTTTTGATTCTAAAAAAGTGGATCATTGGATTTGGAAACTGTTTTTGTTTCCAATCTACAATTGGATTTGAGTTCAAAATCCAATTTAAATCTTGATAGACAAATAGGAGTTATTCATTTTTCATATAACTTTTGATTTGTGAACTCGGGACTTGATACTCGACACCGGTCTTTATTATTAATAAATTTGATCTATTATTTTAAATTGAATGATGTTTTTATTCTAATATAAAAAGATAAAAAATTAATAGATATTTGAATCAATTTTGGATCTAGATCATAGTCTTTTAGTTGGATCAGGATCCGGATCCGGATCCGGACCTAGGTATCGAACCAACAAAATTGGCTTCAAGATAGAACTAGAACTATTATTTAAAAATAGGTTTGGGACTACATGTAGAATAGTTCCGACTTATAAACCATCCCATTTACAACCCTTGGAATGAGAAGAGAGGGTTGAAAGGGAATCATGTATACAGGGGTGGAATCAGGATATGGACATTGGGGGGGGGGGGATTGCAAAAAATAACTTTAAACTCCATAAGTAATCTAAAAGTTTTTTTGCAATTTGGAGGGAGGAGGGGGGATGGCCCCGCCATCCCCTCCCTAGTTCTGCCCGACATGTACAAGACCTATAAGATGAATATGTAGGAGAAAGAAGAACAAAAAGTCTAATTTTAACTAAGGATCCAAGTAGAGAGTAGGTCTTGTTTCTTTTGGTAGGATCCAAGACTTAAAAAAATTAAGGTGAGTGTCAATTCAAACACATCAGCAGATCAGCTCAAGCCAAAGCTTGAAACCCAGGAAAGCTAGTCATCAGCATCAGGTCCCACATTGGCTTGGATCTAGCCACCAAATAAAACTTAGCCAAGGCCCAACCCATTTACAAAATGTATGCATATTTTGTGTTAACATCTCAGACTGAGACAATCCTTTATATAGGCTCAAGATTGATAATATGCTATGGGAAGGGAGGGGAACGGAATGGGATACATCATACAATTTCAACAGTTCGGATACTCAGCAGGTGAGCCCCAAGGCGAGTTTCACACATCCCACTCGGGCATACAGACTCATCCAATAAGTAGTTTATCGTCCTGAGTCCTGACGACCTGACGTGGGTCAATGGAGACTTTTATCAGTTCTGCGTGTACAGTTGGAGAGACACTTTGAGAACATTGCACTCTTTTTTGTGTTTGAAATTTGAACGAGCATTATCAATGTCTGGATAATAGCCTTTTGGCGTGCACAAAAGGATGGCCCACCCTAACTGACATCAGGTCGGTGATGTGATGTCCCATCATACTGAAAAGTTCCATACTGGAAAAGTTCCATTCACGGTAAGGGCCAATTAGAAGTGTGTATGCATGAATGTATACATTTGGAAGGAAATGTCAACAAAAGTATCAGCCTGATCATCCTAGCACTTGTTTGAGTAGCTAAAAATTCAGTAATCTTTAAATAATAAATTCTCATAGGTTGTTCATTCCAACTCCAATACTAGATCAAGTTTAATGAGACTAAAATCTGATCTAGTACGAGATCATTGAGGATGAATGCATGAAAGGATCTGCATTGATCAAGAGTAGACGCAAGTGTGCCTCTCAAAGTTAGACCATGAACATCCCTGGCATATCTGTATGTGTTTTGGTATCGGTATCGGTATTGGTATTGGTACGGCATGATCATATCTATTTTAAGGAATATAACTACATGATAATGATACTAAATTTAGTAGACACAAAAAACTCAGGGGCGGATCATATTATGGCCTAGCAGGCCTGCCATTGCTCTTTTTTTTTCCTAAAACCTAGACCCATTTGACCAATTCTTACTCAATATTTCATCATTTCATCTACGTCTGTGGATGGGTAAGATTCAAGGCAAAATTAGTTTGTGTTCCGATCCAAATATGCCTACAAATGAGGTGTTTGTGCCCAAGTCCAAGTCACACGAACTATTGTGTGGGGTATTTTCAAGATACCAAGATTATACTAGCTTCGGTAAGGGTACCAGCTAAGCATATCTCGGTTTCGGCCATGCGCACCTCAGCAACAGTGCCAGAGCGCCAACCGAGATCAAGGTCATTCCTGACCTCGACAACATATCTTGGCCTCGGTCACGCATCTCGGCAATAGTGCCAGAATACTAGCTGAGACGGGCACTGACGGCTGTACTTCTATGGGTGCTCAATCACGTTATAGAACTTGTAATAAAGCAAGGGCAAGCATAAGTGGGGCTGAGAAGACATTTTTGCCGCCCATGATCCCTGACAGAACGGCATCCAGCGGCTACGTTTACATCAAGGTAAGATCCCAGGCAAAGTCCGATGGGACCCCTGCTAAGAAGTCAACAGGATATGGCCCGATATGACTGTCATTTACTGAAAAGTGGGCTGATGGGACTGTACCTCTCAAATATCAGATCAAATCACGTGGCTCACCATCCAAAGTCAGCATTCTTCTCCTATAAATAAAAAAGCTGACTTCATAACAGGTACACACAACACATGCATACATATGAGAGATAACACCTATTGCACCAAAACCCTCTTACTCTTCTTCTCCATCCTTTGCTTAGTTACAAAACTGACTTAGGCATCGAACAATTACATAACTTAGTTACAGTCAGGGTCTTTAACTGCTTTTCTCTTCTCCTCTTTCAGATTTCAGGCATTCCATTTTCATAAAGGAGTACTAAACTCATTCCAAGTCCGTATTAATTTAGACACTTACAAGTATGGCATTCCATCTTCATAAAGGAGTACTAAACTCATTCCAAATCCGTATTAATTTAGACACTTACAAGCATGGTTTAAAAAATTGGCCGGTACCCGGTTCGTATCGGCCGATACGAACCGGTATCGGCCAACACCGAACCGATATCTCGCTGAGATATCGGTATCGGCGATACCAGGCTTCAAATCACCAATATCTCGCGAGATATCGGCCGATACGAAGTAAATATCGGCCGTGATGATATATCGGCCGATATTTTCAAAATATCGGCCGATCTCCTTTTTTTTTTTCAAAATATCGACCGATGCTCGACCCCCGCCGGGGGATACCCCCGGACCCCCTCTGTGAAGCTCATGTTTTAGAGAAGTGGCAATCAATAAGACAAAATGATCATATTTGACCATGATAGGTAGGACTCTTTTGCTAATTGTCATTTTTTTTTTTTTTTTGTGCTTGAGTATCTATTATTATCATAAGCTGCTAGATATGATATTAAACCTATTTAATTATGTTTGGAATGATATAGTAGTAAAGATTGTATAATACTCTAATTCATGAACCAAAAGGCTTTATATTGAGTATTTGAGTTAGATTCGATATTACTTACTTATTTTTCCCTAGATCTAGTATTTTAAAGTGTAGATATAAATTTTTTTATTTCCAAAATTTGGGGCTTTCTTGAAATCAATTACATTTTTTCACATTAGTGTTCAAATGCATTGATAATGGGTTAGTTTAAAATAGATCTATACTTTTGGAACAAAAAAATATGAGTTTTTGCCAAAAATTGTGGTTGCATTATGTTAAATTTATGATATTTCATCTTATTGATATGAGCATCAATAATGGTTGCATTATATAAAATACTGGAGAATAAAGCGAACAGCGACACAGACAGGACTCATAACTTAAGGTGACCGAAATTTTGATTTATTGTTGTTACTAATGGAAAAAAATATTGTTTTCCAACATTTTCTAATATTCTGGATTTTTTAAATATTTTTGTGAATTTTTTTGAATTAAAAAAAAATTCACACCGCGACGACCGCGACGGACCGATATCCGCGACGATATCCGCGACGTATCGGTTTTTTGGTCCGACCGATACCACGACCGATATCGAGATTTTAAACCATGCTTACAAGTATAGAAATTGGATCCGAGTTCTCCCGTTAAAAGCATAGTTACTAGATCGATGCTTTATCGATCTAGTCTGGCTGACCTAATGCATGGCTAGCCCTATCTGAATCGTCCCAGATTCAAGCCAGATCTAGGGCTCAATTAGGCCCACTGACAACCCTGATATGACAATATGCAACAGTTTGAATCATCCTCCTTCAGAAGTAGTTGAGAGGGACCACATGTGAGAGGGCCCAGGAGAATGGGACATCGTTTCGCTGCCTCTCTATATCGGATCAATTGTTGAGGATATACTTTTTGATAGGGGTGTTCATGGGCTGGGTTAGGCCGGGCTGAGGTATTTTCGGACTTCATCTGACTTCTAAAACATATGTCCATGCCCAGCCCAACTCAACCCAACCCCAAATTTGCCCTTGAGTGGCTGGTCAAAGCCCGACCCATCTGAAAATTAGTAAACTTCGGCCCAGCCCGAGTTTACTTTATAAAACTCAAATTGTTTTTTTTTTTTTTTTTATTGTATCATTCTAACTTCTAAGTAGTAGCTCTAACACACATGTTTCTAAGTAGTAGCTCAAGTGGTGGTAACACACATGTTTCTAAGTAGTAGCTCAAGTGGTGGTCAACTTTGAGATTGAGTGTCTTCGACTCCCCTTTCCAACATATTCTATTGATATTTTTATATTCAGGCTGGGCCAGTCTTGGGATCTCTATCATTGAACCCAGGCCCGGACAATCTATTAAACAAGCCTAAATAAAATGTCCGAGCTTGGCCCGAGTACGAAAACCTTTGGCCCAAGCACTACCTAAAGTCGGTTGTGCCCTGGCCGGGCTCGGTCTGACCCGATCCTTATTGGTGTTTATGACCCTTATCTAAGGATGTAAATGGATCCCTGATTCTCCGATTACCTGGAGGTTCCGACCCGTTAAAAACCGGGTCTGGGTCCTTATTTAGGCCCCGATGAGTAAATGGGTTCAGGTCCGGTTCCACCTTGGTTTGGACCCGTGGACCTGAAACCCGACATATTACCTCATTTTTTTAAAATATCTCCTAAAAATCATATTTTTTTAGTATCATTCTCTACCCAAACCCGGACACGGATCCAGGCCCGTCCCATATATGGTTCTAGTTCCGGTTCCGGAGCCAAGAACCCGGTTACGGGTCCACCTTCTCCTTAACGGTTCTGGTTCCGGTTCCGGGTCCACCATGGACCCGGACCGGAACGAACCCGTCTACAACCCTACCCATATCCTTAGATGTCATGTGCGAGCTTTTGGGTGTACACAGCATAGGGGCTTTTATTGGAATAAAACCTTTAAATTTGATTAAGAAATGACAAAAGGCCAAAATAATTCATAATGACGGCAGAGTGCCTCCATTCAATGATATCACAGGATAACTAAATATTCCATGATGTCACCAAACAACTCAGCATGCAAATCTCACCAAAAAATTGACATTTTACAATATCATGGAATAGCCAGACATTATGTGATATCGTAGGCTTAGAGAGAATTTGTCAAAAAATAAAAAAATAAAAAATTGACGGAAGCCCTCCACCGTCATTATGAATGTTTGGACCCTCCGTTGTATTTTCTCAAGTTTAGTTGGGGGGGGGGGGGGGGGGGGGGGGGGGGGGGGGGGTGTGGTTTCCATAAAAAATTCCCATAATATATCATGTTATACATTATATATCATTTGGGCTTAAACCCAAGCTCTAACTTTGGCTACATTGTTATTATGAAGAGGGTTTTTTTTTTTTTTTTTTTTACATAGAGAAGCCGGGTAAAAGCCCAGTGGCCCCCAGGTGGTAGCACTAATAGACTCAACCTTCGGTTCATAAAAATGGAGGAACTGAGGAACGATACCAGGACCTTTTGCTCCGGAAGAGAGAGGAACCGTGGTCCTGACTACTCGACCAAGAGTTACACCCTTAAAAAGGTCGCGAAAATTCCTAATTAACCACTCTAAGCAAACCATGGTGTTAAGAATTGCTTCGGAAGTGCTATTCAATATCTTTGCATTGCATTCAACCCATGTAAGTTCTTTTAACAAAAAAAAAAAAAAAGTTGTTGGTTAGAGTGAGTCAGACTGTGTGGGGGTGGGTTTGAGATTGTGACTAGGTTTTGCTACCCTTATCTATCATAACATTTATCTTTGAGGATTTTACCGGAAAGATCCCTTTAGAGTTGTTGTAGATTAAAAAGGCTCCAAAACACATGTATCCACCATAGTGGACCTATGAGCCCTTATTATTATTATTATTATTATTTTTTTTTTATTATTATCATCATTATTATTATTGTGGAATCTAAGCTGGGTGGCGATATCACCACTCGTCTTTAACTAGAATACAAAATCTCATTATTTTCCTCATCCCTCTTTCCAGTGGCGGGCTTAGGATTTTTGTCTGAGGAGGGCTGACGATAGTCAATTAAAATGCCAAATATTGACCCACAAAACCCATAAACCCAAAGCATGATTAGCACATCAAATCCTTAATTCCTATCATGTTTTTACACCTTTGAACGTGAGAAACACTGCATGGTTCCTGAATTAATCTTCTATTATCATGAATAAACACTCATCAACTCAATAGAGAACCTAAATCAACATTAAAAGCATACATTCTACCGAATAAAAATAGAACTGCTACAATGAACATGCTTTTTTTTTTAACACAGTTGAGGTTAAAAATGGTATTAAATGCGTTCAATAAGTAAAAGTTCATACAATTGATAATTAATTACTAGCATGACAGAGGAGCAGCAAGGGTCTAGATCACAACTTCAATAGAATTAGAAATTGGGCAGTGGTCGATCGTGCAATCATCCACTGCATGCAATCCAACAAGGTTGGCCATTACAACTAGCCCATACGAGCAGTCAATCCACTTTTTAGGTCTATTTCTTCTCATTTCACATGGAGCTGTGAGCATCGATCTTTCCTTGAATGGGGTTTGACAAAAGACATTCAATTAGGGGGCAAAGGGTCACATAAAAGAGGAAAATTCTTGTATACATGGTGCTTGGAGTCATCTGCTCATATATACCCTACCCCAGAGGGGGACGGCAGCAGTGCGCCGATGCCAATGTTGGAGACGGAGACCGACTTGAGGGTTTCTTCCTATTGAGGGACGTTTTTAGAGAGGGAGAAAGAGGCTAAGAATCTGAAATTTATGTTGATTTCTACCTGAGCTAGAGAAGGAGAAGGTGCTCGATGAGTTCTTTAAGTGGGGGCCGGGCCAGACACCCCTCATGGGCTATCTTCAAGTTGGGTTATTGGGCTATTTACGTGGGGGCGGGGCCAACAACCCCTCATAGCCCTCATGGGCTTGGCAGAAGCCTCCAGTTCCCTATACCTATACCTGTTTCTCCAACAACCTAAACAAACTCATCTGAACACATTCATCTTTTTATTAATAAAACTTCACCCCCATAGAACTCACCTTCTCTCTCTCTCGTCTTTTCCTTGTTTGTTTTTTTCTTTTTCTTTTTATTTACTCCTTCATTATCTCTCTTTGCAATCCGCCTTTCTCAACATCCATTTCTCATCTCCTTGCACAAACAATGTTCATTTCCAAACCACCTCCCCACATCATCATCTCATCCCATTCCCTTTACACGCATCCCCCTTCCCCACCAATCCAACTCAATGCACCTAAACTAGCCACATACTCGCACCAAGACCCATCTCTTATGTCTTCTTTTCACCATCATCTTTAACTTTACACGTTATCACCATCCCACCTCTTATCATTAAGCAACCACCATCTAGAAGAATTAAGAAAGAATTTTTTAATCTTATTTAGGCGGTGATATCACAACTAAACTGTTAAGAAGAAGAAACGAGAGGATATATATTGCTGCTCATGTATATTGTCGTATACAGAATGATATCGCCACTGTTTGCGTTTTGGAAAAATCATAATTTTGGGTTTCTGCCATCTGGTTTTTGAAGCGATTTTGTAGATCTAGGATAACGGGGTTGGAATGGGCGGAGATCTTTGATTGCAGTAGATCTGTTGAAGAGAGCTTTTGTGCAGAACAATGATGGTACGGCAGAGTGGTTCTATGGTGATGTGATGGTGTCGAACGATGGTGGCAGTGCAGGACATGGTCTGCCTTTTGGTCAAGTGCGGGGTGGTTTTGGGTGATTTATGGTTCTAATGAAGAGAGTTTCTAGTGCAGGACAATTTTATTGTGGCAGGCTTGAGTGCTGGCTAGTGATGAGTATGGATATGGATGATGAGTATGGATATGCATGGATGAGAATGAGATGTTTTAGTTGACAGGCTGCACCTGCACCTAAGTCCAAGATTGTCGTGATCACCAAATCACGAGAAAAATATTCTACAGATGGGGGGCTAATTAGTTAACAGAGGTAGAAGGAGTTGAAAGGAGGAGGAGGAGGAGGAAGAATAAGAAAATTAGAGTGGGGATATCTCCATTCTTATATAAGGTGAGTGGGGATATCGTCGCTCAATAAAAAAAAATGAAAAAAAGGCTCTTGGGACGACTACAGTGGATAGATATGTTTAAAAGAGATTTTTTCGACAAATTCCTCAATCTCTCTCTTCCTAATGCCCTGTTTCTTTTCTGAAATTCCGGACATGAACCCAATATTTCTTTGTAAGAATTTCTGGCATTCTAAAATCCCAGCATTTACAAATGCCAAAAAACATGCATTTCCAAAAGCCACCTCCCCATCTAGATTTCCAAAAGCCCACCATTGCAAGAATTCCGAGAGAGCTCTCCAATACTCAACGGTCATGACGGATCTTGATTTTCCGGCCACGGCAAGGAGAAAGAAGGCCAGTTTATTCTTCTTCTAAGCTTTGAGATGATTGTTGTGATTTTTCCCCCCTCTTTTCTCTTCTATTTTGGTGTTTTTTTTAGAGGGTTTGATGGAGGGGTCTCGGTGGTTCATTAACAAGAAGTAGGAAGGAAACAGAATGAAAGAAAGAAAGGAAAAGAGAAAGAAAGTAAGAGAGAGAATGAAATGGGTGGTCCATGATGGCAGCAAGGAGGGAGAAATAGGGAATGAAAGAGAAAAACAGAGAAAGGGAAATGGGGAAAATTGAGAGAGATGGACAGGTGGGTTATGTGGTGACTAGTGGTGGCACAGGTGGTCGCCAACGGTGACGGTGTCGGCGGTGACGAAATGGGTCGGAGATGGTGGGGCAGCAAGTGAGGTGAGGATAGGGAGTGGAGAACGAGAGAGATGAAGGAGAGGGGGTTGCTGTGTGGAGTGGAATGAATGAGGGGGTTTGTGAAATTTGGGATGGGAAAGTGAAATGGGGTGGGGTGGGGGAGTTTTGCACATGGATAAAGGGGGTGGGGTATGATGAGAATGAGATGGGGAGGTGGGGTTCACATGGGATAAAGGTGGGGACTATGGACATGAAAATGGAGAATGATGACAGCGATGAAACTAGATCTGGTTATGGTTTGCATAGATTATGTTTTTTTTCTTTTTTGCTTCTTGAATTGTGAAAGTGGGCCCAACATTGAGTCCTACATCTTATCATTAGTATTAAACACATTTGCGTATTGAGTTGTAAAAATACATTGATGGGTTAAATTGGTATATAAACAATGCATAAAGGAGTAAAATTCTAGTCAGAAATCTGTTTAGTTATGAAATAAGAAATTCAGGAAATTTAGAAATTCAGGAATTTAGGCATAAATGAAATAGGGAATTCAGAAATGACAGGATTCAGTTGCATTTCAGAATTCCAGCATTTCAAAATCCCAATCAGCTACCAGACATGAATTCCAGAAATTATAGGAAAGAAACATGCCCTAAATGTCCTTTCCAAGGTATGATAGCAAAATGGTTGCATCAGAGTCGACTATAAAAGCAACATCCATGGATAAAACTTGCCCTATCAAACCTTACTATTTTTATTCTTTTTGGTAAAGACAAATTTTACTCTTATCTCCTACAAAGGATCAATCACTCAACAAGTCAGTCAAATGGCTTTTAGCTTGCACATTTTGGTTTCAGTCTCCCATGGGAGTCCTACATGGCAACTCTATAGGATCAAACTTTTTCTTTTCCCACACAGTCAATATTTTTAAAAAAGAAAACCCCATGAGATTACCTTTTTGCCCCCATCTCAAATCCCTTTCTCTCCCCCACCTCCCCCTTCACCTTGGCTCAGACTCCAGCCAAGACGGCGGCTGCCAACCCCTCTCCTCTCCTCCCATTCTCTCTCTTTCTCTCCCTCCCCACTGTTTCCTCTCTCTTTCCCTCCCTTTCCCTCCCCACTGTTTTCTCTCTCTCTCTCTCTCTCTTCCTCCTTTCTCTCCCCCCACCTCCCCTTCACCTCCGGCCTGGATCTGGCAGCTTCACCGTCTTCTCGTACTCCTCCGTTGAGATGGGCCGAACTTGACTTGGCAGGCTATGAGGCCGTGCATCTCCAGCTCGATCTCGAGGCCAGGTCGGAGGTGAAGGGGAGGTGGGGGAGAGAAAGGGAGGAGAAGAGAGAGAAAATAGTGGGGAGAGAAAGGGAGGAAGAGAGAGGAAGAGAGGAAGGAAGAGAAGGGGGAGAGGGGTCGGCCGCCGCCGTCCAGGCCGGAGCTGTAGGTGAAGGGGGAGGTGGGGGAGAGAAAGGGATGAGGAGAGAGAGAAAACATGGAGAGGGAAAAGGAGGAAGAGAGAGAGAGAGAGGAAACAATGGGGAGGGAAAGGAAGAGGGAAGAAAGGAGGGAGAGAAGGGGGAGAGGGAGCCAGAAGTGAAGGGTGAGGTGGGGGAGAGAAAGGGAGGAGGGTAGGCAAAAAGGTAATTTCATAGGTTTTTATTTTTTTAACAAAAATAAGTGTGGAAAGAGTTATTTTCTATGTGCCAATAGAATGACTTTAGAGAGCTTCTAAATACACAAGGAATTTTGCCTTCCACACACAGTTGGAATTTTTTTTAAAACAATCCCCAAAATGCCCCCACCTCCTTCCCCCCCAACACCGACTCCCCTTCCACACCATCCCGGCCGGCCTCCCCCACCACCGACTCCCTTTCTACACCATCCCGGCCGGCCTCACCCCCCTCTTACTCCCTCCTCCTCTATTGTCTATCCCTTCCTCTTTTTCTCTCCCTCCCACCGGTTCCCTCCACCTGCCCAGTCACCGGATCTACAGATAGATTTTAGAGTTCTTCTTCTTCGTTTGATGTTTCAGGCTATAGTATCTGGTTGAGACTGGATATCTTAGATCTCGATGAAATGTTGGTCAGGATGCGAAGACGGCTTCTCACCCCGGCAGCAGACATTAGTGATCTCCGCCACCCATTTCCCCCCACTTCCAAATGCTTCATCCAGATCATTTTTTCAAAAGATCTAGGATTAGGGATTCAAATTCGTCCAGATCCTAGATCTCTTTTTTGGTTCCTTAATCTCCGCCACCCATTTCTCCCCACTTCCTCTTTCGCATGCCCCTGTACGGATTCTCCCCCAACGATAGTGTATGTGGAGGGTAGAGGGAGAGGGGCGGAGGTGGGGATGTGGGCGGAGGGGATGGTGTGGAAGGGGAGTGGTGTTGGGGGGAAGGAGGTGGGGGTATTTTGAGGATTGTTTAAAAAAAAATCCACACGTGTGTGGAAGGAAAAATTCCTTGTGTATTTAGAAGGAGGGGCTCTATTGGCACCACGAAAATCTCTCTTCCCACCACAAAAAAAAAAAGATTTTCCTAAACTACCCCCTCCCCTCCTCCTCCCTCCTCCTCTCCCCCCCCCCCCCCCACCACACACACAAGTCTCCAGCGGGGAGGGAGCTCCGGCCGGCTGGCCGGTCTCCCACCCCCTCTCCCTCTTTCTCCCTCCCTCCCCTTCCATTTTCTTTCTCTCTTCTCCCTCTCCTTCCCTCTCCTTCCCTCCCCTACTCCCCCTCCCCCTCCCAGTCGCCGGCGAGAGGAGGAGGGCGAGGGAAGGAGAGGGAAGGAGAGGGAGAAGAGAGAAAGAAAATAGAAGGGGAGGGAGGAAGAAAGAGGGAGAGGGGGAGGGAGACCGGCCAGCCGGCCGGGGCTCCCTCCCAACCGGAGATGGGGGGTGGGGGGAGATGAGGGAAGAGGGTGGAGGGTGGGAGAGGTAGTTTAGAAAAAATTATTTATTTTATCTTCTAATACGGTGGGGAGAGAAAATTTTATGGTGCCAATAGTACTCCCCATTTAGAAGCACTCGTGACTTTATTTTATAAGTGCTGCTATTGGCACTCAAAGTTTATCTTTTCCCACACAATTCCTCTCCACACACATTACTAAAATTTAAAAATGAATGTATTTCTTTCCACACACATCAAAAGTTCCTAAACTGACCTTATATTCATTCCCCTCTTTTTCTTCCCACACACATCTTCTTCTTGTTCTTCCCACACACAAACCAAAAGGGACTTCCACTCCACCGACTGGATCCATTTTTCGGCGATTCTCCGGCGAGCCACCGGTGTTCCTATTCCTCTAGACATCATTCTCTTCCAAAGGTAAATGGATCCTTCCAACATTACTATTTCTTCTTCTTTCCTATCTATTCTTTAGCATTTTTTTTCATCTTAGATTACTTATTTTTCCATGAAAACTTGTTATTAGGATAGATTTTCATTCAATATAAGTTTTGACAAACAATGTTACTGTTTTGTACGAGTTTTGGGTTGCATTTGATCCACCATCGTCGCGGTTTTAGGTTCAGAAATCGCGATTGTTCGGCTCTGGTTGACCGAACGGGTTGCAAATGTTCAGACACTAACGTCCGAACAAATTGGTTTTGTTCGGACCTGAGTGTCTGAACATATTACTTTTGTTCGGGCACTCAGGTCCGAACAAAACCAATTTGTTCGGACACTCAGGTCCGAACATATAGAGATCTAGCAGTCAAATAAAATTTTTTTCTTTCGTATTTTAGAAATGGACCGGCCAAGCTCTTCTCGGGTGCGACCTACTGCTTCAAATAGGAAGCGACATCAGATAGTAGAAGATGTTGTAGAAGACCCAGAGGTTTCTGAGGAAGAGGAAGAACAACAACAAGAGATGGAAGATCAACCAACTCTGGGGCCACAAGATAGGTCCTTATTGACCAGCTTTGATACACATATAGTTGGGTACATTTGGATTGGACATGTGTGTTTCACTTGTTTCATATGAAAGTTTTATTCATTTGTTAATTTATTTAATTATGTATTAATGGTTGAATGCAGGATCGAGGCCCACTGAAATGTCTAAGACATGGGCAGAAAGTGCCTTTGTGGCAACTGAATGAGTCTGATAGGTTTAGGGATTTAGTCTCGAGGTCCGGATTGGCTCTAGTAGTGACTGCATCTTACCGCTCCGTCAATAAGATTACTGTATCTGGTTTTGTGGAAAGGTGGCAACCTGAGACGAACACCTTTCATATGCCTTTTGGTGAGATGACCATCACCTTAGATGATGTTGCATCTATCCTAGGCATCCCAGTGATTGGGCGGACGGTTTCTTATAATGAAAGAATGTCATATGAAGAAGCTCAAGCACTCCTTGTTGATGCACTAGGAGTAGAACCGGTAGAAGCACATGACGAGTTGATACAAGTGCGGGGCCAATCAGTTGATTGGAGTGGTTACGGGAAAGGTTTGCCAGTTTGTCTGACGATGATGGGGATGAGATGATAGACTCTGCAGTAAGAGCTTACCTTCTGTACTTATTGGGTTGTACCTTGTTTACTGACAAGAGTGGCACACGGGTGCCGATCATTTTCCTTACAAAACTCGTGGATGTGGAGGCCATACGTTCATATGCATGGGGTGCTGCTGCACTAGCATACTTATACAGGCAGTTGGGGTTAGCAAGCAGGCATGAAGTGAAACAAATAGCCGGCTATTTGACGCTACTAGAAGCTTGGGTGTACGAACACTTCGAAAGTTTGGCTCCAACTCCAAACTTACTCTATCAAGTCATTCAGCCCCGGGTTCATCGTTGGTTTCCTCGTAGAGAGTCTGCTCCTTTACAAAGCATACGAGAGAGAATTGATGTCATGAGTGCTGATCAGGTAATTAACTTGATGTTTCTTTTAAATAGTGTATCGGATTAACTTTTTATTTTCTATTATATACTTTCATATCTTACGATTGGACTAACTACTTTCAGGTGACTTGGGACCCATATCGTGATGTTAGACAATATCATCCTTTCAATGAAGTTGCATACTACTGTGGGTGCATCAAATGTATGGATGTTGTTGAGCCTTATCACCCAGATAGGGTGCTCAAACAGTTTGGGAGAGTTCAGACGATTCCTCCACCGCCATTAGCCCCTATTCGTGCTACGCGAGGTCCGACTGCCCGTGACTATCAAATCGCATATCAATATATCAATCAAGTTTGGGAAGGATGGCCTAATCACCTACTATCTGCATTGAATCGTAGTCAACCAGTTAGGCGTCCTGCAGATTGCGTTCCCGGGTATATGGATTGGTATGCACGAGTATCGTGGAGGATATTACAACACCCAAACTTTCATTCTAATTTCGCGCCCCGTCCCGAAGAAAATGAGCCAAGTGGTAGCGGTATGATTGACTATCAGCAGCGTAATTCGGATGCACTGATCATACTTGATGAGGTTACAGGAAGAGGTGAAGACCATTGGGTTGAAGACCCGCGGGGATTATATACCCATGTGAATCAGTTGGCACATGTGTTACGGGGAGTTTCAATTGAGGATGCTCAACGAACCTTTCGACATTCCCACATGAGTTCACAAACTTACAGTCGCACTAGGACTAGGAGGGGAAGGGACAGTTGAAGAAATGTAAACAGTTGTTATAATTGACGAAAAACAAAAAAACATTGTAATATATTTTTTTCAAGTACTAACATGGTTATTTTAAGACGATGTTCTTGTGTAATTTGAATATGGATGTACTTGCTGTCAAATGTGTTTTAGTTATTTGATGTTATCTTTAATTACTTTGGATAGTGCTTGATTTTTTATGTACATGTTGAAATATTTTCATTATATACTGTCAAAGTAGGATAACTGAACCTCCGTTCGGATACACAGGTCCGAACAAAGCGTTTTTGTTCGGAAACTCAGGTCCGAACATATGCATGATGTTCGGATCTTCAGTGCCGAACATATCCATGATGTTCGGTCACTCAGAACCGAACTATATGGATATGTTCGGCACTGTGTATCCGAACGGTATTACAGTTACGAATTTAACTTTTTTTAATGAGTCTGCATTCAATTAATAAGCACGGACTCAACCACATTCAACATAAAAAAGCTTATTTTAATAGAATGCACAAAAAAAAAAAAAAACATCATCAACTTCATTAAATGATTAAAAGAACATTCCGATACAGAAACATAAAGGAATTGTGTCCAATTACATTCAATCCAAATCAATTGTCTCTGCTATTGATACATCTGGAGTTACGAGCTCTTTGAATTGAACAATCCGCTCCCTATATGGAGTCTCCTATCCATCCGCACAAGGATAATGAAACTGTTTCCACTTATTTGCAATAGGCGGAGTTGGATGACCAGGTATTAAAAATAATTGTACAAAATGATTCCCATTAACAAAATCGATTGTTCTCTCGTTCCGAGAAGGCATTGGCACCGGCATAGATCGCAAAGGCAGGAAAGTCAGGCATTGTTCTCTGCTCAAATGATATAACACCAAATTATAACGTGATGCTATGAGATGTCCCATGTCAGGCATAGTCATCCAATAGTCTATCAATGGGTTGTCATCCATGCATGATAATGTTTCAACCAATTCCTCAACTCTTTCCTCCACTCCATATAATTGTCTGTAGTAGTCTACATGTGCAAGCAGCTTCTGTAATAAATCTCTTCTGACTTGTCTCCATTCATCCTCGGGTAGGCCTACCAATCCAGCGATTGCTCTGAATCCACAATTACCATCAGCTGTAACATCCTTTACAACCTTAATGTAAGGTCTCAACCCTATGGGAAATGAGTCCACATAATTACTGATGTTCTTTGACCTTGTACGAATCGCCCTTATCTTCTCGTTTCTCTTTGGTTTGAATCCCAATTGTCCTTTATTTTTAACATCTTTCACTGCAACTGATTTAGGAGAGTAGCTATCCTGTGCAGACGGTACCAATTCAAAAGCGCTTGGATCTCGTCGAGTTGATGTGTCAGCTTTCATACTTGGTCTGCCTCTTGTTCTTGATATCACATCGGGTTCAATCAAATGAGTGCTGTCTGGCATAGATAGCTCCCGTATCTTCTTTAGAAGTTGCAATTTTCTAGTGGAATCATACTCATTGAACCGTTTTTCAAGTAACTCCAAATCTGCCTTGCAATCCAAACCCATAGAAGAACTCGTCATCGACGAAGCAGTTGGCAACATATCAAGCTTCTTCCAATGCTGATGTACACAGCTTAGAGGAATAGGCCGCCCTTGACTGATATATTCTGCAATCTCATGCGCACAGGGTAATCCATGTGTGCGTCGAATAACACAACCACACACACTGGCGTCAATTCCAACTAGATTAGCTCTCTTGGTTTCTGTTAAAATTTTCTCAAGTGCATTTTTAGAAACATTACCACGAAGATCTTTGTATTCTGCCGGCTTGAAATTATGTTGCACAACTGTCTTACTTTTCTCAAATGAAGCTTTGATATTGGTATGCTGCAACTCAAGCAAATTATGGATTTTAGACCAAACTGCTTCAAAATTTTCTTGACTTGAACCAAGCTGTCTTTTGAGTTGTGCATGTGAACTCTCGGCCCTGCATTGGATTATTAAGAGGTTGTTAGTCTTATTAATTAATAAGCATAAATCAAATAAAGTAATTTTTTTAAAAATTACCTGTTCGAGGTAGTATTCCCAAAATGGACACAATTGTCTGTCCATGCGGAGACAAATCTCTCCTTGTAAACATCTAACCAACTACCTTTCAAGTAATTGAGTGCATCAGGGTACGTGCTGAATTCATTATTTAGCTTACTGAGTTGTTCACCAAACTCATCTTCTGTGGATGAAGACACCAACATATTCCAGCTCAAAATAAACCTGTCCCATTTTTCTTTCGTTTTGAACAATTTCTTGCATCTCGCCAATACGTTTTTATTAATGTGCCATTTGCATAATAAATGAGTAGCACCAGGGAATATTCTGTTAATGGCGTTCATGAGTGACAATTCTCTATCCGTCACAATGACATCAGGAAGAATACCATCGCCAATAATAGAACGCAATACACCTAGTGCCCATGCATAATTTTCTTCACGTTCAGCATGAAGGTATGCAAAGCATACTGAAAAAGTCATGTCTGTGGATGTGACTCCAACAATCTCCAGAAGAGGCATGCGATAACGATTGGTCTTGTAAGTACACTCCATTATCAAGACATGTGGAAATGCACGCAACAAATCTATATTTTTTGGGTGCGTCCAAAACAAGTCAGTTACAATCTCGCTATCTTCACCATTCTTATGCCATTCTATGTAATCATGCTCTGCCAACTTTCCAAGTAGTTGTTGCATCTGACTTCTTCCACCCCGCTCATTAACTTTATATCTGTAGCGTGCATTGTATATGGTCTTCATTGTGGTTACGTTTAATTCACTTCTTTGTCTCAACGTAACCAAAATTTCTTTTGGTCTAACCATGCTCTTCGACATGTCAACCAGCAACTTTGTTTCCTCCTCTGATAATCTTCCTGCAAATGAATGCCCTTCTAAATATTCCGTGGCCAAATGGTTATGCACACCACATATGACCTCCAACATCCAATTATCATTTGAGTCTAACTTTTTACCCTTTAGTGCGAAAGGACATCCACATTTCTTTGAACCGGTTTGTTTGATCCTCTTTCGCTTTTGGCACTCTTCTTGTTTATATTGTCCATTTCTCTCACAAGCAAGGAGTACTCTCGCTTTGACACCCACTCGAGCAGCATTTGAAACCTTTATCACGATAACAAACCCATTTTTCCTTCCTACTCCATGAGCCCAACTGATCAACGAATCGCGGCTGTGAAATATCTACAATAAATAAACAAATTAAATACGAATTTAGTAATAAGTAAATGTAACTTGAATAACAAATCCTACATATGTTGGTCTTACCTCTTGAGTTATAAACTCACTGGTATAATCCACGACAAAGTCCGATCCAACCTGACTTTCTTGCGTAGAGACCTGCATAATATATTAATTAAATATCAGTGTCCGGATATTTAATTCCGAACATATAGCATATGTTCGGAATCTCAGGACCGAACATATGCTATATGTTCGGAAGTGTACGACCGAACATATAGCATATGTTCGGTTGTATAGGTCCGAACATATGTCATATGTTCGGTCCTATACGTCCGAACATATGCTATATGTTCGGTTCTGAAATACCGTACATATCGGGAGGTACGAAGTTTCAGGCGAGATGAAGAATTTTCAAAAGATACAAAAATGAAAAAAAAATATCAATGAAACATACCTTTCCACTACTGCTTTGATTAAAAGGCACCATTTGATTGTTGTTTTCATCCATCTCTTCCTTCATTGCACAATCAAATGGAGGAATGTGAATGAAAGATGAGTTGCAAAAGAAAATGAAGGAAGTGGAGAGTGAGATATGATGCCCAGAAAAAATAAAATGCAAGTGATTGAAGATGACTTGCCTAAGGAAGATGGAGGAAGTGGAGAGTGAGAAGTGGAGAGTGAGGTGGGAGAAGCTCTTTAGGGAAGAAGAATAGAGATTGTGTGTGAAAAGAAAATTTGATTTGAGTTTTTGTTGGATAATGGTTACTTTAGTAATTTCATAAAGGGGTACAAATGTAATAAGAAAAAATAAAAAATCCTTATGTTTGAAAAGAAAATTTTTGTGTGCCAATAGCAGCACTCTATTTTATAGATAGAGGAGATCCCCACTCGGCCCTTGAGTGCGCTCCAGCAGGTGGAAATTCCACCCAGCATTAACATAATCTTCTACCGACATGTAAAGGTATCGCTTTTGCTTGCCAGGTAAGTAAACTGGCACCAGATATAGGGCCCATTAATGCCCACCCGTGCCTAACCTAAGTCTAGGCCTGGGTTTGAACCCTATATACAGACCCATGTGCTATTCCAAGGCCTAGCTTTCCATTGCAATTATTATTGTGAAAGCCTTAATTTGATGACCTCTATTTTAATTTTGATCTGTCAATTTAGATTTAAACCATTTTTTAATTTTGACTTTATTTGTAGCTTGCAAGATTTTGATTGGTATTAGAGCCCATTGTCAAATACGGATAACATTGGGTTGAATTTGCTACAAGTCGGGCTACTCGGATCCACATTCCACACTGATAAAGGGCTAAAATTTATACATTGTAAAGATTTGAGAATTTAAACCTCTTACTTCTTAAAAAAGCTTTTGAAAGCATACCTAATCCACTACACCACACAAAAAAAATTTATATAGAGATTTGTTAAAAAGATGTCAAAATTACTTATAGAAATTAATCTAATGGTGGGTCTAACAAGAATTGAAGATAAATTTCTCCTAGAAAATCTTATGTGGATATCACACAAATATGTCCCTAGGTTTTAAGTTTTATGCATATGTCAATAACAATAGAAATCTATCTTTAATTATATTTTATGTTTTTTTTTTACTTTTATATTTTATGAATATATCATTGCTGAAAGTTAAAAAAAAAATTCCATTCTTCTAATTTCTGAGACCTATTATTCAATGTAAAGAGTGTATTTTTTTTCTTTTGATTTTGATTTCTACCTTTTATGACTAGTTTTTTATTCCTTTATATATATACATGCTTGTGCTTTAAGCAGGAGTGGTCAAAGTTATTTATTATATATGCTTATTGGCCTGCTCAGTAGACATTAACATAGCGGGGTGTGCGTCTTGCAAATGGGTTGAGCGTGGTCTAGACTTAGCAATGTTTGTTTTATTTACTAGTGAAGTAAGGTAAAGTAAATGTCAAATTAGTTAAATATGTAATAGTTAGGTAAAAGTGAAGTATAATTTTCGGCAAAAAATGCATTTGTTTTCATAATCTAGAGTGAGATGAGAACTCAAGAAGTCATAAGTAAAGGAACTACCTTTTTTTTTCCTATAAGTAAAGGAATTGCTTTATTTGTAGTTTATGAGGTAAAATTAATACTTTGGAGGCTGGTAAAGTAAAAGTAAGACTCATTTTTTTGTGTCAGAAATTAACTTTACTTTCTCACTTGTTGTGACCAATCAAACATAGGGCTGAGTTTACTTCACTAAAGACTTAATTACTTTACTTTTTTGAAAACAAACATTACTAGTCTCATGGGCAACCCGGGCCATGAAAACCACTGGTGCTAACCATCATGCTCGATGGAAAATGGACCACAGAAATGATGAATGACAATTTTATCATGGTTTTTGGTTTCATTAAGGCACTAACATGCGTGGCTGATACGTTGTTGAATTTTGCTTTTGGAAAGAGTGAGCACATGTCCACTTCAAAATGCTCTTTGAAAACTTGCATAGATCAGTCTGTTTTCAAGGGTTGAAACCAGTGTGAAGTAGTGACTAACTGATTTGATTGAAAGGATAGATTAGTCTCTCCTTTTCATTTATACATTGACATAAATAGATTTATGGGATTGGAAGAGACATTTTGAATGAGATTATATATCAAATTTGAAATCGATCTAATGTCTGGAACCTACATTCGTGACCCACAAATTTAATGACTTTTATTAAAGGAAAAATTTTGACCCTCGATCCAACGGTCCAATTCATTTGGATAGGTAAAAATTCAATGGGTCTGGTATACTTAAGGGGGTTCCATGTATGTGGATGGCTCGAATGTATTACAAAGTCAACCCTATTATGTCCCTCATCATAAAATGGTAAGGGATGGATGCACATGAATATTTTTCATATATATATATATATATTTTACAACAAGAGTTCTCTGTTGACAAGACTTCTCCCCCGAGCGCAAAAATAAAATCCACACTTGACGTAAGGAGCAAATCCACAGGTGACAAATAGATTTCCAGTTTGGGTTTTAATTGACGTTGAGTTTGGAATTTTTTTTTTAACAAAATGTCTACTTGGACGGATCCTTGGACCGGTCCCAAGGATCCGTCCAAGTAGCAGGACTCTTTTTTTAAATCATTGTCATCATACATTGTCCCAACTACATGAATTTGATTTCTCCATTTCTATCTCTTCCGAGTCAAGTCCTCGAATATGTTACACTTCTTTAGAACTATTCTTACTTTTTTAAATATTTTTAAATTTTTAAACAACATCTCACACAAGTAAATAAATAAATAGTTCACACTATTTTTCAAAAAATATCATTTTCAAGAAATTACTATCTCGAAAAATTTAACTTATTCCGAATTTGAAGTTTTCTTAAGACCACTATTGAAAATCTTGAAAAATAAATTAACTGTTAAATAGTAAAATAGTCACAGTAAAAAATAAACATATAACACTGTTAAGAATATATATATATTTATAGATTTTCTTATTTTATTTATGTTTTTACTCTCTTTGTGATTTTTTCAATATTATTATTTCTGGTGATAATTAAATAAAAGTGTGATGTTATATCAAAAATACCGTTTCAGGATTATGTGGTGACATTTTTAAAATATCGCTGATATTTTGTGACTTAAATTCATTAAAGTTTTTTTTCCTAATAAAAAAGGTATATTTATAGATTTTCTTATTTTATTTATGTTTTTACTCTCTTTGTGATTTTTTCAATATTATTATTTCTGGTGATAATTAAATAAAAGTGTGATGTTATATCAAAAATACCGTTTCAGGATTATGTGGTGACATTTTTAAAATATCGCTGATATTTTGTGACTTAAATTCATTAAAGTTTTTTTTCCTAATAAAAAAGGTATATTTATAGATTTTCTTATTTTATTTATGTTTTTACTCTCTTTGTGATTTTTTCAATATTATTATTTCTGGTGATAATTAAATAAAAGTGTGATGTTATATCAAAAATACCGTTTCAGGATTATGTGGTGACATTTTTAAAATATCGCTGATATTTTGTGACTTAAATTCATTAAAGTTTTTTTTCCTAATAAAAAAGGCTGATATTCATATCTTTGGGATCTATTTGACCTAAAAGAAAATTGGTTACTATCATGCTAGTGCCTTAGTGGTCAATTGTTTCCTAAGATTTTCCCCAGTTTTCTCATTTGTAGCTATTAGCCTTAATAATTTTAGGTTTTTTTTTTTGTAGAAAATAATTGTTAGGTTGACATGCCCAAGGGTTGAGGCAGGAAAATCTTCTTAGTGGGACATCTTGTAAAAAAAAAAAAAAAAAAAAAAAGCCTAAAAAAATTATTTTTCTTGAAAAAAAAAAAACTTTCTGTAGGAGGCAATTAGAAAGCTAAAACAATGGAATTACCCACGCCGGGGAAGTCATTTGGTTAGAGGATGGAGAATGACACTAACCATACATCCATTTGTAAAACATTTCATGGAAATGCCTGCAGCCAAAAAGAGAAAACAGCCCTAGAACTAGAAGCCCCAACGATACTGTGAAAAAGGAATCTGATGTTCTCTCCTTTCCTTACATATAACTAAGTGGTTCATTCTTTCCATTTATTGCACATTGAATTCTGAATTGTGTTGCGGTTATTCATGGGCCGGTCCGGTACTCCGTACGCTTGGCCCATTCAGTTTTTGGGCCTGGAATTCAGGCCTTTGGTCCATTTCACAGACCTGGAAGTCCGACCCAGACCCGGCCTGTTTGCGAATATATAAAACCAATGTGTTTAATTTATATATTGCGCCAGGACGGACCTTTAAGCAGCCCAACATTCCTAACAGAAAGTTAGGCCCAGCTACAGCCAACGGGTCTAAATATAATGCTCAAATCGAGCCCGTTGAGGGCCCGGGTTGGAGAGTTTTAGAGATGGCCCAGGCCATCAGCAATCCTAGAATTGTGGTCATTAGAATAGAGGCAGAAGGAACCAACAAAAACAAATCTCCATGTAGATCAGGTGGACACCAGCAATCCAATGGCCAGAGCGCATGATCACTCAGGGCAACACCTAATCACCTAATCTAAATCTAGCCTTTGGTTTGATAAGATGAAGGCCCACCTGTGGTTTTTGATTTAATCCAGCTACATGGGATCATATATTCAGATATCTTCTATGTTTTATTTCCTAATGTGGTGTGGAAAGGAAAGATTCGAGAATTGGTATAAATTAAAAGAAGCTGCCTTTTCACATGTCACTGACCACTGTATTCGTGGAAAACAAGTGCTGTTTCTGCTTTATGTTGACAATTCACAGCCCCAAAGCAGACCCACCGTTTCAAAAAACATTCAGGTAAATTTTCTTCCAAACCAACAAAATAAACCAATGTTCCATAGGTACATCATAGGTGTCATCTCTCATGCAGCATGTTTATTACCAAGTTCCAAGCCTCCAGTTCTCAGAACCCATCACTCCAAATCTGTAGGTGGGACTCACTCTTGAAACCCAAACCACCAACCTTTATCAAATGGAGTAAAGTTCTACTCTCCAATCATTGTCACCAGGGGTGCACCCAAATACAAGACTCTGGGGCTGAAGCCCCCACCCAATTACTTGAGAAAAAATATATATACCTTTGTTTTGACATTTGCCCCTTCCCACATTTTCGTTTTTACATAAAACTCCGGGAGAATTCCCTGGGTCCGCCATGATTGTCACACCCATTGTAAGATTGATCACACGTGAAATCACATATAAAATATATGATTAATAAAAAGTCAAATCACATGTTTTTCACATGGTGAATCTGATGGTATGAAATAGATTTTTATTTAATGATAGTTCAAGGTGGGGTAGTGGTATTTAACGGCTGAATTTAAAATGTGGGCTCCGTTGATGGTTTTTGTAGTATTGGCATGAAAGACCTCCACAATCAAAAAATCTGGAATGGCAATAAAGTTTGGCCCATGGTAAAGTCAATACAGCCCCAGGTTTAGTTGACATTCTTAGAATTCCCTCTTCCTCATGTACCCTGCCGAAGTATAGAATCACATGTATATTTAAAGCCCAAGCCCCATATCTAATTCCTACCCATGAACTGCAATGGAGAGAATGAGCAAAATACAGCTTCTCTATGATGCATGCAATGTCATCTTCTCTAACAAAAAAGGCCCAACCTTCCAAGCCATTCAATGGTTGCGAAATCTCTTAAGTAATCAAATAACAGTCTCTCTAATTTGTGTTTGCTCTTCTGTATTTTGCAGTCTTCTTCTTCTGCTGCTGCTGCTTCTCTCTCTCTCTCTCTCTCTCTCTCTCTCTCTCTCTCTCTCTCTCTCTTTCTGTGCTTGATTTTGAAATTTGAATCCTTTCTCTTCACGACTTGCAGGCACCGTGGAAGCTAATGACGTTGGAATCGATGAGTTTTCATGTCCGAGATTGATGGATAAAGATGGGGTTTGCCATATGACTTATGTACATATTTTCGAATGCGAGGAGTTCTCTGTGAGTATATGTGTTGACTAATCTCTGAACATATGTGGATGAATGGTGATCATTTTTTCTATGAAGAAATGTGAAGGGAAGTTGATTGAAATGTCATTCGTATCTGTTGTATATGTTTGATGTATGCAGATTGGAGTGTTTTGCATTCCAGCAGGAATGAAATTTCCTTTACATGACCATCCTGGAATGACTGTGCTGAGCAAAGTGTTGTATGGATCGGTGCATGTCAAGGCGTATGATTGGGTAGAATGTGGAACCTCAAATGGCAAAACTGGTGAGTTAAATCATGTTGAATTCACCTTTGATTTCACTGTTTCTTCATGTTGTCCACCGATGTGTTGGATGCACTGCAGCTTTAGAAGTGAGATGCTTTTTAATTTTAATTTTTTTAAAATAGGACACATGATAGAGTTTGCAAGATAACGATATATAAGTATAAAATAATGTCATTGCATTTGGATAATATCATACGATTATCAACACCAAGTGGACTTTGATTTATTTATTTATTTATTTATTTGTTTTTGTTTCTGAGTTGGGTGAGAAGACCTGATAAATTTAGGCACGCCCTATTTTGGCAAATGCAGTAATTACTCATTTTGCTGTGTTAGATCAGATGATTATCAATATCCGATGAATCTAATTTTTGAAGTTCCCCAAGATGACCTCTGAAATACCTTTCTTTTGTGGAACCTGAAGCTGTAAAAAGGAAAACAAGTGTGAATAGTGTTGATTGGAACATTGTGTGAATCAGCTATTTACAGCCTGGGTTGATTGGATGTTCTTGATTGATGGTAGAAATGATTTGTTTACCAACTCTAGGTGTAATATTTATAATTCTGTTTCAAGCTTTTTAGGACATTTTTCTTTGGATTCTTCCATAATCAGGATTAGGGCTGTAAAAGGGAAAAGATGGGAGGGGCTGATCCATAACCTATATTCAAATGGGTCCTATTCAGTTGGACCATAGATTTGGTTCGAGTCCATGTCATTCAGGTCCACTGGGTCAGACCCTGCATGTCTGGGCTCGAAACCAGAACTGTATTTTCCAATTGTGTTCAATCTCAATTTATTAACAGTTGATCTTGGCATTTGATCACAGCAAAATCTGAAAGATCTGATTTTTCTCACACCTGCATTTTTACTCATGATTAGAAGCTGCCATTTTCAATCAAGCAATGATTAGTTAATCATCAAATGAATGAACATCCGATTGGCGATCTTCTCAGTCCATGCCCCATACACAGTGGGCTGCACTCATAAGACGATCCAAGCGGGTATGTCCGAGCCAAACTGGGTATTGGGCCAGACTCACATGGGTAACTCGACTCCGTAAACCTTTGGAGTTAGAGTCAAGTCTGAGGTTCTGAGTTTTAACTATGAACTTAACAAGTTCAGGACAGGGTTGGAAAACTCGCCAAATTTACTCGTGACTCATTTGAGTCACCTCATTTTGGATAAGAGCTTAGTTAAATATAGGGAAGACTTGGTATATATGAAAAATGCTCAACCTTCGAACATTTTGTTTTCTTCTTATTTTTAGGTTTTTTGAATCTGCAAATTAATTGATTTTGATTAATTATTAAAAATACAGGTGAATTACTATATGTTTATCATGTTACATACATTAACTCTATTTTTAAATATATCAGAATAATTCAAATGAAAATGACTCCATGAGTGACCACATCAACCCTCTCGACTCTTCGCGTGCAAAAAAATAGTTTCCAGTCATCTTCCTCCGCAGTAATCCTCACATTATTTAAAAAGTCATATCTCCAAAAACTGTTTTTCTCAAGCAGAGGGTCGATTTTCATTTAAAAATAAAAAAAAAGGTGTGCACCTAACATGAATTTTTTGGTAAAATCCTCAAGAAATAGTTAGTGGGAGAGAGGGAGAAGATAGAGAGAGAAATTGACTTGTTTTCATGGCCTGCTGTGAGTAATAATGTATTTTGCTGAATGGTTCATGCAGTTGGATTGGCAGGAGCAGTGGTGGATGGAATAGTCCAAGCACCATGTGAAGCTTCAGTGCTGTTTCCAACGAGTGGTGGAAACATACATTCCCTTACTGCTTTGACTCCTGCTGCTATCTTAGATGTGTTGTCCCCACCCTATTCATCAGAGTTGGGGAGGCCATCTACTTACTATTCTGAGGTTCCCTTTCTACCTGGTAAGCTCGTATTGTGTACGCACAACTTTATGCTTGATCTTTACCTTGCCCAAAAAGTTGCTTGCCATGAATTTCTGAAATGGGTTTTTATCATAATCCAGAGATATCCATGGTTTCAAATTTAAGTTCTGTTCTGCTGATAAAATATTCAGGGATGAGAGAAATTCTATGTTTAAAGGATGGCTTTGATTAAAGAAACCCTGCAAGCTATCACAAAACACACATCCCCCGACAAGAAACATCGTGGGGATAGAGAGTTTTTTCTTAATGCAGAGTATACTGAATTTGTCTTTCTTTAGTTCTATTTTGGGGTTATGTGATGTGCCGCTGCTAAAGTGGTAGTGCAACAAGAAAATGATATCAGGACCTTTTAAGGACCCTCTTGACCACATGCATAATAAGTGTAATAAGACCACTTTTGTTTGGTTGCACCTATTCATATAACTTGCCTTACCATCCATATTTATTAGACCAAATTTTACTCTAACGGGAGCGATCTAAAGATGATCATGCATAAAAAATGTATATTTCAAATTTGCTTGCATAGAAAAAATTACAATTACATTTCAAAAATAATCATTCTAAAGATGTGAGCACTTTGCTTGGAGTAAAATTTGGACAATACATCTAGAAATTACCGCGGGCAATTTAAATGGGATGAATAAGCAAAGATAGACCTACAAAACAAGCGAAATAGTCCGGACGGATCTCCCTCCTTCGCAAGGATCCATTTATTGCATATATATATATATTGGGTTCTTGACTGATTGGATTGGTAATATGATTGACGCTGACCTTCCAAAAAAATAATGTTGTATTTCAGTGTTTTCATAAAACAAGCAATCCTTATTATCATATCCAATCCCTTGGTAATATGATTAATGTTGACCTTCCAAAAAAATTCCTTTTATTTCAGTGTTTTTATCAAACAAGCAATGCTTATTATCATATCCAATACCTAATATTAGTTGCAACTATCTTGGAGTCAGCAGTATGAAGTTATCCATCTCATGATGACAAGTTCATTCCATGTTATGTCCATCAGGCTATACAATTCTGGAAGAAAGAGAGCAGCCAGATGATCTTGTGGTCTATGGGGCACCCTATGTTGGCCCTCAGCTCTCCATTGAAGATGACTTCTACTAAATTTTGCTTTTCTTCTGTATCATGTTATCTATTAATATGAATGTAGATAAAAAGAGAACCACATATGTAACAGAGTTTTGATCCCTTGTTTCGTTGAACCAGTGAGATATTATGGTTTCATCTTCTCAACATTCACTAGCTGTATAAAATATCTTCTTTTCTTTTTCTTTTCCAAGGAAGCAATTGAGAGGGTGCATTTGACACAGCCGACAAATATTGATAGGATGAAACAATATCATTCAGTTTCAACAAAACATAGGATCCAAACTTTACTAAGATGATACATATGAATGTAAATGTCGGAAGCAAGGGAAGGCAACTCAAACTTACATCACTATTCTCTCTATATTTTAAGGAACCGAATGCTGAATGCTTATTTATCTTTTTAGATTGTAATTAATGAGAACCATCAGTGATAGATGAAGACGCCTTGATTGGACATCTCCTACCTGTCAATTGACAGCCCTCAAATGGATTGTTGAAAAGGAAATGCATAAATAACAGGAAGAGAAATGTTCTACTATATATTAGCTACTGTTTATGCAGGGTGGTTTAATGCATATCCTTCAACACTCTAGCTCATCCCCTCCTTACCAGGTAGCAAGTCCAGATTCACTATCATCAAATCTTTATTCATCGTTGAATTGAACATCAAAGAAATATACAGGCCAAAAGACTACTAAAGTTCATGCCTTTTAAATCAAGAGCTAGGATTATCATCCTAGGCTTATTTTTTCTTTTGTTGACCCTTGTCTTGAAGGAAACCTTTCAGCATACCCCACACCACTAATAAGAGAGTATCTTAAATGGGCTCCACAAGCTGTACTGCATGTTTATCAAATTCTCATATAGGAGAACATTGCCCACAACAGGAAATGCATAAATAGCCCATATCCAATACTGTGAATTACTAAACCATGGGTAGCACATGTGGAAATTTAATTATAAGGAGGATACCATGCTAACACAGCCTCAAGTCATATCATCCTCCCAGTACAGACCATAGTTTGTATTAACTGTAGAAGGCCTAACATAGGTCTTAAGGCATTTGACCGCATGGAATCCTGGTGTTCCGCACTAAGTTTTCTTGGAATCAGTGGTGCCCAGCCCAAAGGAAAGGAGGAATACAACTTTCCATAGAGACGAGGATTTCTCGGATGTCTTGTTCGTGTGAAGGATTAATTTTTGCTACATCTAAGAAAATTGGTTCAAAATTTTCTTCTTCTCGCATAGGTAAAAAGCATTGTGCAAAACCGTCCTTGGCCCACAAAAAAGCCAAAACTAGCATACAAGAAAAATCATATTCAAACACAAAACACATTGGAATCACCATGTTATGAATTCCGAGGTTGGATTCCAAGGGGCATTATTCACTTTATATGGGCCATGATCACTTTTTAATCTCCCACGCAATCAGTCTAGCCTAGAAGCCTTTTGCCCTAAGCCCGAGAGATACTCATTTCTGGACAGCCAATAATTAATTTATATGGGCACATGCAAACACTCCTATCCATATGCACTAGGTAAAGCTATGGAAGGTGGCCAACGAAGTTAGGTATTGAACATAAGACCTCTCCGCTCCATGAGGCATGGAGTCTTTTGCCAACTGAGTCACCACTCATTGGTTAAGGGCCGTGATCACTTCTTTGCCATTTTAGGAAAGAGTGAAGAACTTCCTTGGTACATTTGAGAGTGGAGGCATGAGTGTAAGTTACATAATTTTGAAATCTTAATCGCTGAAGACCACTGTCTCATCTTTTTATTTTTATTTTATGGATAACAAAATCTCATCTTATTTTATTATTTTATGGATAACAAAAAAATTGTAATAAGGAAAAAAATGTATTTGTTTTGAGTGGACGCATGCCCCCAGTGTCAAAATTAGTTTTCCACGGTTGGCTTAGGACTACGGTTTGCACACAAAGGCTGTGGGTTAGAAACTGCATTACCACAGTAGAGTCATAGGGGAATTTTATCCGGCTTTCTCTTCTAGGCCCGTAAAGATTATTCTGACCAAAGGGCTAGAAACCTTGCATTATAAAATAAAATAAAATAAAGGAAAATCTTACTCCAATAATACTTGAAATTTTCCTTATTACAAGGCGCAAAGTTCTTTTGCAGTTGCAAGTTTAAGGGTGGGCCCATGAATGGATTCATTTAAATGGGGTCCAAGCATTTCCGACTCTCATCCTTCGGAGAATTCATACTCAAGAAGTTGACTTCTTTATGGTGACCAGGGCTTTTGTCAATAAAATGTATTGCATAACTTCTTTTCTTAACTTGATAATGTACCAGATGAATGTAAAATCACATTCTTAAATAGAGACCTGGAAGAATATATAATGCCATGTTAGTCTATTATTAACATGAACCCTAAGATCGAGAACAACATGATTATCACTAGTAGGATTTAATTAAAGATTACCTCCAGACATCTTGATGCAGAGAGCTTTCCGATCCTGCTGTCAGATGTTGATGTTGAAATCCGCCCAAGGAAACTTTAGGGAATAACTTCGGTTTCTCTCTCCTTGCCTATAAGCCTTAATGTGTTGAATTTTGTGAGTGAGTCTTTATGATGGAGGAAAGACTCTTTTTTATAGGTGGAGAGAGGACCAATTATATTCCAATTAGGATTCCATTAGTTTTAATCTCAACCGTCCATCAAGGTAGAGTTTGTTATGGAATATATCTCTTTAGGAAACCTTATATGATTAAGAGATAGCATGTATCCTATGAAAACGGAATTCCTATAATGACCACAATTTATGGAAAGGTAAGGACTTGTGGTCTAAGTAAAAGACCTAAAAGTAATTTCCTTACAGTCTGCCACTTGGTCAATAGGAAGATCTATTAATGTTTTCATATTAGGAATCATAAGGCGCGCATTATATGCTAAATACTTCTTTAGTCGGTTATCATAAGTGTCTTAGCTAATTCGGTTGTGAATGAGAGTCATGGCGTGCACACATTATTTTGCAACATGCTTACTTCCATGTACTACGTCATTTACAACCTGCATAACTAGACCATAATAAGAGATTGACGTAATGGTCTCATATTTAAAGACTGTTTCTGTTTATTATTCATCCAAACATAAATATGTACACAATGGAAAAACAGAAATTGCAGATATAGATATGCATTAAGAGCTCAATAAATGTCCAATACAAGTAGAGAAATATAAGGCAGAAAATAATAATCAAGAACTATCTACAAGACCCATGCTTTCAGTATGACCCTGAAAGGTCTTTGGAGGTAGTCCTTTCGTAAATATGTCTGCAACCATGAAATCTGTACGTATGGACTCTATTACAAATTTATGTAATCTCACATCTTGCTTCAGTGATAGATATTTAAGGTCCATGTGTTTGGCTCCCTTAGATATCCTGTCATGCTTGGAGAAGAAGGTTGCAGCTTCATTGTCACAGTAAAGAGTTAATGGCTTAGAGATGAAACTCAAAGCTCCAAACTGAGAGATGAAGTTACGCAACCATGTTCCTTGAATTGCAGCCTCATAACATGCCACATACTCAGCCATCATGGTGGATGTGTAAAGTAACTCTGATTTCTGACTTTTCCATGATATTGCACCTCCACATAAAAGATACACATAACCAAGAGTGCAAAGTCTGGTGTCAGGACATCCAGCAAAATCTGAATCGGAATAACCAGTCACCTGTAGGTGACTTGATTTTCTGTATGTGAGCATATAATTTCTTGTTCCCTTGAGGTATCTCAGTACTTTCTTTGCAGCTTTCCAATGAGCGATTCCTGAGTTGCTTTGAAATCTACCCAGCATGCCAACAGCATGACTAATGTCAGGTCTTGTACAGACCTGTGCATACATCAGACTCCCTACTAGAGAAGCATAAGGATATTTTTCCATTTCTTTACGTTCCAATTCGTTCTGTGGACACTGCGTAAGATCAAGTTTGTCTCCTTTATGCAGTGGAACAGGACTAGAGGAACATGTCATCATGCCAAATCTCTCTAAAACTTTGTCAATATATGCTTTCTGAGACAACCCCAAAATACCAAGTGACCTATCACGGAATATTTCTATTCCTATCACATAGGAAGCCTCTCCCATATCTTTCATTTCAAAATTCTTAAAGAGATAATCCTTTGTAGCATGTAATAAACCAAGGTCGCTACTAGCCAATAGTATGTCATCAACATACAGAACCAAAAATATGAACTTACTCCCACTGATCTTGAGGTATATGCAAGGGTCAACCATGTTTTCTTTGAAATCGAAGGCAGTAATGATTTCATGAAACTTTAGGTACCATTGCCTCAAAGCTTGTTTCAGTCCATATATTGATTTCTTAAGTTTGCAGACCATGTCTTCCTGACCTTCAATTATGAAGCCTTCAGGTTGACGCATGTAGACTTCTTCTTCTAAGTCTCCATTGAGAAAGGCAGTTTTCACATCCATTTGATGTAACTCGAGGTCATAGTGAGCTACTAATGCCATGATAATTCTAAAAGAATCCTTCCTGGACACAGGGGAAAAAGTCTCAGTATAATCAATGGCTTCTTTCTGATTAAAACTTTTGGCAACAAGCCTGGCTTTATGTCGTTCAATATTGCCTTTGCAGTCGCGTTTGGTCTTGAAGACCCATTTACAGCCAACTGGTTTGTGTCCTGGAGGCAATTGAACAACTTCCCATACTTGATTTTCATCCATAGATTTCAATTCATCCGTCATGGCATCAATCCATTTACTAGAATTAACATCCTTAATGGCTTGTGAATAAGAAACCGGGTCTTTAATTGTCCCTTCTGCAGATTCTACTTGGTAAAGCATATAATCATCGGAAATAGCTGATCTCCTTTGTCTTTGAGACCTTCTTAATGCTGGTTCCTCTGGTGCTTCATCCATATGTTCATTGGCGACAATCTCATGATGGAGTTGGTGATCATTGATTGGATTCTCCTCATTGTTAAATGGTTCAACAACGGGATGATTTCCAACATCTTTCGGAATAGAGGGTAAAGGGATAGGTACCCTGATTTCCTGAATGATCACATCTTGAGTTTTATTACTCCCACTGATTTCGCCATTCTCAAAGAATCTAGCATTACCGGTTTCAACAATTCTCGTACTATGGTTAAGGCAGTAAATCCTAAATCCTTTGGACTTTTCTGGGTAACCTATAAAGTAACCACTGATCGTTTTAAGGTCCAATTTCTTTTCATGTGGATTGTAGACTATAGCCTCAGCTGGACAACCCCAAATTTGGAGATGTCTTAAACTAGGTTTCCATCCTTTCCACAGTTCAAATGGTGTTTTTGGAACTGCCTTACTGGGAACCCTGTTCAAGATATAAACAGCTGTGCGTAGAGCATCCATCCACAAGGATATAGGTAAGTTAGCATGACTCATCATGGATCTAACCATTTCCATATATGTACGATTTCGCCTTTCAGCTACACCATTCTGCCATGGAGAACCATGCATTGTGTATTGGGCAACAATTCCAAGCTTTTGGAGAAGTTTTGCAAAAGGTCCAGGATGTTGTCCTGTTTCGTCATACCTACCATAAAATTCACCACCTCTATCTGACCTTATGATTTTCACTTTTTTATCTAGTTGCCTTTCGACTTCAGTAATAAACACTTGTACAGCATTCACAGACTGAGATTTGTCATGCAACAAGTATAAATAACAATAACGTGAGTAATCATCAATAAAGGTAATGAAGTATTTTTCTCCCCCAAAGGTTGGAACATCAAAGGGTCCGCAAATGTCTGTATGAATTATTTCAAGAAGCTGAGTACTTCTTGTGGCTCCTTTCTTTGTGTGTTTTGTTGATTTGCCTTTAATACAATCCACACATACCTTAATATTAGTAAAATCTAGATCCGGAAGGACACCATCTTTTACTAATCGTTTGATTCTTTCACTGGATATGTGACCCTGTCTTTTATGCCACAAGAAATAAGAGTCATTTTTAGATGACTTTCGTTTGGTTTCCTTAGAATGCAGGGTAAGATGGGTTTCAGCAATTTGATCATTAAGATGAAACTTGTATAGCCCATCAAATAAAATTCCAGAACCAATACGACTAAAATTCTTAAGTAAACTGAAATTACCATTTCCTAATTCAAACGAGTAACCATCTTTATCAAGTGCGCTTACAGAAACCAAATTACGGGAAATAGACGGAACATAAAGAGTTTGACATAAGTCTAACTGATAACCGCTATCTAAAACAAGACGAAAAGTGCCAATGGCTTCAACTGGAGCTTTGTCTTTGTTGCCCATAAAAAGGAAATTCTCACTTGGGTTTATGGTTTGGATCGTAAGGAATCCCTGCATTGAATTGGAAACATGAACATTAGCACCAGTGTCAATCCACCAAGTATCAGAAGAAACATAAGTAAGATGTGATTCGAAATAACTTACGAAACCCAGAGGGTTACCTTTCTTTTCGAACCATTCTTTACGTTTAATGCAGTCTGCCTGAAAATGTCCAGGTTTCTTGCAAAATTTGCATAAGTTTTCCTTCTTTTTCTTCTTGGGGTTTTGACTGGCCTCATTAGATTTGGGTGGTGCCCTTTTCTGGCCTGAATTTTTCTTTTTCCCAGCTTTGTTTCCAGCTCCTTGAATGAGATGAGCTACTTTAATACCTTGTTGATTCAGCCTGGCCTCCTCTTGAACCAGTTTGTTGGCCAATTCATTCACTGTCCACTTTTCCGTAATAGTGTTGTAGTGAATTTGGAAAGGCCCGTACTGAGGAGGTAAACTGTTTAGGATAAATTGGACGAGAAAAGCCTCATCCACGGATAGTCCCAAATTCTTTAGTTTAGCAGCAAGGTTGGTCATCTCAATGACATGCTGATGCATTGAGCAAGTGCCATCAAACTTCATGGTTGTAAGATCTGCCATTAGTTTCCCAGCAAGGGATTTGTCTGCAGTCTTAAACCTATCTTCAATGGCTTTCATAAAGTCCTTAGCATTCTCAGGTGTAGGAAGGGATGTTTTGATGTTAGCATCAATAGTCATTCGCAAAAACATAGTGCTTAGTCTGTCAGACCTCTCCCAAGCATTAAAGAGGGTCTTTTCCTCAGCGTTACTTGTGGCAGTGAGTGGAGCCGGCTTATCTTTACGAAGAGCCATATCCAGTTCAAGTACCCCCAATGTGAACTCAACTTGCTCTTTCCATTCGGAGAAGTTGGTTCCATTGAGTTTAGTGACGGAGGTAGCATGCGAATTCAGATTAGTGGGCACAATAACTGCAATAGAGATATAACAAGAAGACTTTAATTAAAATAAGACAACACATGCATAATATATGAATATATATGACAAAAAGAAATTTGGGTGCTCCTGTGGGTAGTCACCATAATTTCTACACATTATACCATCTAAGGTCATTATATTCAAGGTGGTGTAAATGAGTGATGTTACTTTTAATTAGAACAAGTAAGATATCTGTGGATATCTTTGGTCCATGTTTAAACAAACACTCTTTAATTATTATTCAAACGTATGATTATAATCCGCCTGTGGGCGACTAAATTCTTCATGCGCTTGAACAATAGGAAAAGTAAACATCATGATGGTGTTATTAAGGCCAAATATCAGTATTTAATTGTTAGGGTCACTGTGGTGAGACCTAACCATAAGCATACAACTTTGGTGATCAAAATTAGCTTAGTATGAATAAATAACATTATATATTACATGTAGACATAATTGATCATTCGTTATATGAAAAATACTGATAAAGATGGCCGAGCCCCGGAGGGCAGTCCTCCGGCTCTTTGGGGCTGAAACGTAATACGGAATAAATAAATAATTCTCGTCTTATTGAGGAAAAATATTCTCATGCCCGTATGAGAGCCATGCACGTGCACAGGATACCCCGCATGTGTGGGTCCCGCCTGTTTCGTGCATCAGAGATCAAGTTCACTCCATATTTCCACTACCAACTTTGGAATTCTCCGAGTCTGAGGCTCAAGAGGATCCAGGCTCTTAAAACCATGGTAGAAATATTAAATATGTGACTGTATGATAGAAGATCAATTTTAATAAATCGATGAAAGTTGAAACCTCCCTCCACGTGTAGGAGATTCATGGATTTTTCTACTTTGAAGTGAATATTACTTTCGCTAGTTGCCATAATTTGCATAAGATTCAATGATACTTCTAGTTCCAAGTGAATGCACTTGGTTGGATTGCCCAGTGCATCAACAGTCTCCTAACTATCATGTGACTCCAGACGATTAATTCCAAAAACACCTTCATGCTGGACACTTTAATTTAATTTAATAAGTATACAAGACTGTTGTTTTGGTGGAGTCTCTACATGAAAGTACAAATACATGAATGTTCTTGGTGAACTTCTCAAGAGGATTTTTTTATGACGGAGCATATGGCCTAAATTCAATAGATGATGAGATTGATCGGGCCCTTCCTATTTGGATCAATTTGATCGATCACAAGGATTTTTGAATCCATCTCAATCAAGGCCCATGTGATTTTCATCACATGAGTGGGCCAGATGACTAGGCCCGCCCTGGGTCTAGTATAACTCCATTAGGATTGCTCCACAAATCAATGTACTGTGGGTTTCCATGTTCTGATCGTGACCACCCACTTAGATCCAGTGGAGTCATTGATAGAATGATATCATTCTATCATTCGTACCAACCCACCAAAAAAAATAAAAAAAGGATTTTCCATTAAAGCCAAGTCCATCCATGACATGACCTTTTATAATATAAAAGCCATGTGCAAAACTTGAAAGAGAACTTCTCTCACTGATATGATGCAATACTCGGTCAACGTGAATAAATTAGACCATAGAGAATTTTATCCCGTGAATGATCGTGGGGCCATCATCATTAGACCGAACCTCCTAATTAATGGACGATCATGTGTTCTCCAATAACCATGCTCTGATACCACATGTTAGTCTATTATTAACATGAACCCTAAGATCGAGAACAACATGATTATCACTAGTAGGATTTAATTAAAGATTACCTCCAGACATCTTGATGCAGAGAGCTTTCCGATCCTGCTGTCAGATGTTGATGTTGAAATCCGCCCAAGGAAAACTTTAGGGAATAACCTCAGTTTCTCTCTCCTTGCCTATAAGCCTTAATGTGTTGAATTTTGTGAGTGAGTCTTTATGATGGAGGAAAGACTCTTTTTTATAGGTGGAGAGAGGACCAATTATATTCCAATTAGGATTCCATTAGTTTTAATCTCAACCGTCCATCAAGGTAGAGTTTGTTATGGAATATATCTCTTTAGGAAACCTTATATGATTAAGAGATAGCATGTATCCTATGAAAACGGAATTCCTATAATGACCACAATTTATGGAAAGGTAAGGACTTGTGGTCTAAGTAAAAGACCTAAAAGTAATTTCCTTACATGCCATACATGAGAAGTAAAAATCTAAATTGCTTGTGTGATCAACTAGAATGCATATCAGTTATGGCCTATGAGAGGATTGTATGATGGAAATGTCGCATTGTGGATATGATTTTAGGCGAACATCATCTCATTCACATCACTACAGCCACTAATTTAAAGGCTAGCAATTTCTTATATTAAATTTTTATGAAATTGAAACCAATGGTGATTATAATTGGCAAAATTAGCGAAAGGTCCCTAGAGTTGAATGTTTACAGCCTCTAGTCCAAGGAAAAACTTTTTAAGGCCTATGGTCCACTTAGCTAGAATTTTTACAGCCTTAGGTCTCTGCGTGCACACGTTTTCATTTTTTAGGACTAAATTGCCCCTGTAACTAACGCGTGATCGTTTGCAGATTTGCAGAGGAACCGTTAAAGAGAATAAAGAGGCTGTTGGTGAATCCATGGCTCGGATCAGATCTCAAGGGCTTGAGATCATATCTGTTTCATCATTGAAACGGAGAGGAGCTCCTTGATCGCAACAAATAGGAGAGAAGGAGAGAGAGTCAGGGGATCGGATTGATCCACGGTGGGTGACGCAGACCGGAGTTGCAGTTGATCATAATAGAGATATCGGATTGTTGCAAATATGGTTCCGTTTTCTGAAGCAAATAGAGAGGACCTTGTCTGGTTTTCTGCAAGTCTCAAAAGGATCCGGAGCAAAACTCAATAGTTGAAGGATGTGTGCAAAGCATAGATGTTCAAATAGTAGCTCCCGTGGACTAATCCTTTGCATCTTAATAAGGACCTAAAAGGAATGAGAAGTTACTATTTCTTCCATCATCTTTTTTAAGAAAAAATCCCAAAGTGTCATACAAATGTCGCAAGAATTATAGAGACATGTTCAATCATGTATTTTACCGAGAACGACACCCTCCCTATGGCTATGATGATTGACAAAATATGATGCATTCGGATCTGGTTTCTCAGTTTCTGCAAGGCTTGCCTGTTACATATTTGTGAAAATTCCTCTGAGAAGAGTCACTCTCTGTTTGCTTGGAGTTTAATGTCTCGGCCACAAGAACATGATTACATAGGCTTTTTGGAGGTTTCTTCCGTGGAAGTCTCTGACAAGATGTCATCTGCTTCAGCAACTCAGGTTTCTGCTGCAAATGACCATGGGGTTGGTCCCCAAAAACTCAGATAGATTTGTTCAAAACTCAGATAAATTTATTTTAGAACTCAGAAAATAGCACAAAACTCAGATAGATTTGGCCAGAACTCAGATAAATTTGACGAGAACTCAGATAAATCTCACAAAAACTAAGATAAATTTGTCAAAAACTCAGATAAACTTTACAAAAACTCAGAAATCTCTAGGCTCCGCTGCCTTTCTTCTCCGGTAAGGCCAACGATGATGGTGGATTCCGGTGGTCCTACTTCTCCGGTGCCAATAAATAGATCTGACGACGTTCAAGCCCTGTAACGCGTCTTTCTTCTTCAACCACACCCAATCTTTAATGACAAGAAAGAAAAATGGAGAACTTGGTACCAGAGTAGGTTTGATCGTTCCCTGTGTTTATGCAAGTTTCCTCCATTTCTAATATCACATATCTTTGAGCTAAAGCCCACCCATCCTGTAAAATCAAGAAGAAGAGATAGCCAAGGCACAGGTGGAGTAATAGCCAGTAGCTAGAGGAAAAAGGCAGAACATATTTTCAGCCTTTTTTGGTCCTTCAAAATGAATGGACGGTTGAGACCGCCCATTCATTTTCGTATTGGCTGGCGTTATATGAATAAGGCGACAATGAAGGAAGGGGCAAATTGGACATTTCAGGTATAAAAAAGTGTGAGAGGGACCTTTGACTGTATGACTTTTTTTTGTGGACTGTTTGCAATTAAGTAATGCTGTTAGGGACCTCCGGCCAAAGCCCATTATCATTCACATTAGCATCAAATTAAGGTTATTGCAAACTTATGGAGGGTAATGAGTATGATCTTGGATTGATGATTGGGGTTGATCAAAAGATTACCTCAAGAGGACTTGTGTAATAACCTGGGCCAGTTTGGGCCCAGATTCGTCCGACCCACAGAGTGTTTGATGGGTTGGATTTTAATAGTTATTTATAACTTGGCCTCAGCCCATTAGTACCTTTGCTTTTGTTATAAGTTGTTGGAATGATACCGCCTTGTGAGGAGGATACCGTTTGGGTACCCATAAGGATTTCCAAAAGTTGGAAATCTCACCTTATCTCAAAATTTTGAAATGCTTTATCTCCCTTCTACGATTAGTTTCATTCATTCTCATTCTTGGGTTATAGAAGAAGGGAGAGAAAAGGGTGCAGAAGGACTGATCTTGGGAAGCAACCAAGAAAAATCTCAGGGAAGCAGAAAACGGAAGATCTAGTGGATGCAATACTCGAGGCCCCATATTGATCGAGCCACAGTCTTTTATACGAGGAGGTGAGTAATATTTTCAAGTGCATTGAGAAATAGATTCATAGGATTTATTATGCTTTTCATTGATCATAACTGGATCTGTGATCTCTATATCAAAGTGATGATAGATTGATATTTTTGAAGACAGAAATGAAACCCCAAATCAGGGGCTTGGTTTCAAACCAAATCGTCAGACACATGATCTGTCGATTTGGGTAGTATGATCATGGGACCCACCTGATCATAGATCTAACCAGGGATCTGAGGGTAGACCTTTGGGCGACCTCAGTGATGGTGGAACCACTTGAATTGGGTCCCATCAGTCCACATATATATTCTGGGAAATTCTATATCAGTACCATAGGGGATTTGAAATTCGTAGATCTGGTAGTGGGACCCACTGGTCCATATGATCAAGGATCACTTCCATAGATCTGGAAGCCAACCCTTGGTCGACCATGGTGTAGGTGAACCTTTCTAGAAATGGACCCCATATGGCCCTTGATTTAAAACTTTAATCAACTGTGGCGTCATTTTTGGGCATTTATGGGTTTTTGGTAGATGGAGTTGTGGGACCCACTGGCCCATCTGATCAAAGATCAGGGCTGGTCATCTGTTTGGTCCCTGATGGGCGACCAAGGTGGACCAGGTCCTAGGGTGATTTGACCATGGAGGGCCCACCATCTGATCACCTCTTTCTTGAATGCGTGAACCATTTTGGATGTGCTGAAACAGTACTGTTTACTGTTGTTTGAATTGCTGGAACCTATCTTTTAAGATGAGATATGATAGAATGAAGAAATCCATGTTGTTGTGGACTTCATCTCTTTTAACAGATTTGTAGAAAGGTGAATAAAATTAAAAAAAGGGAAGAAGAAGAAATTGCAGACGGCAGTAACTTTTTATTACAAAATCAACAAGCTAGTGGGACCCACTGATATACCTAATAAATGATCAGGACCAGCCATTTGCTTGGTCCCTAATGGGCGACCAAGATGGACCAGGTCCCATGTGGATTTGGCCACTTGGGACCCACTATTTTCTTTCCTCCATAATGCTAGGCGTGAGAACCATTTAATATTAATGAACAGTACAGTGCTAAGCTTATCCTCTTTTATATATGCTGTATTGTATCCCTTAATATGGTGACCTGGGGTGTATGGGAAATTGTAGACCCACTTATTGTACAGATCTCTAATTTTTGTTAAATTATTTATCTTGACTTGAGTTTATGGAAATCAAGAAAAGGATTATGATTATTTCATAATTTCCAAGACCCCTTATTTATGATTATTATGTACAGAACTTAACCATTGGTGCCACATAGGCGGGTACTTAAATTTTGAATTTAAGTGGGGCACATATATAAGACCGATTATGTGGGACTAGTTCTTTATGAAATCAATTAGTGTATATGGTTTATGATAGTTATATTGCATGCATTGGTGAACATAAAAGAACTATTGAATATTTCCTAATGATTCTCTTTTGTTATATGAGACAGTAGCATGGTATTTAAACATCAGTAAAGACCTTATTCTGAATATTGATTTAATTAGTGAACCCTTTTTGGACATGAAGTGATAAGGTGGACAGGGATTGAATAAATGACTATTGAACCAAGCTCCTAAGAGAGAGTTTGATTAATATATGGAAAGGACTTCCTTATTGGAATGGATTGAAACTCTGAAACTCTTAAAATAGAGTTCTATTGAATTATAAGGACCCATAAATGAGAATATTGAACATACCAATGTTAAAAAGATGGATGTGAATTCTCATTGAATCATAAGAAATGTTATAGGACATTTGTTATCATTTCATATCTTCCTCTTATTAGTTTGTATTGGATTATGTTAGTAAGTGACTTGTGTATTTTAAATATTGTTCACCAGTTTTTTGATAAGTGGTTTGTCCCACTTCAGGTACGGGTCACTTGGGGAAGCTTGGCAACGATGGGGATCAGCCATTGGATTTCAATTTGCATGGCTGATGAGAGGGCGTCACAAACATATTGGATTTGGAATTAGAACTGTAGAGATGGATTTTATTTATTTTCAATAATGTGGAATTTGGTTTTTATATAAATTAGAAAATTTATTGTTTGAAATATTTAATTGATCTATCAAATAAATTAGAAGCATTGTTCAATTTTTTGTCATACATGATTTATGTGGTGATTTAACTATACTTAAGTAATGTTTCAAAATCTGACGAGCTCAATATTTTAGGGCGTTACAACTTGTGACCAACTAAAAATGAATAAAGTAAAACTTATTGAAAGGGAGGATTTCTTTTGCCTAAAAATTTCACTTTATCTACCTAATGGTACAGGACCGCGTAATACCGTATTCAGGCGAACTACCATAACACTGACACAAGTAAAAGTCAAGAATCAAGAATCAAAACCCTATACCCTTTTATCTTCTTCTCCGCAGAGCTCTCTCGTCTCTGTCTTTGCAGAGGAAGAAACAGGCCTCAATCCAAGATGAAGGTACAAACGATTCTAAAACCCTAAATAAATCCCAATCTCATCATCTTCAATCTCATATTCTCACTTTCCATCTTTTGCAGTTCAATATCGCAAATCCTACCACAGGCTGCCAAAAGAAGCTGGAAATCGACGATGATCAGAAACTGTGAGTTCTTCTTCTTCTTCTGCCATTCATATCTTCTTTTTTATTGCTATTGATGCTCAAAGTTGTATAAGAAATGTTGATGATTTTACCACTTGCTCTTCTTAGTCACATTCTTTTGTTTGGTGTTTCTATTTGATCTATTTGTTAAAGTCTCACATCAGTACTTCTATTTGATCTATATGATTTCCCCACTTGATCTATTTGTTAAAGTTTTCAATAATAATCCAAAAATTACTGTGTTGGCCCAAGGATTTCACTTACCCAATTGGGTGTAGCGAAAATAATCAAAGTCAAAAACTGTTGATAGGAGGCTATGTTAATAGCATTGGGTTTTCAGTAAAAAATGGCTCCCACTGGAATATGACAAGAAAATAGTACTATATAAATAAATACGTTACTGCATAAACAAAAACAGCTCTATGGCATCAAACACATTCTCAATAAACTCTTAGTTTAAGAGGGCAAGTGTTCAATACGCGGTAGACATAGTAACAAATATTTTTACATTCACATGAACTTAACCAAAATGTGCTAGGTGAGTCCAAGTAGTAGGTATGCACTGAATCCATTACATCCGGCGTACTTACAACTCGCCCAAGTGCACAACTAGTTAAGCTGAGCCCAGTTAAACAAAGAAAGGTGTTCAACCTAGGTGGGTATCCATCCAATCCCAGTTTGGCTCGACAGGTTAGCTCAGTTTATGGTCAAACAGATTTGGTCGGCCTGGGCCATAAATCCCAATTGGATTTTTTTGCATTGCCTCAGGGAAGAACATAACTGTTGTAACCTGTAACTGTTATCTGCTGCAACTGATATCAAGTTACAACTGAGGCCCCTTCACGCAGTAAGAGTGGATGACGTGTTCTCATGATGCTCTCGGGCATCATCAACATATTCTCAGGCAAGAAAAGAAAAGAATAGAACTGACTAGATATTGTGTGATCAAGGCCATTGATCAAGGGAGAAAGAAGTCAAGAGAAAAACATCGTGTGTTGACCAAAACCAAATGGCCGCAAAATGATGTAGAAAGAGAAGATATGTCCAAAGTTCCTTATGCCGCTGTTGTTGGTATTCTAATGTATGCCATGCTGTGTACTAGGCTAGATTTGTAGTTAACTTGGTGAGCGGATTCCAAAGCAATCCGGGCCGTTCTCATTGGGCATGAGTAGAACGTATTTTTAGATATCTAAGAGGCCATGACATGATGCTATGCTTCAGAAGCAATGAATCGAAATTGGAAGCTTATTCGATACATCTTTTGCTAGTGATTCGGATGATGCTAAGTCCATTTTTGGATATGTTTTTCTACTGGGAGGTGGTGCTATTTCTTGGTCAAACAAAAATACAAAATAGCAGACTAGTCAAGCTATCTCGATCATGGAGGCTGAGTATGTGGCTTCTTGCAATGCAGGCAGAGTAATAGTATGGATCAAGATACTTGTTAATGTGTTGGACATTGTTTCCAATGCCCAAGTTCCTCTGCCGTTGTCGATGGATGCATGGATGGATATTAAATTTGCTATGAACCTTGCAAATGAATGTTGGGATATGTGATGAACCCCGGTTGTGCTTACATGTGGCTAGGCCTCCAATCATAGTAATACGCTCATCATAAGGTAAGCCTAGGCAGTTGCCAACTAACGATGTGCTAATCCTTACATAATGATAAGGATAAGAATCTTTTTGAATTTGGATCAAACTCTCCATCCCTAAAACCCATCTCAATTTGAATTGAGATCTTTTGACCCTTGTAAGAGGCTATATGATAAGGACGGAAGAGATTTACTGTCAATTCTTTTACGCATACACGATACAAGGGCTAGGATGGACACCTCGGTCATGGCGGATGATGATGGATGGTTCAGATATAGTGGAATGAAGAGGGAATAGGCTTTCCCAGAAGGTTTTTCTCTTTCTTACTAGGACATTCTGCTCACTGGGAATGTGTAATAGGACCATCTGCAGTTCTCGTCCATCCCCATCATATAGCCTCTTGCAAGGGCGATAAGATCTCGATTCAACTTCGGACATGGAGGATGATGATGGATGGTTCATATGTAGTGGAAGGAAGAGGGAATATGCTTTCCTGGAAGGTTTTTTCTCTTTCTTCTTACTAGAACGTTCTCTTCATTGGGTATGTCATGTGTGTAATAGGATTATCTCCAATTATCTTCCATCCCTATCATATAGCCTCTTGCAAGGGTGATAAGATCTCGATTCAACTTCGAACATGGATGATGATGATGGACGGTTTAGATATAGTGGAAGAGGAAATAGGCATTCCCGGAAGGATTTTTCTTTTTCTTCTTATTAGGGCATTCTCCTCATTGGGTATGTGTAAAATAATCTTTGCAATTTTCTTCCATCCCTATCATATAGCCTCTTGCAAGGGTGATAAGATCTCGATTCAAATTGAGAGGGATTTTAGGGATGGAGAGTTACATCCAAATTCAAAAGGATTCTTATCCTTATCACTATGTAAGGATTAACACATCCTTAGTTGGCAACTGTTGATGCTTGCCTTGTGAGGGACGTATTATTAAGATTGGAGGCCCAACCATATGAAAAGAACAATGATGTACTCAAAGCCTCAATCAAGATTGCCAAGGTGTAAAGAGACTTGGCCAAAACCAAAATGTTATAAATGTTAGGAACTTGGCTAAATCTATAAGAATTGGTCTAAGCAAAACACACTACACACCTTACCTTCATCGATGTCTTTGGTTTGTGTAGAATCCTTTTATGTGGACTAAAATTCTAACTGTTGGATATTGATATAGGGGCAACCAAACAAGTGATCCAAAATAACACAAAAGATCCAAACATATAGACCCAAAATATCAATGAGGCACTTTGTGAAAATTGAAGAGAGCTTATTCATGTTCCCACCGGAGAATTGATAGCCGATCCCATGATGAAGCCTCTAGCTAGAGATTTGTTCCATAAGCATGTCAAGCAGATGAAATTGAGCAAATTGTAATATTCTTTAAGTGAGTGAGTGGAAGGTGATTTATGTATACATCTGATTGTATATCAAAATAAATGAGATTACTTTTTTTTAAAAAGGTGAATCATTTTGCCTCTTACTTATATATCATTGTGTGCAACTTAACATTCTAGGCTCTATCACATCAGTAGTATGTTGTTGTGTTAAAATTGGCAGGCCGATCTCTTACTCGCATAGAATGACCAACCTTGCGCGATATAGGCATTTTCAAGTTGATGTTTCATAAGAATGTGCTAATCACCATTTGACTTGCATGTCAAGGCATGATCAAAGGATGAAGTCCTTTGTGTGTTATGTTAGCTCCGTGATGCTTTATAAGTTATAAGGTGACACGTGTGTGCTGCTTCCTTTCACTAGGTGATTAGAGATGAGGCTCACTATTGATTGAGTTGAATGGCATTGCGTTTTCTCCCTCTGGTTTAGCTTTACTCCCCATTATGAGTGCCATGACTAGATTTATACCTGGCATAATCATCTAATGATGGCCCATGCATTGTATATCTGACATGTGATACAATAATGATCCGGCATTATCATCTAATGATGTGCACACCTTGTTCACCAAGTGGTAATGAATGCATTAAATAATGCTGGGCATGTAGCTATGGTTGCTGAAAGTAGTAGGCTTAAAGATTAGCAGAAGTGTGGTGTCAAAAAAAGAAGAAATAATAACCACAATAGGCCTGATGAGTCAGACCGTGGACTAGACCAATTCTCCCCCAACAGGAATAGACCTGCTTACCGAAATCCTGTACCACCTTGAAGAGGGGGTAGGCAACAGCTACAGCAGCAGCGGAGAGTTGACAAACCTTTTTTTTTTGTTTGTGGGAAGCTTGGACATTGGGCAAGACAGTGCCCGGATATAAAAATGGTAAGAACCGCTTCACTCTTTCTAAATGTTTGTTCTGAAATTCTTATTGTTAATACACCCCTATCTGAATGGATTATTGATTCAGGAACCAGTAAACATTTAACTAAGGAGAAGGTTTTGTAAATTTTGAGATGATGCAATAGGCAGTCAATGATCGACACTTGCCTCAATTATGTAGATGATTCCTAATCATTTGTGAATTAAGATGTTCTTATTAATCTTAAGTGAAAGGAGCAGCATGCCTGTTTAATTAACGAATGTTTATGATGACTCATTTGTTGATAGATCTTATTTTTATCTTTGGTGAGACATGCAGCCTTAATTATTTCGTTCATAATTGCATGCATCTATCTATTTTTAACATTGTAAATAAACTCGGGAAATGCATGGGCCTCCAATGAAGGAAGTATGATTACATGGATGGTTTAATTAATAGAAAAGGGTGAAAAAAAGTTCTAATGATAGTTTGAAAACAAAATTAGGATAAAATAAAAATGTAATAATTAATGAAAAAAAACTAAAGAGAATAGAATGACATATGTTTTTTCGTTCTCCTCTTATATTTTATGCGTTAGCAATGCAATCTTTACCACCACCCCAGTTGTAAGGTCCGTGACCTTACTGGGTTAGTTGGGCCCAATATCAGGCCCTGACCCGTTTAATTTGTTATTATTATAATTAATTGTATTTTAGATAATTAAGTGGGTTTAGATCATGAGCGAGTTTCTTTTAGCATTAGAATAGTGTCTGCGAAGTTTCGTTCAATTCCGAGTTTGTTTAATCATAGCAGGGGGGGTAGTTTGCAATTTAAGGAAAATTGAGTGTTTTTCCGAAATATTTCAAACGCCGTGATTTTTGGGTTCGTTGGAAAGGTCTCGTCGTTCTAATCATTTTTGTCTCTTGACTCGTCGCGATCCTATTCCCAGGACCGGGAGCTAGGATCCTACTGCAGCTGGACTTTGGTATCAGTAGTCCGAAGTGGATTGTTACTGGTACCCCCGGGAGGTGGCTTTGGATATCCTCGGAGTCTCCCTCTTGTTCTTGTTTTGCATTACATGGATAGTGGTTATTGTTAGATGATTGTTAGGATTCCTGTTATTGTCTATATTGATTAATATTCTCGCTTTATGCCTAGTTTCGCTTACCTTGTATTCATATGATTATTACTTGTCATTACTCTACATTTGATGCATGTCATGTTTATTATGCTTTGCTTATCTATTGCTCAACATGTCGTTGACTCTGTTCCTTGGTGTGCAGACACCTCAGATGAGTATTACTACGAGGAGTAGGTCGGTGAGGAGATCCCAGAGGATCTCCAACCAGCAGAGGAGGCCCGAGAGTGGCGTGCCGATGACGTAGAGTAGCGTCATCACTTCCTGGCACGAGAGAGATACATTGGGACTCATTTAGTTTTATTCTTTTATTATTTCTCTCGTTGGACCTTTACATTATTGACTTCTGTTCTTTTATTGGCCTGGTGTATTGGGATGGCCAATGTAATAAATTAACTTAACTCTTAGTTTTTGTTTATTCTTTCTTGCAACTTTAAATTTAATGAGAATTATGATTCATTGCTTGAGATTCCATATGCCTAGAGTTGTATGGACTCTACATTTATTGTACCATATGAGGTTTGAAATATTATATCCTCACCGCGGACTTACGATCCGTGGGCCCAAAGGACAGAAATTTTAATTAGTCCTAAAATTCACTCTCCGGATCCGGTTATTCTTTAATCGGGTTATGGTATCACAGCAATGGATGGTTTCTCAGGGTAAAAATTGTAGAAACCATAGGACGCGTGTGAGGATTCCGTTAGTTAGTAGGTTGATCTTTTAGAATTATTCTAGCATTGTTTGTTAGCTTGGGGCATATTGGAACTAACCTTGAATGGTTTACAGGATCATGGCTGGTAGACACAATACCCGAGGTGAAGGTAGTTCATCTCAGAATGGCGCCGAGAACCAATTTCACCAATTCATGGCAGCCTTTATACAGTCCCAAAAAGATATGGCTGAGCAGAGCCAAAAGCAGAATGAGGACCAGGCTATGTTCCAAGCACAGATGCTTGAGTTTGTACAAAAGGTAGGCCAGCCTCAAGCCAAAGAGTATGATCTCAACGAGCTGGTTGAGAAATTCAGAAAGAGGTTTCCACCTGAGTTCCATGGCATTGAGGATCCCGCTGTAGCAGATGAGTGGGTAATTCAGATGGAGAAAATCTATGAGGTGTTTCGGTGCACGGGCATCCAACAGGTGCAACTTGCAGCCCACATGTTTCGTGGAGCAGCAGAGAGATGGTGGAAGACTGTCAAGCACCCATATGAGGAAATCGCTGAGGATGTAGCCTGGAAGACTTTCACGGAGCAGTTTCAGAAGAAGTTTATCCCGGAACACTATAGGGATCAGAAGATGGAGGAGTTTGAGCGGTTGGTACAGGGTGATTTACCAGTACAAGATTATGAGATTGCCTTCACCCATCTATCCCGATTTGCCGAGAGTCTGATTCAGCCAGAGTCAGAGAGAGTCCGGAGGTTTATCAAGGGGCTGCGAGCAGATATTAAGATGCAAGTACAGCGCAGCAGACTGACCAACTATGATGATGTGGTCAATGAAGCTTATTGGGCAGAGGAGTCCCTGAAAGAGGTTATTGTATTGGAGCAGCAGAGGATATTAGCATTGATACCTCCGCCCAAGTCACAGGGTTCTTCTTCTTCTCAGTATTATCAGCAGCCAGCACCCAAGAGGCTACGGTTTGAGCCTGTACCCCGACAGCAGCCACAACGAGTCTCATGCATATATTGTGGAGGGAATCATTTTGGTCGTGATTGTAGGAAGCAATCAGGGGCATGTTTCCATTGTGGAGACCCCGGGCATAAGGTTCATTTTTGCCCAGGGAAGACAGGAGTGGCACCACCAGCATTTCCAGCTCCGGCGCCCAGGCCACCACATCCTGCGCAGCCGTTGAGACAGATGCCTCCTATACAGGCTAGGCCCCACCAGCCACAGCAGCAGCACCGACAGATGATTGTCAGACCACCTCAGCCACCGCAGCAGCGCCCTCTAGTACCTCAGCAGCGCTATCAGCAGAGACCCCCAGCACCCAGATTCCAGGGTCGTGGTCAGAGACCACCGCAACAGTATCATCAGCAGCGTCCCCAACAGGCAGGGAGAGCGTATGCTCTGACGCATGAGGAAGCAGAGGCTGCAGGAAATGTCATCGAAGGTACATTTTTAGTTTGTGGATTTGATGCTAAAGTTTTGTTTGATCCTGGATCCACACACTCGTTTGTTACACCAGCATTTGCACTGTATTTGGGGGAGGATAAGGAGATACTACCATATGATTTGATAGTAGCTACCCATGTAGGTAGACATGTAGCTTGTAATGTTATCTACCCTAGGTGTAGTATTCAGATTGGGGAAGTTAAGCTGACCGTCAGTTTGATCATCTTACCAATGGCGGAGTTTGATGTGATACTCGGTATGGATTGGTTAGCTACGAACCGAGCGGTGTTAGATTGTTTTAACAAGACCGTGAAGTTGCAGAGTGCAGACCGTAGTGTTGAGTTTATTGGAGCTGAAAAGCCCATCTCCACTCGGATGATTTCTGCATTGAAGGCAGAGCGGTTGATGAGGAGCGGATGCGAAGGCTTTATCGCATTTATTGCGGAAGACAAGGAGTCCAAGTCTGTTGATGAGATTCCAGTGGTGCGAGAATTCCCGGATGTGTTTCCGGATGAGATTCCTGGTTTGCCACCTGTTCGTGAGTTGGATTTCACGATAGAATTGCAACCAGGGACAACACCTATTTCGAAGGCCCCTTATAGGATGGCACCAGCAGAATTGAAATAGTTGAAGACTCAGATTGGAGATCTGTTGGATAAGGGTTTTATCAGGCCCAGTGTTTCACCGTGGGGAGCTCCGGTGATATTTGTGAAGAAGAAGGATGGGACTATGAGGATGTGTATTGACTACAGACAGTTGAATCAGGTAACTGTTAAGAATAAGTACCCGTTACCGAGGATCGATGAGCTATTCGATCAGTTGCAGGGAGCTCAATTCTTTTCGAAGATAGATCTGCGTTCCGGTTATCATCAGTTGCGAGTCAGAAAGGAGGATGTTCCTAAGACTGCATTCCGAACGAGATATGGACATTTTGAGTTTTTAGTGATGCCTTTTGGATTGAAATTATGGAGGCATTATTTGTATGGTGAGAGATTTGAGGTGCATACAGATCACAAGAGTCTGTAATACCTGTTTACACAGGGTGATCTAAATAATAGACAGAGGAGATGGATGGAGTACATAAAGAATTATGATTTTCCGAGCAAGTATCATCCTGGAAGGGTAAATGTTGTAGCAGATGCTCTCAGTAGGAAGGCAACATTCAATCGTTGTATAATGCCTGAATGGCGATGGATGGAGCAGTTCAGAGACATGGATGTGGAAGTCTGGCCAGTCAATGAGAAGGGTGAATGGGAGTTTGGGAGCCAGAGATAGTGAACAGGATCAAGGAATGCCAGAAGGATGACCTGGAGTTGCAAAGAATCATTGAACATATGGATGACAATCTAGAGTTTAGATTGATTGAGGGAGTTTTGTACTGCAAGGATAGTTTGTGTGTGCCAGATGTTCAAGACATTAAGTCAGAATTGATGACAGATGCGCACCACACCAGATATTCTATTCACCCGGGGAGCACCAAAATGTATCAGAATTTGAAGAATCACTATTGGTGGGTGAAAATGAAGAAAGAGATTGCAGAATTCGTTTCCAGGTGTATGACTTGTCAACAGATTAAGGCAAAGCACAAGAAGCCTCCTGGTTTACTTCACCCGTTGGAAATTCCTCAGTGGAAATGGGAGAATATCACCATGGATTTCGTGTCAGGATTGCCAAACACCAAGAAAGGCAATGATGCTATTTGGGTGATTGTGGATAGATTTACTAAGTCAGTACATTTCCTGCCATTTAAGACTGGACAGTTTATGGATAAGATGACTAAGATGTACAGGGACAATATAGTCAAGCTACATGGAGTGCTTAAGTCATAGTATCCGATCGAGACACTAAATTTGTCTCTCGATTTTGGTCTACTTTTCAGTCATCTATGGGAACTCAGTTGAAGTTTAGTACAGCTTACCACCCTCAGACAGATGGACAGTCAGAACATACCATTCAGACGTTGGAAGATCTCCTTAGAGCTTGTGTTTTGGATTTCAAGGAGAGTTGGGATGAGAGTTTGCCTCTATGTGAGTTTGCCTACAATAACAGTTATCATTCAAGTATTGGTATGGCACCATTTGAGGCATTGTATGGAAGGAGATGCAGGACCCCGGCATGTTGGGAGGAAGTTGGAGTTCGAAGTTTTCATAGCCCCTCAGAGATTGCTGATTCCAGTGAGAAAGTTAGAATTGTCCAGATGCGAATGAAGGAGTCTCGTGATCGTCAGAAGAGTTATGCAGACAAGAGGCGGAGACCTTTAGAATTCCAAGTGGGGGATATGGTTTTCCTGAAAGTGTCTCCAATGAGAGGTGTTGTCAGATTTAGGCAAAAAGGGAAGCTTGCCAAGAGGTTTGTGGGACCATTTGAGATCAAGAGCAGGATTGGAGACGTGGCATATCGTCTAGTGCTACCGCCAGAGTTAGCGGGTGTGCACGACGTATTTCATGTTTCAATGCTTCGGAAGTATATTCCAGATCCCACTCACGTGTTGCAGCACGAGCCACTTCAGCTTCAAGCAGATGTCACTTACGTAGAGCGTCCAGCGCAGATCATCGACACTAAGGAGGTAGTGTTGCGTACCAAGACTATTCGGTGGGTCAAGGTACAATGGGAGAACCACAGTCCAGAGGAAGCTACGTGGGAGCTGGAGGATCAGATTCAGAAAGCGTACCCCTATCTTTTTCCAGATGAGGTATGTTTAGGCATTTGGGGGACCAAATGTTCTTTTTATTTGTGAGAGTTGTAAGGTCCGTGACCTTACTGGGTCAGTTGGGCCCAATATCAAGCCCTGACCCGTTTAATTTGTTATTATTATAATTAATTGTATTTTAGATAATTAAGTGGGTTTAGATCATGAGCGAGTTTCTTTTAGTAATAGAATAGTGTCTGCGAAGTTTCGTTCGATTCCGAGTTTGTTTAATCATAGCAGGGGGTAGTTTGCAATTTAAGGAAAATTGAGTGTTTTTCCGAAATATTTCAAACGCCGTGATTTTTGGGTTCGTTGGAAAGGTCTCGTCGTTCTGATCATTTTTGTCTCTTGACTCGTCGCGATCCGACGATCAGAAATCCTTCAAGTGGTCCATTCTTTAACCGGACCCACTTAAGGGGCATATTAGTCTTTTCTTCTTCTTCTTTTTAATCAGGGATTAGCCCTAATTCTATTCTTTTTCTGCAACGAAAGAGAGAACCGCAGCCTTTCTTCTTCCTCTTCTCATCTCAGGCACAGAACCCTAGCCTAGAAGATCCCATTCGAAGATCCGATCCGCTAGACTTCTTCCTCTCGATCTCCTCTTGCTTCCGGTATCAATTTGGTAAGCATTCTCACACTTTCATCTTTTCATTCGTATTCTCTTTGGTTAGATTTAGGTCTGATCTTAATTCTTTTCCTTCCTATCTTCTTCTTGGCTTCCTAGATTTCGATTTATCGGGTTAGATCGTGGATTTTGGGGTAGAAAGGCTTCTCGAGTTTCACCTAATTATTTTATCTTCTGACATTGAGGCAAGTAGATCTGCAATTCATATATAAGCATGTATGTTTGTTTTCATTTGATTGGCTATGTTTCCTGTAGATTTCCCTTTAATTCCAAGCATGTTTCTTGTTGATTTGGGATTTATATATTAGGTTAGATTTTTGGGTAATTGGAATGAAATAGATAAATTTATGATAATAGGTTGTTTAGAATTACTTATTTGATTCAATGGAATGGATGTAATGGAATGGAATGAATGAAATGGATGATGGGGAGAGCAGGAGGCTCTATTTATGCAGGTTGTAGCCTCTGGAAAGGTTTGGGAATGGAGGAAAATGAAATGGGGAAGGAAGAGTTCAGAAATGGCCTGAACCTGTACGAGTTCCGTACTGTCGGTTCACTCGTCGGTTCAGTGTCGGTCAACCGACAGCATGGTGTCGGTCAGCCGAACACCATTTCGGTCAGAAAACCCGATAGCATATTTTATACCATTTTGTACAGTCGGTCATCTCTCGGTTCGAACGTCGGTTAGTCGAACTGATTCGGTCAGCCGAGGCTCGTGTCGGTCAGAAAACCAGAGAGACATTTTGGCCTTTTGAGCGTCGGTCAGCCGACAGCTTCACTTCGGTCAGCCAACACCAAAACTTCGGTCGGCCGATACTGACCTCGGTTCCAAAACCAGAGAGCAGAAATTGGTTTCTGTTCCGTCGGTTAGCCCTCGGTTCCTGTCGGTCAACCGAGACCATCACGTCGGTCAACCGACACCATCATGAGGGTCAGCCGAAATTGGCCATTTCACTTGTCTTTTTCCGGACTAAAACTGAAACCTAGAAATTGGGACTTAGATATTGGAAACCTCTAATCTACTATCACATGACCATAAATGGGTTTGAAATCGAAACACGTAGCTTGGTGTGATTTCGATAGGTTGTCTAGGTATTCGTGTATTACGCGTGGTGTAACTGAATGCATATGGAGTTGGGTTGAACGATGCTTAACATGATTGTAATTTCTCCTTGACTTGTGACTTGTATCCGTTGATAACATTCCTTGTATACTCTTGGTATAAAACACTTAATCAATTATGAAACATAAATTCTTATAGAATTTAGGACTTGGACCTGACTTAGAGTATACTTAGGAACCCGTATCTTGTATTGATAAACATGACTGGCTAACAATGAAATGGATTATCACGTGGATCACTTGTCTTGTATTATCTTGAATGAGATAATCCCTAAGATCTTGCCTTGTACATGAACTAGCCAGACTTGCTTGTCTTGTTTGTTCTTGTGTCAGAACCACTTTATTATTGTTTGCATATCATGGCCATCTGCAGTTTGGGGTTTAATGACGAACCGGTTACTCGGTTGTCGCGGTGGGCAATCGGCGTAGGACGGCGTCCATGGCGTTGAATAGCTGGGAGCGGGCTAGGACCGTGCTGCTATTCCCAGGACCGGGAGCTAGGATCCTACTGGAGCCAGACTTTGGTATCAGTAGTCCGAAGTGGATTGTTACTGGTACCCCGGGAGGTGGCTTTGGACATCCTCGGAGTCTCCCTCTTGTTCTTGTTTTGCATTGCATGGATAGTGGTTATTATTAGATGATTGTTAGGATCTGTTATTGTCTATATTGATTAATATTCTCGCTTTATGCCCAGTTTCGCTTACCTTGTTTTCATATGATTATTACTTATCATTACTCTACATTTGATGCATGTCATGTTTATTATGCTTTGCTCATCTATTGCTCAACATGTCGTTGACTCTGTTCCTTGGTGTGCAGACACCTCAGATGAGTATTACTACGAGGAGCAGGTCGGCGAGGAGATCCCAGAGGATCTCCAACCAGCAGAGGAGGCACGAGAGTGGAGTGCCAATGACGTAGAGTAGCGTCATCACTCCCTGGCACGAGAGAGATACATTGGGACTCATTTAGCTTTATTCTTTTATTATTTCTCTCGTTGGACCTTTACATTATTGACTTATGTTCTTTTATTGGCCTAGTGTATTGGGATGGCCAATGTAATAAATTAACTTAACTCTTAGTTTTTGTTTATTCTTTCTTGTAACTTTAAATTTAATGAGAATTATGATTCATTGCTTGAGATTCCATATGCCTAGAGTTGTATGGACTCTACATTTATTGTACCATATGAGGTTTGAAATATTATATCCTCACCGCGGACTTACGATCCGTGGGCCCAAAGGACAAAAATTTTAATTAGTCCTAAAATTCACTCTCCGGATCCGGTTATTCTTTAATCGGGTTCGGGGGACGTGACACCAGTAAAAGAAATACTATAGTTAAATTGTTTTATTATTATTTTTATTATTCATGCATTGAATGAGTGGTACAAGTCTTGTGAGTCAACCTATCCACCAACGAGCGAGGTGGGTGAGCCGGAACATCCTTTCCATTGGGGTGTCATTTGTTTCTCCATTACTTTAGTTTATGCAAGGATACATCATATTGATTCAGTTTAGTATATGTAAAATCATATTTGTTAGTACATTGGTCATTTTTTGAAACTTTACATATGAAGAATGAAGTGAAGTAAAGCCTCAAATAGTGAAAGTATAAAATATAAGTGGGTTATGATTATATTTTGTCATTAGTTATTTGGTAGGAAATTTTTTTACTTTTTGTTTAAAAAGTATGTGTTTATTTGTCTTTTAGTGGAGAAAGGAGGTTGCTTTTTTATTTTATTTTTTTTAAAGAATGAATGAATTTTGAAAATATATGCTTTTGATGTAACATTTTTTTTTTTTTTAAATTGGAGGCTTTAATTCACTCCAAATAATATATGTTTCTCATTATTATTTTATTATACTTCTTCATTTGGGTTAGTATTTGTATTGCTTTTGTTGGATCTTATTGTTGATATACTCCTATCTGAATGGATTATTGGTTCAGGCGCCAGTAAACATATAACTAAGGAGAAGGAAGGTTTTGTAAATTTTGAGATAGTGCCAATAGGCAGTCATAAAATTTGTATGGGAAAAACTCAGCTGAAGATGTTATAGGACTTGAAATGTATTGCCTTCAATTGAATACTGGATGTTTGTTGGATCTTCATGGCATTTGTACATTGCAAGAATGTGGAGAAACATATTTTCTGTTCCATGTCTAATAAATTAAACTTTTGGTATAAAGATTTTGTAACCCAAGGGGTGTTTATAAGGAAAAACATTGTAATAGTTGGTCAGGGAAATTTGATACAAGATCTGTTTAAATTGGAAACCGCAAATTTTTCTTGACAGTGCAATATCATTTCATGTTTTGTGGGCATGACTGACACCCAAGTAATTTCTAAATCTATTAAATGGAATGCACATTTAGGCCATATTAATAAAGGATGGCAAGATTAGCTATAGATGGATTGCTGGCACATTGACCTGACCAAGGTAGATTTGCTGGTATGTGAATTTTGTGTTGGCAAAGCTATAAGGAAACCTTTCCAAGCTCCTAGAACTCAAAGTCCATTATGATAATTTTCGAAATACAAGTTTGCAAAAGATTTTCTCTAAGATTTTATGATGCCACAACAAATAAGCTCCACGGTGCATTTCTCTCGAATAGTGTGATGCCAAGGGAACAGAGATTTTATTAACCACTTTCTTAGTAACACTGTCATCAGGTTGAATCACTCATGGCCTTCAACAAGTATACCAAAGTAGTGACACCCAATCTTATCCTCACAAATGCCATGTTGTTTTCTTTGATCATATTCAATCTTTTTGCAATCGTTATACTTCATAAGTTGCCGCTTATCATTTCTATCCTTTTCACATGATTCTTGAAGTAAATTTTGATAGGTGATTGATCTTAAATATGTATTTTCTTTTTCCTTGCAGCCGAGCATTTTATGACAAGAGACTTTCTCAGGAGGTCAATGGAGATGCCCTTGGTGAGGTATGATTCTAACCACACTTCAAAGTTGTCAGTTTTTTGAAAGATATTTTTTATTTTAAAAAAAATGTATCATAAAGCAATCAAATTACACCATGAGGGTAGATGAACCAACTATACGCTATAGTCAAGAAACTTCCTGGTTAGAGAATGCATCTTGATGCAGGATAGACCTCAAAGGCCACATGTGTAGGGCCCAAGATAATTTAGGATTTTTATTATATATATGTCGTTAGTTTCCAATTTTATCTAAATATTCAAAAAAAAAAAAAAGTTTCCAATTTTATCTATAGAGTTGATTAATTAAAATTAGGTTTTCCCATTTAGGTGCGTCCTCGGAGACTTTTGAATTGTCTTCGGATACATGTGCTTCAACACTCCACGCAAGCCCTAACCCTAGAGCCTGCATCATATCTGCCTTTCCGATTGCCTTTCTTTTTTTCTTTTTTTTTTTTTGAATGGCACTTTCCGATTGCAATTTGAATTGAATGAAAAAGAGATAAAGAAAAGCTCGTAGCCATTCAACCCATATCGCCAGTCTCAAATGATTAGAAAGTAGAATCAATCCTACAGCCCATTCCCTAGCATTATTTTGAAATCCATAATTAGCATAATTAACATCAATCTGACTATCTGACTTCAACCCAAAGAATTTCACCAACAAAGATGCTGATATTATAATGAGGATATTTTCATTAAAATCTTTCATTAGCCTTCCACTAACCCATCCAATTCCATTGTGGACTGCCACGAATCTGAGTTAACTACTCCCTGAGGAAGTCGATTCTATTTGGTTTGAAGCATATTGCATTCCACTGTCTTATGAAAGTTCTTAACCACACCATATAAGAATTGCTAATTAATTTCATATGACCCAAAGCCTGAAAATAACCAATTTTACTTTTTTAACCACCGCAAGCCTTGCATAACTTGGATTGGAGGAATTATATCGTTTCTTTCCTTCCAAAAATCCATAGATCTGTTGACATCTTGCACCTTTGCAAATGGTTTACGCTCCAAACCTTATCTATCCCTCAGACCCTGACAACCACACAGCTTATTGCCAAAACATATGGAGGGGCTTTTATAGAGTGATTAATCACATCATCCCTTGACATTCTATAAAAAGATTCAACAGCAAACCTTGAAGTCTACAAACGCCAGAAGCAACACTTGAGCCCGATCAAGTAACAAGTCTTTTTTTTTTGGGTTTGGTGGGAGTGGTAAATAAAATTATAGGGAAAAGCTAAGGGAACTGTACAAGATGACTATGCTTAAAACACGAGAAACATGGATAACAAAAATAGAAGTAGAAAAGAGAAATCAAGTCTACAAACGAGAAAATCCTGAGAGAAATGAGAAGTGGTGGGGTGGTGTGGGGGCGGGGGCGCCTGTGTACGCCTTCACTAGTGAATCTACGACTCTGTTGGCCCTTATCAGTATGTACTGAGAAATTCCCACCATGCACATGCTCAAAACCATGATTTCAGTGATGAGAAAGTAAAACTTACATTGAGCTTCACTCAATCTTCTGACCTGTTGGAATTCATGTTGGTTTCCCTAATTGGGAAAAAACACATAGATCTGCAGAGCCTCCTTATCCTTAATTTCCAAGAGCTCCACTTCATACCTGTCATCACCAGTGACCAACCCGGCCCGTGAACGAATAAAAAATATCTCCTGAGTCATTGAAGAGTACTTCAGTGCTAACCAGGCGCGGTTTCCACTAGTGTTTCCGACTGCATTGAATTTCAAATAATCTGAAGGAGTGTGGCAACAATTAGCGACCTTTTACCACTTGGGAAAAGATGAAGGAGCTTTTCTGGATGATTGCTTAAATTTGTCGAACACAGATAACAAAAATAAATGAAGAAGCGAGAAATCAAGACTACAAATTAGAAAATCCCTAGCATAGAGAGGGCCAATCTACCCCTTCACCAGTGAATCTTTGAATCTATTGCCATTAAAAAAAAACCTTTGACTCTATTGGCCCTTGATGTATGCACTGAAAAACTACCATCACAAGCCTGCGCAAAGCCATGATTTCATTGATGGCAAAGGAAAAATTCCATGGGCTTAACTCAATCTTTTGACCCTTTTTCTGCAAGTACAGGTCCTTGGAAAAAAAAAAGTACCCACAGATCTGCATGCTCTCATTGAGAAGAGCTCCTTTTCATACTAAGTCACATACACCAGCCTTGCCTGTGTATGAATAGACGATCTCTTGAATCATTTAAGATTACTCCTCCAGTGCCAACCGGTTGCCTCTAGCACTATCATCCACGTTTAATTTCAAATAGTCTGAAGAGGAGGATTGCCTCTGGCACTATCATCCACATGATCTATTTGTAGCGTGCAAATTTTTTTGTTTAGGAGAAATCCATTCTCATTGTATATTGACTGAAATCCATCACTCCGAAATCTACAGCACATCCCCTCGAATATTCTTCCGTTTTCCTTCCAAACTGACCAAAACATTTAAGCTTATATCAGCCTTGAGTTGGGGCACTCGTCATCAAATTTCTTTGCCCATTGCATCTTGATACAAGGAGGGATCTCGTTACAGTCTCCAAAGGATCTTGCTCTCAGAATGAAAAAGACTAGAGCCTCAATCAAGTACTTTTGAAATGTGCATACAAACCAGTTTACCATGAATTCTATTAGAAAAACCCTGTACTTGTCCTTTATTTCTGGTAGCAATCCATATTGGTTCTTTGTATATATTTGCATTTTTTACTTGAAAAGCTTGCCACAAGACCAAATAGGTTGGGAATGTTTATATATATATATATATTTTAAATCGTCATCAATGGATATTTTGTCATAAATTATTTTTTTTTTTCAGGAGTTCAAGGGATATGTGTTCAAGATCATGGGTGGATGTGACAAGCAAGGATTCCCAATGAAGCAGGGAGTGCTAACACCTGGCCGTGTCCGTCTGTTGTTGCATAGGGGTGAGTATATATATTTCTTGGCTTTACTAAGATTACTTGGAATATTTTACCCAAAAAAAATTACTTGGAATATAGATAGATCAAATATTATGTCGAATACTCTCTATAGAAGTTTCAAATAGTACCTGAGCTCATTATATTTATTGAGGGAGGCATTCTGATAATTTATTAGATTCTTCTGGAGGTGTTTAGAGATGTGAATGCCTATGCATCTAGTAGTACCCTGCTAAGAAAATCCATATTTGTCACATTTTTTTAAGCTTGCAATGGGCTCCAGATTGTGATGGGGCAAGGATATGATGATGATGATGTTTTGTGTTGAATTGAGCTGAGTTGGTGGGGATATGCAAATCTCAAGAAAAAGAGCTGGAAGAGATTTGTCTTGATGTTCCCCAGGGGCAAAACCATTAAAGGAGGGGAATATAGAGGGGGACTGTTGGTAAGCCCCCTCACTCCCACCCCTCCCACCAGGGATCGATCCCTGGTGGGAGGTTTGATTTCCTCCCTCTTGGCCAGTGGGCCACAAGCAAAAAAAAAAAAAAAAAAAAAAACATTAAAGGAGAAATTTTCATGGACTTGGATTTCGTCTACACAGTGAATAAAATAAAGGTGTTGCCTAAGCGATTAGATGCATCCTTTTCCATATCATACTAGAAAAAAAAATTTTAAGTTCATACTTTGCCCAAATTAGGAGGTTCTAAGTATAGATTTCCGACCTGGTGGATTCACTCATCCCAGTCATGACTGGGTGAATGGGTTGGTTGATCTCAATTTGGACAATTCTGGATTGACCCTAGCTGGTAGACTTGCCATTTAGTTTAATTTATCCTGATTTGGCTGAGTCAACCAGGTCAACTCAAGGGCAATTTTATCCTTACACATTCGTACAACACTTGCTAATAGTAAGCATCCGGACTCGGGTAGGGCCCATGTATATGATGACTTGAGTGATGTCACTCAAGTGAGGAAGCGAAAAAACGAGGAAGAACTTCACCTGATGGACATTTAGAACATTGGATTTGGGAAATCTTTTCTTGTTTCATTTGTGTGTGATTTACTGATTTTTATGGAGTCATAAACTGGGAACAGAAATGTATTTTCTGCTTATGTTATACCCTGTTATTAAACGTTGTGCATGAATCACCTGAGCGGCATTGCTCAGGCGATCGATCATCTCCCTCTCTATATGAATATAAAATTTTCTAGTTTTTTTTTTTTTTTTTTTTTTTAAATGATGACGATTAGTGTTTTTCTTCTTTTTTAAGCTGGTAAAAAAGTTGTTTCTCATTTATTTGAAATTGCTGTTCCGTTTTAAGGATTGGTTATGTTTTGATCTGTTTGAGCTATGTAATCTTTTAGAGTATTTTCTTATTCTGATACTTAAAAAATGAAGTAATTTCTTATGATATTAAAATTGCTGTTCTGAAGTAAGGATCTCTTAGTTATTTGGTGGCAGTTTTATTTTTTGATGTATAGTCTTTACCCAGATGATGTGCTTCTCATGTCTGGTGTGCTTTTTGGTAGGCACGCCGTGCTTCCGCGGATATGGAAGGCGCAATGGTGAGCGCAGAAGGAAGTCTGTTCGTGGATGTATTGTCAGCCCGGACCTTTCTGTTATAAACCTGGTTATAGTTAAGAAAGGTGATAATGATCTTCCTGGATTAACTGACATGGAAAAACCAAGAATGAGGGGGCCAAAGAGGGCATCAAAAATTCGGAAACTCTTCAATCTCTCCAAGGAGGATGATGTTCGCAAGTATGTCAACACGTACCGCAGAACTTTTACCACCAAATCAGGTAGGTGTTTTATCTGTTGTTTTCTACTTTGAAAATGTTCCAGAAAATCTTGCAAGAAGTCATATTCCATATTTGATGCAGGGGATTGCTTGTTCTTCTGGACAGTTATCATTTGTCAATTTGGACAAGCATAATTTTTTTTTTTTTTTTTGCAGTTTCTCAAATTCTCAATGTACAAGGTGCTCTTAGTCACATTTGTTGCCATTTCCAGCTTTGAAATTGGTTTCTGATGAATATTGCATTTAAAGTTTAAGAGTTAGTGTTTTGGCTTTCTATACAGTTTGTGGAAGTCAGTCACATGTGAATTATTGCATTTTAAAGATAAACGACTGATATTTTGCTTTAAAAAACCCCAGACTCCAAGCATTTTAATTTACTGATGGGTAGCTAAAATTGTGGAGATCTGGTGAATATATTGATAAGGTTCAAATTCATACGTTACACTGAATTATGGTGGGTGCAGGTAAGAAGTGCAGCAAAGCTCCCAAGATTCAGAGACTTGTCACTCCCCTGACTCTGCAAAGGAAGAGAGCAAGGATAGCAGAGAAGAAGAAGAGGATTGCCAAGGCCAAGTCAGAGGCTGCAGAATATCAGAAGCTTCTAGCAACACGACTGAAGGAGCAGAGAGAGCGCAGGAGCGAGAGCTTGGCAAAGAAGAGATCCAGGCTTTCTGCTGCTTCCAAGCCATCAGTTGTGGCCTAAGGCTCATGTTCGTTATTCTGTCCTTGGGAATTTTGATTGAATGCATGTTTTTTTAATCATATAGCCAGATTGAATTCAGCTAATTTCTGTTTCTGAATTTTGCTTTTCAATATTAGAACACATGGATAGGTTGAGGTCCATCCATACATTTTGGGGTTGGTTATGATTTTCCTTAATTTGATGAGTAGATTAATTTTGGTGTGGTTCTTGGTCTTTGTAAGTCATTGTTGGTCCTTCTCTGCATATCCCAAGAATGCATACATGTGCAAGATCTCAGTCAATCTGATGAGCGCTTGCCTGCGCCTGGATTCCGTCTTAGTAAAACCTGTATGTTGAATATGATGGGCTTTTGATTTTAACAAAAATCTGATGGCCTTGTGGTTCATCTATTCAGTTCACCGAGTATCAATGTTCAGTGTACATATGCATAGGGCCTACCTGCCGAGTGATGCTGTCTTAGGCTTGGTGACCTCTGTTGTGGTGGGCTTTGATGCATCTTCTGAATGGGCATTTTACTCTCTATTTAAAGAATGGGGATCCCTCTAATTAGCGAGTAAAGGAAGGTTACCTTGGCCAACATAAAATGGAATTTGTCTGAAACCTCGAGTTGTGGATGAAATTCTAGTATAATTTAACTGTTTTGAAGGAAGCTGGGGAAAAGCCCCAATTTTGTAGAGTTACCTGGCAATGGCCCTCTCTGATGATGGTACTGTGGGAATGTGGCGCATGTTTGTGTCTGCCCTGTGTGGGTTATAGTCCAGAAGATGTGACCAGTGAGATAGCTCTCCAGTTCCTGATGGCAGACCACCCTAATTAGTGTTTCAGCACCAAGCAATCAACATCATGTTAGCCTTATCACATGGGGTTGTCTTAACCAAATAAACTCTCACATCTATTATCCCACTTTTCAACTATCATTTTAGCCTCTTATCATTTGGGGTTGTATTAAATGAATTAGCTATCTCATCTTATATCTTAAGACTTTTCAACTATCATTATCATATGGAGTTGTCTTAAACAAATAAGCTATCTCATCTTATATCTTAAGACTTGGAATATCATTTTGGCCTTATCACATGGGGTTGTCTCAACGAAATGAGCTATCTCATCCTATATCCAAAGACTTTTCTACTATCATCCTAGCCTTAATCATAAGAAGCGTCTTAACCAAATTAAGCTCTCTCAACTTATATGAAGACTTTTCAACTATCATTACATAGGGGCAGCAAATCATGCATCTACGTGTAGTATGTAAATACTTCTGATTTTTGCTGGCTGGGGAAATAATCCATGTGTAGTTCCTATTGAGACCGGCACTCACGGGCTATTTGTAAGACATATAGTTTGTGTGCGGGGAAATTCCCAAGAGAATCCTGGGCAAGGTGCTCCATCCCGGGCCCCCGCTTCAGCAAGCCCATCCCGGCAAGTTCGGTCTCGTGCTCCACGCTTCCTATGCTCGACTCCCCCCACTTCGGCAATGCACGCCTTAGCAAGACCAGACACTCCACAGGATCCACTTCGGCCAAAGCATCCCACTTCGGCTTAACACTCCATCCCGGCCAAGCGCCTCATATCGATGAAAGTATTGAGCACTGACAGCTGTCCTCCCATGGACGCTCAAGCACGCTATGGCCCGTGCGACAAGACAAGGGGATAGCCCGTATCTCCTGACAGATCACCGTCCACAGCTCCCAAGGCGTCAGGATATGGCCTAACGGGACAAGACAGGCTACGACGGGACCAGACAGGCTACGATGAGACCGCGCCTCCTTAGTACCTGACAAAATGGGCTATGACAAGACAGCCAACTACCCCTTTGCCTCCTCTTCCCCAACTACCCCTTTGCCTCCTCTTCCTCTACATAAACACAGCTACAGCTCCAGAGGAGAGGGGGGGACGCCATTACCACTCTGGTATGCCATCTTCTTCCCCAAAAAATCTCCTCCTCCCTCTGCTTAGTTCATATACTAACTTAGGCATCGGAGAGCCTTGCGCCGCCCAGGCCAGGGTCCTCTAACCTACGTTTCTCCTTCCTTTTCTCAGGCTCCAGGCGCAGGCATCGGTGTCCCTAATCTCACTTGGGTAAGTCCTCTAAGGCACCCCCATTATTGTGGGTCATTATTTTTTGCACCTACAATTGGCGCCGTCTGTGGGAAGGTAACATCCCAGCCTTCCCAACCTTCTCAATCTTTCCAAACACCATGCCTCGAAGAACCAGAAAGGGAAAGGAACCTATCGCACTGTCGACCCAGCTGCAGACGGTCCCCCGCCGAGAGAGGTCAGGAGCAAAATATGGTCCATCAGGCGACCAGCTTCAGGATACTCGGTCGGGTTCATCCTCTAAGGATTCGACCTCGACTCTACCCTCCGAAAGGCGCACCCTGAAGAGCAGGAGCAACCGGGCCCATGGCGAAGGCTCGGGTAACGACCGCGACTCCAGAGAGTGGCTCGATCAACGCATAGAGCAAGCAGTACGACAGCACATGGAAATGGCCGACTACGCTCAAGTTCGGATGAACTCTGATGATTTTGGCGCATCTCCTCTCTCCAGAGATCAGAAGCTTCCCCCTTCCCGAAGATTTCAAAGTCCCGAGGTTAGTCATTTACGATGGAACCTCGGACCCAGCAGCACACCTACGGCACTTCTCCCAGCGGATGTCGGTATGGGGCAACGCGGGCCACCTGTGCTGCAGAATCTTCTCTTCCAGCCTCGGGGACCTCCCCCTAAAATGGTTCTGCGCACTCCCCCCGGGATCAATCAGAAGTTGGCTGCAGCTCCGGAGTTCCTTCTTGACGAAGTTCCAAGTTTACGGGGTCATCCCCAGGTCAGCCGCCGACCTGATGGCCCTCAGAATGAAGCAGACCGAGAGCATCGCGCAGTTCACCAAAAGGTTCTGGGCTGTCTACAGCCAGATCGAGAATGCCTCAGAGGCAATAGCAGTCCTGTCTTTCCAACAAGCCCTCGTACCAGGCAACGAGCTCCGAAGCAACTTGGTCATGTATCCCGTGGTCACTATAGCAGCACTCATGACTAGGGTAAATCAATTCATCAGGCAAGAGGAGGACGAAGCCCGAGCCCGGGAGCAATTCAACCTCTGCGACAGCGACCAGATCGCTTCTAGCTCGGCCGAACCTGCCGGCTCGGCCGACGCTGCCAGTTCGGCGGACGCCTCCAGCTCGGCGGACGTCTCCAGCTCGCTAGCAGCCCCCCGCTCTGCAGAAATCTCTTCCAACACGGGGAGCAGTTAGGCGAACCCTTTTTCTGTCACTTAGCTTCGACCGCCCGTCAGCTTCGATCGCACGACCCTCTACCGTCACTTCGGCGGCACGGTCCTCTACTGTCAGGCTTCGATGGCGCCGTCAGCTTCGATGACACCGGCACGACCCTCTACTATCGGCTTCGATCGTACGACCCTCTACCGTCGTTTCGACGGCACGGTCCTCTGCTGTCAGCCTTGATCGCACGGTCCTCTACCGCCATCAGTCGTCCAGAGCCACCGAGCTCACCCTAGGGCCGTTTCATACACTCAGGCATGACTCGCGTTCGGCGCCAGAGCAACCAAGTCCTCGGGTAGGCGCACCCAGGCTCCTTGGCCTCCAAACGACCTCATGCAGGTCCGTCCACGTGCTGGTTTCCACCTCACGCTGGTTTCGGCCTCATGCTGGTCTCGACAGCATCTAACGACCTCATGCAGGTCCGTCCACGTGCTGGTTTCCACCTCACGCTGGTTTCGGCCTCATGCTGGTCTCGACAGCATCTAACGACCTCATACAGGTCCGTCCACGTGCTGGTTCCCACCTCGCGCTGGTTTCGGCCTCATGATGGTCTCGACCGCATCTAACGACCTCATGCAGGTCCGTCCACGTGCTGGTTCCCACCTCGCGCTGGTTTCGGCCTCATGATGGTCTCGACCGCATCTAACGACCTCATGCTGGTCCGTCCACGTGCTGGTTTCCACCTCACGCTGGTTTCGGCCTCATGCTGGTCTCGACCGCATCTAACTACCTCATGTTGGTGTCACCCTCGTGCTAGCTACGCGCTTCGCGCAGGTTCGGCCTCATGTTGATCTAGGCCAGCGCCAGAGAGACTGCCCTCGGGTTCGTACACCCAGGCTTCTCCAACTCGGCGAGTGCCAGAAAGGCAAGTCTCAAGGGTCTACGCCCTGGAAATGGCCTGGAGTTCTTACACTCAGCCTTTCCTAAAGTCCCGGGTTTTGAACCCACTCAAGGGTCTACCACCTTGGAAAGACTTCGAGTACATGCGCTCAGTCGTATACACTCAGTCGTTTCCTAAAGCTCCGGGTCCTGGACCCTGGAAAAGGCTTCGAGCTCCGACGCTCAGCCGTTTCCTAAATTCCTCCAGGTTCAACCGCCTTGGAAAGACTTCGAGTACATGCGCTCAGTCGTATACACTCAGTCGTTTCCTAAAGCTCCGGGTCCTGGACCCTGGAAAAGGCTTCGAGCTCCGACGCTCAGCCGTTTCCTAAATTCCTCCAGGTTCAACCGCCTTGGAAAGACCTCGAGTACATGCGCTCAGTCGTATACACTCAGTCGTTTCCTAAAGCTCCGGGTCCTGGACCCTGGAAAAGGCTTCGAGCTCCGACGCTCAGCCGTTTCCTAAATTCCTCCAGGTTCAACCGCCTTGGAAAGACCTCGAGTACATCGCTCAGTCGTATACACTCAGTCGTTTCCTAAAGCTCCGGGTCCTGGACCCTGGAAAAGGCTTCGAGCTCCGACGCTCAGCCGTTTCCTAAATCCCTCCAGGTTCAACCGCCTTGGAAAGACTTCGAGTACATGCGCTCAGTCGTATACACTAAGTCGTTTCCTAAAGCTCCGGGTCCTGGACCCTGGAAAGGGCTTCGAGCTCCGACGCTCAGCCGTTTCCTAAATTCCGGATTTATACACCCCTCAAAGACCGTTGCCGAACTCATGCTCACATCTCCGAGACCAGCGGGATTCTGGATCCACTCTGTCGCAAGGCAGTTCGTCTCGGCCAAAAGCTGGCCACTTCGGCCAATGGCAGCTCGACAAGATTGCAGTAGAGACTGTTCCATATCACCTCCTCGGCCTCATGACAGTCCTCAGCTCGGCATCAGTGCCGGATTCCAGGTTGGCAGTTACACTGGTCACCTCGGCAGCATCGCCAGAACACTTCCAACGGGGCTGCGCCTCCGGCGACGGGCCAGCTGGTCATGCCTCGATCTCTTAGCTGGTGATGAATCAGTTGGCTGGACCATCAATCTCAAGCGACAAACTGCTCCAAGGCACAAGTGTTATCCTCCATGGTACTTAGCTTCCGACCTCAATGAGGAGTCTAATGAGCTCAGAAGCTGGGGGGCTTTGTGTGGGGAAATTCCCAAGAGAATCCTGGGCAAGGTGCTCCATCCCGGGCCCCCGCTTCAGCAAGCCCATCCCGGCAAGTTCGGTCTCGTGCTCCACGCTTCCTATGCTCGACTCCTCCCACTTCGGCAATGCACGCCTTAGCAAGACCAGTCACTCCACAGGATCCACTTCGGCCAAAGCATCCCACTTCGGCTTAACACTCCATCCCGGCCAAGCGCCTCATATCGATGAAAGTATTGAGCACTGACAGCTGTCCTCCCATGGACGCTCAAGCACGCTATGGCCCGTGCGATAAGACAAGGGGATAGCCCGTATCTCCTGACAGATCACCGTCCACAGCTCCCAAGGCGTCAGGATATGGCCTAACGGGACAAGACAGGCTACGACGGGACCAGACAGGCTACGATGAGACCGCGCCTCCCTAGTACCTGACAAAATGGGCTATGACAAGACAGCCAACTACCCCTTTGCCTCCTCTTCCCCAACTACCCCTTTGCCTCCTCTTCCTCTACATAAACATAGCTACAGCTCCAAAGGAGAGGGGGGGACGCCATTACCACTATGGTATGCCATCTTCTTCCCCAAAAAATCTCCTCCTCCCTCTGCTTAGTTCATATACTAACTTAGGCATCGGAGAGCCTTGCGCCGCCCAGGCCAGGGTCCTCTAACCTACGTTTCTCCTTCTTTTTCTCAGGCTCCAGGCGCAGGCATCGGTGTCCCTAATCTCACTTGGGTAAGTCCTCTAAGGCACCCCCATTATTGTGGGTCATTATTTTTTGCACCTACAGTTTGAAAATCTGAATTATTCAAAATAAATGAACGCTCGCCAAATCAGTCCAGTTGGTGTATGGCACAGCATCCTATTGATGAGCTATGAAACATGTCAATATCGGGTGTCTCCAAAGAGACTGAAACATGTTGATATAGTATTAGATACAACTTCAATGTTTTATAGTGATCAATTTGATCGTGTGTTCAATTTTTGAAGTGAAATTTGATAAGATGCCCCCACCCTGAGGTGACGCATGAATTTCTTGGAAGTCCCTCCCCTCCCTCAGAAAAGGAAAATTCGCTGGACATCCATATAGAGGGCCATCTCTTCACACGTGTGGTGACGAGTTTGGCATAGACACTGCAGTACAGTTATAGCTACCAAGAGCACTGAGCACCAGTCTCAATCAGAGTCCTGTACCTGGTCCCCATGGAGGCCTCCAGCCTCGTCTTCACACGTCATTGGGTCCTCGTACCCTGCAGTACAATTATAGGTGCCAAGTGTACAAGTCTCAGAGTGAACAGGACCAACAACAATTCAATTGGCTTGACATTATTGCTCCCTTTGTTGGAAACAATTGATACAGATACAGCCAGGGATCCCTGCAATGCAGCACACTACATTACAGCAAAGTACTGTGTACTTGTGAGTCCCTCCAGATTCTAGTACCCCCATTTTCCCACCAGTGGCCCAGTGGGTATGGGAAGGAGATCAAGTGACCAGATCCACCAGATCTCTTTCAGTAAAAAAAAAGAAAGTCCATATTTTTAGATAACAGTTCCAATGCTCTTTCTCACTGGCTAGGCAAAAAGCTTCTTTGACTACTCCAGGCAGCAGGACCAGAGTTCCCCACATGTTTTTGCATGGAAATGAATTCCCATTAACATGAGTTCAGTAAAATGATTATTAAAGAGGTAAAAGAAAAAAAGGATTGAAGGTGGAGTTGTAGATGGGTCTTTACCTTTTTAGGATTTGATTTACTAGAATGATGGATGGATAATCATTTTTCATTTATTTTTCATTAAATGGGAGGTTTTTTTTATGGCCATTTAATGGATTCTCACCTTTGTTTCATCATTTTTAGCCACTTTGAGGAGTAAATCCCTTTGAATTCTCAGGAATTCAGTTCCATAAATGATATAAAGCTGACTTTTTTCTAAGAAATTTTTTTTTGTATTCTTTAAATCTTGTGAGGTGCATTTTTAGAAAAAGAAAATTAATACTTCTATCCTAAAGCAGATTTAGTTGTTTTAAAACTCATTAGGAATTGTAATTTTTCTTTTGTTTATGTTTTCGAGGGCAACATCTACTTCACAACCTGTCATTTTTACAGTATTTTCTCACCAAACTTCTCTCCATAAAAGAGAGAGAGAGAGAGAGAGAAATAAAATAAAATTTTTGTGGGGTGTGTGGTTTTTTGGAAAAATCCAATGTTTTGATATTTTTCACATATCTAGAGAGAGAGAGAGCGCGATATATATATCACTACTTTGTGCCACAGTAGAAACTTTGACTAGCTTATGTTAAAAGTTTATTGGCCCACTACTGATGGGACAAGGCTCCAAATCCGATACACAATATACAGCCAAGCTAAGGGCCATCACAGTCCACAAGAAAACATCAATCCATCATACCCCTGTTCTTATATTGATGATAATCCAAACACAATAATTCAGAGAGTTGGTCCCCCCCTGTCACCAAAAGACACACCACTTTGTCAAATGAAAGCTCCATTGGCTACTTGACATCTCAATTGATGAAATCATTACAACGAAGTACTCCTTACTGCAATATGGCACACACATGGAAGCACCATTAACCATTGGACACTTCATCAGAATTCAGATGACAGACATATCATGATCATGGTGCAATCGATCAGTTTTAAATTATTAGGACTAGTTTAGATGGGATAAGGTAATCCAAAATCATGATAACTACACTCTGTGTGCTCCATGGAATGTAATTCTGTAGTGAAACATTCCAACATGTCTTAGCTGCAGACATCATCATCATCATCGGATAGGGATATCCAAGATGAATATAATTACAGTGTGTGCTCTATGGAATGTAATTCTACAGGGAAACATTCCAACAATATCTCTTTGCTGCTAACATCATCATCATCATCCCCATCGTGGATGATCATCCTGTTTATCAATGTCTTGACCCCAGCCATGTTGGAGTCTACTAAATGAATTCCATTTCTCCATTTTGGTTTAACTTAAGCCAAATCCATGGATAGTTCTTCAAATCTATTTTCGCTTCTTTCATCTATGTCATCTTTAGTCTATCCTTTTTTCTTGATGGCCATCAATATGAATAGAAAAAAATTTTCTTATCAACACCGTTGGCGACCTAAATTAAACAACATCCAAACCATTTCAGACATCATACAACCAACTAATATTTCAACTTGTGCTGTTTTTTCCATTTTATGCTCTTGCTTTTATGGCAGTAAACCCCCAACCTACTGGAAACACCCAAACCAAATTCTAGGGCTTGTTTTTTTTTTTTTTTTTGGAATTCAAGGAATTCCTGTCTTGTGAATCTTGAATTGCCAAACATAGTGGAATTCTTATATGCTCCCTTAGACTTGAGCATCCGCGAATCCGACCAAAATGCAAAGAGGGTGGAATTCCTGAATTCCCATAGGTCATTTGGAATCTTTCGTATGACTGGAATTCAGAAATGCTAGTAAATAAATATGGCATTTGGAGATTGTAGGGGATAAGATGTCACATCATGTCCAGATATTCCCAATATAATGAATTCTGGCAGAAATTCCACAAAACAAACAGGCGTCTAATGTCCAAGATTCTAAACCTAGAGGGTGCATTCACTAACTACTTGTTATCACCAGGGGCTTGAACCCAAGTCCTAACTCCCCAAGAGGATGCTGATTTTGTTGGACATCTTTTAGTTAGGTGCCCAGGCAGTGGACTTCAGTTTGCTTGATCCCAGGTTGTAGGAAGCTGGGATTGTCTTTAGTTTTTGTGGGTTATGCAAGTTTCTTTGAAATAGGTCTTTCTGAGTGAATTTTAGGTTGCCATATGCTTTGTACATCTGGTCTTTCGAAGTGAATTTAGTAGGTGCTCTAGACCTCATACACTTTAGTATCATCAGGATTTTCTCCATTTGGTAGGTCATAAATTCTCGAAAAACAAAGAAACACTAATATCAAACAACTGAAATTTGAACTACTATTATTCCCTCAGCTTGTTTGCACACAGTTCTTTCATTAGTGATGCTGGTTGTGGACTCCTAGTATATATATATATATATACATCATTATATCAAAAAAAAGTTCAACAGTCCTTAACAATCCAGTTTCACCTGTATGCAATCTACGCGAGGGTTCTCAATAAAAAACTGCATCCTTACCATGCCTGAAAACTGAAAAAACAAAGTGCCCTGGAGTTGGTTTGTTCGCCTCTCTGCAATTCTTCCGAATCTCGCCTGCCTGACCAGACTGCAAGTCTCCCAGCTTCACCATTCCCTCAACAAAAGCAGAGAAGAAGTCCTTTTGGTTCCGACTAAAGTGTTGAACAACTTTTCTAGTCTGATCATTCCCCGAATACAGTGTCTGGTCGGAATTGAGAAATCCTCTCTCATTGACTAAGTCCTTGAAGTACTGATTGTCGAAGACGCGAGGGGTGGCATCAAGGTCTCCTGTCACATTCCCATCTCCACCAAGGGGACATAGGTGATCAAGCATCTGTCGGTAGACTGGGTCCATGTTTAGATCCGGGTGGCCTGTACCTGACTGGTTGTACAGGCGGAAAACAATTGAGAAGCATCGACCCTTGCCAATTGTATGGGAGCCTGACAATGCAACTAAATCAGTGATGGAGAGATTGTAAGAGTTGAAGAGCTCAATGAGGTAGCTGGCATTGGCTCTTGGGCTAGGCATGATTCTGTTGGAGTCTTCTAGGCTCGCCGTTAGACTGTCTTTCCTTCCCAATTTAACTTCCCAGTTGGGTCCGCCGCCCTGATCAAAATCTCAACAAAGAGACAGAGATCAAACATTTTTCTGTTAGCATTTGATTCCATGTCTCTCTAGAACAAGGATCTCTCAATTTGAATTGTAATACAACAATGCGAGTCGTTGCTTATACTTAATTGAGTAATTTTCATGGGAGAAAATGGTCATGTTTCTGAATCACCAATAAATCATTGAAATTAATTGAGTAATCTTCATCTGAAAAATGGCCATTTGTTTGAATTACCAAACCATCATTGAGCTTGAGTAGTTTTCATGTGAAAAAAGGTCATCATGTCTATGAACTACCAATCCACCATTTAACTTACTTGAGTAATTTCCATGTGACAAAATGGTCATTGTATGGATTACCAATCCATCATTTAACTAAACCGAGTAATTTTCATGTGAGAAATGGTGATTTCCTTGAATTACTAGTCCATAGTTGAACTTAATTGAGTAATTTTCATGTGAGAAAAGGCAATTCCTTTATATTACCAATCCATCATTTGACTTACCTGAGTAAGTTTCATGTGACAAATGATCATGTTGGGAAGCAGTGATAAAATCTCTGTTTTCTCAAGTCAAATAGGTGGTGAGTCATACAATTTTATATATTTTCTGAAGATTACATAGGCATTTTTAACACCCCTTTCTCATTTTCATCTCTAATTTTCATTTTAATTCAAGGCAAATTCTGATAAATTTGAATAGTTTCTTACCAAGACAACAGCATCTCTAGCAGCCATGATCAAGATGTCAGCACAGGAGACAACACCAGGACAAGCGCTCTCCACTGCTTCTTTCACCTCATCAATCACTTCAAACGATCTGAGGGAATTGATGTTTGAAAGTGCCTGCTTCTCACCATCCATATAAGGTGTGTCATCCAATAACAAAGAAGCATCACAACCCTGAAACCCCAACAGATAAAAATCAAAGAAAGATAAGATAATTCCATCTTAAACATATAACCACATCAAGATTTTTATGCAACACATGAAACAGAGATATAGCAGAGTAACCCATAAAGACCATGTTTTCTGTCTTTGTCTTGATAAAATGAAATATATATTTATATTGTTATAAACTAGAAACATATGAGACAGAGATATATACATAGTATCCAAGGAAGTAGGCCTTGTTTGTCATTGTTCTTGTTGGCTTACATTGACAAAGCAATCATGGAATTGCAAACGCATAACAGAGGCTGCGCTCCTGGGTTCTCTGATCATGGCCCTCCTGATCACTTGTCTCACAATCAATTCAGCTTCTGGGCAGGTTTGGGAGTAGAAACCAGGCTGCAATTGAGAGGAAGCAATAGCTGTTTGTGCAAGGAGGAAGGAGAAGACAAAAGGGTAGAGTTGATGCATGTTTCTTTGGAGATGGAAGCAGGGAACAGAACAGGAAGAAAAAGCAAGATGTAGAGCTTTCAAGGGAATTGAAAAGTCTTCTATTTCTGCTTCCTCTTCTAATTTCTTCCAAAAGGTGTTCATGTATGTATGTGTGTGTGTGGGGATGGATGTGATGGTGATTATGCCATGCTATTCCTGCAAGTGGTGTGGGAGAGGCCCCACCTCTCTCTCTCTCTCTCTCTCTCTCTCTCGATACTAGTGGGTTGTTGATCTTGTGGGGCCCACCTTCTTTCATCTGTTTGTTTTATTGAGTCATCTCTACTGTTAAATTTTTGGGGGCCACTTTTTCAAGCCGTTTGATTATATGGGACTATCTTACCCGTCCCCCAAAACCAGCAGCAGAACAGTGGCTGTAAATAGCCAGTGGAGTCCAGGTAAAGAAATTGCTGAGGCTCCCTCCACCTGTCAAGAATATAAAAGGCACAAAATAAAATCTGGTTGTGATCAAATTGATGTGTTAGGCACAAAATTAAGTCTGCTAGAGATCAAAATTGATGTGCTTTTCACGTGATCAATTTAATGGTAGACAAAGACTCATATTTACATGTTGTGAATATGCAGTTTAGCTCGTCGAGTCCACTTGGATGCATTCCACTTATTACCGGTAGAATGGATGGAAAGATCACCTTATGGATAAGGGCCATATAAAAAATAACCCTATCAAATTATCCTAGTCATTGATTTACAGCCTTAAAATTTAATTATCAATTAACCATAAATTTTCTTTTTAGATTCAATCTAGGGTGGCCAAAGATTTGATGAGCATAAAAATAAGTATCATATCATAAAACGAGAAATAATAATATAAAAGAGGTTACACTGATCAAAATTACGGCTAAATGGACTCCATAAAACTTCTGTACATGCAGTCCACTTGGGTAGGCTAATGGTCAAAGAGAAAGAAAAAAAAAAAAAAAAAAAACTTGATACGTGGTGGTAAGTTGGTAACTGTCATATTACTTGCTTTGTCTTTAAATTGGAAAGGTGATCCAAAAGTGGAGTGTAGATGAGATGCTCCATGGTCACTTTTAGATCAAGTTGGATGGTACCAACTACCAAGGGTCTTGATTCTCTATATTTGAATGATAAACTGAAAGTTATGTTTAAAGGTTTCACTTGTGGCCATGACCCAACCTTGATGATGTATGGTGACAAGTTCAATCCAACTTGCATGAATGAGGGCCATATGTACTTTTTGGTTGGTTGTGCCTAGCAAGTAGCAAATATGCAAAACAAAAGGTTGTAGATAGGCAAGAGGACTATTCATAGTATACCTTTGGTGATATTGAATCCAATTAATGCTTTTATTGAAATTGCATTTGTATTAAATCAGTCCTCATTCCTCACAGTCCCCTCTGCATTAGTGACTAAGAAATGGCATGTGGCATGGTAGGGCCCACCAGCACCACAAATGGAATGGGTTTTGGATTAGGACATAAAATGATAAGGATGAAGACAATTAATTAAAATTAAGGACTAACATTCAATTTAAGAAAAATAATTTACTGTCCATTTTAGTTTTTATTCTCTCAACATGAATGGATAGAAATGAAAGATGATCATCTTTCCATTTGATTCTCCTAAATTGATCTGGTCAGAAAAAGATGATCCTGACACTTGACAGATGGCTTATCTGAAACAAGTCCTTTTTTGCTTGGCCCTTTCCTGCCTGACTGTAGGAATATTCTAGTCACCGTTGACAGGATCCTCATGCCTTCTTTTGAGAAATCTAGAGTTGAAACTTGAAACTTGAAAGAGTGGAAGCTGAGAGGTTGAGAAATAGGCTTCTGCCAATTGGAAATTTGAGCCGTTCAAGATCAATGTGGTTACACCCTATGTAATATACTGTGTAGGGGTGATGGGCCAGGCATTGATATATTATCTGGGCTCATTTAATATTTGAGCCGGGCTTAGATTAAGGGATGAAGTCTGAAGCCTGGCCCAGCCCGAATAAGAAATGGTTGTAAGTTGGTGATAATTTGTCCAAAACAATTGTTAGAAAGCCTGATAAAAGGCCAATTGGCACTGCCTCGGCTCAATCGTTTATATGGTTGGGCTTGAGCCTGCCATTTATGGCCTGTGCCGGGCTTGGCCTAGATACTGATCTATGTTTCTAAAGTCAGGCCAGACTAGGCCTCGATATACCTCAGCCTACCCAACCCACGCATGACAAGAGCAACATAAGATATTGATAGGATATCATTTATTGCTCGTTTTTTTATTAAATAATTACAATTATGGTAAAATCAGTTTCAAAGAAGGAATATTAAAGAGATGAAGTTTTGTACAAGAGAGGATTCCATGCTATGTAGAATTCTGTTTTCATGATAAAGAAGAGTCATGCACTCATGCATTCCTATCTCTCCTATAGGAAATTGAAATCCTCCCTACTGAGAAATAACAATTCATTTTTCTTTCTTTTTTCGCAAAGAAAATGCGTCGTACCAAAAAATGGAACAGTGGATTTTATAAAAAATTAAAATAAATTTCATGCCTAACATGAATCCTCTCCTCCCACAAATGCAACACTTGAAGGACTTGTCGGTGCAATGGCCATTTCGTATTCTTAGCTCTTACATAGGCAATCAAAATCTTCTCCATCAGGAAAAATCAGTTAATCTTTCCATTTTCCTTAAGTAAAATGTACCCCACAAACAATGAAACAATGGGCGGCATAAAAAATCAGAACAAGTTTATTCTCTATCATGAAATGTTCTTGTCGCATAATTGCACCAAAGGGGGAATGCAAATGAGATGGAAATTTATGCTTTTATAGCTTTGATAGGAGGTTTGTCTTTCCTAGGGTTCTCTTTCATTCTTAGTCACTTTCCTATGAATATTATCATCATCAAAGATTTGTCCCACTTTTATACGAATTTCTTAGAAATCTTGGAGTTCAATTTCATTCAACCAAACAGGCTAAAGGGAGCAAAATCAGTTTTGAGTGTTTCTATAGCCTGATAGAATTGTGCAGAGCTTTGCTTTCTTGGCTTTGATTAGATATAAATAAATGCTTGAAATATTTTCATCTGGGTAATATCAGCGGTAGATAATATTAAGATAATTTCAAATTTTATATTTTGATGAGTAGAAACTTTAAATTAAATATAAACATAGCAATATATTATATAAATTGTTCTTAATACTGAGAGAAAGTAAAAGACCATGAGAAGAAAGTTAATGCTTAGGAGAACTGGAGAAGTATATATAGGATAGTTTTCATTTATTATTCTAGGTAAATTCATGGCCATTGTTGATTTCAAACTGACTGTAAAGATAGTCATAAAAAATACTTTTTCAGAAATTATCATGATGAATTTGATATATATTGCCAAACATCAGCAAATGGGATACCGCCTTTAATAACTGTACCAGCTTGGGTGCATCAAGGAGTATGCACTTCTGTCATCAAGGGTTCATTTGGGAGCTTCCACAGACTATAACACAAAAATATTGTTTGTTAGAGGTAGGAATTATATTGTTTAGAGAGCTTGAATTTAAATAAGTTGAGTTTTAATTTTGAATAACTTTGAACGTTGATTAAGCAGGATATAAGCTTGTCCAGACCTTATGATTTCATCCTCTTCATCAAGCCGCATGATGACACTTCTGGAAGAATTGAGATAGAACTGATCTAGTGGACCACCGACGCCAATGGACTCAAAAAGAACAAGCTGCAACTGTGATGGACTCTACACCAGCGAAAGTTGATGATTGTGCATCATATTAAGAGGGATAAAAGGTTGATAATTTTTTAATATTAACAATAGTATAATCCTTTCAACCAATGGACAGTACCACTCCAATGTGATGGTTTCCTACGATGATATGGTGAATTTTATCCTAAAGGGAGCCCATAATTGGCAACTCTATTTCCAACCTCTATTTATCTAAATGTCTAAACTCTAAAGTGGGCAAATGTTAAAATGAAAAGCCCATTTATGGACTTCTGAAAAAAATAGTTTTAGCTTTTTTTTATGGCTCTATTTTAAATGTCTCTTTGATAATAAGAGTAGAGATTAAAAAAAAAAAAAATGGCCCAGGTGTCATGGCTAGTGAAACTCCACACTGTTCTGACTTCTGACCCTATCCTATATAAACTAAGATTCCGTTTGATTTAGCGAAAATTGGAGTGTCTGTTGGTACTTTTAAGTTGCTTTTCCATTTTCTACCATCACACCAAACATAAGAGTGCTGCAAAAATTCTACTTTTACTTTTACATTTTCTCCTCTCTCTCCATTCATTGGATCTGGTAACTGAATCTTGCTATAAGTCCCCAATCTACAATTATATATGATTTTATCCAATCAATCTCTTACATCAATAAGGGCCATTGGATAAAGGGAGGAATCCACCCCAATCAGGCACAAAAGCATCCATATGGTGTGAAGCATTCATATTGGACAATTCCACAAAATATTTACAGTGAGATACTGAGATTCCAATGGAGTTCTTAGTTGTAACTATTACAAGCAAAAAACAGGAATGTTTAGGTGATGACCAAAACAAAAGGCTCCAAAGGCAATGTTAAAACTCATCTTCATTGCTTGTATTCTGGTTTTCTTTACATTGCTAACAATGGTAAGGAACAAATTCCTCCTCATAGGTTGGTGATGATGACACAGAGACATTGTTGAGTGCAATGACTGTCAATTTCAAGATGCCCCATTTTAGCACTCAGAACTGGGTGGCTTTGGGAAGGGCTTCCTTTCCCATGTGTGTGGGGATTGATTACCCAAATGAGCAATTGAATTACCAATTACCAAAAACTGACCATTGTACATATAATATGCTTCACAAGAAAGTAAAATGCTTTGCGCTCGATGTGAAATTATAAATCAAGCAGAAAATTTCACATTCCAGTCATGTATAGATAAATCAAAAGGAGTTTCTTTTATTTGTGATACAGATGCAATAAAATTATAAAGAGCTCTGAGAAGTACCAATAGTATAGAGTATGAATTTAAACTGCAAAACACACAAAGCCAATAAAATCAGCAGTTACATTCAAGACTTGGCCAAAGATGTGATGTTCAAAACTCGGCAGCCATTTGTGGTAAAAGTTGTTAGACTTTAACCAAACAACAGCAAATGAAGCCTCCCAACAAAAGTCTCTGTAATTGTTCAACTAATCCCAAATGGTCTCTTCAACTTCTTCCCATGAATTCACCCTAATTTCTTAAGCTAAATATGGTTCCCAAGACATTCTGCTCATGGTTTAGTAGAAGAAGAGGAGGGAAGAAGTAATATTACTATCACATCAGAATGGTCAAAGTTATTATTCAATGATTACCTTCTTATCCTATTATAATGGTCCAAAAGAAAGATGGTTTCTTATATTTTTGCCAAGCGGGTTGAGACATCATCTCTCCCTTTGGCACTGTTTTAAAAAAAAAGATCCCATTCTGCAAGAATAATTAATTAGTCCCAATTGCTTCAACAGAACCACCACCTGTTGAAGTTATATTAAAACCATTCTCCATGATATTAAGGATTGATCTAATCAAAACAATCACCTCTGAAAATAACATGGGATCAGGCATAGATGGCAGGGGCAAGAGGTGAAGGTCATCCAGCTTTATCTCCCTAAAAAGTAGCTAGACTGAGATAGCCTTTGGCTTCTGAAAACGAAATGATGCAGCCCGGGTAATAAAAGAGTAGCCAATGACTATGTTCCCAGCCTAAGCTTAGGGATAGGGATCCATAGAATCCAAATGCCTTGGCCTTACACCAAAACAAATCACCGAGAGAGAATAATCTAGGAGAGAAATTTTATTATTAATCAACTTATCCCTAAGGATGGATTACAATCCTTTATATAGAGTACAACACTAATTCTATTATGGAAACAATTCCAATAAACAACCAATTCTAAATCTAATAAAACTCTAAAGCAAATAAAAGTCTACAAATAAAGAAAGCTTGCTAAATACTTGCATAAGTCTCTATATTTTAGCTACTACTAAAAATAGGCTAGCATAATCTCTTGAAAGCAGGCATGATCTGAAATTTCTGTTTGTTGACTTTTAGGCCTGTGGGCTAGGCCCAATAGGATGGCTGACCTTGGGTCTAGCCTACATCACAAAACAGGACAAGAGTTGGGGCTCAGGAGCCATCTTACTGAAGCACACCTTGCATTTTATCTATTAAAAACTAAGCAAAACAACATTTGACATATAAGTAGGTAAAAGATAAAGATTTACATATCTGAACTGAAACAAACAAATGAAAAGGAAGAGCTGACAAGTTGCAAATGAGGAAATACTTCTCCATCAGCCAAATTCTTCCAGATGCAACAGCAGAATTATTAGGTCCACTAATAGGAATTAACTTTCCTTCTTACTGAAACTGAAATAGGATCTTGCTTGCTCCACACACTTGTGGGGAAATCCATCAGCCATAAAATTTCCAGAAAATCAAATCACACTCAGCAGTCTCATCAGGGATTCCTTTCCCATCCCATGGAATTGCTCCATAAGAACTACCATCTGCAAAAGGATTCCACTTGCCAATATATCACGGATGTGATCTCTTAGAGATGATTTAACTTGTTCAAGTAAACTATAGAACTCAAACACCGAACACAAATGATAGAAAAAAAAAATTGAAAGAAAGGTAAGAGTCTATGTTATTAAGAAAATTGATATAGTACAACAAACAGGCTAACTTCTCACTCTGAAAACCTCGTGCCCGTAAGGATACCAGCTATACCAAGGTATATGGTAACCTGTAGCGCACTAGGGACCAAAGGCAGAATAAAGCCCACGACAATGAAGTAGCCCACATCCCCGGCACAGCAAAACAAGCCCAAAATCCAACAAATGTAACCATAATACCCACAGCCCAGGCCCAGGCCACTAGAAATTACAGTCCTACTGATAAAACATACCTACTCTATTTCAACATTTGGATGGCATTGCCTTTTAATGCTTCTACTAACTCACACTGATGGTGAATAAAGACCAGTCTCTTGCATCCTTTGAAAATTCTTAGTAGCAGCTTGTAATGTCCTTGCCTTAAACCAAGATTGCCAATCAGATGATTTTGGGGCTTGCACTAGTGAATAAACCAATTCAATGCACAACGCCGAAACACTTGCTGAGATGAATAGAAACCTAGTGGAAGCTGCACCACAGAGGTTAAGGTCTGAAACCTTTGGACCCCATAATAGCTTTTCGTTGCTCATTCCACAGTAACCAACAACCAATGAGTGAAAATGTGCAATTGAGAATCTCCAAATAGAAGGAGCCGTCTGTAATGATGGGTGCACACCAGAATCATGTATTTGAGAAGGAAGATTCCACTTCCATGATACAGCCTCTGGCACTTCAATCTCCAAGTATACAATATGACTGTGAATTTGCTCACATATCTCATGTAGAATGTGATCTGAGCTTGAAGATTTTTGCTCAAATATTCTACTGTTTCTTTACCACCATACATATCGCACATAAGCTGGAAAAACTAATTTGGCCAAAATTTAGATACCTTTGCTTGTAGGATCCACTCTATCTATAATTGAATTTATAAGCTCCATAGGTGAACTGCATGGCAATGGTTGCAAAATTAGCCTCTGTAGTAACCCATTCCAAATGTATTGTGAGAACAGGCAATTGATCTACAAATGTTCTGATGACTGCCAGATAGAGCCCCAAAATACACAACAAATATCACAATGAATATTCCAGCTGAGAATAAATTCCCTCGGTTTTAAACATCCCTTGAATACTATATACATGCACAAAGTAAGTGTTTCTTTAGACAGCCCTTTAAACTATATAAGACCGAACCGATATTTTTGCTCAATATGTCCACAAACAGATTTCTATGCTGATTTTAATGAGAACGCACTAGTTTTTAAGCATCCATACAATTTTATCCTAAGATTGAGGTGTTGGAGAGATTCTTCCAATTAGATTCCAAATAGTCATTAGTGCAACAAATGTAGGTGGTGGCAAAGTCCACCAATCCTGTGTGCTAAGGTTGATTCACATATATCTCCAACCCCAATCCCAGGTTATAATGGCCCTTGAACCAAACATATCAACTAGTCTTCCCTCTTAGAGCCACAGGTCAGTCCAAAATCTAGTAGCACGACTATTCCCTATCAAATAACAGATATGAGGTAATTAATGCTTTCTCCCTTACGGCTAAATGCTCCTCCATCCCCAAGAAGCTGATGATGGTTGCGGCATACCGTAACATCCCAAATAGATGACCTATGCAAATATTTAGCATGAATCCACAAATTCCAGCAAGTAGGTTTATTAATAACTATATTCCATACCTGTCACATAAGAGAGGCCTCATCATGAGAGTAAATCGATTTTATCCCAAGGCCTCCACAGTTAACAGCCTGACAGATTGCCTCCTAAGTCATACTTTCATAGCTTACCATATACACTAACTTTGTTTTAAATTTATCCAGTAAGCTATCATCTGTGCGGAAAAATAACAGCGTAATTATTAGTACGTCAACTGATGATCACTGCTTATTGATCAGATCCTGTAGCAAATTTGCCTGCAATAGATCTTTATAATGCATGCATAGACCATAAAAATTGTGACTTGTTTACCTTTTTCATCCAAATAGAAGAGTGTTCCATGCACTGATGAGGGATGGATCTATGCTCCAAGGGCCCAAGGGCCCAAGACAAACCAGACCTCTCTGGTCCAATAATTAGCCATCTAAAAGTTGGCCATGTTGGGGATGTGCAACCAAAGTCCCACATCGGCTAGAATTGGTAAAGATCATGGGCATATAAGTTGGACAAAGTACTCCATTGGTATGAGGCTTTTTGGGTTGAACCCAAGAACAAATCCATGAGGGCTTAGGCCCAAAGTGGACAATATCATATCAATGTGGAGTGTGTGGTGGTCCACTGTACTAACAAGTGGTATCATAGCCCAAGCCCAGACTTATCCCGGAGAATCCTCAGATTGCCGAACAAAAGGGAAGAGGGGGGGGGGGGGGGGTGATGCTCAAGGGAAAGCGCAGTACTCACGATTGGTCTCCTCGATGGAGCGGACGGATGGATGATCGTTTGAGGGGAGGCCTGGTAAAAATATTCAAAGAGATATGGTCCTTTGTTTGAGGGGAGGATTGTTGGGGATGTGCAACCAAAGTCCCACATCGGCTAGAATTGGGAAAGATCACTGGCATATAAGTTGGACTGAGTACTCCATTGGTATGAGGCCTTTTGGGCCACTCATCTCAGTCCAAGATGTCAAACAAGTGTTTTTGAAATAGATGATGTACACTATAATCATTTTTAACAAGCCTGGTGTGGTGCAACTTCACAAAAATGCAAGAATATTCAATTAGTGATTCTCAAACGTGGAAAAACCAGAATTTCATGGAACAATTGACAGAAATAAAGGCAGCAGAAGCACCTAATCATTAAAAAAAATTGAAAAGAGGATCCTCAATATGCTGATGTTTCATTAACATGAAAAATGTAAAGAGGATTCTCATGATGCTGATGTTTCATGCATAAAACATAGTTATTGAATTTCATAATTAACTTTTTATAACTCCTTTGAGAAATCCTAAATGTGGTATCTCCATATTCTGCTGTAGCTGCAGGTCAGTACTCAGGTATTTCATGCTGGCCACGGCACTGCCAATTCAGCAAGAAAAACCTAGAATGAAATGTACACAATGAAAAATTGCTAGTTTGGTGGATAGAGTAAGGAGGAGAATTTGGTCAAAATTGAAGACATGGTGGCACATTGTGTCAAGTCCAGAAACTCAGGAGCTATAACAAAACAAGAGAAGGCAAAAGGATTGTGTCAAGCAAACAAGGAGTTAGGGAAAGTGGAGACAAGCTGGTGGATTATATGCTATCATTGAATAATATTTTAAATAAAAGAACATTTTTGTAAGATAGAAATTGAGCATACATAGCCATGTGCTGTTTGATACTCTGCAATAAAGAAGGAAAAAGTACATGCTGATTAACAAGAAAGGATAAATTTCATTTCATCTTTTTTTTTTTCTTTTTGACACCAACAATGAAGGATATGATATGATTGGGATTGAGCATGACAAATTAAATCCTTTCTTTTTTATCAGTCAGAGTTATTCTATATTGAAAAAGACCAAGGATTGTAGTCCGAGTATGAGTTTCATCACGTGCTTGTAAGAAGTGAAACAGTCCTATGCAAAGAACTTAAGTTTTGCAACTTGCAAGTACAATGAAAAAGGAGGCCAGTTAAGATTTGGAATGTAATTAGAAGCAGTGGCAAAGCCAGGATTTTCTTTGGGTTGGAGGCGGGGGTGCACAAGTGATATATAGTGGACTGATAGCAGATGAGAAGGGTCAAAATTGCAAAAGACCAAAAAAATACTCAATTTTTTTGAAACTTATCCAAAGCACAACCCAAAATAAATATTAGAAGAACTCCCAAAAGCCAACCCCATACAGATTGGATAGAAATAGAACTAAAGTCTAACAATGATGAAATTGAAACTGTAATATTTTTGGGCTTGGCCCAAATATATTTCAAAGAGATTAGGTGACTGATGACCAAAATCGGTGATGTTTTAGGACTTAGGAGCCTACAAATTTAAGTCTTTCCTTTATCAGCAAATTTAAAACTCCATTCCAACTTCTCAGAGGATAAGTGAAGCTCCAGATCAGATAAAGCGCTGTGTTCCAATAGGAGAAAACTAAACACTTAGATGTTTGGCTGCATTAAGGACTAAGAAACTGTATATGGGCAAAATACGAAATGAACAGCTAACTCTACCAACAAAACATCCCAATGTTCTGCATTATAGAAACAAAAACACCCACCAATAAAAGGTATACTTGAATTGCACATTTTCTGATAAGAAATAAAAATAAGAAACAGATGTAAAGGTGGAAAATTCCTTCCTTCTGAATGTTGACAATTTCCATGCTTTTACTTCTCCAAGGTGGGCTATTTTCTGCAGTTCTTTATGAAAGCAGATTCAAATGATGCTGCTAGAGAAGTGGTTTTTCAGTGTACTATGCCCCCAAAATTGGAAAACATGAAAAGTGTCCACTCTTCTGTTTCTGAGTTCCCAACCACCCACTGTAGAAAATTTTTTAAAAATGTGGAAAAGCAGTTACACTCAAAAAAAAAAAAAAAAAAGAGGCCTTGCCCTAAATAAGATTAAGAGTAAGCCAGAATTCATCAAAGCTAAAACCAACCCAGGGTTTTGATGTTTTTAATTTTGTCATACTAAATAAATAACCAAGCATTAAAAACAAACACCACATCTTTGTTGTGCAAAGATTGATAAAGCACATAACCACTTTGAGTTAATGCACGTGAAAGATTCATCATCTTCACAGCCATTTTTAATCTGGGGTTGGCCCCAGTGAGTGGGTGTGCTTCAAATTTCACTTTATTAGCTGGAGAAAAATAACCATTGATTAATGAAGGCATGGAAAAGTGAAATTGATAAATGAGTAGAACTCTCAAAAAAATTTATTTTTTTATACATTGGCTAGTTTGAACCTGCAAATGGGTGCAAATCAACTTCCATTGGAGTGAAATGTAAGGAAGAACTTTATCTTTTCAGAAAGAAGAATTTGTACTAAAACAGAGACATGAACTAGAGACATGAAGCAAGGCATAACTAAGAACTTTTCTACTAAAAAGATCACATGTTAAAGCCCTGTGGGCCAAAAGAGAAGAAAAGCTAGTGATGAAGCTACTGTTTGTGGAAAATAAGGCCATCTTCACTCTTCCAGGAGCATTGTATGAGGAGAAAAGGCCAAAGGTAGTCGTACTAAACAGATCCAAGATGTCTAGTGGAAAATCGTGTTGGTGCTTGTGTCGCCAATAAAAAGGGCAAAAAGAACAGGGTGATTTTTTCGTCACCCACTGTTTATTTAACCGTTTTGTAAATTGTAATGCCAAAAAAGAGAATAGTATGAAATTAGTTGTGTATAAATGAAGTGTGTAAATGGAATAAGTGTGTCCGGGCACGGTTACCATGAGTGGTTCACCACGATGCATCGCAGACTGCCCGCGGTGACATAACGAACCGTGAATGGTCCATTTACAATCACTTGGGGTTTTACCTCATCAAATCCCAGACTCATGAAAATGGAATCTAAATCAAGCTTACACGGCTGATGAATGAGGAGGAGGTGGTAAATGGTCATGTGTCTAAATGAGAACGCTGGTTCAAGTTGCAATAGGGTGTTTGCCCAAACAGGTTGTGGGTTCGAACCGTTCATCACATTTTTTTCTGGGTGCTTTTTTGGGCCCAAATTGGTATTCCAAGTCATTCATTTTCTTTAGTCTTCTAATAAATTCTAAAATGATTAATTTCATATCTTATGTTTTCATATATGAAAAAAAAGTCCAAAAAGATTGCAACCTAGAATTTTAATTTTCTACACTTTTATGGGCCCCATTCATGATCCAAATTATTCAATATTCTCACATTAATGATCAATATCAAGATGTTTAGTTTCATATCCTAAATCTTCATAGAATTTGAAAATTTCATAGAAAAGAAAAAAGTCTAAAAATCCAAACACGTCTAAAATTGTTGGATATACTTATTTACTCATGTAAAAAATGTGATTTTGACAAACATAGCAAAGTGTTTCACACCTATAACGATTAAATACGTGGACCCATTTTCCTATTTCATGTGTATAAAGCAAACGACCCCTAAGAGCCTATTTGGAAATTATTAAATTCATGGTATATATTGAAACTCAGCCAAGTTCCAGTCAACTTGAGGGACTCAACTCAGACTCATTCCTTATCAAGTCCTCAAGCTAAAATTTTACTCAAAAGGATCTTGAGCCTAATTTTAGTGTTTGAGGTGGTGGAAGAGGTTTTCTTCCAAGATTGAGAAAGAAGGGCTCGGATTTTGGAGAGGAGATGTCATTGATGAGCTCAAAGGCAAACAGGAGAGAAGATGCCAGGGGATCGTTTCATGCTCTGATAACTGGAATTGGATGCAATGCGATGGGATTATGCTAGTAGTAGTAGGAGATGCTTTATGCTTTGCCTACTCACCACTGGTTGAAAGATAAGAGATGGGCTTGTTTTTTCTGTCACAACCTAACATGAGTTTACATGAATAAGCGGTTGAGATTGCATACCAACAACTTTTTGTAGAAGATGAATTATAATGTGAGATCATTGGATTTCAATGTTCTAAATTGAGGTGTTGTGCCATACTGATGGCAACTCGCTCAACTGACTAAGTCTCTCGATCTTGAGTCCGAGTTTTTAATCCTTGATTAAGTCTGCTTGTAATAAAGCAATAGAGCTCTTTGGATCGTATTCGTTTACAGATAGACGCTTTGGTATGTTCAATCCAATTTTTTTGAGAAAATAAGTTTATCGTATAGTAGAAGTTATATGGACAAACTTATATAATAAAATTAATGCAAACTTGGTATGAAGATAAGGTTATATAGGTTAACATGTCAAAAAAAAAAAAAAAAAAGGAACCAAAACAAAACAAAAACAAAAAGTTACTTGGTTGCTTACATGTTGATATTGTTTGAAAAGCCAATCACTCATAGCTGTTTAAAGAAATAAACAAAAAGGACTTAAAGTTGGTTCAATACAAATTTATATGTACCTTCTCAAAAGTTCAAAAAAGCACACAAATGTTTGATTGAGTTAGTTTTAAATGAAATATAACCCAAAAGTAGACTTGTCAAATGATTAATGTAATACACCAATATCGTCCTTGTTCCATTCACATGTCTCATGACAATGTAGGGAATTATTGCAAATAAGTGAGAATTATCGCCAACCTACACCTTGGGTTCAATGTTCAACCCAGCCAGACAGAGGCGGACCGAGGAATTCTTTCTTGGAGGAGCCAACAATATAGAAAAAATAACTCTTGGAAGGGCCACATAGGAAAAATACATATAGTTTTCAAAATATATATATGGGTTTTTTTCTGAAAAATTGGGTGGACATACGTAAAAAACTTCAAAAACGGGGGTGGGGGGAGTAAATTTTTCGGCAAGCCTTCCTCCCTAACAAAAATTTGGAATATAAAGTTTTAGAGATGAAGACTTGAGTACCACATAAATATGTACAAATCGGAAGGGTTATAGATTTAAAAATATTGCAAGAAGGGTTGAGAAATCATGTATCTCAAAATGATCCAAGCCCTAAATTTACATACAACAATATATGGTGGCTCTTAGAAAGAAAATTGTGAGGGGGATATGGCAGTGAAAATACATTAGAAAGGGGTGTTCAAGACTTCTAGTTCTAATTTCTTCCTGGTCTACATCATGAGTCTGAACCCAAGAGACATAGCCACCAACGGTCACTAGGCAAGAACTGGTAATTGACTTGTCATACTGGACCCATCTGGACCTAGACAGCTAGAATGACATGTAAGTAGTCATAACGAGGTTAGCTAAAGTCAGACGACTCAGACCCAGGGTCAAATAATAATCAGTCCTAATAGCTGCTTGCGGTGATGCTATATACACGACTCACAATGACAACTCGAGCTCAGCCTAGTTACAGTTACAACTGGGTTAAAATAAAAAATGGGCTAGCCCATATCAAACACAAGAAGTGTCTTGTGGATATGGCACCCCTCCCATAGCTCCCACCGGGTTTCGAATTTCGGTGGCGAGGCCTTTACTTCTTATGTCCTAGCCACTGGTCGTCTGGGGCAACCCCCAAAGAAAAAACTCCAAGAAGTGCAGTAATAAAGAGCACTTCATGTCTCCTTGTTACAACTAATGTGGGTAGAAAAATTCATTGGTGAGGCCTTCATTGGTTTATATGAGGATTTAAACACAAATTTTAGGGTTTGTTTGATGAGGGCAGTTTTTAGTGAATATTACGATTTCAAATGCTTGTTAAACCTTGTACTCTATAGGGCCCGATTGTTCGCATTATAATACAAAAGAATTGATGGATAGTCTAATAATTTTTTATTCTATTTCTATCCAAGCAAAGGTTATTTAATGTTCATTTTAAAAACTCACATTTGATCTTCAATTTTTTACCATTTCTGCTGTGATTTATGTGCATTCAATTCTTATTCTTATGTATTTTAATACAAACAAACAGGCCGTTATGATAGGGATCCTATGTGTTCCAACGTAAATAAATTTCTCAAATTACTTGTAAAAGGAAATTTAAAAAACCAACTAATCTTTCAAAATGCCTTAATATTTTGAAATTTCAAATGCATTTAGAGATTGAAATATGAAAAATCCTCTAACAAAAACTTAAGCATTTAAAGTTCTCTAGATAATAATTCCTAAAATTCTTAGTATCAAACATAACCTTACTATCAATATATTTTGTTGAATGAGTCGGACAATAAACTTGTTTAAGGTGGAAATTTTGAGAATCAACGAACTGTGCATATAGAAAAGGAAGTTACGGGTTTGATATTACATAATGACTTGTGCGTGCAACACAAGCTAGGATTCCGCGCTCGACGAAATTCTATTTTTAGAGAGAGGGATAGAGTGAGATCTTGTGGTTGTTATCCTCCTATAGAGAAAAGCAGTTTACTTTTTCCTTTTGTGCAAAGAAATTGCTATAGGAATAATCGAAATAATTTTATCTCTATCGTGGAATCGTCTCATCACATGCAAAAACATTTCACAATCAAATCATTGGAGGATTCCTCACCGGTTTTCTATGGAAATTTCATATTTGGTAATTATAAATATTTGAGGGTTTGAGTTAGTAGAAATCCTCATGTTTTAGGATTTTCAAGTGTAACCTGCTCTCATAGGAATTGAAATCCTTGTTTTGTGGATTTACATACCAAAATTGACTTTTCTCGACTATAAACATTAATACACAACGATATATTGATGTGAAAACCTTATAGCGATATAAGTCGCCAGTGATGAATCCTTATTCCAAGGGTAATGACAAATTCTCAAATATGCAAATTCTTCATGGATCCCTCACTTGTTACCATACATGCTCAAGACGCATTTGTGCAATTAAACTATGGAAAATGCGTGTAAAATACACTATTTTCTCCCCTCTTTTTCATGTCCCAACATTTGTGCAACTCAATTTCATCGACGAAAATGATAAAATACACCTCTTTTTTCCTAGAGCTGGAGGACATTATTTTTCCAACTTGAGATTGATGGACTCCCTTTTTCGTAGAATAATAAACTCAACATCCGTTCAACACACATCCTTCTTTTTCAAACTAAGAGCACATTTGAAAACAAGCGAAAAACCCATGTAGCTGAGGATTCTTCGATGCCTAGAAATAAAGATATCTTACTAAATATGTGTATAAACTGATGATTTCAAATCAATATTGATGTGCATCGATGCATATAATCGACAAAAAAAGATTTTAGTGCGTAAACTCACAAAAATAAAAATCTCCAGATCCTATAAAAAAAAAACCTGATTTATATACAATTTCCAAACATTGAGTTTTCCAAGAAACAAAAATCATTTCCCAAGGATTTGTCTGTGCCACAAAAGAGGGTTAGATTTTTTATTCACTTGAATAGAACGCGGAAAGCGTTGGAAAAAAAATGACAAATGTTTCCGCGTAACAATCCCAGTCCATCGTAAAATGCCGCGCTCATTCGCCAAAACCCCCACGTCAAAGTCCAAAAGCGAAGTCGGAAGCTTCCCACCCCCTTCACCCGCGACCAAAAAGAAACGCACAAAACAAGAAGATAACAAACACCACTGCCTCCAAAGTCCAAACCCCCAATCATAAACCACTCACTAGGGTTTCTCTCCTCTCTTCTCTGCCCGGAGGTTTTACTTCACCACTCAACTCCACTTCTCTTCTCTTCTCTTCTCACAAAATGCCCCCCCGCGCAGTGAGACGCCCCTCCACTGCCCCCGCACTCAAGAAAAAGCCCCCGTCCAAACCCACCCCGAAAGAAGAAGAAGAAGAAGAAAAAACCAAAGACAGAGAGCAAGAGCAGCACTCAAAGCCCAAGACCCGGAATCTCCTCCCTTCTCTCAACGACGTGCCACGCGACCCCTCTCCCCCTCAAAAAGGTACTGTCTCTCTCTCTTCTCATTTCTTCAAAGAAATCCAAACTTTCTTGATGATTACAAACACCTTACACCGAAATTGATCGGTAGATGGTCGTGACGCACCTGCTTATCACGAGATCGACCGATCTGAACGGTTGGATCTAGATGACCATGATCTGCAATCGGAACCGGACTACGACGCCGCCTATCGCGAGAACTACGAGCGGGATGAGCAGGAGGAGGGCGTGGAAGTCGTGGATGAGGAGGATCAAGAGATGGAAGGCCGGGACGGCGATGGGGAGGAGATTGTTGAGGAGGATGGAATGGGAATGGGAATGGAAGTGGAGGAGGAAGAAGAGGGCGATGGCGAGGACGAGCACGATGGGGATGAGGAGGAGCACCATGACGTGGTGAAGGAGCGGAGGAAGAGGAAGGAGTTTGAGGTTTTTGTTGGGGGATTGGATCGGGATGCGACGGAGGAGGATCTTAGGAAAGTGTTTAGAGTGGTTGGAGAAGTCACTGAAGTGAGATTGATGAAGAATCCCGCGACGCAGAAGAACAAGGGGTTTGCGTTCTTGAGGTTTGCGACGGTGGAGCAGGCTAGGCGCGCTATTAATGAGCTCAAGCACCCAGTGGTATTTGCTGTTCTTGTTGTCTTAGATGCGGTTTTATTTGATAATTGCTGTGCCACTTACACATCCCCTTGTTCCTAAGGTTAATGGCAAGCAGTGTGGAGTGGCTCCAAGCCAAGATAGTGACACACTTTTCGTTGGGAACATATGCAGGGCATGGACAAAGGAAATAGTAAGCGCGTTTCATTGCGAAAGCTCGTTTTTTTGTTTCTTAATTTTGGTCTAAATGGACTAATGTTTTTATATTTTCTTCTATAGTTGAAGGAAAAGCTTGCAAAGTATGGCGTTGATAAGTTCGAAGATTTGACCTTGGTTGAGGATACGAAAAATGAGGGGATGAATCGTGGATTTGCATTTCTTGATTTTTCTTCGCGCTCAGATGCCATGGATGCGTGCAGGCGGTTGCAAAAGAGGGATGTTGTGTTTGGTACTGATAGGACTGCCAAGGTTGCTTTTGCAGACACTTTCATTGAACCAGATGATGAAATCATGGCACAGGTATGCTGTATGAACTTGCTTTTCATCTATACTTCTTGAGGTGAATTATGTAGTGTCTATAGATAGGTGTCTTGAGGAGCAAGCTTATAAAATCTACCACTTTAGAAGTTAGAAAGAAGTTGTTTAGAATGGAAGTTTTAGCGTCAGTAGGATATTAAAGGTGGTTAATTATAAATATGCAGAGTTTCTAGTTTAAATAGGGTGGATGACAAATTTTTTCCTATTCTAATCACATTCTTAAACCAATTAGAGTTCCTAACAAATGGGAGTCCCACCACTCATTGGGAGAATTTTCTCCTATGATTGGACTGCATATGCAGTCCAGCTCTATGGGGGCCACTTGGACCCACCTTCAATCATTGCAGTGCCTTTCACGCTCTTATCTCCCCATGATCTGTCATCATGCCCATTTTAATGCCCATTGATCCTTCTCACCGTTGGATTGATTCTCAAAACAATCTGTGGTTGACGGATTATTAAACTTTAAGCTCCTTAAATCAAGGGCTAGAATCATTTGATGGGGCTGATTTTTTTTCATGATCCTTATATGTAAAGAGCCCTTTCTGTCCATCCTACTATCCATGATAGGAAATTAGGGATGCAGCCAAGAAGGTTTTCATCATCTGGACCTCATATTCAAAATATGCAAAATGCTTGTAGGTGAATATTTCCCCCACTAATAGATCCCTCTTTAGAACCTTCATTTATCTAATCACTAGTTGCATGGCTTGGAGATGGAGAACGCAAGTGAGTTGGAGACCATAAGTGAGTTGGGGTTGGAAGAGAGGCACTATGTGGGGCACTGGTTTTAAGCTGAGGGTGTAACTCATAGGTCGACAGTTGTCTTAAGGAGAATGTAGCGAAAACATTTGTTGATAATCCATGTATACAAAAGTTGTTTGGTTTAACTTTTATTTTTCTTTGTGTGGAGTGGTGAAGCAATCTTAAGTGATTTTAGTAAAGGTGAGTCAATAGACGGACTTGCATTTGAGAAGTCAAAAGTTCGGAAGAAATCTAAAGCTATGAATAGGGCACTTATAGGAGGCTTTATGTGAGGATGACTTCATTCATTTGGGCTGCCAGAAGAACTCAGAGAAGTTATCTGAACTTTTCAGAGGTGTTAGGTTGCGAAGCTCCAACCTTAACAAAGGTCAATCCAATAACGGGAGAGACCTTCTGATCCATGATGCCTAACTACTTCAAAATAGGCAAGGACATATTGTACCCGACACTTCACTTTTTATGTGTAAAATGTGTCCTAGCCATATCCATTGCGTCTTTGCTGTACCCATGTTGTAACTGGGCATCATAGATTCGGATGCTTAAATGGTAGAAGCTAGTTATTCAGGTAATAAACGCTATGTGGAAATTGCTAGTGGGTTACACATTGGCAGGAAAGTTTCTGTTGGTGGTAGGGTTGCAAGAAGTACTTGTTCTTGTCTAGCTAGGAGTTTGGTTGGCAAATCCAGGCTCCCTTTCTCCAAGGCGGTGGTAGAAAGGCTTCTGCATTTGTAGGGGGTGTACTATTTCATAGTGAAGTCCTTGGACAATATGTGGATGCTCTTATCCTTTTGGTTGTTCTAGTGCTTCATGATCCTTCAGAGATTTGGATTTTGGATGGACATGTTTTACTCTTAATGCAGGAGCAAAATGGGATAATTTAGAGGATCCTGCCATAATGCAGGCGCGTAAGCATTTAGATCCATTCGATCAACCAAATGGAGGCTTGATCCGCCTTTTTCGGGGCCTGCTCAAGTGGAAAGGCCTAAGATCCAAATTGAATGGTCCAAATAGGTTTTAATTGATGTTTAAAAATACTGACCATATTGTGAGATTAAAACAGTCCCTAAAAAGTGGAAATGCCTAGAAACGTGCACACCTTCATATTCTCTCTTGATTCAATTGTGTTTGGAGACTCTTCTTTCCTATTTAAGTGCAATCAAGTCTCTTTTTATTGGGAAGGGTTTATGCTTAAGAGGGAATTAGGGGATTTGGATTCATCACTTGCCATGTGGGATCCATTAAATGAAAAAGGAAGCATGACGTCCAAAAAGGGGAAACTTGGTACAATATTGGTCGTTCATTCAAAGAGTATTTATTTCCTTTCATAGTTGGTTTAAAATTGGTTTCTTTATGAATAAATTTCTCATGATTAAGATAATCTAGTATTCTAGTGGATGTATCTACAAGGCAGCAACTGGGGTCCACAACCCCTAGAAAATTCAGTGCATTAGTAGACTATAATTCCAACCATTGTCTTCTTAATTTCTTTCCATGATGGAATGTAATTAGATCTCTTAAATAAGGTTCCTATTATCATTAAGATTATGATTAGTGTATGTGATTAGGTTAGGATTTGATGAGATTTTCAACATTTTTTATTCATGGAAAGGGACGTTCAACTTATGCTTGTTTATATTTTTTATGCAATTTGAGAAAGTTGCATTGGTGCACATGCACTTATATTTCTTCTCTTGGTAGAGCATCTCCCATTGGATCGAAGATCTCTACGGTGGATTTCACAATCAATGGTAAGCGAATCCCTATTTTCTCCTTTATTGATGTTTGATTATTGTTTATTGAAGATGATCTAAATCAATTGGGTAATGATCAGATTTTGGCTTCCCTGACTCTGTCAACTCCTTACAACAATTGAAACATGGTCCCTTAGAAGCCAAGAGAGGTGGGTATGGGTTAGGTGATATGGGAGTGACCTTTCGTGCGTGGGAGGAGAAGACATTTGATGATACAAGCAATTGTTTTGGGATGCAGTTGAGGTGATAAGATTACTACTTTTAAAGAATGCCTTGAATTTGGTGAACGATGCTGGAAGTTAATTCCTTCAAAAGCATAGGACTTATGCATGTCATGGTCTTGGGATATCTTTTGAAGTAGGGGTCATTTAAGAGTCCCTTCTTTTTAGGGGGTCGGAGCCGCCAACAAAGTGTTAGTACCACTTGATCCAAGGCCCATATACAAAAGCCCATGTACAATAGGCCCATGCCCATAAATCACGTGGGACTAGTTTGACTCATCATCAATCTGTATATATTTTCATTCCATAAGTAGGAAGTGGTAATTATATTCTTTATATTGTTTCCTTGTAAAGAGATTCTAATTCCCTTGTAATTGCCTTGATTAAGGCTACAAAGTATTATAAATAGAGCAATGATCGATCAAGAAGATCATCAAATTCCAAAAGTTTCTTCTATTCATCTTAAAGTTTAGGTTCTGTCATGGTATCAGAGCCATCTGATAATTTTTTCTAGCTGCTGTCTTCTTCGAATCTTGGTAATAACAGTCATTAGCATTTGCTTATGGCTGTTCGTGCATACTCAAAGTAGATCTTCATCAAGATTTTTGCAATCTGATCACTGCGGCCCACCTTCGAAGCATACAGATCAAGGATTTGTCATCTTAATCTTGTGTTTTCAAGCAAACAGATCAAGGATCTGTCATATGAGCAACAACCAGATCAATGATCTGTGTTTATTTCATACAGATAGTCTTCTGATTGCAATATGATCACTAGTGGCCCACTTGCGATCATCATGACCACTTCAACAATCTATCCAGTCATGGTCGACCACATCTCCCAATAATATTGGTGATTTTTTCAGCATTTTTCCGGAATCAGAGGTAGGATTTTGGAACCATCTTGTGATTTTCTAGTTTTCTCATATCAGTTTAATCACAGCCGTTCAAAATCTTGGATTGTGGATCGATCTTAGTGAAACTTGTTCTGCTGGGAAGATAATTTGATGCTGCTTATATCTTGTTGATCTGATTATCAATCCGATCAAACGGTGGGGTTTCTGCAAGGAATCATTAGTGGAAATTTGGGTCGCCTGGGCCCTTTTTTTTCTTGGTATTTTTTGGTAGCTTCTGGTTTTCAGCTGTCTGTTGTTTGCTGATCACATAATCTGGTCTGTTGAGTGCCTTGATCACATTCTGTTCTTTGTTTGATCGGCTGGAATCATTTCTTAGCATTTTTTTATCATGGACAAAACTGAACTCTCACTGGTGAAGTTCAATGGAACAAATTATACATCATGGGGATTCCAATTTCAGATATATCTTAAAGGAAAAGAATTATGGGGTCATATAGATGGGACTGATCCAAAACCCAGCGCGGATGTCAAGGTCATCTCCGCATGGGAAACCAAAGATGCAAAGATCATGACTTGGCTTCTGGGATCCGTCGATCCCCAATACATCCTCAACCTTAGGCCATACAAATCAGCCAAAGGCATGTGGGACTACTTAAAACAGGTATATCAACAGGATAACTCTGCTCGGAGGTTCCATTTAGAACATGAACTGTCTCAGTTTACTCAGGGAACCATGTCCATTCAAGAATATTACTCTCAATTTATTCGTTTATGGACGGACTACACTGAGATTATCTACTCCAGCCTCCCTGATGCCTCTATTGCGGTCGTTCAGAACATACACTCTACCAGTCAAAGGGATCAATTTTTTATGAAACTTCGCCCTGAGTTTGAACAAATTCGTTCAAATCTGATGAGCAGAATGCCTTCTCCATCTATTGATTCTTGTTTTGGGGAACTCCTTCGGGAGGAACAACGTCTTAACACTCAGGCTGTTCTCCAACAAGCACTTTCACCAGCTCCAGTAACTGCAGCCTATGTTGCACGTTCCGCCCAGCCGCCCAGAGATATGACCAAAGTGCAGTGCTATAGTTGTCAGAAATATGGACATGTTGCCACTCAGTGCAATAATAAATATTGCTCGTACTGCAAATGCAAAGGTCACGTTCTTCCTGAATGTCGGCGTCGAGCTCAAAATTCCTCTCAGAAAGCCAATCGGGCCACCTTGGATGCGTCTTCCTCTGCATTCTTTCGTCCTGCTGCTAATACTATGTTGCCTGCTTCACCTGCTCCACCTGCTTCTTCTTCACCTGCTTCCCCTTCTGTTACTCCTGACATGGTTCAACAGATGATTGTCAATGCTTTTTCCGCTCTTGGTCTCTCAGGTAAAACCAAACAGTCAAACTCCACCTGGTATATGGATTCGGGGGCTTCTAATCATATGACTCATTCTTTTGATACTTTATCTCAAATAAAACCTTATGATGGAACTCTCCGAATCAATACCGCAGATGGTGGCAGTATACCCATTACTGCCATTGGTAAGGTCTCACATTCATTACCTTTGAGTCATGTTTTTCTTTCTCCTCAGTTATCTACAAATTTAATATCTGTTGGACAACTCGTTGATGATGACTGTTCGGTCTCTTTTTCTCGTTCTGGTTGTGTTATACAGGATCAAGCATCGGGGAAGGTGATAGCGAAGGGGCCTAAGTGTGGTCGTCTGTTTCCATTCCAACTTTCTACACAAGATCGAAGTTTGAGTTCATCTGCATTGTTTTCAGCTTCTAGTTCAAATAATAGCCAATTATGGCACAATCGTTTAGGCCATCCTCATTCTCGCACTTTATTATCCTTGTTTAAATCTGGTTTGCTATCTGATAATAAGATTTCTCTTAAAGATGTGTTCTTAAATTGTTCTAGTTGTAAAATGGGTAAGAGCAAGACTCTCCCTTTTCCCATTAGCACTACTTCATCATTGCACTGTTTTGATCTTGTTCATAGTGATGTATGGGGTATCGCACCTGTTCCATCACACTCTCATGTTAAATATTTTGTTACATTCATTGACGACTATAGTCGTTTTACATGGATTTACTTTTTGCATGCAAAATCTGAGGTGTTTGCTACGTTTAAAATTTTCTTAGCCTATGTGGAAAATCACTTCTCCACCTCCATTAAAACACTCCGCACAGATTCAGGTGGTGAATATGTTTCTAATGAGTTTCAGACCTTTTTACAAAACAAAGGAATTATCTCTCAAAAATCATGCCCTTATACACCACAACAAAATGGTGTATCTGAGAGGAAAAATAGACATCTCCTAGACATTGTTCGGTTCCTACTCTTAGAATCCTCTGTTCCACCAAGATTTTGGCCAGAGGCTTTGTCCACAGCTGTTCATGTTATCAATAGGCTACCCTCACCACGTATAAATCATGAAACACCTTATTTTCGTTTATTTCATAAGCATCCTGTTTATTCTCATCTCCATGTTTTTGGGTGTGTATGTTTTGTTCTTCTTCCCCCGGTAGAAAGAACAAAACTATCTGCTCAATCTTCAAAGTGTGTTTTTTTAGGTTATGCGAATGATCAGAAAGGATTTGTCTGTTATGATCCAAAGGTCAAACGTATCAGGATTTCTCGTAATGTGGTGTTCTTTGAACATCAATATTTTTTTTTCCTCATTCTCTTGATCATGATACATCTCCTACATTTTCACTTGTTCCTGGTTTTACTGATTCTCCGGTTCTACCTATGGATCCTATCAAACCTCTTCTTGTGTATGAAAGGCGTCGACGGGAAACTATTACTGCACCTGAGCCTCCTGATATATCCTCTTCCACGGCGCTTGACCCTGAACAACCTCCAGATACCTCTCAGTTAGTCCCTCGTCGATCATCCAGAATTTCCCGTCCCCCTGATCGATTTGGCTTCACCCATACATCCTTAATTGCTACTCTGTCTTCGGTTCATATACCTAATGGTTTTTCCCAAGCAGTGCAACATCAGTGTTGGCGTCAGGCCATGCAGGAAGAACTGGACGCTCTGAATGATAATCATACCTGGGATGTTGTTCCATGTCCTCCTAACATCAAACCCATTGGATGCAAGTGGGTTTACTCTATCAAGTTACATCCTGACGGTACTTTGGCTCGTTATAAAGCTCACTTAGTAGCTCTTGGGAACCGACAGGAGTATGGCATTGACTATGATGAGACATTTGCTCCGGTCGCCAAGATGACCACTGTGCGTACCATTCTGGCTATTTCTGCATCCCGCTCTTGGCCTCTTTATCAGATGGATGTCAAGAATGCCTTTCTCCATGGAGATCTCAAAGAGAATGTCTACATGCGCCTTCCTCAAGGCTATGACTCTACTGCTAAAAATGAGGTGGCAAAGCTCCGTCGCTCCTTGTATGGTCTTAAACAAGCACCCAGAGCTTGGTTTGAGAAATTTCGGGCTACTATACTTCAACTTGGATTTGTTCAAAGTCCTTATGATCCGTCACTCTTCATCAGTACAACCACTCAAGCTATTACCATCCTTCTGGTCTATGTGGATGACATTATCATTACAGGAACTCACAGTAATATGATCAAGAATCTTCAATCCTCTCTTCAAGCTGCATTTCATATGAAAGATCTCGGTCCCTTAACATATTTCTTAGGCCTTGAGGTTCACCAGTCTAAGAGGGGTCTATTTCTTCATCAGCATAAGTATGCTACTGACCTAGTTGATCTTGCTGGGCTCAAAGAGGCCACACCTGTGGACACTCCATTGGAAGTAAATGTGAAACTTAAGAAAGATGATGGTGATCTTCTATCCGACCCCACACTCTACAGACGCTTAGTCGGCAGTTTGATTTACTTGACCATCACTCGCCCCGACATCTCATATGCAGTAAATGTTGTTAGTCAATTCATGACAACACCTCGGCATCACCATCTGGTTGCTGTCAAACGGATCATTCGGTACATTCTTGGTTCTCTGACCCGAGGATTGTTTTTTCTGGTTGGCACACCATTAAGACTTACAGCTTACTCTGACGCCGACTGGGCCGGATGCCTGGATACTCGCAGATCTACCACGGGTTGGTGTATGTACTTGGGTGAATCCCTCATTTCATGGAAATGTAAAAAGCAAGAACGCGTCTCCAGATCTTCCACTGAATCGGAGTATCGTGCTATGTCAGCTGCCTGTTCTGAAATCCTTTGGCTTCGTGGCTTTCTTAAAGATCTTGGGTTTCCTCAGACCTCGGCTACCCCACTTCATGCGGACAACACTAGCTCCATCCGTATCACCGAAAATCCAGTTTTTCATGAACGTACGAAACATATCGAGGTGGATTGTCATTTTATTCGCGATGAATATGATCGTCAGGTCATCAGTCTTCCACATGTATCAAGTGAACTCCAGCTTGCTGACATTTTCACCAAAGGACTGCCTCGGCCACGTCATGAGTTTCTGGTTCGCAAATTGCTACTCGTTGACCAGCATCAATTTGAGGGGGGATGTTAGTACCACTTGATCCAAGGCCCATATACAAAAGCCCATGTACAATAGGCCCATGCCCATAAATCACGTGGGACTAGTTTGACTCATCATCAATCTGTATATATTTTCATTCCATAAGTAGGAAGTGGTAATTATATTCTTTATATTGTTTCCTTGTAAAGAGATTCTAATTCCCTTGTAATTGCCTTGATTAAGGCTACAAAGTATTATAAATAGAGCAATGATCGATCAAGAAGATCATCAAATTCCAAAAGTTTCTTCTATTCATCTTAAAGTTTAGGTTCTGTCACAAAGGATGGTCCTTTCCACTTTCTCATTTGTAAGGAAAGCTCCTTGGGGCGGAGGTTGGAAGTTTAGACTTTGTTGGAACGGGAACAACCTTGTGGGACTGTGAAGAGATTTGACCTAGATGCCATTTCATCACTAGATTTCGACACCAATCATAGCCTTGGTGATATGGACCAATTGCATTCCCCCCGGAGGGCCATCTATGAAGATAGATATTTCATTTTTGAGAGATTTTTTCATATTGCATGTGGAGCAATGGATAATTCAAATGTTTTGAAGATTTTTGAATTCCCAATAGGTGTGATCTGTAGATGTTCTTGGGCATTGATTGTAGTACGACAAGAGAGGAGAGGGGTGGAAGAGCAAAGCTGCAGCTGACTCTTACACTTTGCACCAATAGAGCTTATTAATAGTTGGCTGGTGCTATTCGGCCAACATGCATGCTTGTAGGATCGGCTGTAAACTACACGAATCCAAGGAAGCTGTGATGTATCACCCGTCCTCAAGCTGGGAGTCTATAGCTTGGAAGGAGCCCTTAAACTCATTGATGAGTGTTGTTCAATCGCCGGATTAATACATCAAGCTTTTCTCCTTTCATGGGATTCATGAAGCTCAGGAGCCTACTTCACTTGTCCTAGGCACAACTAAGAAGGAGGGTTTCCTAGATTTTTGGGTTCACAAGGTCTCATCGTCTCTTCCTTTCTTGCAATGAAGAGAGATACAATAACGTAACTCACAGGAAACCATTGTTAATCAGATCTTAGTTTCTCCTGGCTGTCCTTTCTAGCAAAATGGATGGGGGATGTTACAACTATAAAATGGGGAGTTAGGCAAATTTGGATTGCTCGACACGGAAGTGGTTAAGGTTTGTCAGAGTTGGGAGGCACTCAGGCACACCAGAGGGAGATGCACGCCCTTGCCTGTTTTTGCTCTTGAAGTTCTTGACATGCTGGATTTGGTCAGCAAACTGGGTTGGTCCTTTACAGACAGACAGGTAGAAGCTTTGAATTTGTTTGTTGAGATAGAGAAAAGGCTCATAGAGTTGACCAAACACTTTGAAGATGTCCATAACTGTAGGAGATTCTTGTTTTGATGCTCCATTTGGTGGGAGTAGGTTTTCTCTGGATGCATCCATATCTATGGTTTGGATGATGTCTACGGAAGATAAACATTTTGGGAGGATTTTCAAGTAGTTAAATGCAGATTACCTTTTCTTGGAACTATGAGGGACACTTCCCTACTGGGTTTCCTCATGAAAAGAGAAGATTCCAGAGAAAAAGGTGCTTGTTACAAAGTTAAGAAGAAAAATTGGATCTTTTTCTTTTCTTTTCTTTTTTTTTTCTTTTTGCGGAAAGGTAAGTACTCACACACCCACCATATTCCAAGTCATTGTTTCAAGAGGATCCAACTCATGAGTATAGTAAAACCATATTTCAAAGGCTATTATCAACTTGAGGTGGCTCTTTCATTCTTACTTTTAAGCATAAAACTTAAATTCTTCATGATGTTTCACAATCCAAGAACCACAATGCTCATTATTAATAACCTTTTCAGACTTGATCCATGTCAAGGACAAATATTGTTTTTGGATTTCAAGATCTCTGGATCCTATTCCCATCTGCTTCTTTAATCTACATTTCATTGATAACGAATGAAAAGTGGGAGGATTTAGTTCCTTTTGCTTGAAACATTTGTCCTGGTGCTTTATGCTGCTGTAAACTAAATTGCTCCAGGACAGGAGCATGTAGCACAGTTGGAAGCTGCTCCTTGTCTCAACTATGAGGTTGAGGGTTTGAAACATATTACCTTACAGTAATACCACCATGAAACTTAATTTCTTTAGCTTATATTAATAAAATGCGAGTCTTGGATGTGTTGACAATAACTAGCTCCTTTATTTTTACATTAATTTGAGCATAATACTTAAATACACTGTCATATTTAATGATCCAAAAATCGCAATGCTTACTGCTAATAACCTTTTCATGTATGTAAGGACATATTTTGTTGTTGGATTCGATTCATGGCCTCTGGATCCTATATTCTTAGTGACGTGTTTGAGATGCATTCCATTGAGAAGGGATGAGGACTGAGTATCTGGTGCCTTATGCTGCCGTAATTAAATTTGCTCCAGGACAAGGGCATGTGGCAGAGCTGGAGCTTGCTCATTTTTGCAACCATGGGGCTCTGGCTCTGAGTCATGTTCCCAAATAAATAAAGAAATAAAAATAAAGCTGTATCTTATCAATACAGTCCAGTTGGATGAGTCAATAATAACTAGGAGTAAATGCAATGTCTCCCAGCCTGCCATTTTTTTGTGTGATTTTGTCTCATCCTGGCTTTCTTCTTTTCACATTAATGAAAATTGAAATAAGCCTGTGCAATATTCTGCATCTTGTGGGAGGCTAATGCTCAATTTATTTTTCGTTGGTAGTCATTTGTGGTTTTCGTAGTGCATCTGTAATATGGGAAACTTTTATCCTTTGAATATCGAGTTTTTTATTATTATTATTATTTTTTTATGCTTCAAATTTGAAAAATGGAATGCATGTGCACAAGCACATGGACTAGTGTCCAATAGTATGAAAAGTTTATTATATAGTTACAGATGCTCTGAGTTTGCTATTACAGGTCAAGACGGTATTCATAGATGGTTTGCCTGCTTCCTGGGATGAGGATCGTGTTAAAGAACGTCTTCGGAAGTATGGGAAGATAGAAAAGATTGAACTTGCAAGGAATATGCCAGCTGCTAAGAGGACAGATTTTGGTTTTATAACCTTCGATACACATGATGTTGCGGTGGCTTGTGTGGAAGGCGTTAACAATACCGAACTTGGTGACAGTGAAAGGAAGGTTTGTTGCCATTTCGAGTATTGGTTGTTATGTGTTTCATTGATAACATGGTTGTTGATTTCATTGTGTTTTGGCTGGAATGTACTGCTTCATACACCTATAATGTTCCAGTCAGAATTTTAAGTTTTGACCTGTTCCAGCCCAAACTGGCCTGTTTTGGCTGAACCATAGATTTTAAGTTCTGACCTGTTCCAATCAGAATTTCATTAATTTTTTGAACCCTTAGAATGGATCTTTAAAATCTAGCTGTCAGACTGTTGGATGAATGTCAATTTGGGATGTCTACCAATTCATGAAAGGCTTTGATTGATCATTGGTGGGTTCTGAATAGTAGTACTTAAAATTTATATTTTAAAACAAAATCCTTTTAACTTTTTGAACCCTTAGAATGGGTCTTTAAAATCTAACTGCCAGCTTCTTCAATGGATGCCAATTTAGGATGTTTATCAATTCACACGGTAAGTGCAAAAGGCTTTATTGATCATTGGTGCGTTCTGAATAAGAGTACTTAAATTTTAAATTTTGAAGCAAGATCTTGCTTGAATATTTGTTAAAGGCCCAGACTACATAAAACTTGGGATGTTAAGTAAGCATTATTGTTTATTCTGTATAATTGGCCCACCTGGATTGATCTAAATTTTATCAAACCTTCTTGGATGAATTGCCACTCATGACTTACCCCTGGACTGAATCATGATTCATGGTAAAAACTGCAGTTATAAATTGTAAAACTTTAGAGTCCTTGAAAAATCGAAAGTCAAGATCATCTACTCATAGTGATATTTGGCCAAACCCCTAATCCACATGATGCCCTTCCCATCCTCTTATACCAGTAACAGTTAAGTACTTCGTAGTCATTCAAGTGCTCATAAACTAGGATGCACTTTAAAAACTCATTTTTTTCTTTAAGCTTATTATAAGGTACATGTGTGCATATTGCATATGCAAAATACATACATACATGTTTGTGATCCTCTGACACTGTTTGGTTTGTAGCTATCTGCTCACCCCTTTGGTAGAGCCCTTTTTGAATCATGACAATTGTCTAGGGTGGGCGGGTCAATTAGGGGTACCAACCAGGTTGGGCGGGTCAAAAGTTATACAATACCATGGCCTAATCCGAAGACAGAGCCCATTTATTAACTGAATAGAGTCCAATCCATCACTGAACTGCAAATAAATGTGTTAATTCCATCTGACCCAATATTTATAGTCAAAGCCTCAACAACCAAAACCCAAATTATTTCCCATCTACGCTAATCAACCCCTAAACATTTAATTCTAGTCAAACCCTAATTGAACCCCTCATCAAAAGCACCAATAGAAGGCCTTATTCAATGCTAATAGCTTAATCAGAATCCAAATCAAACCCTAAATCAGAGTTGGTATTAGAAACCCCAGTCAATTGATGTTGAAACCCTGAATACAAAATTGAGTCAACCTTAACCAAACCCTTTAGTGGAATTAAACTGTAAATTAAAATTGAAACCACTCAGATTAATTGGTTCTCATCTGAGATGAGTGCATATGCATATATTCTAACAGGAACCTTCTTAGGGTGAGATCTCTTGAAGTACTTTTGCGGAGCCATCCTGCGATGAATCATAAAAAAGTCTTCTCAGACCTACCTCACATTCTCATTGGATGACTTCATATGTATTCTAACAGGAACCTTCTTAGGGTGATATCTGTTTTAGTACCTTTGTGGAGCCAAATTGTGATGGATCATAAAAATTCTTCACATGCATACATCACATGAATTGGAATGTCCGATTTTGTCGCAACTAAAGTGACATTTACTTGAATTGAATGGCCAAAATAATGCACTAACTAAACCAATGGTAATCAGTCCTTGTGAGGTAGGTTTGTCTGTGAGAACTTAAACATTACCTCGCATGAATTAGAATATGTCCAATTCTGTCTCAATTAGAGAAATATTTTCCATTGAATTGAATCACCAAAACAATGCACCCATAAGAAGTTAGGGTCTCAGGTAAAGAGTCTTGGTTGAAGACCCTAAACTTTTAAATCTAATAGTGGCTATCATTTCAGCAAGTGTCAAATTATGCTGCATTTTTGGGTGCAAGTCAAGGTGTAACACGGCCCGTGAAATGTCATGGGCTGTGCCGTGCCGTGCCCAGGTTGGCAGGGGCTCAGCCCGGCACAGCCCACAGGCACGAGCTGGGCTAGGCTAGGCCAGGCTGGTCCATTTTTTAATTCTTTTTTTTTAAATGTCAAAATTTATATTTAATGCTACATGTGGATTAGAAAGAGTGTCTTCCCAATGTTCCACCTTTAATGGTAAGTAATAATTCCATTGGGTTGGAGGAAAGAGTTGCTTCCAAATGCTAATACCCATTTAAGTAAAGGTAATGACATCGATTACCATCTTGGGAAAGATAATTTACATCCATTATTGATATCAATTAATGGTAATACCATAAGTTAATCCCCGTATGATTTATACCATATTAGGAAAGATAATTCCCAAAATACCATCCTACCCTAGTCTAAGACCCATAACCCTTTGACCGGGCCCAAATGTGCACGGCCCGTGCCTGGGATGGCCTGGGGCGTGGCACGTTGACCGGCATGCCGGGCCTGGGCAACTTGACCCATTTTACACCTCTGGGTGCAGGGGTGGGTGAGGTGCGGGGTGGGTGCCTTGGGTCTGTTTGGGAACTTTACATGTAGAGTGGAGTGAAGTAAAGCCTCAAATAGTGAAAGAATAAAATATAAGTTGGTTGTGGTGATATTTTGTCTTTAGTTGTTTGGTAGGGAATCTTTTTTACTGATTGTGTAAAAAGTGGGGTTTTTTTTTTTTTTTTTTTTTTTTTTTTTTTAGTTGAGAAAAGAGGTTGCTTTTTGACCTTTTTTTTTAAAAGGAGGAAATTTTGAAAATGTGTACTTTCGATGTGACCCTTTGTCTGAAAAAACGAAGGCTTTATAGCTCTACTCTACTAGTGAAGTTCCCAAACAAACCCTATGGAGGGTCGGGATGGGAGATTCCACATCCCGCTGCTCATAGGAGATTGTTTTCCTCCACTAGAGGCTTCTTATTTAATATCTAAGCAACTGTTTTCTTATTTAAAATATTTTATGAGAGAGACTATCTTACCCTCACAAAAGTTAAGAAAATAAACTAAGATTCCATATTAGTATATTACATTCATTAATAAATAGCAGGACTCTTCACTCCGGATTTTTTGACTTCATTTGTTATGCCTATGAATATGATGCCTAAAAATGGCAGAGTCCACAGATGTGGTAGGGACGCAGATTCACACTAAAGTGAAGTATCGGATATGATATGACATGATATGCGGCATATTTTGAAGCATGGGTAATTATAGGTTTTGACCCTCAAGCTTTTGTGCCTAGGATAGCATAACCATCGAATCTGCTTACAAGATAAAGTTTTCGATAGTGATGTCTCATTTAAAAAAAATAATTTTACATGTTATTTGCAGGTTAAGGTTAGAGCAAGACTGTCTAGGCCTCGCCAAAGAGGGCGGTCTGGAAAGCATGCCCGAGGTGGTTATTCGATTGGACGTAGTATTGGTCGTGGTGTTAGGTCTTCCTGGTCCCCTGCTATATCTCGCATGGACTCTTCAAGGTATGCAGGACGCAGTGGACATGTTGTTCAAAGCCATAGCACATTGGGGAGTGGTTTTAAGCGGCCACTTGCTCCTAGGGATAGTTATCCGGTTGCGGATGTGGTTGATGACAGGATAGGCAGTAGAAGGCGTTATCCTCCGGAAAGATCTTTGGGACGAAGATCTCCTGGTATATATCTCATAATATTGTGTTTACATTATGTTATTGGTTTGTAACACTTGTGTGCAATATATATCACCTGGTTGTCATGTAATGTCATTTTTGCCTGTTCTGTTACTACAGTTCCAGCTTACGGAAAGGTGAGTTCCAAGAGGGATTATGTAGGGCATAGCGAACCATTTCCTAGGTCATCTGATTTTGCCTCTAGAACTACAATTGAGAGGCGTACCACCTTTAGGGATGATTATCCTTTGCGTAGATCAGAGTACTTGGATAGTCCACCGCAGGCTTCTCGAAGTGCTACTCGTAGACCACCTGTTTATGAGGAAGAAAGCTATGGCCGACGCATGGAGAGACCAAGTTACCGGGATGGCCAAGGCCGTGATTACAGTTCTATTTCTGGTTCCAAGCGCCCTCATTCTGCTGTGGTCTGTGATTTTTATTAGATATTGGTCATCTTTCATTTTTTCTTGATGTTAATTTTAAGTGCACATTTTTCTTATTGCTACAACTTTATGCATGTTGTAAGGATGACATTCATCCTCGGTATGTTGACACTGTGGGTAGACAATCAAGAGCACGCTATGACTATGATGGGAGTAGTGCTGCCTTACAGTATGGTGAAAGTGATTACTACGGCAACGAGCCTACAAGGTTTATAACGTTATGTTCTGTTTGTACCTCATTTATTTATTTCATTAATCGACTTCATTTACGTTTGATTTCTTTTCTAAGGCTGACATCACAGTTATTTTCTAGGCTTGGGCGTGGTTCACAATTAGGATATGAAGGTAGCAGTCGGAGTTCTGCTGGCCATTCTCAGAGGATGTATGACTCGCGCACATCTGGCATGGGATACAGCCGAGGTATGGAAGTACACAACATCTTAATCATTTTGTTTCACAGGTGTTCACTGGACCGATCCCCTGTTGTTTCTGTGCAATTTTTGCAGGTGGACAAGCAGTAGTGATGCTGGGGGATTGTACTCTAGCTATGGCAGGGATTATATTCCTAGTAGAGAAGATGTAAGTTCTTTTTCTTCCTACTCTTAGAGAGCAGACACGTATTCCATTTGTTTTTAATTTGTACAAGCAGCAGAAAAACCGAAGGGGTTTGTATTTCAAACATCACTCTCCGTTTATTTTTGGAAATATTTTTCATATTTCGTAGAAGTTTATATCGTCACTTTGTGTTCTGTTTCAGTTGGGTGATGTTCCTTATTCGTCTCTGTACTCCAGCCGTGGCCTGAGTGATGGTTATGCAACTAGAAGGGGTTCAGGCTCATATTATTGAGGTGACTTTGCCTGTGATTCCTTTGAAAGTTACCCACCTTCAATATGTGACTGAAATATTACCGGTCAGACACCTTATGGATTCATGAGATTCTGAACTGCTTTGCCTGGCTTTCATGCCAACTGCTGATTTTCATATGTCGCAACATGTTCTTTTATGAATGGATGGAGATGTGGATTAGATAACTTGAAGACTTTAAAAGATTATCCGCTCAAGTAATTTTTCTTCTGTAGTATTGAAACTTCATACTTGAATTTGGGATTTTTCTGTAATTAGCTCCAAGGATATGATGCGACATTGAGAATAGACTTGATTTCTGGGAGGATTGAAGGATGAGCATGGCTGTTTTAGTGGAAAATTGCTAAACAGAAGAAGCTTACTGCATTATATTTGAAACATTGTTAGCCATCTATCTGGTCAATTCAATCTAAATTGATGGATAAACTAAAGCCTGAAAGGTCTGTATCATTGTGGGATGCATATCTGTAAGGATTGAGCTCTTCCACCACTTGGCAGTGTTTGGATTTTGCGCTGCTTTTGCTGAGGGGGCTATATTTTATGATATTAGGCTAGTACAATTTTGAAGTGGGATTTGAAATACATCTAAACAATTGGAAACTTTCAAGTTTAATATATATTCTGGAAGTGGAAATGATTCTGGCACGACTATTTAGTGCTCCAGAGTTTCACATTCCTGCGAATTTACTTTGAAGGGAGTATCTGTTAGAATAGTTTTCATTATTTCTTCATGTTTCCATCAGATTTCAAGATATGGTTCCGGAGTGAGGGCCTGTTGTGCAATTCTTTAAGTTTGTGTGGTCAGTGGTGGTGGTCTAAGACATGCGCAGCTTGTTAAACCAGATAAGCTCAAGGCTGACATTCAAGATGAGACAGTTGATTGGACAATTAAACCAGTGGAAGGAATACTGTATTCAAGTTGTTTATAAGTAAGGTAGATTTAGTATTCTGTCTGCAAATTCAATCCTCACCTGCCTCTGAAGTCAGAATTTGCTTGGATATATTACTGACATTTATCTGTACCCACTAATCCGTTTATTTTGAGTTGTCATAAGTTGCTCGAGGATGCTTGCTGACATGATTACTTTGTCTAGTTATTTTGAGTTGCAGCAGGGCTGAGAATTTCATATACTTAGGCTGCATATCTTTCTCTATATTCTGCCTTATATTGCATTTATTGATGTATTCATGGGATTATGCTTGTGATGGGGATTTATAAAGACTTGCTGCAAGGATTCAATACCTTCTCCAATTCGTAAGTTACCAATTTCACTTAATTTGTTAGTAAGGGCAACCAGTAAAAGCAGCAAGTTTAAATGAAAGACCAACCAACAGGGTAAATTGATAAAGGACTTGCTGCAACTGGCGAACATTGTTTGTGAGGCTGAAATTACTGTGGCTATGTTGAATCCATTAGAAAAAGAAGGTTGAGGAATAAATGAAGAGAAAATGACAACTTTTCTCAAACCAAAACTCGAGCATGTCTGTAACTGCATCATACATGATCTGAAGTTCTGAACCAATTCAGACCTTTTCATATTGCCTTCCAAGTATAAAAATATCAGAGGACAGATGATTCCAAAGATAAGAGACTTAATCAACATCCTTTTATGCAAAATGATGTGGATCTTTGCATATTACTCGAATGTGTTCTCTTTGATTGTTATCTAATCCCAACTTGCAGCTTAGTACTTAATCCTTGTTATGGCAGGTCATTCATTAACAACCATCCTCAATCTGAACATTCCTCGTTTAAAATTATCAACATCGGTGTAGTGTCTTAACGACTTACCCCATTTGAGCACATTATTCATCCCTGCACTCACGTTAAGTGAAAATCTAACTTGCTAGATCTCTTTTCACCTGTAAGTGATTAATGGCAAAGAACAAACTATCGGTTGAGCGGTAACTCAAGTTATTCCAGCAAACGAGCCATCTGCACTCGCTTTATTAGAATGCAGCAATCGAGTGCACCTGAGTTGGTTTACATGTAAATGAAGGTTCGTGTCTATAGATAAAACTTGGCCTGCCCATTAGCAGCAGTTGTTTCATTCTTTGTCAGGATGTAACAAAGCTAAAACGCAATCCGGGTACCGTGCAAACCAGTTGAGAGGATCCAAAAGGAGTTGTCCATCAAGTCGATCATTACAAATTTATGGTGTTCTCTTGCCCAGATATCCACTTGTATGTTATAATAAATATGGGTGGATGCAAAAGAAGAAGAAGAACAATTGTGTGTCATAATTAAGAGTGGAAGTTTCCAATGTTTAAGTGCTAGTGTACCTAATCATTTTTTTTTTCCCTGAAAAATGAGTAGTCGATGCTGAGAAGGGTGGGAATTCTGTGATGAGGGCATGGTGATGATATAGGCCAGTAGTAGTAGGGTATGTTTGTGTGGCCGGAGAAATAGTGTGAAAAATGAATTGGTTAATTTTTTCCTTTTTATGAGAAAAATGCATTGTACCAAACCAAATATGGAGCTACACGGAAAGTCAGAACAAGTTTCCTCTTGTCCCATGAAATGCATCCGGGAGAGGGGATATGAAAAATGAATATGCACATCAGTTGGGGATATGAAAAATGAATATGCACATCAGTCTAAGTAGCACTCTAGAAAAACAATTCCACGGAAAACCAAGTCCGACCCCCACAAAAGATTATGATTCCGTAGAAAACCAAGTGCGACCCTGACAAAAGGTTTTGACAAAAGGTTATGAGGAATTGAAGAAAAGTCAGCTCAGTTTTTCTCTTGTCCTGCATAGAGAAGCTGAAAACATTCAGCACTGTGGAAAAGCATATCTACTTTCCATTTTGTATAAAAAAGCTGCCGCACAAAGAGCATCTTAATTATACTCTTAACTGTATGCAATCTTAGCATGAGATTTAACACGTATTACTGAAATTCTCTAATATAGTTGGGACAAGCCTTTGATGAAGATGATGATGATGATAATTACTCTGTAATTATGGTTTACATGGAAATACTATTTTCCTTCTAAAGCACCACTTGCCTTTTTTTTAAGATTTACAGTAAATGTAAGTTTCTTTTATTGCATGATGGGCCCGTGGGAGTTGGGACCCACTTTAGTGTAAGCAAATCATGGCATTCAGGGAAAATATGTTCTATTTGGCTTTTATATGTTCTATTTTTTTTTATTTTTTTATTTTTTTTTTTTTTTTGCGTGTGTTTAAGGAGTTTACATGAAAATGCAAGTCTTTATTATTCCATGACGGGCCCATGGTATCCAACTGGATATATGCAAATCATGGCATCTGGGGGGGAATTTGTTCTATATATAAGTTTTTTTTATCTTATAATGGGCCTGTGGGACTCTTTTGGATGTAGGCAAATCATGACATCCAGTGAAAATACATTTGAAGGTAGAAAAAAAGTGAATTTTACTCGAAAAAGCATTTTAGAGAGGTTTACTAACCAAAAGAGAAATTCATAGTTTTGATGTAGTAGAATCGGTATTCCCTTAAAAATATTTATTTTTTTTTTACTTTTTTTCAGACGAAGTCATCGCTTAATATCGAAAGTTAATGGGAGGTGTTGCTAATTCGTCAAATATAACATCCAGTGAAAATACATTTGAAGATAGAAAAAAAAAAGGGAAGGAAAGAAGTGATGTCTATTTATAGAATGTTCATGTATTTGAAGACCATTTTGGAGGCATAGAGAAGTGATACTCTGCTGCGGGCGTGTGTTTCTGAACAAACCCTAATCGACTCGGACGATTCACAAGCCAAATAAAACCCATATGATATAACCCTAGTGGGCCTAGTCTTGTGATTGTGAATCCCAGAAACAAAGCATCAGCTGCTGCAAAAGCAACAAGAAGAAGAAGGAGAAGCATGGGCGGAGGAAGGAAGCGCGGGCGCACGCAGCGTAGGCACTTCAGGGAAAACCGGGAGAATGTCTGGAAGAAATCTCGTTCCGATACCTCAACCCAACAAGCTGATGATGATAACAACAACAATAATACCACCACTTGGCAGCCATTCGCCACTCAAAACCCCGCTTTCGAAGAGTACTACAAGGCAATAGCTGCTACTTCTTCTTCTTCTACTACTACTACTACAACTACTCTCGCTTTCTCTGTGACCAGTGTTTTTTCTATTTTACTCTTCTGCTGTTCAAAAATCAAATCTTTTTGCAGAAACAAGCAATAGTGCCGGAAGAAGAATGGGATGAATTTCTTCAAGTGCTACGTCTGCCATTGCCAGCGGCATTTAGAATCAACTCAAGGTATTGTTAGAGTTATTGTTGTTTGAATCTCATTTCTAGAATGCTGAAAAAAAAAACCCATGAGGTTGCTCTCTTTGTGTTTGATTAAATGCTTCTGAAGTTGGGTCAGTGTCAAACCTCGAGATTTCATGTGGGTTTTTTGTGTTTGTTTTGTTTTGCAGTGGTCAGTTTTATCGGGATATCCGGGCGCAGTTGGAGAATGATTTTGTGAAGACCCTTGAGGCTGAGGTAGAGATGCATTCATATGATTGGTCTGCAGTTTTAATCCACTAGTTAAGAGTTTCTTTAAAATGACTTTTTTTTTTTTGTTGATTTTGATAATTTTTAACAGTTTACAAATGAGAATGAAGTGGAACCTATTAGACCTTTGTCCTGGTATCCAGATAATCTTGCCTGGCATTTGAATTTCTCCCGGATGCAGCTTAGAAAAAACCAAACCTTGGAGAGGTGATTATTTATATGTTTTATATGGGTGATTCCATGAAAGTAGAATATGAGTAGAATTACTGGATTTGTACTTTGATATTTATTTGAATGAATCAATGCCGAGACTGTATATTGTCGCCTTTGGCTATTTTTTCCTTTTTATGATGCTTACCAAATTAAGGACAAATATCTTTGAGGGAAGGACGGAGTCCATAGAACAATTGTTTTTAGATGATGATGACACCTTTTAGTTATTAGTTATTTCCTGTTTGCTCCTTATTTTAATCCTTAATGTTGCATTTTTTCTTGTTTTGAAATGACGTAGTCCTTTTTTTTTTTTTTTTTCAAAGTGTAAGTTCTACACATTGTAATCATTCATATTTTAGAAACTTAAATATCACTATTTACATGATGTTTGTTTCCACTCTTTCTAACAAATTTTCACCAATCCAAAGGATGATAGTGTCAATCCTGTTATTTAAGCACTGAAATTGTATTGGCACCACTTATTGTTCTTTGAATCAGAGCTTATCCAATCTAACTTACTATTCACCAGAACCTTAGTCTTTGTAACTTATTATTCTTGGAATATTGATTACATATGATATGACCTTTATGGCAATTAAATACTGAGTATTACTTTGCCATTATGGTTTTAGCACATCTTACCAATTGCGGAACTGTTTTTTGTATGTTCTTTTGTCTGATTTGACCCAGAGCTTTTCTCGTATTAATTTATTAATTAATCTCTTGAGGTTAGTGATTGATTTCAAGTGCATCGTCATCTTCTTGAGGTAGCTAAATGCCTGTTCATCTAGTCCCTTCTCAAGGGTTTTGATTCATGCATTTGATTAAGGATAGTCCCTTTTCAGATGCATTGCAATTGTCCCATTCTTCATTTGTCATTTGTCATTCTTCGGCATGTACTGGTCCCAATCTCAGATAGGGGGCTGCTTTAGATTAATAGTCTTATAAACAAAACTTCTGAAACCATCATGTGAGTTCCACTGTGACAAAGCGGCACTCATAAAGCCAACCTAGTTAGATGAGGTAAGGCTGTGGTGTTAATGATGACGATGACATGATTGGTTGATTGCAAAGCAATTGGTGCCTAGCTTGCATATTGAATTTTTTTTTTTTAATATCAGGTTTCATGAGTTCTTAAAGCAGGAGAATGAAATCGGGAACATAACAAGACAAGAGGCTGTCAGCATGGTGAGCAGCATGGCTTTCTTCTTGTTATGAGTCTTTGATTGTTTTGGACCTGTGATTTTTTTATATTATGTTTCTGCTCTCTCTCTCTCTCTCTCTCTCTCTCTCTCTCTCATGTCCTCTCATCTTGTGCATTCCATTGGCCTCACGGGCCTATTGTTTGTGAGAAATGTGTGGCCCATATCCACACAACAAGGTTCCTGCAAATGGTTATGTAATAAAATAGGGTTTTAGAATTGTGGTATCGTGTTATATAGATATTTGCATCTTTCATGTGTAAAACAAAGTCTGTTTGACACATAATTAAGTGTGTTTGATGGATTATTACCAATCCAACAGGCCTAAGATTGTGCAAATTTAGTTTCTAACAAGAATTAAGGAAGTTATGTTCCATCCACTACTAGGGTAAAATAGAGTTATGAGTTTGAGTTCAAGGTGAGCTAAGAGTCTATTTTTCAATACATTAAATGCAAATTTTGACGGTTTTTCTCTCACTTGAACGTGGAAATCCAAAGGTGGACTCTTTGGATGTCTGGCACATGCAAGCTTTAGCTTGAGAGTTGAACTTTGGTCAGTTCTTCCCTTCAGCTTCATCTTACTTTTTAATCTATTCTCTTTGTGCAGATACCTCCACTATTCTTGGACGTTCATCCAGATCACTTTATACTTGATAGTAAGTACGCTACTTTTGCATTTGAGTGGTTGAAAGTTATTACTTGCCTATGTAATAGTATTTTTAGATCAACATTCATATTTTTTTTTTCTTCTCTTTGTGAAGATGTTGCGCCCTTTTTTTTATTAGCCTCCTGAATCCTGATTCTGTAAATTCACATTAAATAGTGCATGGTTACATGATTGTTGGACTGATACATGATTGCATGACACGAAAGAATGTTCAATACCTTAGAACAGTTATCCCAAAAGAAAAAAAATGATAACGAATATGAAATGTTTCTTAATAAATATTTGGTAAGGAAAAGTACCAGATTGGATAATTGTGGTTAGCCAGCATAGAAATTACTTGTTTGGCTGTGTTAGTGAGTTAAAGAATGTTTGCTTCATTTATGCTAAGTTAGAAAGAAGTGAAAGAGATTCTCAAGTATGAATGCCCTGATTTTTCTTTTCTTTTGGTTGAACGCTCTTTGCATCCGAGTAAAGAACATAAACAACAATTGGTCCCAAAAATATCTACTGAGCGCACTGCTTTTTTTTTTTTTGGATGAACATGAATTTATTAAAAATGGAAAAACTGGTTTACCTATCAAAAAAAGGAGAACTTGAAGCAATGTTTTAAAACTCAACTGAGTTTGAGTCGACTCGGATAGTCGGACTCGGTCGAGTTTGAGTTGTATTGCGACCTAACCAAGCATAAAAGGTACAAAACCCTAATTTTTGGCGCACTCTTCATCTTTCTTTCTTGGAAAAGCTTCTGACACCTGTGAGGAGCACTAAGCCTTGATTCTTTGAGATCAAGACCTTGTTTTTGGTGAGATAAAGCGTGAAGAAGATAAATTCTTGTATTCTCACTAAAGAGGAGTTTTGGATTTGAGCTTCTTGAAGTAAGATTGGACTTTTAACAGGCATAATAAGATAATATTTCATCTATGAGGAATGTTTTCCTCAAAAGTGATTTTTTACTATATATTTTCAGAAAAAAAATAGTCTTTGCATAATAATATATATTTAAAAATGATGAATGGCGTGTCATTTTTTTATTTTTTATTTTGTATTATTTTAGGTTTTGAGATAAAAGAGTGTCTACCTCATGAACCTATGTTTCTAAGCTTCAATCTATGATTGTATTACCCAAATATAACTTTTTTCTAATAAAAAAATATTTAACATATGTAAAATACTTTTTTTCTTTGTTTTTTTGGTATTTTCATGTCAAGAAAAGTATTTTTTTTAATAGGATGTCAAGAAAAGTAATAAAATTGGTGTGATATGTGTATATGTGATTTTCACTTTATGTAACTCTTTTTCAAAATTTTCTTCTCTTATAAGCATGTAAATTACATTATTATTTATATATTTGTTAACTTGTTTATGATTTAGTTTAGAAAATATATGGAGAATAATATTTATGAATGTATGTTATAATTTTTTTGGTATATTATTGTTATTGATTTCCCACATAGTATATATGTTAAGTGGTATGTATGATCAAATGTTTAATGTTACAAGTAAATGAATTAATAAACAATTATATTTATTATTAACAAAAATTTATTGTATGGATGGGAATCCCTCAATGGGATAATATTATATTGTAATCGCTGATTTTTTTGAAAATGTATGTAATTACATTATTAACAATTGAGCTATTAATTAATATTATAAGGAAAATGTTGTCCTACGAGTGGACTGTGGTCCAACTTGGGCCCACCTTTGAGTAGTTTAATCCCTTTGATAATCTTGTCATCCCATCATTGATCCTTCACTCACCGTTGGATTAATTCTCAAAAAATCTATGGTCAAGAAGCCATTATATATATATCGGTAATATTCAGGTGAGAACTAGTTCTCACATATTATATGAGAACTTTTGGGCCCCATTTGGGGATGGGATTAGGGGGGATGGAAAGATCTATGTGAGACCACCCCAAGTATCAAGTTTGACCCCAAACCCATGCCCTTAACCCTTTCATCCGTGGCCCACAAGTTTAATGGCTTCATACTCAAAAAAATATTTAACCCTCGATCCAACTGTTCAGTCCATTCGAATGTGTGCCAATCCTTGGGATTAGTGACTATCAGGGGGTTCTCTATTGGTTGTTATGTTTGGATGGGTTGCTAGTTGGGATTTGCAAAAAAGTTCTCATATAATAGATGAGAACTAGTTCTCACTTGAATATTTTCCTATGTATAAATTCATATATATGCACGCGCGCGCGCTCTCAAGCTTTCTTCCTTTCTACTTTTCATTTGCAGCGCCATGTCAGCACCCTATTTGTAAAAAACATCTCTTTGTAAATCCACGTCATTTCTCTACCATAAAACCCCCGATTACCATCCCCTAAAATCTTCTAAAACTTCTATGTTAATCTCCACTACAATTTCTAAAATCTTGTCATTCTCATGCCTACACTCACCATAATGAGTCTCCCACGCAGCGGCGGGACCAGGAAATTTTTTTTTTTTTTTTTTTTTTTGGGGGGGGGGGGGGGGGGGGGGGGGGGGGGGCGCAAAAAAAAAAAAAAACTTTAAACAAAATTGTAAAATTTAGTAATAAAATATGCAATAATCAAGTTATGAAGTTGTGCTCGACGTTCTTTCATTGAGCTGAAATCATCAATTATTGTTTCAATACTGAATCTCTCTGCAATCTCTTTTTCTATATATACAATTAAATAATCCGTAAGAAATTCATCTTCCATTCTATTGCGAAGTGCAGTTTTAACAATCTTCATGGCTGAGAATGCACGACTCGTTGTTGCTGTTGAAGCTGGAAGAGTTAATATAAGACATATCAATCGATATATAAGAGGATAGATGTCTAACTTTTCCGTTTCTACTAATCCATTGCAAAGTTCGGCTATGGTCTTCATTTCCTTCAAATATGGATGGTGAGGTACATCACACTCATAATGTTGTAGCTGGAACTTCAAATGGATTTTTTCTTGATCATTAAAATCTTGAGGATAAAATTGATTCACAAGATTACAAATATCATCAATCTTGAATGACATGTAACCATTCCTGGGATCCAAGGTAGAACTAAGGATGAGAAGTTGCATAGTACGCTCATTAAACTTTCTATTTAACTCTTGTAATTGAGAGTCCACTACAGCAGTAAAGACGTCTACTCGATAATGATGCTCCATTGTAATTGGATATTGTTGATGGCGAACTCGACCTCTACCTGCGGTATATCGAGCATCCATATCAGGATATGTATGTCATGTTCTTTTTAAAACAACAATACTTTATCAAGTAATTTATTCCAGCCACTTTCCCTCAATTATTAAATGATTGCTTTTGTAGTAGAGACTAAGTGCATAGCATTTGAAATATCTTGAGATTTGAGTTGTAAAGCGTGGCACAAATCATTAGTAACTCCTAATATTTCTTTCATAAGATGCAAATCAAAGACGAACTCAAAAGACGTTATTGTATCATAAGCTGAGTCTGCGTCCCCACGTTGAGTATATGTAGATCCATCATCAATGATATTCTTAAACCGAACATGTTGCATTATACATATTTAATAAGCTGCATAAAGAGTTATAATGAGAACTCCAACGAGTATCGCCTGCCCGTTGCAAAGTGCCAATTTGATTAAGCCCTTTACCAGTTTCAACTTTATCAATGGCAATCAAACATTCAAGTTCAGCAGCTTGTAACTCATCATGACGCTTGCAAGATGCACCAACAATATTGATGATAAAATTTAGTTTTGAGAAAAACTGGTGGATAGGAATAACTTCGCTGGAAGCCGCAACCAAAGTCAACTGGAGACGATGAGCTAAACAATGAACATGGTATGCATATGGGCAATCATTTAGAAATAAAGCCTGCAACCCATTCCATTCACAGCGCATGTTACTTGCACCATCATATCCTTGCCCCCAGACATTTTGAATGCTTAGATTATAACGAGAAAGAACCGTTGATATGTCTTTTTTGAGAGTTTGTGATGCTGTATTTTTAACATGAACAAGACCAAAAAATCTCTTACGTAAAACCCTTTTTTGTCAACAAATATTAAAACAATTGCCATTTGCTCTCTCTTAGATTGATCTCGAGCTTCATCCACAATTAGACAGAATTTTGCATCATTAATTTCCTCTCGAATTGCATTTCGAACTTTCTCCGAAAAAATATATGTAAGATTTCTTTTTGGATTTTAGGTGAAGTATATGTAGCATTTCCAGGGGCCTTATCTAATACAACATCCGCAACTTTTTCATTATATGATGCCATAATTTTAATCATTTCAATGAAATTACCATGGTTCTTCGAGTCTGAATGTTCATTGTGACCTCTAAAAGCACAGGCTTGAAAAGTAAGCCATCGGACAACATCTATAGAGGTCTTCAGTCGCAATCTGTTGTTTGCAATTTGGGTAGAAGACTGTGTATGGAGTGCCTTCTCGATATGTTGCAATTGATTCATCAAATCGCTACAAGATTGTTCAGATGCATTATGTGGTGAGTTTGGATCTTTTCCTATATGATTTAAGAAAGCACAATTCTTTCCATCATTGACTTTCTTCCAGTTACGAAATCCTTCAACAATACCAAAACCCCCAGTTGTCTTTTTATTAAAGAGAAAGCATGGGAGACAAAATGTTGCATCTTTCACAGGAGAATACTCTAACCAAGAAGGAAACATTCTAAACCAAGAAGATTGAAATCGCCGTGGATGTTTTTCCGATCCAGAAAGCGGATAAACAGAAAGAATATGTTGATAAGGCCCAGCTTTGTTGTAAGTACATCTAATTTCATCTTGTTGATCAACATGATATTCCCAAATTTGACGGCGCAATCCTGGATCATGCTCTAAAGAAGCAATATCAATTTCTCTAAATTCAACTCTTGGAGATTTTGATGGGCGTGAACTTTGTGGTTCTTGAGATAAATCATTGGCACTAGAGGGCAATATTGTACTATCCTCTGAATTTTGAGCATTTTTCCTCTTAAAAAATGAATCAATAGTTGATGATTTAACCATGGTCAAGACTCCTATAAAAAAAATCAGAAATTAAAATCATATAAAAATTATTATTAACTGCAGTAATTAAAAAAATAAATAGAATTCAATTCATTACCAAAAAACAAAGAAAACACAATGCATAAATATCCTATTAGGTGATTTATATTACACATAAAAAATATAAAATAACAAATTAACAATTAACAAATCAAAAGTCAAATCGTCACTTTCAAATGTGATAAAGTAACATTGAAAACAGTAGATGACATGACAGGTTCAAGTTGGGGATAAGGGATTGGTACCTGGTAGTATGGTAATCGGTTAGTGATGAGATGCAGGTGGGGGAGGGAGAGGAGAGGAACGGGTGGCTCCCGGACCCGGTGGTGATTGCCGGCAACGTCGATCGCGGTGCGGATTGGGTTGAGAAAGTGAATGGTTTTGAGATTTCTAGAATAAGAATGGTTTTTTTTTCCTTTTTTTTTTTTGTTGCAGAGATCTCTTGAATTAAAGGGGGTTTTCCAGAGGCGTACAAAATTACCCGTGACCCGACCCGACTCGCGGGTCAATGGGTGGGTCATGGCAGCAGATTTTCTGTGCCCGACCCGACCCGACCCGTGGGGGTACCGGTTAACGGGTCTAACGGGTCGGGTCACCGGGTGACCCGTGAACCGTTTTTTTTTTTTTTTAAATATAGAAGACCAAATTATTTATGAAAAAAACTTATAGTTAATTGCCTTTTTCCCATTACTCTCTCTCTCTCTTCCCTCCTTCTTGTTTGTCCATATGTGTTGTATCCATCCCACCTACATGCCATGTCAAGCCTCCAATCCAATCTAAAAGTCCGGACCTGTATTTGAAAACATCTTAGAGTCAAGTTTATTTTTCATAAAAACGTCTATCATAGTTGGGACAATTTCTATTAAGGTCAATTTTGGGTGTACATTGAGAAGGGTGTTTTATTTTTTAGCACCTTGAACTAGGTGAGCCCCACCATTCGTTGTATTATATAGGTTAATTCAACTCAGAATCTCTCAGATGGATTCACAATGGTTAACATGTGCAAGCTGGTAACACAACATGTAAGCTCAATTCTAGACTCCTAACTGACTAATCTAGTTCCAATTGAGTTGGACTGTTGGAGGGTCAAAACACAAGTTTATTGGATTGGATATACCAACAGACTAACGCATCAAATAGCAAGAATGGGTTGAACTAGAGCCCAACTTGAAATAAAACAAGAATTCCAAAAAAGATATTATCAATGCATTCAAGCTAATGATCAGCCAAATTAGAGTTCTAAAATCCATACAAGTATACACATATTTCTTCAACACTATTCCAAGTATGTTTGCACAATATTTTTATTTTGGAAATATAAAAATTAACTATAAGTTGTTTGTATGCTTGGATTTCATGAAAATATATTTCTTTTCTAAAATATTTTTTTGACAATTTTCTTACTATTTCTTTTTTGACCCGTGACCCCGACCCAACTAACCCGTGACCCAAACGGGTCGGGTTTTCACCCACATAAACTATGGTCGGGTCGGGTCGGGTTTGACCCGAAACCCGCAGGTTTTGACCCGTGAAACACCTCTAGGGTTTTCTAATTGCAGGCTTCAAAAGCAGAGGTGCTGCGCGCGAGGATCTCCCATCTCTGGGTTTAATTTGATCGCAGAGCATGGAAGAAGGGAAGAAATCCTCTTCCTAATTTCTTGGCTGCAGGCTGCCTTTTTTGGATGTATTTCCTTCTCTTGACACCGAAAATTATGGGAAGCACAACTAAAATTGTGTAAATCACACAAATCTTAAAAAGATGTTTGGGGGGGGGGGGGGGCGGGGGGCGCAAAAGATTCTCTTCTAGGAAATTATGAGATCTTTTTTGGGGGGTGGGGGGGGGGGGGGGGGGGGGTGTTGGGGGGCGCAAAAGATTTCTCTTTCTAGGGAAATTATGAGATCTTTGGGGGGGCCATAGCCCCTGCCGGGCCCCCCTCCAGTTCCGCCCCCGCTCCCACGATTTGTACTCCTGTCACTTAATTCTCCTAAACTCTTGTCATTATCATGGCTTATCCTCTTCCACTCCCAAAAATTTAAGAAGTCCCAATCCCATGCGGGTCCCAATTTTCCAACTTCCAGACTGAGGCCTCCGCATGCAATGTACTCAAATTTCGCTATGTATACTTATATCGTACATTTCAATCCACATCCATCGCATGGGTCTATCTTAAAAGGAAATAGAAACCGTTGAAAGTCATCCTTCCCCGATTCACATTCCTCCCGCGCACGCTCTCTATAGTCTATACCCCTGTCCCCCCTTGTTCTACTAGGCATTCTATTCAGCGATCTCTTCTCTTTTAAGTTTCAATCGCCCCAAGGCACCACATGAAGGTTTTGTTTTTTTAGATTTCAGGTATGTTCTCCAATCTAATCATCTTTGCACATATCAAAGTGGTCACCTATTTCAACTTATAATTGTGTGGAGGACTACATTGATTTATTATACATTTCGGTACATAGATGAACTCATGTCAATACCTTTGGGCTTTGGCTGTGTTTTCATATAAACTTTAAGGTTCTGAATTATAATGTGATTTATAGTGTATCTGGTTTCCAAGCCTCCTAACCAAACCAAACCAAACCAAGCCTTTTCCCACTAGGTGGGGTCGGCTATATGGATTTGACGACGCCAATCAAATCTGTTTAGGGCCATGTCCTCCGTTAGATCCATGTAGGCAAGATCATGTTTAATAGTTTCTTTCCAACTTCTCTTGGGTCTCCCTCTCCCTCTCCTACTCTGGGCAAACTCCATGCTTTCACACCTTTTAACAGGTGCCTCTGTTGGACGCCTTCTAACATGGCCGAACCATCTCAGTCAATTTTCTCTCATTTTATCTCCAATCGGTGCTATTCCTACTAAGCCCCTAATTTCCTCATTCCTAATCCTATCTCTCCTTGTGATCCCGCACATCCATCTTAGCATTCTCATCTTCCGCAACTTCCATCTTCTTGACATGATTATGCTTTACTGCCCAACACTCTGATCCATATAACAACGCTGGCCGTACCGCCACCTTATAATACTTTCCTTTAACCTTGAGGGGGACTTTCCGATCACACAAGACCCCCGAAGCACTCCTCCATTTGGTCCACCCGGCTTGAATCCTGTGACTTACATCAGTATCAATCCCTCCATCCTGTTGCACCATAGATCCAAGGTACCTAAAGTTTTCTTTTTCTGCTATCTTTTGTGTGCCCAAACTTACTTCTATGTTACCAGGTGTCCTACTTTGACTAAACTTGCATTCCATATATTCCGTTTTGCATCGACTTAGCCTAAACCCTTTTGTCTCTAATGTTTTCCGCCACAATTCAAGTTTAGCATTCACTCCTTCTCTCGTCTCATCCACTAAAACAATGTCATCTGCAAATAACATACACCACGGTTTCCAAGCCTCCTAATTGATAAAATCATTCAAACTCTGTGTATCATCCTTATTTTCTTAAAAATACACAAGGAATGATTAGGATGGTAAAAAAGAAAATAAGCTCTGTGCCTTATTATGGCATGTTTGGGGACATTTTTGGCTGGCTGTGATATTGGAATATATACTTCTTTGGAAAGTCTAGAATGGGTTTTTGACTGGCTATGATCTTAGCCTGTAATATACATTTCTTCAGAAAGTCTGGATTTTGTAGAATGGATTCTTAATTCGTTGTGAGCTTTGCAATACACACCTTTTGGAACTTCCTATGTCTTGTAAAATGGGTTATTGAGTCTGCTCTCATTCTGCAAAATCAATCTTTTCTCATTCTGCAAAATCAACTAATGGGCTTGGGCCACATAGACTGGTTGTGTGAGGTTCATGCCATCCCCCATTCTCTAAGTAGACCTCAGTCATGTGCGCATCTAAAAATCAGAGTAGTGGCAAAGGAAAATTAGATCATATCATGAATGTGGGCTTACAATAAATTTGATGATGATAAAATATTATGGAAGCTAAACAAATTGAGTATAGTAATTCTTATTTTTGCATGTTTGACAATACATTTGAATAATTGTTCTCCTCTGAAGGCTATCTCCATTTTAATGTTTTCCTCTGTTATTGGTTTTTAAATTAGTATACTATGGTGCCAGATTTTACACTCATTGAACCTCCACTCACTCTCACTGTTGAATTGAGTTTGCCATTAAAAGTTAAGATCCTTAAATCAAGGGCTAGAACAAACTGGCGAGGCTGATTTTTTTATTCTTTTGCTACTCCTTTTCCATTGTATAATTGTTTGCCAGCATAATTTGTGTGATCTCTCATGAGTTAATTACTTTCCAAACAGGAGTCCATGCATTCCTACTTTCTTAATTTAAAGTCTCTCATCTCTCCGTATCATCCTCCCCTAAAATCTCTCCATATTTTCTGCACATCATCTAATACTTGGCAATTCAAAATCCCAAAATCATGTTGAGCATATGGTTGTTCCCTTCATAAAATATGACTCAGTTTCCTATTATGACTTTTCCTAATACTTTTTCAAACATTTCTTTTCCACCTATCTGGTTCACATTTATACCTCATCTTTGACTCCGTCTTATTAATTACACAAAATATCTCTCTATAAATATTTTTTCTAATTTCTCTCAAAACCCAATCAACTTACTTCATACTTATCTAATATTCAAAATGATTTTTATTAGCCAGCGGGGAAGAATTGTGTGAGAGGAAGGTACATACTATATTTATTTATTTTTAATTTATTTTCTTTTCAACAGTATTTTAAAGAAAACTCTAGATTTCAATAATATTTATTTATTTTCCTTTTAGTTTTATTTTTTTCTTATATTTTTACTTTTGGGCCCAAGCTTAGCATGGACCGTTGTCACTCGTTAAAATTTAAGGCTGTTAAATGAAGGGCTAGGATAATTTGTTGGGATGATTTTTTGGCTCTCCTTTGTCCTTAAGTAGACCTTTCCATCTGCCCTCCCATTGATAAACATGCATCTATGTGGGCCCCATGAGCTGTACCGTGTACAAGCAATATGCAATTTCCTCATAGGTGAACACTCTCCCTATTATAAAATGCACGGACCGTCTAAATTCTCATATTTGTGAATTATTTACTTGGTCTATTTGTAAATCAATTATTTTCGAAATTTTGGAGGGGCAACAATGATTTTTAAAAATAATAAAAAAGAGAAGGGAATTGACTTCTCTCAACCAAAATGGGGGCTGAGTTTTATTTTTTAAAAGCCGACTTGAAGAGTTTTACAAGATCACTCGAATGGTTGCTACTCCATCGTCATCATTATTATACCCTTGTCCCAGCTATGTTGGGGTCAGCTACATGAATTTTGTTTCTCCATTCTAGTCTATCATGGGCCAAATCCTGGGATAGGTTGCACTTCTTCAAATCCAACCTTACTACCTCGGTGCCTCCATCCGCGGCTTGCCTCTTGCAGCCGCTGCAAGGTTTTAAAACTTGTACTCGAGGTGCAACTCTGGTCATCCTTGAGTCACACCCACATTGCTAATATAACCATATTGAGTCAGCTAAGTTGCATCCAACATCTACTTTCTTTGTCCAAGTCTAAACAATGCTGACTCGGCCAATTCGCATAGGACTTGCCAAGTCTTAAGTAAATGTGAATTGAGAGGTGAGGTGACTTGTTTCTGGTTGACTCCAAGTGGATTCAACTGGACTTCTCTAAATTTTAGAACCATGCCCCACTGTGAAAATGAGTCAATGTCCGCCAAAAAACACAAAGCTAAATTGGGAAAAAAAAAAAGAGCTTGGAGGTGGTCTTCTTATATGCGTTTGGCTACCACATCCACTTCTCATTGGACTCCCTCTAAATCGTTCAATGGATATTGGATACCTCAAAAGATGATATTTTTTCCTTTATCTCATTGACCTCAAAATGCAAAAACCATGGAACCTTTGCTTCCTTCTGCGGTTCTGCCTATGTAAGGGCACCCTTTCAACGAGGGACCTAAGGACGAATACTTAAATAATTTAGCCCCTGTTTATGACTTAGATTTCAAACCCTTCCGATCACCTAAAAGAAAGCCAGGACCACCTTTCTTTTGCCTTTTTTTTTATTGTTTCTTCGATCCTTACACGAGGCTCGCAGCATAGTGGAAGGTACACGAATTATGCTTCTCCATTCTGATCTATTATGAGCCAAATCTTTGGATAGGCTGCTTCTCGAGATCTATCCTCATTGCTTTCATCCCTTTCCTCTTCGGCCTATCCCTTATCTTTGACGAGCCATCCGCTTCCATAGAAAAAAAAGTTCTCAACAGTGTCATTGTTGGCATGTGTTGGACATGTCCAAACAGCCTCAAATGAGTTTCTCTTAATTTATCACCTTTTAATTCTATCCCTAAATCCTCCTGAAAGCGCTCATTTCTGGTTCTATCTTTCTTAGTTCGACTACGCTTTCATCTCAATATTCTCATCTCCGAAACACTCATTTTGTGCACATGTTGCTCCTTGATTGGCCAGCATTCTGCTCCATAGGTCATAAATGATCTAATGACCGTCTTGTAAAAACTTCCCTTTAGTCTTCTTGATATACGCCGATCAGAAATCACCTTAAAAGCAAGTCTCCACTTCAACCATCTCACTCTTATCCTATGTTTGACATCTTCCTAATCTCTCCATCATCATCAACAAAGCCTTGTCCTGATTATGTTGGGGTCAACTTCATGAATTATGTTTCTCCATTCCGATCTATCCTGAGCCAAATCCACAGATAGGTATATGCATTTCTTCAGATCTATTTTTACTACTTCCATCCGCTGTTTTTCAAAGTATTGAATTGTGGACCTAAGGATGAAATGTAATAACTTTAACCATTTTGCTTGTAATAACTTAGTTGCTTTTTTCCCCTAATCTCTCCATCCTTACTAATTATTGAGCCAACGTATTGGGATGAATCTCATTATGGTATTTCTTGATCTTCAATTCTCATGGTTGTTTCACCTTTTTGCCAGCCCCACTGAAGTTGTAATCCATATATTCTGTTTTGTATGACTTATTTTAAAGCCTCTTGAGTCTTGCCGTCTTTCAAAGTTTCGCATTCACACCATCTCTTCATTTATCCACCAACTCTATATCTATCATATGCAAACAACATACACTAAGTTATGTCCTCTTGAGTATGAGCAACCAACTCATTCATAATCAATGTAAAGAGATAAGGGCTTAAAGCTGACCCTTGATGCAAACCTATGGTCATTGGAACCTCATTTGTCTGTCCACATGTAGTTCACACACTCGTTATTACTTTCTCATACATGTCTTTAATGATATCAATTTATCATTTTAGGACAATCCTTTTTTCTAAAACCCACCAAATTAAATTTCTAGGTATCTTATTGTAGGTTTTCTCCAAATCGATAAAGATCATATGGAGATTTTTCCTCTTGGTATTTTTCCATTAGGGCACGTTTCATAAATAGATTTAGAGGAGTCTTCTGTACCCCTAAAACCAAGTTGTCCTCAAAGATGATTTCTGAGGATTAGTTCTATGTTTGGCAAAAATTGTGGAATCCTACCATCTGTACTGTGTTAGTCAATGGTTCAATGTTTTCAGCAACTTTCTCATAGTCCATAAAGAATCAAGATCTAAACTTTCACCCTCTCAGCCATTTTTTGTTTTCTCATGGTTTAGATCATGCAAATGGGGCCCACAGGAATAACAATTTCATTTTTTAAGGTCTGGACTTTTTTTGCAAATATCTCAAAATACATGTTGAATCTACGAGCGAAATTTGACCTTATAGCCGTGGTAAGCCTTTTAGAGATGATGAACGACTTGGATTGTGATAGAGAGACCAACAAGAGAAAAAAAAATTGACAAAAAAACTTCAGTTTTTAAGGTCTGAACTTTTTCGTAAATATCTCAAAATATATGTTGAAACTATGAACGAAATTTGATCTTGTAGCTGTGTTAGCCTTTTAGAGATAATGAACGGCTTGGATCGTGATAGAGAGACCCACAATAATATAAAAAAATTGAAAAAAAGGACTGCAAAAAAGTCTCATTTTTTTGCACTAGGGTAGATGAACGGGCTGGAGTCTTTTTGCAATTTTCTCATGATTCATGATGAATCAAGTTGCTAAATTTGCCCCCATAGCCGTTTTTATCCGTCTGAACTCTGAAAAGAATGGACAATTAGGATTTTGCAAAAGGGGCCCATAGATGTCCATAAATTGTCATCCAATGATCTAGATTATTATTTTTTACCTGCAAATATCTCAAAATCAAATGGAAGAATCCAGGACTCTATATGCTACTGCCATGAGCACTGTAGCTGAGCATTTCTTTGGTTGCGTGGATTTGCAAAGTCGGACCTGAGGAGGTCAGATCGACAGAATATTTAGAAACAAGGAATCAAGGATTCCTTTATGCGGTTTTCCTCGCTTTACTAAATGTGGATTTTCCCCTGGAGTGACGAAAATCGCGGGGAATCTTTGTCGAGGATGGTTACCAAACGTGACCTTAATTGCCTAAGTGAGAGGATAGCTTCGATAGTTGATCTTCCTGGCATGAAGCCAAATTGATCTTCTTGGCCTTTTGTTTAAGTCTTTGCTCCATTACTCTCTCCCATAGTTTCATAGTATGGTCCATATGTTTAATCCCACGATAGTTGGTGCAATTTTATATTTCTCCTTTGTTCTTGTATATGATTACTGCAACACTTTTCCGTTCATCTAGCATTTTCTTTGTCCTTAATATCTATTGAAAAGGCTAGTTAACCAAATCCATCCAATTTCTCTTGAGCATTTTCAAGCCTTTATTGGAATGCCATGTGGCCTTGTAGCCTTCCCCTTTTCATTTGTGTTAATGCTTTCTTCACTTCTGCTATCCTAATTTTGCAATGAAAGATGTGTCCTACTAAAGAAGTATCCTCTCTCGTTCTTACTTACTTGTTTGTGTAGGCACAATGAAAAAGGAAATGTCGTTTCCTCTTCCATGGAACCTCAAGTCCGACCTCAGCCACCCATGTGGAAAAATAGCGTACTGTTTGGAGTTTTTTGTGAGAAATGGGTTTGCACCAAATACGTAGCTTTAGTTGTTGCAAGGAAAGGCGACGGGATTTCCCTAGTTTTTCGTGGCAGTTGTCCTGACCATGGTTTAAAAAATCAGCCGAGTCTGAGTAGACTCAAACTCGACACATACGGAGTTGGGTCCTATGGGACTTGGACTCAAATCATGTGACTCGGCCATGCAACCATTTTATTTGAAATCGGGACTCGACCATGGCCGAGTCGGGTCCTGAGTCCGATTTTTTAAACCTTAGTCTTGACAAATTTGACCTAAGTGTCCTATAGAATTTTCACTAAAAGTTTGTTAAAATATTCTCTCCATCTTTCTTTAATATCATTGTCCTTCACTAAAATCTTTTTGTTGTCACTCTTTATACATTTGACATGATCTAAATTCTTACTTTTCCTTTCCCTCATTTTTGACAAGCTTGAAACTCTCTCTTTCTCATGTGATGTAACTTATTAGATTCTTTCAAGCACCTCCTACCAGACTTAAATTTCCCCATGACTTATACCATCCATGTCAAACTTACTACACCTGTGGAAAAGAGATTCCATCATTAAAACTCCCACCCAAAAAAACATGACTCTTCTCCAAATCCCCTGATGTGCTTGCTCCTATTCTCTGAATTCCTTTGTTGCTAGAATCGCTTTTTTGTTGCTTGTAGTTTGATAACATCCACCAAAATTTCATGTTTTTTTTTTTTTTTAATGTTACGAGTACCATAATCATATTTATGTTGCCTTTTCTGTCTGCTTCAATGCAGTGTGTGCAGCTCCTGGTTCAAAAACGTTCCAATTACTAGAGATTGTACACCAATCAACTGGACCCAGATCTTTACCTGATGGATTGGTGTTGTTTCTTACTCTTCTTTTTTAAATTGTCTTATCCCACTCTCTTGTTTCTCAGTTGCTTTATCAGTTGCTTATGAAATTTTCATAAGGAAGTTGCAACATTTTATTGGCTAGAACCGGCTTTACTTTCAATATGAATTGATTTGAATTTTCTTTCCTTTCTGATAGTTACTTAATGGCTTTCTTGCTGTTGGACTATCCAGGTTATAGCTAACGATGTTGATGTACAAAGGTGCAATCTTCTCATCCATCAAACAAAAAGAATGTGCAGTGCCAATTTGATAGTAACAAATCATGAAGCTCAACATTTTCCTAGTTGCCATTTGAAGAGTGTTGGCTTAGAGAAATCTAAATCGGGAAGCTTAAATGGTGACTTAATGGGTAACCCTCAACCGGGTGAGGGTTTGGAGGAGCCAAGTGAAAGGACATTGCTATTTGATCGCGTTTTGTGTGATGTTCCATGCAGTGGAGATGGTACACTTCGCAAGGCTCCTGACATTTGGAGGAAATGGTATGTGTTTCTGTTTCAATATTTCCTACACTTTCGGAGGTGTTATACTTCAATTGTCACCAGATACGCATGTATTCATGAACAGGAATGCAGGATTGGGCAATGGGCTTCATCGGCTTCAAGTGCAGATAGCAATGCGCGGTACAATTGTAGAGAACCTTTAGTAATATGAGTCTCTTCGTCTTGAATAATGAGAAATTTATCCAATTTTTACATATTGCCCATATAGGTCTAGCTTTGCTTAAAGTGGGTGGAAGGATGGTGTATTCAACATGTTCAATGAATCCGGTAGAGAATGAAGCTGTTGTTGCTGAGGTAATATATTATCCTGGAGAATGTAACCTGATATCACTTAACTAGGCTGTTTTCTTTGTATACTTTACATCCATACATCTTCAATTTCCTATTTCGGTTTTTCCCTCTTCAGTTTGCTAGAATTGACTTTTGAGTTTTGCAACCTGAAAACTATGACCGTTGTGCTTTAAAGTTACAGTGTGATGCTCAAATTTTTCTTCCCTTTTGGCATGGGGGCAGTGGATGGCATCATCTTGTGCCATACACTCCAAGGTGTTAGTATCTTTCCTTACAGCTGGGTGCCATAGAAATTGCATGAATTCATCAGGTAAATTTGTTAATTTAAAGTCCCTGGTTATTTTCTGGTGATGCTTATCCATAGTATCTCCAAGTGAGTTATCTATTTCATTACTCCCATCACAATTAATCATTTTTATACCGATTATGGGAAGAAGGTTAAGTTTGAGAAGGAAGATTTTCTGTCACCGTGCAAAAGAGTGTAGAACACATTTTCTGCTTAAAGAATACACTGTAGCAACAGGTTTGGTCCCAGCTTAAATTGAAAAATATCTTTTACAACATATTAATTGTATATTTAAGAAATTAAACAATTTCCTTAGAGGATGTCTGTTGTTTGGCTCAACTTCTATAATTAAAACTTACTATAATTATAATGACCACAATCCTATTTTAGTCTGCTGCACATAAAAGTCTGTCCTGATAAGCAACCTGATGTAGGGTGAGATTCTTGGAAACCTCTGCAACAATATTCAGCTTCTTTCAAAATCTTTGCATGTCCTCGCCTTAAGGTCTAAGACCTGCATGAACCAAACAAGCTTCTCAAGAGACACAAATCTCTGAGTTATCGTTCCAAAATAACATATCTTATTCAATACAAAGAACTTTTTAAAGTAAAATTTTCACCAGATAAGGAAACCTTAATAAAAACTAATATGGACCCTACATATATTTTAAGCTCAAAATAGAATGATTAAACAATTAAAGATGAGGTCCTATATATTGTACTGGTTGCTTTTAATAAGAAACTTAGTGCCTTGCTAAAGAAATAACAAACTTGCTCATTTTAAGTTAAGAAATGTCCTTTTGTCTTCATCTAATCCAAATTGAGCTGGCCTTTTGGGCCTCCATTGTGATGGCTTTGGATGCGCCATGGGACAAGGATCATGGACTGCACCCAAATTGACTTGCCCCTTCCATTTCTTAGTTTCTCCACAAGATAACTAAGTAGTTGGCTATATGCGTATGAGTAGCTTTAGCCTTTTAGAAGCATCCATTTATCCCTAATTCAGGGTCCACACGAAAATTAGTGATATTAAACTAGTAGTATGATTATTGATATACCATTCTATGTATAGATATAATTAGTGATACGATTGTGGAAATCTGTGAGTTTGATATGCTTTCTAGCAATTCTCTATGACAGTTCTTTGGGCCGAACCCATGCTTGATGCGATGGTTAAGTTGTCCCTTTGGTTCCCCTGATATACATATATCCCAGCCAGCACATAGATACTGAGAAAAATAAAATCTTGGGGTACATGACTGCAAGTTACCACTGTGCTTTAACTGTTATGAACGTGTACAGCAACAATGTTTGAAGTTATGCTTTCCTCTATATGTATGGCTGGTCCTAGAGGCTTGAGTTTATGCATGATGCCTGATTTCTATATGTATTCATTTTTTTTTGGTAACCCAGCCAAGGGGGCTGGGATCCAATTGAAAGCCCGCACACACACGGGAAGACAGCCCACTCAAGTGGAAAAGGAGCCCACACACGCGGGAAGAAAACCCACAAAGTGGGAAGGCAGCCCGCACATGCGGGAAGAGGTGGTGGCGTACCCAGGGTTCGAACCCTGGGCAGCCAGGTGAGAACTGTCACTCCTTACCAATTGGGTAAGGAGCCGTTCTCTTCTATATATATTCATTAGTGTCTTTTTTAACCATTTCAAAAAGAAAAGGGAAAAGAAAGAAGGAAGCAAAGAAATCTAGCATCCATGTCTGTCATTTCTATTTGAGGCCTTTAGTTGGGAAACGGTATCTTCCTTTCTCGTTTCCACATTGCACAAATCTCATATTTAAAAAAAAAAATAAAAAAAAACTCCTATCTGTCCTCTGCACAGGTTCTTCGAAGATGTGATGGAGCTGTTGAGCTTGTTGATGTCTCTGGTGAGCTCCCTCAGTTGGTTCGTCGCTCGGGTCTTGATACATGGAAGGTAAGCTTTTAATATGTCAGTTTCATGCATATATATATATATATAATATATATAAATATAGATTTCCTATGCTGTGGTAAGGCCATATCATCTACTTGCAAAATGTTTGAGGTTCCCGAAAAAAGAAAACGTGCACTTTGCCCTTTGTCCATCATAATAAAGCGTCAATCATGGTTGTCTTGCTGTGAATGTAGTGCGGATTTTGTGACATTACTAAAAGAATTGCTCTGTTGGCTGCATGAATGAATTTGCTGTTAAAACTTTAGTTGGTTCCTTACTGTTTGATCTGCATCCCTTTTATATAAGGGTAGACATCTGGTGTTTCTTGACTTTACCCTGCATTTTCATGTTCCCTGATTTCATACATGTATGATATGTCCCGGTAACTGTTTACTTGCTTAGACCTTATGCACTCCATCCTATATAAGTTGCTTCAATTGGATGACTTTTTCGGCTGTCCACTTGGAAAGTAGGCGGTTACAATTGACAGTGAAAATGCACCAATTAACTTTTAATTATCTATTCGATGTTAGATAATTATAATTTGCTGTTGTTTGAATTGTTTGAATTTTGTGAATAGCTCATCCATGTTGGGGCTCTCCAGAATTGTTGCAATCATCTCTACTATACACTTGCAAATCCGTAAGAGGTGCCTCTGAGCAAAACATTGCCCTATATGTATATACCATATATGCATATAATGAATTGAATCATAAATTTAGTGCTTCATTTTAGTTGTGTAAGGATCAGCAATTATGTTTTTACTCCACAAATGTGGCCAGGTCTGCAGTACCCCGAACTGTTGGGGCCTGACTGGATGATGTTTTCTAACCTGTGGAAGTCTACCCTGACAAACATGGATTGGATAGTTTTTCTATTGTCTGGCCAGTGTGACTTTTGGGTTACTGTTTATGCTTTGCGAGCCACACCAGATGGACAACATGTAAACCCCTGCATGCCTTTTTATGAGAGATGGACTGCGAGGATGGTTTCCTGTCTTCTTTTAGAGGAAACATCCTCAGATGTGTACACCTAATCAGTTCTCTATAGAATTTGATATGTTTCAGTATGGATTTTCCCTTGTGCATGGATCATTGTTATCAACATCATCAAGGCCTTATTTCATTCCAATGCAGGCATTAGATTCAATGTGATACATGTGTACATGGGTGGGTAAAAGGTTTCTTGCTGACATCTTATGTCCACATGTTCAAGTGCCTATAAAGGATGTTCTCCAGTAGCCACTATCTACTGTATACTTCCACCTTTTTTTAATCTGTTGGTGAACTACTCTGGGACAAACAATTTCAGGAAGAAATTTTAGGTTCTTAACTGGACACTTTTGAGGAGAGATTGTTAAATTCTATTTTCCTTATGGGCCTGTTTGTTTAGCATGAGATAGAGTGGAAGAGGAGTAAAAGGGGCTGATGTGACAGAATTTTACTCGTGGGTGTTTAGATGCATGAGATAAAGTAATCATTGATGTGACATCAAGTTTTACTCTGGGTGTTTGGATGAAGAAGGGGAGGGAAGAGTAATGTTTTGATGTGACATAAAGTAGTCACTCTACCCCACTTTTCTCAACTTCGTTTTACTCAGCCAAACCATAATAAAGTGTAGAGTAAACGTTTTTTGTGTAGTGATTTTTACTCTCCGCCCCCTCTTTATTTTAATTTTACTCTTCTCTATTAAAAACCAGGCCCTACATTAATGTGGCAGGTCCGAGATAGAGGCATGTGGTTAGCTTCTTACAAAGATGTCCCAAAGTACAGGAGGAATGCAATTGTCCCAAGCATGTTTCCTTCTGGTGAAACCTGGGAGGAGGTGGAAACAGTTTCAGATGTACAAAAGGACATCGATAGATTTGACAATATAATTGAGACTGGATGTACTAACTTGAACGAGAAGGATCCAAATGGTGGTAATGTAGAATGCGAATTTAGTTTGGGTCACACTGAAAATCATGCAACTACAAACGACAGTGGTGAAGATATGAGTATAATAGAGAAGCCTGCCAATCATTCATCTGGGAAGGATTTGGATACTGATGACATAGAGTTTTCATGTCTTCCACTAGAACACTGCATGAGGATACTGCCTCATGATCAAAACAGTGGAGCCTTTTTTATTGCTGTTCTTCACAAGCTTTCTCCTTTGCCAGGTAACTGTTATATCCCATTGTTGTATATTATTATATTTTTCTTCTGTTGTGAAGCAAAATCTTTGTGCCTTATTTTCAGGTAATACAAAAATGTACCTCATTTCCATTACAATTTCAAGATTTTTGCTTCTCTACGAAAGAGAGAAAAAACTGGAATTATCTGTACGTTTTGTTTGGATTTCATTTCAAGAAAATGAAGAAAAGGCTCATTTCCATGGAAACCCAATCCAAATGCTGCTTTGTTTTCTTGATTTGAAGATTATTTTTCAAATTTTACTGCTAAAATCATGGTATTGCTAATATGTGATTATAAATTTTTTTCCATGCAGCTGTTTCTGAGAAACCTAGAATCTCTGGTAATAGGAGAGGCAAGTTACCTGATAAATTATCAGACAAGACAAGTCCATCGGAAGCCATACTAGTTCAAGACTTAGTAGTTGATGAAAGTCTCAATTTAGGTTCATCAGAGAAAGAAACATCAACAGTGCCCATAGATGTTTCTATGGAAGATGCCTCCAATGAGATCTCTGTGAAAGAGAATGAATTGGAGGATGCTATTGTTAAAGATGAAAAATTGGAGGAAGCCAAAGCTTGTGATGATGAAAAGAGTGGCCTGGAGAACACAAGGACTGTAAAAGGTAGGTTACAGATACAAGGCAAGTGGAGAGGGGTCGACCCTGTAGTACTCTTTAGGGATGATACTACTATCAATAGTATAAGGAACTTTTATGGAGTCAGTGATTTGTTCCCACTGGATGGTCATCTTGTGACAAGAACAGTGATGCCCACCATGTCAAGGAGAATTTACTATATATCAAGGTCGGTTCAAGACATTCTTAAGCTAAATTTCGAAGTGGGCCAGCAGCTTAAGATAACTTCAGTCGGGCTTAAGATGTTTGTAAGTGTCCTCTGCTATATCTTTTTTTTCCTGTTTTTTTTTTTTTTTTTATATACTAGTATTCCATCTACATAGCTTCAATTGCTATTTTCTCTTTCTAATAACTGTCTGTTATAAACTCTCAACAATTATTTTTTATTCCCTGAAAGTTTCCACCCCTATCCTTAGCAGTTGACAGGCTTCTACACCTTTTTGTTTGGCGTGTGCATGTACTCATCCGGATCTTATTCCTTTGCTTATATACCATGATTATGACTTTTAGGCCATGCTTGTTTTGAAACCATTTTCCTCAGTTTTTATTCTGCAGTAACCTCATATGAAGTGGGAATTGAAAACTGGAGACTTCATTTTCTGCTGTTTTAATTCCATTGTTGGGTGTGTGGCAAAGCAATTTTTTGGGATGAAATGCATTAATGTTGTCTTGCGAATTCTCTTTCACCTTCATCTTAATCAGCTTTCATCATAAATCACATAAAGTAACCTGCCTTGGAATATTAAAGTTGATATTTAGAGACTACTTCTTGACTAAATTCTTTATCTGTATTAATGAGAACAGCCAATGGCTATTTATAGTGCACAACTGAAGATATTGACTCAAACTAGGAAACGTAATCGCATCCATAATAGTAAACCTAGTCACAAACATAATGCTAGCCTAATTAAACAAATTTAATCTAGTCCTAATCTAAGACAAACTTATCCACTTCTTCCAAACCAACCAAACCAAGCCTTTTCCCACTAGTGGGGTCGGCTATATGGATTTGACGACGCCAATCAAATCTGTTTAGGGCCATGTCCTCCGTTAGATCCATGTAGGCAAGGTCATGTTTAATAGTTCTTTCCAACTTCTCTTGGGTCTCCTCCCTCTCCTACTCCTGGCAATCTCCATGCTTTCACACCTTTTAACAGGTGCCTCCGTTGGATGCCTTCTAACATGGCCGAACCATCTCAGTCGATTTTCTCTCATTTTATCTCCAATCGGTGCTATTCCTACTTTGCCCCTAATCTCCTCATTCCTAATCCTATATCTCCTTGTGATCCCGCACATCCATCTTAGCATTCTCATCTCCGCAACTTCCATCTTCTTGACATGATTATGCTTTACTGCCCAACACTCTGATCCATATAACAACGCTGGTCGTACCGCCACCTTATAATACTTTCCTTTAACCTTGAGGGGGACTTTACGATCACACAGACCCCGAGGCACTCCTCCATTTGGTCCACCCGGCCTGAATCCTGTGACTTACATCAGTATCAATCCCTCCATTTTATTGCACCATAGATCCAAGGTACCTAAAGTTTTCTTTCTCTACAATATTTTGTGTGCTCAAACTTACTTCTATGTTACCAGGTGTCCTACTTTGACTAAACTTGCATTCCATATATTCCGTTTTGCATCGACTTAGCCTAAACCCTTTTGTCTCTAATGTTTTCCGCCACAATTCTAGTTTAGCATTCACTCCTCTCGTCTCATCCACTAAAACAATGTCATCTGCAAATAGCATACACCACGGCACCTCATCCTGGATATGTCTTGTAATCTCATCCATAACTAGGGCAAACAAGTACGGGCTTAACGCTGAGCCTTGGTGTAGACCAATCGTGATAGGAAACTCCTTAGTTTCGCCGACAGTCGTCCTTATAGATGTCATGACTCTATCATACATATCCTTTATCGCCTCAATATATGCGACACACACTCTTTTCTTTTCCAGAACTCTCCAAAGAATCTCCCTAGAAACCCGGTCATAGGCCTTCTCCAAGTCAATGAACACCATATGTAAATCTCTCTGACCTTCTCTATACTGTTCCATTAACCTCCTCAGGAGAAAGATAGCTTCTCATAATTATAAATAAACCTATAAAGATAGATTATCCATTTCTTCATAAATAAAAAAAAGAGAGATGAAAAACCGTCTCACCAAAGTTTCTCATAATTATAAATAAACCTATAAATACTAAAAAATTGCAATTAAACCCTAATTATTTCTGACAAACTGGTACATAGATAGTTCAACCAGCTTGGAATAAATATCATTAATCTCCTTTTTGTGACTGCACTAATGAGGTACTTTTCCAAGTTAATTTTCAGCAATAGTACCCTGTGGCATATCTTCGATTTGTTCATTGACGAAGGAGATGAAAACTTCGTGTGCTTTATAGCATAAACCGCACAATCATCAACAGTGTTGATTTAGACTACACCTTGGTAGGCCACACAACAGATTTGAATAGGCTAGAATGCTATACAACATTTCTAATGACACAACACAATCTTACATAGTGGTTGAGATGTTGATGAGGCCTTGCACGCCAACCCTTCTAGTGGGGAACACTCACCCTCAATTTAGTAGTTACTTGGATTCGCACTACCAAATAGTTGTGTAGTACTCAAGAGTTTTCTCCCCCTGACTTGAACGATATCATAAATGACAATATGAGAGATGAGTATATGAATATACTGAATGACTTGCCCTTGATGGACGATTGTATTACATATATAGGGAATGAATTCCCTAATTACAGCAATTAACGATATCTAATCACATCCCTAATTACAGCAATTAGCAATAACTAATCAAATCAAAACCTAAAGATTAGCAATTAAATATGTACAGAACTTTGACTAAATTACAAGACTGGGCCTAATGGGCCTGAAACCGTGGGCCAACATTAACACTCCCCCTCAAATTGATGCCGAGGAATCAACAAGCATCAATTTGTCAGCCAAGAATTGATGACGCGGTCGAGGAAGTGCTTGGTAAAAATATCAGCAGTCTGGAGGCTTGAAGATATGAATGGAAGGGAAATAACATCGCGTAGATATTCATCCCTGATAAAATGACAAGCCACTTCAATGTGTTTAGTTCTCTCATGAAATACAGGATTCTCAGTAATCCTTATGGCACTTGTATTATCCGCATGTAATGGTGTGGGAGATTTCTGGGAGAAACCAAGGTCCTCAAGAAGACCACGAAGCCATATGATCTCGGAGCAGGCGGCAGACATAGCCCGGTATTCTGCCTCAGTGGATGATTTTGAAACTCTGTCTTGTTTCTTCACTTTCCATGAATAAGAGTCCCCTAAGAACATGCACCAGCCCGTAGTGGACCGGCGAGTATCAGGACAACCTGCCCAATCTGCATCAGAGTAGGCAGACAAATGCATCTGCGAGCCAACAGGAAAAAACAAGCCTCTGTGAGAAGTACCAAGAAGATAACGAATAATACGTCGAACAGCTGCTAAATGAAGATGATGAGGCTTGGTCATATACTGACTCAACAAGTTGACTGCATAACTGATGTCAGGCCAAGTAGTAGTCAGATATATAAGACTACCAACAAGTCGACGATAATATGTTGGATCAGACAGGAGATCACCACTGTCACTATGGAGTTTAAGATTCAGTTCAAGAGGAGTATCCACTGGTGTGGATTTAGACAATCCCGCAGATTCAATCAAATCCATAGTATACTTATGTTGATGTAAATTCAACTCCTTCTCAGAGTGATGAACTTCCAATCCCAAAAAATATTGCAGAGGTCCCAGATCCTTCAGATGAAAAGATTGATGCAGAGAAAATTGGAGATCTTGAATCGTGGCTGTATCTGTGCCAGTGATGATGATATCGTCTACATAGACGAGAAGGATGGTGATTCCTTTTGATGTATGGTGCAAAAACAAAGATGGATCATAAGGACTCTGCTGAAATTGTAGCTTGAGTAAAGCATCTTTGAATTTGTCAAACCATGCACGAGGTGCTTGTTTTAGTCCATATAATGATCGTTTCAGAAGAGCATCCTGATCTGCCGATGGTTTCAGGAAACCTTGAGGCAATCGCATGTAAACTTCCTCTTTAAGATCGCCATGAAGAAAGGCGTTTTTCACATCAAATTGAAAGAGGGCCAGGATTGAGATGCAGCTATGGCAAGGATTGCGAACGTGGTCATCTTTGCAACAGGCGCAAAAGTTTCTTCGTAGTCAATGCCATAATCCTGTCGGTTTGCCAAGAGCCACAAGCCTAGCCTTGTATCGATCCAAAGTACCATCTGCCTTTAATTTGATAGATTAACCCATTTACTCCCAATAGGTTTAACCGAAGCAGGGCAAGGAACAGTAACCCAGGTTTGGTTCTGCTGTAGTGCACTCAGTTCTTCTTCCATAGCCTGTCTCCAGCACTCATGTTTTGCTGCTTGTGAATAAGACGTAGGAATGGATACAGATGATAAAGTAGAAAAGTATGAAGAATGAGGAGAAACCGTATCTATCCGGTGGATGAGATTACGAGCAGAACGTCGAACAGCAAGTTGAGGGGAGTTGATGCTGGAGCAGGATTCGGGACCGGTTCTTGCAAAAGAGGCAAAGTAGTGGCATTTGTTCCTTGTCGACGAATATACACCTTGTCCGGATGAAATCTCAAAGGTGAAGGACGACATTCATGATCAGGATGGTACTTTAGAGAAGGAGATTTCTGGAGAATAATCAGAATAAAAGACGGAAAAAAATACTGATGTTCAAAAAAACAACATTCCGAGAATGCGAAAACGCTTGGAGGTGGGGTCATAACAAACAAAACCTTTTTGATGGGAAGCATAACCAAGGAAGGCACATTTACAGATTGAGCAGATAACTTGGAACGTTCATGTATGGGAAGATGAACAAAACAAACAACCAAAAGTATGGAGATTTGTGTATTGTGGGCCAGTTTTGAAAAGACAAATATGGGATGTGTTTTTGAAGTTTGGAGAAGGAAGGCGGTTGATGTGTGAGTGCAGTGGTTAAAGCTTCTGGCCAAAATCTAGGTGGAACGGAGGATTCTAATAATAGACACCTGACCATGTCTAGAAGATGACGATTTTTCCGTTCTGCAACCAACCATTCTGTTGGGGAGTATAGGGACAAGTCCGCTGGGATATAATCCCTTGTTTTGTAAAAATTCCTGAAATTGGTTGGACACATATTCCCCCCCTGAGTCGGTTCGAAGAACCTTA